>CM060949.1:23177221-23777221 GCA_030765055.1 Mantis religiosa
TTTTATACAGAGTATAACATTGTTCATTGACTCGATGAACTATTTTTGAGCTGAGAAACATAGAGAACTAAAATCAGCTGGTTGAAGTAAAAGTTTGGTTACCTAACGGAGAGAAAAACGCTAATGTAATCATTGGATCACGTTTTACTCTTTTTATTTTCAATTGTTTAAATTAACATATTCCGACGTTAAGTCATATCGGACGATCAATGAAATGATGTTTAAATGAGTACAGGGTACATAGAGCTTAGAGTTAGGGGACATTCATGTTTCAGGATAAGAGAAAGCCTCCAACGTTAAGTCATATCGGATGATGAATGAAATGATGTTCAAATGACTACAGGGCACATAGAGTTTAGAGTTATCAGACATTGATCTTTCAGGATAAGGGAAAACCTTATCATTGGAACCGCTACCGCCACACCACAGAAGTAGGCAAGGGTGTCTGTCAGGTACACTGTTTTTCATTGCAGTTTAATTGCACGCGACAAGTATTCCTTTTGTCAGGTGATTTGTGTTTGGGAGGTTTGAGTTGGATTCTGGTCGGCTGATTTTACTCTCTCTGGTGGATAGGTGACTTGTTAGCTTGTAGTATTTATCCATTATTGAACTTTCATTTGACTTTTTAGGATACGTTTGTACGACAGCACCGGTCATTATTCAAAGGTCACTCTTCCTTCTCTGTGGACAGCTCCATTATCGGGAGAGGACTCCAGCCAGGGCTGTTAGAGAGATCTGCGACTCCGTGTGTACTTGCCGTAGTTGCTTTACTTCATCCCTTGCTCCAGAGTAACGTTAGGCGCAACAAATCCCGTAAGAAGTTGAAGATTAAGTGAGAGGCCATTAACACAGGCGTCCTTCAGTGTATATATCATTACCTTTCACCAAGATGTGCACGCGTGCCGCCGTACGTACAGCGATTATGAATAATTCACACTGTAACGCCGAAACCAGCTCCAGACCAAATAAACTAAAACGTACTCCGCCTGCATTATAAACGTGATGCACCACAAATTGAACCTTGGTCAGAAATTACTGCACGTCAGTCTCTCAGAATTGTGTAATGATTTAAATTGCATTTTGTTCCGAACATGTATGGAAACCTATTTGCAAAATTAGCTATATATATATATATATTAATGACTTTCGATATTTTTCTTTTAATTAAGTTCTTAGGCTATGCAATTTTAAAAATCTGAAATATTTTGGTAGATATTCTTTTCCGATTCTTCAACAAATCATTCTCATAAACGTCACTAACATCGTATAGACCAATCAGGTACTAGGATTCGCCAAATACCGACCAATCGCTGATCTCTATATCGATAAATGCCCACCATGCACAATTACCGCTCAGTAATTATCACATGTCGCTATATTGTTAGGTATAACGATCACACGACCAGTGAAGACAAGCGCTAGATTCAAACAGTAACATGGCGGCTAAAAGATTTGTCCAGACGACAAGAAACGAAACAAATCCTTTAATTCAGCAAGCAAAGCCAAAGAGTACTGAAATGAAAAGGAAATATGTTTGAGCTTGTTCTCGTACAAGTTGAATATTCCAAATAAATAATTGTAACTTTATTGTGGTTTAAAATAAATGTAGTTAGTTGTTTTAAAATAGAGGTTATGTTACTTTTAATCACTGAGCGCGAGCTGACAGCCTTAAAGTTGCTTTCACTAGTGTTAACTTATGCACGGCCTGTGAGAACTATTCATCTTGTATATGATAATGTAGGCCTATGTGAATCAAATAAATAAGTTGTTTTATTGTTTTAATAGTTTGTATTATTCGTGAAATAGTCTCTACAAATGTAACTCGTGGCGTTCAACTTCCATAGATAAATTCAAAACGACTACTGACATTATCTTTGATAATTCATTGTTATTTCTAACCGTGTGTACGATAAAGTTTAGAATGGTACACTCAGTTTGAAAAATTGTTAGTCTAAACCGTAAAGCCCGGGAGTTAAATTACTTATAACTTTATTAAGAAGATGTGTATGGTAGATAGTTTAACGAACTTTTTATATTTGTGTAATAACTTTTATCTATATTTATAATTTTATATAGAAATTTATTATTATTATTATTATTATTATTATTATTATTATTATTATTATTATTATTATTATTATTATTATTATTATTATTATTATTATTATTATTATTATTATTATTATTATTATTATTATTATTATTATTATTATTATTATTATTATTATTATTATTATTATTATTATTATTATTATTATTATTATTATTATTATTATTATTATTATTATTATTATTATTATTATTATTATTATTATTATTATTATTATTATTATTATTATTATTATTATTATTATTATTATTATTATTATTATTATTATTATTATTATTATTATTATTATTATTATTATTATTATTATTATTATTATTATTATTATTATTATTATTATTATTATTATTATTATTATTATTATTATTATTATTATTATTATTATTATTATTATTATTATTATTATTAAAGTGTCAAAAGAACAGAAGCCAGTATCTGTATGTTAGAAGTATTAGCCCTGGCTGTTGAGACACTTATCCCACTGTGACACAAGACTGTCACGTCAAAGTCCCGGGACTACGATGTGAGCCAGTTACGCACGTACAGCTCGACGTCGCCGTCCGAGGTAAACCGTTTGCCCCTCCGAATCTTTTTAAGGGGACCAAAGATGTCGTAATCACAGGGAGACAGGTCTGGACTGTATGAAGGATGGCAGAGAACGTCCCATTTGAAATTCTCCAAGACTGCCGCGACTGTGTTGGTCGTATGTGGAGCAGAATGACCTCACGGGTGAGATTGCCTGTTCGATTTGATTTGATTGCTTGGCGAAGGTTGGTCAAGGTATGTGAGCAGCCCTGGACATTCACTGTTGTCCCATGCTTCAAGAAGTGCATATAAAGTGGGTCATTTTGGTCAGCATAACCTCTCCTGCACTTGTGTAGATGGTCTTGGATTGTTTTAGTGGTGGTGACCCTGGATGCTTACACTGGAGACTTTGTCTTTTGATTCTGGTTTGAAGTGATGACATCATGACTCATCTCCAGCCACCACTCGCGCCAGGAACTCATTCCCTTCTCTAGCATAGTGCTACAGATGACCAAGACAGTGGGCCACTCGACATGCTTCCTGGTGTGGTTGAAGACTGTGGGACACCATTGGGCACACACTTAGCGCAGGTACAGAATTTCCTTCATGATGGTGTGAACACTTCCGACACAGACCATACACTATCGGCTAACGACACCCGTCCTTAACTGAAGCTCTTGGGTCACGTCTTGACCATTGCAGTGTTCACCATTTGGCGCCTCCATTTCACTGTTCGCAATGCGAATGATAGCGTTGGACGATTGAAGCCGGCTTCTCTACAGCCACGTGACTTGCACGCGTGCCCTCTAGTGACGGGCTGTGAGCCTCCACGCTCTTGTCAGAACCACATTAGATACACACGGCTCGATATTACCATCCTCTCACCGGTTTGCGCAATCCTGACTAAGGGTCGTTTGTTTTTGAACACCCCTTACATATAAACATTTGAGACTCACATTCTGGTGACATCACGCAAACACGCATAGAAACTGGAGCAACATTGCAGGACAACAAAGCTGTTCAGTACAGTACTTGGTTTATCAGGCAGTAAACCCTTGAATACCTTTTAAACCGATTTCATAGCAACGATTTTATTTACTCACCACTACCAGGTACAGCATTTAGAGGGACTCACCTGCGAACAAAGAAATAAACCATTGTTAGGTGTTCTAATACCAATATTATTTGATTATATTATTATATTTAATATATAAAACAATATATACAATATACAATCAATATATTTGATATTATATTTTGATATAATTAAAATTTAATGTTATATTATTCTGTTAGCTTAATGTGAAACAAACACGCCGTAGTAGTTTCATTGTTGCTATTCCTGGTTCCAGCCCACCTGTTCAGTATCGCCTATCGCTGCAATGGATGTAACACGCGGCTTTGAAATTCTGCTTTTGTCTCAACAAATCTTCAGTTGAGGCATATATAATGTCACCGGTTGCCTATGGAGAGTCTGTTCTTTCCTACAGCACAGCTCGAAGGTGGTATAAAATGTTTAAAGAGGGGAGACAATCAATTTCAAAGGAAGGTGGACCAGGTGCTCCAGTTGCTGCTCTTACGGAAGAAAACATCAACACTGCTGCTGCCATTGTGAGAGAGAATCGACGAATTGCCTTAAGATCACTTTCTGAAATACTGAACATTTCATTGGGTGCCACCCACACGTTGGTGACAGAAACAATACACATGAGACGTGTTTGTGAGCGATGGGTTCAAGACTGTTGATTCCCGAACAAAAGGACATTCGCATGCAGGTCTGCATGTACTTAAAGTTGATGTTAGAGGAAGATCCGGAGTTTATTCCAAACGTAATCACTGCTGATGAAACTTGGCTACATCATTTTGATACTGAGAGCAAACAGCAAAGCTCAGTGTGGAAATCTCCTTCATCACCAACCCCCAAAAAGCAAAAGTGCTTGCTTCTGCTGGGAAAGTTATGGTCATCTCATTCTTTGATATTCATGGCATGGTTTATCAGCATGTTGTACCTGCACACACATCAGTAACTGGACAATACTACAGGGATGTCCTGAGAACATTGGAAGTCCATATCAGGCGCAAAAGACCACATTTCCGTGAAGCAGGCTGGATGTTGCACCACGATAATGCGCGGCCACATATTGCCATTGTTGTTGATGAATATCTTGCAAAAATCAACATGAAGTGCATCCCTCACCCTCGCTATAGTCCGGATTTAGCCCCATGTGACCTTTTTCTATTCCCTAAATTGAAGAAACGCCTTCGTGGGAGGCATTATCCATCATCAGAAGCAGTGGTGAAGGCTGTGGAGCCGATTTTGAAGGATCTCTCAAAAATGGTTTCCAGCACGTCTTTGAAGACTGACAGAAACGCTGGGACAAGTACATCACATTCAGGGGAGACTATTTTGAGAAGAACCATCAAAATTATGAAGATGAGTAACGGTACGTTGTCAAAAAAAGGTTGTGTTATATTCTGTTATCAAGACTAAACATGGGGAGAAATCTCGAGTCAAGTGTCGAAGCGCGGACCTCGTGAAAGCTATCGGCAGTTCGTGCAGTTAACGTAAAGGAAATTACTTTTGGCTCGATAAAATCTGTACCTAGCGTTATATAATCTAAATTAAACCTTTCAAATTCGTTTTTGTGAGCTTTGTCTCTCAGAAGCCTTTCTATCTTATACTAAAACAAAATAAATAATAAACGATTACATAACTCTGCAGAATGAAAGGGGGAAAAAACTAAGCACGTAATAGCTATCAAGTAAATCGAGCATGAAAACAACGTAATGCATTCTCTACCCTCTGTATTTATTACTGGACATTCTTTTGTTTCCAAAGTTTATTCCTTATTTTGTCATGTACACCTGCATCCATTCATGCCGTCACTTCAGCATCGGGAGACATTCTTTTGTTTTATATGTACAGTTATGGATTATTCACATACGAGTAATGTCTCAGAATGGCAACTTCGCTGTCCACATACACAAACTTTTGTAATTTTAATCTATTTACTTGACTGTGCTAAAGCTCAAATAAACGTCTTAAATTAACGAACATGCACCTGTGTGTTTACATATCAGATTGCTTGATCTTTTTAAACTTTGTTGGAGGTATGGGCATATCCCTGAAGAATGGAATAAAGCGTTGGTGATACCAATGTTTAAGAAAAGCGTTAGAGAAAAATGTGACGACTACAGAGCAATTAGTCTGCTGTGCTCAGTGTATAAACTATATGCTAAAATAGTTGCAAGAAGAATAAGTACAATAGCGGAAGCACGGCTTCATGAGGCCCAAAAAGTATTTTGTAAAGGAAGATCATGTACGGATAGTACGAGGGGTACCAAAAATATACCAGATTGTTGTCATAAAATTTTTATTGATGAACCTTTCTACAAAATTACTTGTCACCTACAAAATACTCTCCATTACATCGATTCACTTGTCCCCACTGTTGGAAGCATGTTTGGAACT
Organism: Mantis religiosa; assembly: GCA_030765055.1. Classification (NCBI taxonomy): domain Eukaryota; kingdom Metazoa; phylum Arthropoda; class Insecta; order Mantodea; family Mantidae; genus Mantis; species Mantis religiosa. The sequence continues at coordinate 23,183,326 of CM060949.1, forward strand.
CTTCAAGTTTAATAGTGTCCAGTGCTCTTTGCGAAGCTGTTTTTATCGCCTCCACATCGCCATAACGCTCCCCATTTAGCATTTTTTTCATTCGTGGAAATAGGACAAAGTCGCACGGGGCTAGGTCCGGCGAATACAGAGCGTGGGGAACGACAAACCACCTCTGAGATGCCAAATAGTGGGTCACTCGTAAGGCCGTGTGTGCTGGAGCGTTGTCGTGATGCAGAAACCAGTCATCTGATAGCCAAAGTTCCGGGCGTTTCCTCCTCACATCCTCTCGCAGACGCCTTAAAACATCCAAGTAAAAGTGCTGGTTAACAGTCTGGCCAGGGGGTACGAATTCCCGATGCACAGTTCCACGAACATCAAAAAAGACAATGATCATCGCCTTCACATTTGACCTCACTTGCCTTGCTTTTTTTCTGGTCTGGGAGAGTTGGGAGTCGTCCACTAGCTTGACGCTTGCTTGGTTTCTGGGTCATACCCGTAACACCAACTCTCATCCCCTGTAATGACTTTGTTCAAGAAGTTTGGATCACGTGCAATCTCTGTTTTCAAGTCCTGACACACATTCATGCGGATGGTTTTGTGCTCCTGTGTGAGAAGGCGCGGAACAAATTTAGCAGCAACACGTCTCATGTGCAAATCCTCCCTCAAAATCCACTGGCACGCGCTCCAACTGATCCCTGTCGCTGCTGAAATTTGGTCGATCGTTTGGCAACGATCCTCATTGATCTTTCGGTGGACCTTTTCAATGTTCTCCTCATTTCGCGATGTTGAAGGATGTGCAGAACGAGCTTGGTCTTCAACAAACATCCCACCACGTTAAAGGTACCCAAATCACTCGAAAACCTGTGTGCGGCTCATAGCGTCCTCCTGGAAAGCTTCCTGAAGCATTTGGTGTTTCTCCGTTGCATTTTTTAAGCAGGAAACAAAATATCACACACTCTTTGTTCTTTTAAAGTTGGCATAACGACTTCGCAGAGGTCAACCGCCAACAATCAGAGAAACACATTACCACACTTGCACGTTCAGCTCTACACTGACGCCGTCTGCACAGCTGTTTCATGAAGGTCTCTACTAACACCATCTAGCGTGAGAACCCTGCACTACGTCCACGAGTGGCAGCGCCCTCAGAGTCCGGTTTCTTTTGGGTCCCCCTTCGTATATTTATAATTTAACAACTAATTGAAAAACACAAATAATTTATTGTTGATACATTTATGCTTTTTGTTGACTGTGTTGAAGCCTTCGATTTTGTTTTAAGGGATAAACTTTGGATAGCGATGGAAAATTGTGGAATACCGGCACATTTAATACTGACTGAACAAGGTATGTATAAAACACTACAATAGCAATAAGGAAGAATGGAAGGAGACCAGAAGCAGTGGATATAAATAAAGGAGTAAGACAAGGATGCCCTCTATCGCCTATACTCTTTAATATCTGTATTGATAATATGGTACAAGAATGACAGCAAAGTAATGAACAAAATGTACTGAATGGAAACATAATTTTAAATACAGTATTGTGACTTTGTGGGCTCGTGAAATAAAAAGTCCAATTACACAAACTTAACAATGTTCTTTATTTTCACCTTATTCCAATTACAGTTTGCTATACACAATTACGATTTGCCAGTTTGTGCGTTACCGTTCCGATGCACGTACACAATTGCAATTTAATTTACACCATTCAACCTTGCCAGTTCGTCTTTACCCGTCCGCTCAACTCGACTACACTTCCGCCCGGCTCACGGTCACTCACTCAACTCACTACACGTCCGCACACCGCGACGTCCTCCACTCAACTAACTGTCGCCTTGCTTGTATCGATCGCCCCGAAACCTCTGGATTCTTCCATTATGGAGGGGGAAATCATTCTGGAGCCTTCGAGCACCTTCGCGCGGTAGGAGGAGGTGCCACCCCTTGCGTCCCCCCCCCCCGCCACCACCGCCAGTCCGCATTATCAATCGGCAACGCGAGTTCGCCGTCTGCGTCACAGTATTATTTGCTGATGATCAAGTGATAATACCTTTTAGATTATACCTTTTAGAGGGAAGTTAATGTTAGTGAGGTTGAGAATGGAAGCATTAAATGATAAACAGAACAGAAAACAACATCAAAGAATTGTAGATAAATTAACCAAAACTAAATGGTTTATACAATGAGACGAGCATTTTATTTCACGTGTTTGATAATACTAAATAAAGCATTTATAGCTGAAAAGAAAGCTGTTGATATTTACAGTAAGTGGTTGGAAGTATTGTACAATTAAGATTATAACAAAATGCTCTGAAGTTAAACAAATAAATGTTATCATTGATGTAACTATTTTTACAATTAATATTTTTAATTAAACTAAATTAATCGTGCGTTCAGCTCTTCGATCCATCAAACCCATATCCGTCATTTCGACGTTCGTATAGCGCTCCATATTGCTTGGATTTGTTATCTAAGTACGCGCAAAATCCTCTCTGTTAGGACGGAATGTGTAGTTTTACACTGAAGAGCAACCTTCAACTGTCCGAGTTATTAGTCGACTTTTTCACAAGTGACTGCCCTTTGTCCCATTACCTGAAACGTAGGCTAGGGTCACTGATAAAGAGCAAGGAGTAATGGTTTTGTTTTCGTGGCCGATACGTGTTGAGGTTCGCACACCAGTGTTTCCTGTACTACCTAATCACAAAATCATGTAATATTTAATGCTACATAAAATTATACCTAACAGAACTTCAAATCTGCGACAATTGGACTAGTTGAGCTATAAAATACGAAACGGCTATAATCGTTCGGTGTTGTTCTGAAATGACCTGTGTATGTGTGAGTGTGACCAGAAAATTAACAGGATGGTTCTGAAAGGAAACGGCACATGAAAATAACTTTTATTTAATTTTATTTGGATTGCTCCTGTATAAAACCAGTAAAAGCTTCAATCTCGCTTCCAGTTTTCCGGAATGTGTAATACGTAACGGAGAAAACGAGCATGACCTTCATGAATGTAAATCAGTGTTATTCGCAGGAGCTACAAGTGTTAGTGTAATTAGTGTTATTAATTTTAATGAGTTTACCAGTTTGAGCTGATGAATAGTAAATGTGTACAGGGCAATGAAATAAATCAATCCTACGACTGTGGTAAAACGTCCGTAATAAATAACATCTGCTTGCTTCTATACGACTGCACGCCACTTCTAGAGTTCCCGAGTTCTGATCTCGGTCAGGGCCAAGTAAGATGAGCACCCGAAGTGCGAAATACTTCACGTCTTTATTACAGCATTTTCCAAAATAAACAACACACTATCTGAAAAGTGCATTGAAATTGTTTGTAGTGATCATTGATAGACATTGGCGTAGTCATAAGTATTGTGACTTTGTGGGTTCGTAGAACAAAAGGTCGAGTTGCAGATATTCTAAGTGTTCTTTATTTGTGTAGAAATACACTCCGTAGCAGCAGAATTACACCAGCTCTCGTTACAACAAAACTATACAGCTGTTTACTACTTCGACTCTCTTGTTACACAACATCTGTTCACGTCTCTCGCGACCGTTTTACAACTGTCCGCTGGCGTGTCACAATCTCTTATATATCTCATTGATAACTTCGAGACTGTTCTGTAACAATCAGGAGATATTTCTAGAATAAACAAGACCTTGAACGTTCTATCTCTTCCAGAAGCGTAACTTAATCTATGCCGGCAAGTCCTTTATCACAGCTATCTTTATTTGCCGGCTCTTTGTATACACAAGCCGCGGTATCGTAGATAATGGCTTCGCGACAGTATATTGCCTTAATTTATACGATTACTATCTTTGCTGGTTTCTTTTGAAATATTATGTTTCAATGTCCGCGTGCGAATAGATAAACTTAAACGTAGAAGACATTGAACACCTCTAATGAAAAAAAAAAAATGTATCAGTTACTGAACAGAGGTCTTAGATACGTGCAATAAATATACCTTTAATTTATTTTACTTTTACGTCTAGCACACTCTACAGCTGCAGGAGCAACATCTAGTAATAGTCTATTGTATTTAAAAGACCTCGCACACTGTACACTTATTTCCGCGTTATAAAAAAGTTGAAAGAGGTTTGAGAGAAAGGTCCTTTCATTTACAGAGTAAAACAAAGCACAGTTAACACAGCGATGTGCTATTGTTTCTGATCATTACAGGCATATGTTCCTTATGACTTTCATTTGTTTGTAATGTTTTATATTTTGTTCTAGCTGTACGCACGAAGGATACAGTAACCGAAGGTGATGTCTGATGTATTGTACATTTCTACGAAGTCTTGTTCTTTCATCTTCCTCATCTGAATATGGATAAACATTTCAGAAAGATCAGGATGTATAAGACGATGGTGTGTTGAAACACAAGGTTGCGGCTTCAAACCCGACAAAGTTCGATGGCTTTTATATGTGCTTTAAGTGACCTGTCGAACAAAATTCCGGCACACTGCAGACGCAGATAAGACCCTGGAAATTGACAGCGATGTTAACAAGCCTGAATCTTAAGCTAATCCTTAGACACCAAAGAATCTATAGCAACAATCTAGTGTGTACATAAGTGGACTTTAAAACAGCTTATGATTCGGTTGGTAGTGAATCCCTATTTGACATATTGAGAGAACAAAGTTTACATCGTAAACCTTTTGCACTAAGAGATACAAAGGCTACAATTAAATGTATGTGGGATATTTCTGAATCTTTCGAAGTTAAAACAGGAGTAAAAGAAGGTGGACAATCTCCACTACCTTTTAATTGTGTTCTTGAAAAAGTAATATAAGAATTGAGTAAACAGAAATACTTCTAAAAATTAATCAACCAATCATATTAGAGAGAGCAAAATTAAAGATAGCGCATACAGATGATCTAGCAATCTTAACTCATGACATCACAGCTTAAAAACAGAGGATTCATCTATCAAGCTGCTGTAAACCCCCAAGTGATCCACAAAACCCCACTGCATGATGAAAAGGTTAGAGTATGGTGCGCGGTGTGCGCTTCCAGGATCGTTGGTCCCATTTCCTTTGATACGACTGTAGACACTCAAGTTTATATGGGTATCTTCAAGACATTTGCGGAGCAGCTGGATGATATCGAATTGAGAGAAGGTTATTTCCAGCAAGATGGAGGAACGTGCCCTACATCTAATGACACCGTGGAACATGTAACCAGTTTCTTTGATAATCGAATAATCTCAAAAGGTCTATGTCCCCCCAGATCCCCTGACCTAACCTCACCGGACTGTTTCTTGTGGGAATATCCAAAAATAGAGTGTACAAGAATAGGCCACGAACAATTGATTTTCTCAAGGAATCCATTCGAACCGAAATAAGAAACATTGGCGAGGATACACTTCGTAAAACTTCAGAGAATATGGTGAGACGAGTGTAAACATGTATAGATGCTGGTCGAGGACACTTCAAACATTTTCTCTGAGATGTAAATAGTGTAATGTAATCTCCCAATTGTGTATTATACTCTCCCAAAGTTCTACGAGTGTCTTATTATTGGCTGAGAAGTTATGGCCTATTGAAGTGGTTCAGGTTTATATGGATCGCACTGTAGAAGAGGTAAGAAACGTCTCTAAGTGCTTTGTGTAGTCTTAGAAGAGCACATTCGCAAAAAAGGGAAACAAATAATAATAATGATAGTAATAATAATATATTATTTATTTATTTATTTATTTATTATTATTATTATTATTATTATTATTATTATTATTATTATTATTATTATTATTATTATTATTATTATTATTATTATTATTATTATTATTATTATTATTATTATTATTATTATTATTATTATTATTATTATTATTATTATTATTATTATTATTATTATTATTATTATTATTATTATTATTATTATTATTATTATTATTATTATTATTATTATTATTATTATTATTATTATTATTATTATTATTATAGATAAACAGAAATGATTGTTGTGTACAAATTGTTGAGGATGATGTAGGAGGGGGACCCAAAAGAACCCGGACACCGAAGGCGCTGCCACTCGTAGAAGTAGTGGAGGGTTCTCACGCTAGATGGTGTTAGTAGAGACCTTCATGAAATAGCTGTGCAGACGGCGTCAGTGTAGAGCTGAACGTGCAAGTGTGGTATTGTGTACCTCTGACTGTTGGCGGGTTACCTCTGCGAAGTCGTTATGGCAACTTTAAAGGAACAAAGACTGTTTGTCAAATTTTATTTCCTGCTTAAAAAAACTGCAATGGAGACACACCAAATCCTTCAGGAAGCTTTCCAGCAGGACGCTATGAGCCGTACACAGGTTTACGAGTGGTTTGGGCGATTTAAACTTGGTAAGATGTGTGTTGAAGACCAACACACGCCCTTCAACATCGATAAATGAGGAGAACATTGAAAAGGTCCGCCAAAAAGTCAACAAGGATCGTCGCCAAACGATCGACCAAATTTCAGCAGCGACAGGAATTAGTTGGAGCTCGTGCCAGCGGATTTTGAGGGAGGATTTGCACATAAGACGTGTTGCTGCTAAATTTGTTCCGCGCCTTCTCACACAGGAGCACAAAACCATCCGCATGAATGTGTGTCAGGACTTGAAAACAGAGATTGCACGTGATCCAAACTTCTTGAACAAAGTCATTACAGGGGATGAGAGTTGGTGTTACGGGTATGACCCAGAAACCAAGCAAGCGTCAAGCCAGTGGAGGACCTCCCAACTCTCCCAGACTAAAGAAGCAAGCCAAATGAAGCCAATTGTGTAGACGATGATCATTGTCTTTTTTGATGTTCGTGGAATTGTTCATCGGGAACTCATACCCCCTGGCCAGACTGTTAACCAGCACTTTTACTTGGAATTTTTAAGGCGTCTGTGAGAGGATGTGAGGAGGAAACGCCCGGAACTTTGACGATCATTTGACTGGTTTCTGCATCACGACAACGCTCCAGCACACACGGCCTTACGAGTGACCCACTATTTGGCATCTCTGAGGTGGTCTGACGTTCCCCACTCCCCATATTCGCCGGACCTAGCCCCGTGAGACTTTTTCCTATTTCCACGAATGAAAAAAACGCTAAAATTGGAGCATTATGACGATGTGGAGGCGGTAAAAACAGCTTCGCAAAGGGTGACTGAAGTAATTTTGTAAAAAGGTTCATCACTAAAGTTTTTATGACAACAATCCGGTTTCTTTTGAGCGCCCCCCTCGTATGTTTACGCGTGCCAATAATAGAAAATGGTGTGTACAGGAAACGCCTTTGGTAGTGATAATGACAGCGACACTGCTGATGTAACAGGTTCCAATTAGCCTAAAGCGCGTTGCTAATGACCAAGCCTTACCTCGCCGTTTAACAAAAACTCTCACGCTCATTTACTCATTTCTTCTACCTCATAGCAGTGCATTGTTCCAATTTAAAAGTTGACAAAACTGTATCTCCTACATATTTAGAAGTCTTCTACTGACAGTGAGTCTTTACTCAAAAAATTATATTGCCGAGGGTAGGTCAAAAAGTAATGCCTCCTTTTTTTTCCTGTTCTAATTGCCAAGAAAATTGAAACCAATTTACATCGCTTGAAAACTACAACATTGACGATTAATTTGTCACTATTCAATATTATCTCCGTCCTTTTCCACAGTTTTGGTCCACCTTTTAACTAGGACATGTATTTCAGTGTGATAAAACACACGGTCTTGCCTCCTAAGCCATTGACGCACGGACGTTTTCACAGCCTCCTCATCTTCAACATGAATCCCACGATGAGCTTCCTTTAGTGGCCCGAACAGATGGAAGTCTGATGGTACCAGGTCAGGGAGGTAAGACTTGCCATCCCAATTTCTCTATTTCTGCAGTGGTGTAACGGCTGGTGTGTGGTCTTGCATTGTCATGCAAAAGAAGAACGTCCGCCATAGTTTTTGTTGGGCGAACTCGGCGAAGACATGCTTTCAGATTTCTGAGAGTTCTGACGTATTGGACAGAATTTATTGTGCACCCCTGCTCCAAAAAATCAATCATAAGCACGCCCTCTACATCCCAAAACACTGTCGCCATAACTTTCTCTGCCGACAGCTGAGTTTTGAATTTGTTTTCTTCGGTGACGTTGTGTGATGCCATTCCATTGACTGCCTCTTTGATTAACGTCAAAAAATGAACCCACGTTTCGTCTCCAGTAACAATGTTTTCCAGAAACTCCTCTACCTCCAAATTGAAGCACTGCAAGTGTTCGGAGGCTATTGTTTTCCTTGTTTCTTTGTTTTGGGTGGTTAATATTCTTGGTACCTAACGAGAACAAACTTTTGAATAACCCAATTGTTGAATAATCGTCATCACACTACCTTTACTGAGGAAGGTAATGCGACACAATTCACCTGTTGTTACCCGGCGATCACCACGAATGATGTCATCGACTCGCTGAATGTTGCGTGGAGCCACTGCCACTTCGCTTTTCATCTGTCAATGGTGTGTGCCCTTCAGCTTCGTTACAGCGACGAACCCATCGTCTAGCAGTGCTGACATCCACCGTTGCATCACCATACACATTTTTTAGCCTTTCGTGAATGCGAATTGGCGTTTCACCTTCCGCAGTCTAAAATTCAATCACAGAACGCTGTCTAATACGAATGTCGATGTCGGCCATTTTGCAAGAGGATGCAGTGCTGCCACCTGTTGACTTAGGAAGTTACTACTGCAGAGGATTGGAGAAGAAGGTTTGAGGAATTGCGCCAAATTCAAGTCTCCACGTAACTTACTTATTTAAGGGAAAAAATAGGTGGCATTACTTTTTGATCCATACTCGTATATATTTTGTTTAGCGGTTTATTTAATTGCTTGATTTAGTAAAAATAAGCGAATGCTATTCTAGCCTTACATTACTGCAGTGAACATATGACGGCTACAATAAACATCTGACGGTAGTATTTTTTGGCGCAGTCATACAAACCGCAGTATTTATGTCCAATATGCACTTACGTAGATTCCAAAATGTTTCCTGAACATTCAAATATTTAAATAAAAGTTTAGATGTGAGTCTCTCACCTGTTTTCCCTGGCTTCAATGACCGTGATATCTCACAGCGATGACTTCACCTTATCAAGTATCATTGGATTGTCTATTTCACGTGTCATCATTCAGGGAAGTCATACAGTCCCCCAAAAATTAAATACTACAGTTATAGAGAAGTGTTTCACTTACACACAACAACCTAAAACTGAGTTGAACAATTTTGCCTTTTATCATGTTTTAATTCTTCTATGACTGATATACGAGAGTGTCTGAAAAGTTTCTGATCTCAACATGAAGATGGTATCACTCGTAAATAAAAGTTACTGACTCACTCGTTCATCTGTTGACAGTTACTCACCAAAGTTTCAGCCATCTTGGACGTTCAGTTGTTATGTAACAGTCGTTTGAGTGACTTGAGGTGCGTGTTTTTATGAAAATGGACAAAATCGAGTATCGAGCTGTCATTAAATATTTGTTTTTGAAAGGCAATACGTTGGATTCTGTATGGGGACTCTGCACCGTCATTTACCACATATTTAAGCGCAGAGGATCTACCAAAAATTCCGAAAACCCTCGCCTCCTTCTACCCGGGAGTGATGGAAAGCTCCGGGGCTCTTTCTATAGGGCTCTGGTTTCTTAAACAGCCCCCCCCCCATCGACAACAACGTCAAGACAGAATGGAAGTAGATACGTCACATGCGTCAACCGCGCAGGGAAGACTATCGAATAACCTCGGTGGGGCCGCCTTTAGATCTAGCACACCTTCTACTAGTTCTGCAGGATAGTACCCGGGACTTGTTAGGCAACCCCCTGCGGGCTGCCGAGGCCTGGCCAGAGGTACAAATTCCCCGCGGATGTCGAGAACAAACTACCCCCTCAAGTCTAGCCCTATCCGTACAACTCCCTGGCGGGAGCGACTGGGCAGTTTCGCCGAGATTCCTCTAGTATCGTCAGAGGTACCACGAGCGCTAAGGGTTCGCAGCGGCTGCACTACGGCAGCTGAAGAGGACGGATCCCCTCCCATATTGGGCAGCTGAATTTAAACGTGGACGTAAGAGTTTGGGAGACAATGAACTTTTGGGACGTCCAAAAACTGCAACTACCAACGAAAATATCGCCAAAGTTCACCAAATGGTGCTAGATGGCCACCGAATTATACTGAGAGAGATAGCAGAGGCTATGAATGTCAAAAGAACGTGTTTATCACATATTAAATCAACATTTAGACATGAGAAAGCTGTCCGCACGTTGGTTGCTGCATTTGCTCACGTTAGACCAAAAACGTGTTTGAATGAACATTTCCAACGCTCAGTTGGCGCCGTTTAGGCGTAATAAGTCCCAGTTTTGGTACCGATTAATTATTGTAGATGAAACTTGGATACACCATTATACGCCCGAAACAAAAATACAGTCCAAACAGTGGACTACAAAGGGGCAACCGATTCTAAAAGAAGCAAAAAGTGTTTTTTTTTGGCTGGTAAAAGTGATGGCGACAGTTTTTTCGGATAGTCATGGAGTTATTTTAATCGATTATCTTCAAAAAGGAAAAACCATTACAGGAGCATACTACGTATCATTACTTGACAAGCTGAAGTCAGAACTTGCGGAAAAACGGCCACATTTGCAGAAAAATAAAATCCTGTTTCACCAACACAACGTACCGTCTCACACCTCATCGGTTGCAATGGCGAAAATCCACGAATTACGCTTTGAACTGCTTGACTCACCAGATCTAGCCCCAAGCGACTTCTTTTTGTTCCCTCATCTGAAAATTGCGCTCATACGAAAAGGATTTTCGTCAAATGAAGAGGCAATCACCTTCGTGAACAATCATTTTGTAGAAAAAAAACGCCGAGTACTATTTGGACGTGTTACAGAGATGAGAACATCGCTGGGAGAAGTGTGTAGAGTTACAAGGAGACTATGTTGAAAAATGCCGAGTACTATTTGGACGGGTTACAGAGATGTAAACATCGCTAGGAGAAGTGTATTGAGTTACAAGGAGACTATGTTGAAAAACGCCGAGTACTATTTGGACGGGTTACACAGATAAGAGCACCACTGGGAGAAGTGTGTAGAGTTACAAGGAGACTATGTTGAAAAACGCCGAGTACTATTTGGACGTGTTACAGAGATGAGAGCATCACTGGGAGAAGTATGTAGAGTTACAAGGAGGCTATGTTGAAAAACGCCGAGTACTATTTGGACGTGTTACAGGGATGGGAGCATCGCTGGGAGAAGTGTGTAGGGTTACACGGAGGCTATGTTGAAAAACGCCGAGTACTATTTGGACGTGTTACAGGGATGGGAGCATTGCTGGGAGAAGTGTGTAGGGTTACAAGGAGGCTATGTTGAAAAACGCCGAGTACTATTTGGACGGGTTACAGAGATGGGGGCATTGCTGGGAGAAGTGTGTGGAGTTACAAGGAGGCTATGTTGAAAAACGCCGAGTACTATTTGGACGGGTTACAGAGATGGGAGCATCGCTGGGAGAAGTGTGTAGGGTTACAAGGAGGCTATATTGAAAAACACCGAGTACTATTTGGACGTGTTACAGGGATGGGAGCATCGCTGGGAGAAGTGTGTAGGGTTACAAGGAGGCTATGTTGAAAAACGCCGAGTACTATTTGGACGTGTTACAGAGATGGGGGCATCGCTGAGAGTAGTGTGTAGAGTTATAAGGAGACTATGTTGAAAAACGCCGAGTACTATTTGGATGGGTTACAGAGATGGGGGCATCGCTGAGAGTAGTGTGTAGAGTTATAAGGAGACTATGTTGAAAAACGCCGAGTACTATTTGGACGTGTTACAGAGATGGGGGCATCGCTGAGAGTAATGTGTAGAGTTATAAGGAGACTATGTTGAAAAACGCCGAGTACTATTTGGACGTGTTACAGAGATGGCAACATCGCTGGGAGAAGTGTGTAGAGTTACAAGGAGACTATGTTGAAAAACGCCGAGTGCTATTTGGACGTGTTACAGAGATGGGAACATCGCTGGGAGAGGTGTGTAGAGTTACAAGGAGACTATGTTGAAAAACGCCGAGTACTATTTGGACGGTTACAGAGATGGGAACATCGCTGGGAGAAGTGTGTAGAGTTACAAGGAGACTATGTTGAAAAACGCCGAGTGCTATTTGGACGTGTTACAGAGATGGGAACATCGCTGGGAGAAGTGTGTAGAGTTACAAGGAGACTATGTTGAAAAACGCCGAGTGCTATTTGGACGTGTTACAGAGATGGGAACATCGCTGGGAGAAGTGTGTAGAGTTACAAGGAGTCTATGTTGAAAAACGCCGAGTACTATTTGGACGTGTTACAGAGATGGGAACATCGCTGGGAGAAGTGTGTAGAGTTACAAGGAGACTATGTTGAAAAACGCCGAGTGCTATTTGGACGTGTTACAGAGATGGGAACATCGCTGGGAGAGGTGTGTAGAGTTACAAGGAGACTATGTTGAAAAACGCGGAGTACTATTTGGACGTGTTACAGAGATGGGAACATCGCTGGGAGAAGTGTGTAGAGTTACAAGGAGACTATGTTGAAAAACGTCGAGTACTATTTGGACGTGTTACAGAGATGGGGGCATCGCTGGGAGAAGTGTGTAGAGTTACAAGGAGACTATGTTGAAAAACGCCGAGTAATATTGGGACGAGTTACAGAGATGGGAATATCGCTGGGAGAAGTGTGTAGAGTTACAAGGAGACTATGTTGAAAAACGTCGAGTACTATTTGGACGTGTTACAGAGATGGGGGCATCGCTGGGAGAAGTGTGTAGAGTTACAAAGAGACTATGTTGAAAAACGCCGAGTAATATTGGGACGAGTTACAGAGATGGGAACATCGCTGGGAGAAGTGTGTAGAGTTACAAGGAGACTATGTTGAAAAACGCCGAGTGCTATTTGGACGTGTTACAGAGATGGGGGCATCGCTGGGAGAAGTGTGTAGAGTTACAAGGAGACTATGTTGAAAAACGCCGAGTAATATTGGGACGAGTTACAGAGATGGGAACATCGCTGGGAGAAGTGTGTAGAGTTACAAGGAGACTATGTTGAAAAACGCCGAGTACTATTTGGACGTGTTACAGAGATGGGAGCATTGCTGGGAGAAGTGTGTAGAGTTACAAGGAGACTATGTTGAAAAACGCCGAGTACTATTTGGACGGGTTACAGAGATGGGAACCTCGCTGGGAGAAGTGTGTAGAGTTTCAAGGAGACTATGTTGAAAAACGTCGAGTACTATTTGGACGGGTTACAGAGATGGGAACATCGCTGGGAGAAGTGTGTAGAGTTACAAGGAGACTGTGTTGAAAAACGCCGAGTACTATTTGGACGGGTTACAGAGATGGGAACATCGCTGGGAGAAGTGTGTAGAGTTACAGGGAGACAATGTTGAAAAACGTCGAGTACTATTTGGACGTGTTACAGAGATGGGAACATCGCTGGGAGAAGTGTGTAGAGTTACAAGGAGACTATGTTGAAAAACGTCGAGTACTATTTGGACGGGTTACAGAGATGGGAACGTCGCTGGGAGAAGTGTGTAGAGTTACAAGGAGACTGTGTTGAAAAACGCCGAGTACTATTTGGACGGGTTACAGAGATGGGAACATCACTGGGAGAAGTGTGTAGAGTTACAAGGAGACTATGTTGAAAAACGTCGAGTACTATTTGGACGGGTTACAGAGATGGGAACATCGCTGGGAGAAGTGTGTAGAGTTACAGGGAGACTATGTTGAAAAACGTCGAGTACTATTTGGACGTGTTACAGAGATGGGAACATCGCTGGGAGAAGTGTGTAGAGTTACAAGGAGACTATGTTGAAAAACGTCGAGTACTATTTGGACGTGTTACAGAGATGGGAACATCGCTGGGAGAAGTGTGTAGAGTTACAAGGAGACTGTGTTGAAAAACGTCGAGTACTATTTGGACGTGTTACAGAGATGAAAACATCGCTGGGAGAAGTGTGTAGAGTTACAAGGAGACTGTGTTGAAAAACATCGAGTACTATTTGGACGTGTTACAGAGATGAAAACATAGCTGGGAGAAGTGTGTAGAGTTACAAGGAGACTATGTTGAAAAACGCCGAGTACTATTTGGACGGGTTACAGAGATGGGAGCATCGCTGGGAGAAGTGTGTAGAGTTACAAGGAGACTATGTTGAAAAACGTCGAGTACTATTTGGACGTGTTACAGAGATGGGAACATCGCTGGGAGAAGTGTGTAGAGTTACAGGGAGACTATGTTGAAAAACGTCGAGTACTATTTGGACGTGTTACAGAGATGGGAACATCGCTGGGAGAAGTGTGTAGAGTTACAGGGAGACTATGTTGAAAAACGTCGAGTACTATTTGGACGTGTTACAGAGATGGGAACATCGCTGGGAGAAGTGTGTAGAGTTACAAGGAGACTATGTTGAAAAACGTCGAGTACTATTTGGACGTGTTACAGAGATGGGAACATCGCTGGGAGAAGTGTGTAGAGTTACAAGGAGACTGTGTTGAAAAACGTCGAGTACTATTTGGACGTGTTACAGAGATGAAAACATCGCTGGGAGAAGTGTGTAGAGTTACAAGGAGACTGTGTTGAAAAACATCGAGTACTATTTGGACGTGTTACAGAGATGAAAACATAGCTGGGAGAAGTGTGTAGAGTTACAAGGAGACTATGTTGAAAAACGCCGAGTACTATTTGGACGGGTTACAGAGATGGGAGCATCGCTGGGAGAAGTGTGTAGAGTTACAAGGAGACTATGTTGAAAAACGTCGAGTACTATTTGGACGTGTTACAGAGATGGGAACATCGCTGGGAGAAGTGTGTAGAGTTACAAGGAGACTATGTTGAAAAACGTCGAGTACTATTTGGACGTGTTACAGAGATGGGAACATCGCTGGGAGAAGTGTGTAGAGTTACAAGGAGACTGTGTTGAAAAACGTCGAGTACTATTTGGACGTGTTACAGAGATGAAAACATCGCTGGGAGAAGTGTGAAGAGTTACAAGGAGACTGTGTTGAAAAACGTCGAGTACTATTTGGACGTGTTACAGAGATGAAAACATCGCTGGGAGAAGTGTGTAGAGTTACAAGGAGACTGTGTTGAAAAACGTCGAGTACTATTTGGACGGGTTACAGAGATGGGAACATCACTGGGAGAAGTGTGTAGAGTTACAAGGAGACTATGTTGAAAAATAAAAGTAATAAAAATAATCTGAGTAAATGTCTTGTACCTTTAATAGGTCGGAAACTTTTCAGACCACCCACATATCTTCGTCTGATCAGACATTATCACTGTTTCAATTCCATTGTCTTCTGTTATAATTATTTCAGTTGTTTCTTCCCTTAGCACAACTTTTTCCTAATGCTCCTGTTTTATATCATTCACGTGATGCCATCCATTTTCGCATTTCCTTTGTCCATTTTTCTCAAATCATTCAGTGACACAACATTTCGTCTTTCATTTTAAATGTTACATTCTGCAAGCAACACATTGTTTGGCATTTGTCCATTTTAATTCTTTAGGATTCAGATCTGGATGGTATTGAGGAAGCCTTAAGTTTATATTCTGACCATATTTGGTCAGTCAAAATTTTCTGAGTCGGCTTTTTGACTGATCGTTTGTGTGTAGAAGCAAGTACCATTATAAACTAGAGTAGCAATCAAACAGCAAGTTGTCGTGTAAAAGTATCACAAATCTGTTGGGCATCATCCATTGAGTTCGAGTAAATGTACTAAATCAATAAATTTGAAATTAGCGGGGAAAGTTTCTGGTGGAATTTTATATGTTGGTATGAAGGTTATTTCTTACAATATGTAGCACCATGGAAACAAAACACTGGCAACAAACATTGAAAGCAAATAATAATGTTTATTATTTTGCTTTTGTGTGAGTTTCTAGCTTGGTCGTGATTTTCTTGTGTTTCTTGTTAAACTGCATACTGTTTGAATATAATTGATGAGTTTTATTGTGACATTTAACATTTATAAAGGTATTTTATACATCTAAACGTGCATATAGCTGTTATATAGAATATAGACAAAGCATTTTTCGAAACAACTGACCTCTTGATAACTGTGTACATAGTTAGGATCATGAATAGGCTAAACGATACATGGGAAGAAATACCTAAACATAACACAAGAATGGGAACATACTCGAGGCCTGATGTGGTAAGAAAACTAATGCCTGTGTACCAAAGGCTAGCATCAGATGAAATCCTAAGGAGATGTACATTGGATAAGGCACAAAATGCAAATGAAGGTTTACATAACATGATATGGCATAATTGCCCAAAAGAAATATTTGTGTCAAAGAAGAGACTTCTTGTTGCTGTGACATCAACCATCAGTGAATTCAGTTTTGGTTGTTCTGCCTTACTCAATCTGCAGTCAGACATAATGGACACTGAAATTTCACCAGCATCTCTAAAAATTAGCCAATGGAAGGACCAATTACGCTTACCAGTCTCAGCAATTTCTACGAAAGTAGCTTCTGAAACAACCAGAAGGAAACTGAAATTGAAGAACACTGCTGCAGAAGAGAGACGGAAGAGGCAGGTGGGTCCAACTAACCTATCTAGGAGGTTAAGTCTGCTTCAAGGCATGTAGCTGAGAAGGAAAATGTTTTGGATTTTAAATTTTGATTTACTCAATAATACCTTTTTAAACATTTTTTGTCATTCAGAGTGTTCAACACGATGCAGTTTTGATTCAGTCCGTCTAAAATTTTCAACACATTTTCTTAGAAAGCAAACAAAGGTTTCTAGCATATTAATTTTTAATATTAGTTATATTTTTAAAGTTATTGATATAAAAATTCATAGGTTTAATCATTTTTGGCTCCATACCTAATTTTTTCCCTCTGGAACTAAAAGCAGAATGAGAAATTCATATGATAGAGCTTTTCTTCATAACCATCTGAATACTTTTAGAAATAGAAAAATGAAAATTTCACAAATTCATTACTCAAAAACTATTGAAGATAAAAAAACGAAATTTTGAATTCTGTGTCCACTATGTATCAGAACTAAGTGGTAAAAATTTCAGCAAAATTGGTTGAAAATTGCTGGATTTGGGGTTTTCAGTGCTGCATCCCCTTTAAGGCTATACCATCCGATACGATAGTTTTATCCCCAGTCAGGAATGACAAGTAGAGTGGGATACTGCACACCAAGGAAGAGGAGTACATGATTTAGTTCCGGACATTAAAGAGAGGCTAAAATTGGAACATATAAAACCAAGAAAAGTATTTCTTCACTTTGTTACAAGACATGACCCATATAATGTATATTTAAAAAGAATAGGGAAGATGAACTCAGATTTATGTGAGCAATGTAACTGTTTAGATTTGCCTGAACATGTTATTTTTGAGTGTAATAAATATAGTGAACTAGTAGTAGATGGTCGAAGGAAACTTCAAGGAAAATGTGTACGGAACATCTTAAGAGATGCAGAAGATTATGTACATTTAGAAAATATATCTCAGATAATATCTGCTAAGGCGTTAGAGGAATATGTGACCCGCAACAAAATACTTCAAGATACAAATATAGCAACATTTCAATCTACGAGAAAAGAATATTACTTAAGAGATCGTCGGAGGGAAATACGACCAATAAGATACAGATAACCAGACTTGACCTAATTTAAGACATACAACCGATAAATAGAAGACGCCAGTTATGGATATCGGAAAGAAGAACAGAAACCATAGAAAGGAGTATCCCAGGAGAGTCAGAGGACTTATATGGAGAGTATGAAAACGGACAGACACAACTGATTATGTATTAACATAGAAAGTAATGAAATGTTTCCATAGCAACCAACTCTTATATGTGGTGCATAGAACTAAACATGAAGAAATTATAATCTTTCATATTTCTTTTCTTGGTCATACAAGGAAAAGTTGACTGTCACTAAGTCTGTCGTATTCTCCCATTCTCATTGTATCTACAACAAAGGTTGAATAGTAACCTGTCTACAAATACTTATGTCGAATAACTTGAAGTACATAGAACACTGACCTTAAGTATAGATTATTGACAAATGTGAATCGACACATAAGATGTTTAATGTTTGTGCGATATTTTCCTATATTAAGGTTGGTACTTGTGAATGTGGGCCAGTTGTTTATTTATTTTACAATTCATGCCGTTTCTCATTCATTTTAATGTAGATGTGTCGTGAAACGGTTTAGTCATGGAGTAAATTGACTCGTGTGAAAGTCTGGACCAAATTTGAAGTTTACTTTCTTGTTTTTCCATTAATCACTGTCGGTCCGTGCCCTTTTTAAGAGCAGCGCTCGTAAACAGACATGAATGAACTGACCAGCGCCATTTTAGGAGAGAGTCACAACACCGGAAGTTCCGTTTGTGTCTATCAATCTGAATTAGATCTCCGAGAAGCAATAACGACACAAACCTGCCGAGTACTTGAGAGCAATACATTGCTGGAATTTATACATGAACAAGCTGACCCAGCGAACTGTGTACCGCCAGTAAAAGTTGTCTGAACTTATATACCAGGGCTGTTCAATAAAGAATGACCACATTTTTTTGACAACGTATCTTTACTCATCCTCATAATTTTGGTGCTTCACAAAATAGTCTCCCCTGAATGCGATGTACTTGTCCCAGCGTTTCTGCCAGTCTTCAAAGACATGCTGGAAACTTTTTGAGAGATCCTTCAAAATCGCCTACGCAGCCTTCACCACTGCTTCTGATGATGGATAATGTCTCCCACGAAGGCGTTTCTTCAAGTTAGGAAATAGCAAAGAAGTCACGTGGGGCTAAATCCGGACTATAGGGAGGGTGAGGGATGTACTTCACGTTGATTGTGCAAGATATTCAGCAACAACATTGGCAATATGCGGCCGCGCATTATCGTGGTGCAGCATCCAGCCTGCTTCACGGAAATGTGGTCTTTTGCGCCTGATATGGACTTGCAATGTTTTCAGGACATCCCTGTAGTATTGTCCAGTTACTGATGTGTGTGCAGGTACAACATGCTGATAAACCATTCCATGAATATCAAAGAATGAGATGACCATAACTTTACCAGCAGAAACAACCTCTTTTGCCTTTTGGAGGTTGTTGATGAAGGAGATTTGCACTCTGAGCTTTGCTGTTTGCTCTCAGGATCAAAATGATGAAGCCAAGTTTCATCAGCAGTGATTACGTTTGAAAGAAACTCAGGATCTTCCTCTAACATCAACTTTAACTGCATGCTACCTCCATTGTAGCGGTAGGTGATACTGAACATGTCTGAACTTGCCTGGTTCTCACAGGCGGGAACCAGGAGTACAAACAATGAAACTACTACGGCGTGTTTGTTTCACATTAAGCTAACAGAATATAATAAGATTGAATTTTAGTGCCACAAATTATGACCGTAATAAATTATGATCATTCTTTATGGAACAGTCCTCGTATAGGAATAAAAACACAATTATTGTGCAATTTGGATAGAAGTTAAGTACAACACAGCTAAAACTAAGCAAATCCGTTTAAAGTTTTCTTATAAAAATTACTTTTTGTATTTTTTGTGGTGTGTAAATAAATAATGATGATGGATTTCCGACGGCGAAGACGCAACTATAGGGGAGAGTAGGGTAATGGCACTCAATTAAAAAAAGTCGCTCAGCAACCTTAAGTATAATTAGAGAATTGCAAGTTACATGAATAGGCTCTAGAAAGGAATACAAATCAAGACATTTTTTTTTAAACAGGAGGCCATGAAAATAAATATAAATGGTTGGATGGAGTGATATTGCCCGCCAATCCGTATCCGTATCCAATTTAGTATCCGTAACTAAAAATATTAAAGTTTCTGGTAAGAGAGAAGGCGTATTCCGCCTTCTTGCTAATTATCTCTTATAATTAGCTGTTCATTTCCTAATTAATCCATTGTCAATCTTTTTATAAATTCACTAAATTATCAACATCTATTGGTATTCCTGTTGTTCCTGGATCATCATCTTGTTCGATACTTTGTATATCTAAATTTGGATCTTCCTCTAATGGCCTGTTTCTGTCAATAATTCTTTGAGATGTTCGGACTAGAACTTCCTGTTGAGCCTATCTTAGCGTTACCCCGACTGCCCGCTAGATGTCAGTGGTATACAGTATCTCCTAGAATCATTGTGTCTCAAGCCATTGTACTACTCTGCCCTGATTGTCCATGTCAGATAAAGGGAAACTTCAAACTGATTCTGCAAACTTCCAACGATTGCCTTTGCCATTTATTTTTGGTCATCGTAAAGGCCAAATGTAGACGTTTGAAATCAAAAGATAAATCCGTTGGAATCATCGGAATATGCGGGATCAAGATATCTTATCCTTTGTACAGTGCGATCCATATAAACCTGAACAATTTCAATAGATCATAATTTCCCTCTGGAAGGTCGTAGAATATAGAAATTTGTTTGAGTGATCTCAGTGGCTCTGGGAGAACTGACAACACTGTCAATTGTTGACAGCTGACAATCTTAAATGAAGAATCAGCAGCAACATGCAGTACTCACTACGAGAACGTGGTTACATTTTGAAAACATATTTGAAGACAAATTCCTTGGTAACACAACGGGAATTTCGAAGAGAATTTAATGTACGCGATATTCCGATAAAGACAACACTTTTATCGCTCGTAAGAAAGCTGGAGATAACTGGTATACTCATTAGTGAGAGTGGAAAACACAGACCGTCATCTGTTACAGATGTTCGCAGAAGGCTATTGCGTCGATTGAGCCAGGAATCAGGGTATTCATATGAAACATGTCAAAGAGCTGAGACCTTACAGGGTGCATATGGTACAACAACTGAAAGAAGCAGATTATGATAAACGAATCAGTTACTGTCGATGGTTTCAGGGTACTCTTATTCCACGTCCAGACATTCTCTCCATCACGTGGTTTACAGATGAGGCATGGTTACATCTGTCAGGCTACAAAACACACTGGGGTGCTGTAAACTCCGAAGTGATCCACGAAACCCCACTGTATGATGAAAAGTGTGTGGTGTCAGCTTCTGGGATCGTTTGTTCCATTTTCTGAAGTTTATAAGGTTATCTAAAAGACATTTGTGGAACAGCTGGATGATATCGAATTGAGAGCAGGCTATTTCTAGCAAGATGGAGCAACATGCCATACATCTAATGACACCATGGAACTTGTAACCAGTTTCTTTGATAATCGAATAATCTCAAAAGGTCTGTGGCCCCCACATCCCCTGACCTAACCTCACCGGATTTTTTCGTGTGAGGGTATCTAAAAATTAGAGTGTACAAGAATAGGCCACGGACAATTGATATGCTCAAGGAATCCATTCGAAACGAAACAAGTAGCCTTGGCGAGGATATTCTCCGTAAAACTTCAGAGAATATGGTGAGACGAGTACAAACATGTATAGATGCTGATGGAGGACACTTCCAACATTTTCTCTGAGATGTAAATAGTGTAATGTAATCTCTCAATTGTGTATTATATTCTCCCAAAGTTATACGTGTGTCCTATTATTGGTCCAAAAGTTATAACCTATTTAAATGGTTCAGATTTATATGGATCACACTGTAATTTCCCTAGATGATTATTGCCTCGACGTTATTTATTAGCTTTTCCGCAGTTAGTCTCGTTCCACTGCACAGTCGTGATTGGTTAATATTACGCAGTATGATCATAACTGATTCTAATTTTAATTTTAAATTGTGAGGTGGGAGTGCAGGCAATTCAAATGAATTTAAAAGCCCTGGTTTATAACTCTGTCAGCTGATTTGTACGAAAGCGACTCCCCCGGAAGAAAAATCTGTACGGTTACAGTGAGATTATAGACATACGTTCTTTTGTTTTATATTGCTCGTTCACTCAGCCAATTATGATTAGTGTACTGTTACGTTATGTTCTAAAAGGACACTGAATAAGCTTCTCTTTCTAGTCTGTGAAGTGATAGAAATCTGCGGGAGATCTATCAAGTCTTGAAAAAAACCATAAACGTTTGTAATAAAATTTGGTGACTGAAATATCTTTGAAGACTTTGTCAAAGAGTGGAATATCTTTCTACTTCATAATGCTTTTGTTTGTCGAAAACAAAAGATGGTGTAAGTATTCCGTGAAAGTTTTCTTCTGTACTTATTTATATTTAGTTAATAACTTGGTCCATTATTACTTCAGGTCTGTTTCTCACCTTTTAAACCTTCCTTGGACTTAAACAAATATTTCAAAACGAAAATTAGACAAATCGTTTCAGCCGTTCTCAAGCTTTTATGAGAACAACAAGCATCAACCATCGCCTGATGGTTCAAAATATTGCCACAAACTAGTTTTATATGTAATAATTATTAGAGAACTGAGATACGCCAATATCGTACATTTATACCGCAGTTTCTAACTTCTCGGCTGGAGTGTGGAGGGAGATAACCTTTGCACACCCACAAATACCCCGAGATAGTCCGAGCATATAGCAGTAACGTCCTGAAGCAAGGAACTGTAGCTTGAGCGTAAACGCGAGTAGGTATTTCTTCACGGTACAACATAATGACGTGTTATGTAACTCAGGGTTTGTGCCGGAGGGTATCGCTAACTCCCCCGCATTATATGTACTTATTTCTTCACTCAGGCAACGAACCTTCAACCTCTAACGGGACAGGAGTAGGGCAACCCACACAAAAAGTCAGTACCACTCATTCTAAAGGTTGATGAATCCAAAAGCATGTTTAGAAAAACCTCCACGTGGAGTAATATGCGATAGACTTACATCACGCCTAAAAGTGGGACGAAGCTTTGCAGTTTTCGAAAATGTCAATTTTGTTTAAAATTTCAACCATTTTTGTTAACATAACCCATGCTTAATATATTTTTATGACAAATGAAATGTATAACTTAAATTTTCAGAAAATGTCCTCAGAAGCGTTTTTCATTCTGTATCATTCTTCATGACTGTTAAACCCTACACAAAATTTAGAACAAAAAATTTAAGTCCTTCTTAAAACACACAATTTATTCAAATACATTTTCTGTAGACTTAACCATTCCTTTTTATTTCCTTAAGTTTGTCAATACTTACACTTTCCTCGAATAGAAAATATTTATTCATTTTTTATTTCTTGGACATACATAGTGGACAATTACAAAACCGTCACCTAGACAACGACATATTTAAAACATTTGACTATCATTTAAAGCCCAACGTGTTCCTCAGTGGCTTCCAAACCTACACACGGCTAGTGTGGAAGAAATGATTTTTTCCATCAATTTACCTGAATAACGCAGTGGTTTAACTGTGAAGCCTGGGACTTAAGTACTTACGGCATAGTAAGTCCTCACAAAAGGTGCGTGTCTCATAGCATATGAGAATTCCTAGTGGTCTACCAGGAAACATACGAGTCTGTGGACAATTTAATGTCATATCGGCATGTTGGCCATAGTAGCTCAGTGGTTTAGAGCAACGGCACGGAGAGTGGGAGATCCGTGGTCAGATCCCGGCTATGGCATTAAATTTTTCTGTCTAGCTCTACTCATTCAAACCTTAGCCTACACACGGCTAGTGTGGAAGAAATAATTATTTCCAAAAATTTTTTTACCATGAATTTTCTTGTTTTTCTTCTTTTCTTTTGAAATTCTTGGGAAAATAGCACTACTAGCGCTTCACTGCGTATTTAAGAACTGTATTCCCTTATATCTATAATAAGATAATGTTTATCTTGAAGTAGATAGAGCAATAAGTGTTTGTACAAGAGTAGAGAAAGTCATGTATACATCACATAACGACCAAAACATTTGACTATCACTTAAGGTCTACTGTATTCGCAATAAGATAATGTTTATCTTGAAGTAGGTAGAGCAGTAAGTGTTTGAAATAAGTTTTCTAAGATAATATTTTAAGAAATGGGTCATTTGAATGCAATAGATAGTTTTTAGTAATCCAGACATTCGTCTCGAGTTATGTCTAGACCAAATTGTAACACATTAAATGACTGCCAGACAGAAAGACCACCACTGTGGGAGAACAGGTTTACAGGAACCTGATGACGCTACAGTTTTAACGCTATTCAGTGTTTTTCCTATCAGCGTGACAAATTTCTAGCAGTGAAGTACCGTCTCTTGGTCTAGGAATCAATATCGGAAGGATAACAAACCATGGGTTAAGCGGTTTTCCGTTATTATTTTCAAGCTTTTTTTCTCGATATGTTTTTGTTTATCACAACTGCATGCAAAGATTAATGCAGTAAGGTCTGCAAATGACGTTCAGTTGTTACACATTTAACTGCTTACAGAGAATAAGCCGAGATTCTCACTTGTTTACCGGACTGAACAGGCCAGGAATCCAGATGTCGATCAAAGAGGAAATAGCAGCAGAGAAACTTAAGCCTCGAAGCGGAAACTGTACAAAAAAGAAGAAAGATCCGCTTTGCTTCCTCTGATGTAATTATCGTGTGCAGTGTCGGTACGCATTTCACATTCCTCGCCACAATTATTGCAGTATGTGTAATTAATCATTCGTGCCGCTTTGTACAGATATGAGTTGTACGATGGACCGACACAACATGTAATTCATGAGCAATTGACTGTGAAAGTGAAAACGAAAGGAAAGTACAACATCGCATGCCTGTGTCGCTCATTTTGTTTCAAATGTCTGCAGCTTTGCTAGTAAAAGTATTACGTACTTTTTTGGTCTATATTCCGAGGGAAAGCGATATTGTACCTGACCCGGCTTCACATCTCTCAGGTAACCTACTCTGACTCTTCTTTTGTTTTACTGCCTTTACGTCTGTTGCCCTCTAACAAGGTGAAGCTAATTGCTACTTCTGAGAGCCGCAACATATCTATTGTAACAGTGCAATCTTCATAGAGTAGAGGCCACGATACCGATATTTCATCATACCAAAGGTTTAGACAAACAAAACACGTTCCAATGTATTACAATAACATGACATTCTTTACTCCTGTACAAACACTTATTGCTCTATCTGCTTCAAGATAAACATTATTTTATTGGGAATACAGTAGACTTTAAGTGATAGTCAAATGTTTTGGTCGTTATGTGATGTATACATGACATTCTCTACTCTTGTACAAACACTTATTGCTCTATCTACTTCAAGATAAACATTATCTTATTGGGAATACAGTAGACTTTAAGTGACAGTCAAATGTTTTGGTCGTTATGTGATGTATACATGACTTTCTCTACTCTTGTACAAACACTTATTGCTCTATGTACTTCAAGATAAACATTATCTTATTGGGAATACAGTAGACTTTAAGTGACAGTCAAATGTTTTGGTCGTTATGTGATGTATACATGACTTTCTCTACTCTTGTACAAACACTTATTGCTCTATGTACTTCAAGATAAACATTATCTTATTGGGAATACAGTAGACTTTAAGTGATAGTCAAATGTTTTGGTTGTTATGTGATGTATACATGACTTTCTCTACTCTTGTACAAACACTTATTACTCTATCTACTTCAAGATAAACATTATCTTATTGGGAATACAGTAGACTTTAAGTGATAGTCAAATGTTTTGGTCGTTATGTGATGTATACATGACTCTCTACTCTTGTACAAACACATATTGCTCTATCTACTTTCAAGATAAACATTATCTTATTGGGAATACAGTAGACTTTAAGTGATAGTCAAATGTTTTGGTCGTTATGTGATGTATACATGACTTTCTCTACTCTTGTACAAACACTTATTGCTCTATCTACTTCAAGATAAACATTATCTTGTTGGGAATACAGTAGACTTTAAGTGATAGTCAAATGTTTTGGTCGTTATGTGATGTATACATGACTTTCTCTACTCTTGTACAAACACTTATTGCTCTATCTACTTCAAGATAAACATTATCTTATTGGGAATACAGTAGACTTTAAGTGATAGTCAAATGTTTTGGTCGTTATGTGATGTATACATGACTTTCTCTACTCTTGTACAAACACTTATTGCTCTATCTACTTCAAGATAAACATTATCTTATTGGGAACACAGTAGACTCTAAGTGATAGTCAAATGTTTTGGTCGTTACCTGATGTATACATGACTTTCTCTACTCTTGTACAAACACTTATTGCTCTATCTACTTCAAGATAAACATTATCTTATTGGGAATACAGTAGACTTTAAGTGATAGTCAAATGTTTTGGTCGTTATGTGATGTACACATGACTTTCTCTACTCTTGTACAAACACTTATTGCTCTATCTACTTCAAGATAAACATTATCTTATTGGGAATACAGTAGACTTTAAGTGATAGTCAAATGTTTTGGTCGTTATATGATGTATACATGACTTTCTCTACTCTTGTACAAACACTTATTGCTCTCTCTACTTCAAGATAAACATCATCTTACTTTGAATACAGTAGACTTTAAGTGATAGTCAAATGTTTTGTGAAGTCTTTGTATGTCCAAGGGATAAAAATGAATAATGACTAGCTATTTGAACAAAGTATGAGTATATGGGAGATTGTTTATTACTCAAACATTCTGTTTTCAGCATTTACTGTATGTCAATATCTTACAGTTTACCATTTATTCACAAGACATTCAAAATGAAAAGCAGTTCAAAGGCTGCTCTCAGAAATTTCAAGATATATTTCACTTTTATAAGCAAAAAATTAAGCTTCTTTTTTGTTTTGTTTTGTTTTTTTGATAGTGAGAGCAAATTTACGTGTTAAATTTTCCAGGGAAAGTTTAGTTTCTAATGAAGGGTTTTGTAAAATTTATTTTAATTTGTCCCCAAAAATCAATATTATTTATTTATTTTTAATGTTATTTATGGTTTAATTTGCCAATAATCTAGAAAAATTAGTTAAGTAAAAGGCGAACAAGATGAAGAAACAATTGAAGGTAAACTTGTGATACAATGTGTATAAACTAACCGGCTTTGAAAAGATTTGACTGTATTTTGTTTCATTGGATTTTTCTTATTCGTAAGATGCAATGAGTAAAGGAATGACAACAATTGGAAAGAAGGATGGTTTTAGAAGAGTGAGTGTGTGAGGGGCTGGGCCAGGTGGATGTTGCGATATCCAATGACCTAGAGATGAATGGAAATGTGGAACGCAGATCATGGCTTCGAAGGAAGTTTACTTCCTGACCTCAAAGAGCTTTATCGTGCTAGCTTTGTGTTTAAATCTCAACAACGCACCTGGAAAATAAACCTAAGGTTGCTCACATTTACTGTCTCATCATTAGCCTTTAACCTTATTTTACCTGCTTTCCTTTTTTCAAAAGAATTATGTTATTTTCCGATTTTCAAAGTTAATTTGGAGGGTCATATTCTAGGGTAAATTAATAAAACAAGTGAAATTCACACTTAAATAACATTTCATCTCAGGATTAAGGAAAGCATTGCCCATTGCCCAATAATAATTAACAAAGAGATCCCCGGCTTATTGTACGCGGATGATTTAACGGTAGGAACAATTTCAGTAATAGGTCTACATAAATCAATTGAGGCAATCCATAGGTTTTGCGCTCACTGGGGATTAAGAATAAACAGCAAAATATTAAACATAACGGTATTTAAAAGAGGATCTATTCTGAGGAAAGGAGAGTAGTGGTATATAAGAGATCAAAAGATAGAAGTGATAAAGGTGTATGACTATTTAGGTGTAAGGATGTGTAGCAGTGGAGGATGGGCCGCACAAGCCAGAAAAGTGATAGCTAATGGCAGGGCGGCAATGTCAGGGGTAAGAATATGTAAACATAAACTGGAGATGTCAGTTAGATGGTTAGAAAGAATGTATGAAGCGGTCGTTGAAGCCAGAACAATGTATGCAGTGGAGGATGGGCTGCACAAGACAGAAAAGTGATAGCTAATGGCAGGGCGGCAATGTCAGGGGTAAGAATATGTAAACATAAACTGGAGATGTCAGTTAGATGGTTAGAAAGAATGTATGAAGCGGTCGTTGAAGCCAGAACAATGTATGCAGTGGAGGATGGGCTGCACAAGACAGAAAAGTGATAGCTAATGGCAGGGCGGCAATGTCAGGGGTAAGAATATGTAAACATAAACTGGAGATGTCAGTTAGATGGTTAGAAAGAATGTATGAAGAGGTCGTTGAAGCCAGAACAATGTATGCAGTGGAGGATGGGCTGCACAAGACAAAAAAGTGATAGCTAATGGCAGGGCGGCAATGTCAGGGGTAAGAATATGTAAACATAAACCGGAGATGCCAGTTAGATGGTCAGAAAGAATGTATGAAGCGGTCGTTGAAGCCAGAACAATGTATGCAGTGGAGGATGGGTCGTACAAGACAGAAAAGTGATAGCTAATGGCAGTGCGGCAATGTCAGGGGTAAGAATATGTAAACATAAACTGGAGATGTCAGTTAGATGGTTAGAAAGAATGTATGAAGCGGTCGTTGAAGCCAGAACAATGTATGCAGTGGAGGATGGGTCGTACAAGCCAGAAAAGTGATAGCTAATGGCAGGGCGGCAATGTCAGGGGTAAGAATATGTAAACATAAACTGGAGATGTCAGTTAGATGGTTAGAAAGAATGTATGAAGCGGTCGTTGAAGCCAGAACAATGTATGCAGTGGAGGATGGGTCGTACAAGACAGAAAAGTGATAGCTAATGGCAGTGCGGCAATGTCAGGGGTAAGAATATGTAAACATAAACTGGAGATGTCAGTTAGATGGTTAGAAAGAATGTATGAAGCGGTCGTTGAAGCCAGAACAATGTATGCCGTGGAGGATGGGTCGTACAAGACAGAAAAGTGATAGCTAATGGCAGTGCGGCAATGTCAGGGGTAAGAATATGTAAACATAAACCGGAGATGTCAGTTAGATGGTTAGAAAGAATGTATGAATCGGTCGTTGAAGCCAGAACAGTATATGCAGTGGAGGATGGGCCGCAAGAGAGAAAAGTGATAGCTAATGTCAGGGCGGCAATGTCAGGAGTAAGAATATGTAAACATAAACTGGAGATGTCAGATAGATGGTTAGAAAGAATGTATGAGGTGGTCGTTGAAGCCAGAACAATGTATACAGTGGAGGATGGGGTGCACAAGACAGAAAAGTGATAGCTAATGGCAGGACGGCAATGTCAGGAGTAAGAATATGTAAACATAAACTGGAGATGTCAGTTAGATGGTTAGAAAGAATGTATGAAGCGGTCGTTGAATCCAGAACAATGTATGCAGTGGAGGATGGGCCGTACAAGACAGAAAAGTGATAGCTAATGGCAAGGCGGCAGTGTCAGGGGTAAGAATATGTAAACATAAACTGGAGATGTCAGTTAGATGGTTAGAAAGAATGTATGAAGCGGTCGTTGAAGCCAGAACAATGTATGCAGTGGAGGATGGGCCGTACAAGACAGAAAAGTGATAGCTAATGGCAAGGCGGCAATGTCAGGGGTAAGAATATGTAAACATAAACTGGAGATGTCAGTTAGATGGTTAGAAAGAATGTATGAAGTGGCCGTTGATATGCAGTGGAAGTATGGGGCACGTAAGAGATAGGTACACAATTAGACCAGATGTATGGATTGTTTTGCAAAGAAGTTCTAGGGCTGTCAAAATGGGCACCAAGAGAGGTGGCATTACTAGAGCTAGGTAATACAAAAAGGAGGGGGATTAAAACTACAAATAGTTGGTGGTCAGAATTTGGAAAGAATGATATTAAAGATAGTCATGGGAGATGTATGGAGAGCAGAGGAGACAAATCATAGTGATTTTTGGAAGAAAGTGAGAACCAGAGTACAAGACATAGATAGACAGGAGATATGGGAAAGTATAAAAGAAAAGACATCTTTGACATTTTATAAGCAATTAAAGACAGAATAGGGTAGGGAAAAATATATAGATCAATGTGGCAAAACTGGAAGAGAAGGCATAGGAAGGATGAGAGTAGGAATAATATATCTAAAAGGGTTGAGAAGTAATGAGGTAGGGATATGTGAATTTTGTGGAGATGAAGAGAGCGCTGTTCATTACCTGGTAGAATGTAAGGAGTTAACAAATTTCAGGAGAAAAATATGGGATAAGAAATGGGACAGTGTAAGTAAAGAGATATTGGCGATATACATGTTAACGGGGATGGGAGAAAAGAAAAATAGATGTGTAGGAGATTTCTTATATAGTATAAGAGAAAAGTGGATTAGGGTAAAACAAGCGAAGGTCTAGAAGAAATGACACCAGACTGATCAGGAAAACCAAAATCTTATGGCCAGGGGACCTCAGTCAGCGAGTAAATCTTAAGTCAGCAGCTTCATGTATTTGTACAGGAGATATAATACAGCATGTTTTAGGTTAAATTTTATTGTACCGAATTTGTAATGGAAACTGTACAAATAAATATCAAAGTATCAACTATCACAATTTCTTCTCAATATTGACAAATGTACGGGCAAATCGGTTCCACCGAGTTTCCAGTTCTGCTCCTGCGAAATTTTGTTCTGTAGCTATGCTGTACAATTAAAGGACAATAAAAACGTCTTCAATGAAACAGAAGTTTCCTCCATTTCCAAGGCTAATAGATCACTCAGGTGCCCCACTCTAGCAGCTTCCTTTGCTTATACCAGGGAGAGTCTAATGAAAACCTTAAATTTGTAATGACAAATTAAAATTTCTCGCTGTTATACTGTAAGTTGGTAAACGTGTTACAAACACCGTGTAGAATGGCCTGTAGGTGGCAGCATAGTACAGATGTACACATACCGTCGCAGTATCAGTATAAAGATGGCCGCCTCACTTACGACTTGCACCAGGGAAGAACAGCGTTCTGTTATCCGTTTTTGTGTAGTGAAGGTGTGAAACCTATTGAAATTCATCGACTAATGAAGGTTCAGTACGGTGATGCATGTTTGTCACAGCAGCAAGTCTACGAGTGGAGTAGGAAGTTGGTAAATGTTGTGACTTCAGTGGAAGATGCTCCACGTCCAGATCAGGCACAACGAGTTGTGACTCCACAGAACATTGCAGCAGTTGAAGCCATAGTGAAGGAAAACTGTGACACTGAATGGCATTGTGGCATGTTTACAGATTAGTCATGGGTCAGCACACCAACTTGTACATGATGTGCTCCAGTTTCACAAAGTGTCTACAAGATGGGTGCCACGGCAGCTGACTCTGGAAATGAGAGAACGTATTGACGCTTGTGAAGAACTTCTTAGGCGATTTGAACAGGAAGGTGATGCCTTCCTTGCAAGAATCGTCACTGGTGACGAAACCTGGGTTCACTTCCACCAACCGGAAACAAAGAGAGCGAGCAAGGAATGGCACCATTCCTCATCACCAAAACCAAAGAAGTTTCGAACAGAACCATCAGAAGGGAAGGTTATATTGACTCTCTTTCGAGACGAAAAAAGCATCATTTTGGAGCATTACGTCCTAGAGGGACCACTGTCACAAGTGCACCATATACAGATCTCCTAAAAATCAATCTGCGGCCTGCAATCAAATCAAAGGTACGTGGATTGCCGTCAGCAGGTGTCCTTTTGCAACATGACAGTGCAAGGTCCCACACACTGCCGGTACAACAGTTGCAACAATCACAGACCTTCCTCATCCACCATACTCACTAGACCTTGCCCCATATGTTTGGACCACTTTCAAAGACGCAGTGGGAGGAAAGAAGTTCCGTTCCAATGGAGAGGTACGCCACACGGCGCATGAGTGGTTGTGCGACATGTTTGTACTCGTCTCACCATATTCTCTGAACTTTTACAGAGAGTATCCTCGCCAATGTTACTTATTTCGGTTCGAATGGATTCCTTGAGAACATCAATTGTCCGTGACCTATTCTTGTACACTCTATTTTTTAGATACTCCCCACAAGAAAAAAATCTGATGAGCTTAGGTCAGGGAATCTGGGAGGCCACAGACCTTTTGAGATTATTCGATTGTCAAAGATACTGGTTACAAGTTCCATGGTGTCATTAGATGTATGGCAGGTTGCTCCATCTTGCTGGAAATAACCTTCTCTCAATTCGATATCATCCAGCTGCTCCACTAATGTCTTGAAGATACCCATATAAACTTGAGTGTCTACAGTCGTATCGAAGAAAATGGGACCTAATCATGCAAGCATCAGGCGACTCCCATGCCTCCCTTCCTGCATGTGACAGCGCAAAACTCTGCGTGTATTTTAATGCTGTTTTGATCTTCAAAGCGTATTAGAAACGTCGAGAAAAAACAGTCTTAAATGTCAATTTTCTTTGATACGACTGTAGACATTGAAGTTTATATGTGTATCTTCAAGACATTAGTGGAGCAGCTGGATGATATCGAATTGAGAGAAGCTTATTTCCAGCAAGATGGAGCAACGTGCCATACATCTAATGACACCATGGATCTTGTAACCAGTTTCTTTGATAATCGAATAATCTCAAAAGGTCTGTGGCCCCCCAGATCCCCTGACCTAACCTCAACGGATTTTTCCTTGTGGAGCTATCTAAAAATAGAGTGTACGAGAATAGGCCACGGACAATTGATGTGCTGAAGGAATCCATTCGAACCGAAATAAGTAACATTGGCGAGGATACTCTCCGTAAAACTTGAGAGAATATGGTGAGACGAGTACAAACATGTATAGATGCTGGTGGAGGACACTTCCAACATTTTCTCTGAGATGTAAATAGTGTAATGTAATCTCCCAGTTGTGTATTATATTCTCCCAAAGTTGTACGTGTGTCCTATTATTGGTTCAAAAGTTATGGCCTATTGAAATGGTTCAGATTTATTTGGGTCGCACTGTATAAACATAAGACTGCTTAAAGCAATACCAACAGCAGTAAGTATCTCAGAAATGTTTAATTCTACAAAGAATATCTTTTGTTAATAAATTACGTGTTTAAAAGGAGTCTACAATTTAGTATGGTACGTTTTATCGTTTATTTTTATAGAACATTATATACAATTGTTTTCAAATGAAGGTGACTTCACAAAATATACCCACAGAGTCAAATATATACATATTGTAACATAAATATCCTTAATATGTATCCAAAATATCAAAGAGTATCTGGAGGTGGGAAAATCTTTGAGAAGGCACTGAGCTAACATACGTATTTTTGTGTCTGTTCAACTGTTTGTTACTCGGGTTACATAAAACATGCATTTCTGGTAAAATTCATATGTAATTTTAGGATTCAATTCAATACATACTCCATTTAAAGTAAATAAACAGTAGAGAGTGTAAACTTGGTGCCTGTAATTGCAAATCGGAAGCGATTTTGTTCTCTGTCACGTGACAAATCCTCAGCACGGGCTGATAAGTAATAAAACCGCCAAAGGCTTGGTATATTTACCTCTGATTCTGCGAATGCAATGTAATTAGCGGTTATTACCTCCGCTTCGCCATAATCATGTAACTCGCGGCATATGTCCGATTGGCTTTGATACGCCACCAACGTAGTCGCGTGTAGCGCCTTCCTTCATTTGGAAAGTGCTCCGTGAAAGTCTCAACTCACACGCCTTTCTCTACCCTACGTCGTTTATCGGCTGATATATATCACACGGAGTATTGCTTCACTTTAATCAAGGCGGCCTTGTTACTGATTAGTGACAGTCGAATGTTTATCAACTGAGTATCGTTATATGCTAGTTTTAAAATTAAATACTCTTTCTATGGAATCGCAATATACAAAGGAATATAATTTATGAAAATGTTTTAAAAAATATATTTCTTATGGATTTCTTTATCACGTAACCCTTGCCAGTTACAGAAATTATACAAAATTTCCTCCGAATGAAGGGCAATTCCTATAAAATTCAAGATATGCACCTTATTTATTGTCCATTGGACCCCTAAGTACGAGGGCTATTCAATAAAGAACGCTCAAAATCTTTATTCGGTCATAATTTTCGCACTAAAATCCAATCTTATTATATTCTGTCAGCTTAATGTGAAACAAACACGCCATAGTAGTTTCATTGTTGGTACTCCTGGTTCCCGCCTGTGAGAACTAGACAAGTTCAGACATGATCAGTATCGTCTACCGCTGTAATGGAGCTAACACGCGAGGAACAATATGCGGCTTTGAAATTCTGCTTTCATCTCAACAAATCTTCAGTTGAGGCCTATACAATGTTACAGGAGGCCTATGGAGAGTCTGGTCTTCCCTACAGCACAGCTCGAAGGTGGTTTAAAATGTTTAAATTAGGGAGACAATCAATTACAAAGGAAGCTGGGCACGGTGCTCCAGTTACTGTTCTTACAGAAGAAAACATCAACACTGCTGCTGCCATTGTGAGACAGGATCGACGAATTACCTTAAGATCACCTTCTGAAATATTGAACATTTCATTGGGTACCACCCACACGTTGGTGACAGAAACATTACACATGAGACGTGTTTGTGCGCTATGGGTTCCAAGACTGTTGATTCCCGAACAAAAGAACATTCGCATGCACGTCTGTATGCAGTTAGAGTTGATGTTAGAGGAAGATCCGGAGTTTCTTTCAAACGTAATCACTGCTGATGAAACTTGGCTACATCATTTTGATTCTGAGAGCAAGCACCAAAGCTCAGTGTGGAAATCTCCTCCATCATCAACCCCCAAAAAGCAAAAGCGGCTGCTTCTGCTGGGAAGGTTATGGTCATCTCATTCTTTGATATTCATGGAATGATTTATCAGCATGTTGTACCTGCACACACATCAGTAACTGGACAATAATACAGGGAAATCCTGAAAACATTGCAAGTCCATATCAGGTGCAAAAGACCACATTTCCATGAAGCAGGCTGAATGCTGCACCACGATAATGCACGGTCGCATATTGCTAATGTTGTTGTGTGAAGTGTGAAGTTCAAACTATAAAGCCCGGGCCTTAAAGTACTTACAGCATAGTAAGTCGTCATTAAGGTAGTTGTCTCATGTGTTTATGAGAACTCCTAGTTGTTTACCGGGAAAAACACGAGTCAGTTGTACCTAATAGTGGTCCGAACTATAAAGCCCGGGCCTTAAAGTACTTACAGCATAGTAAGTCGTCATTAAGGTAGTTGTCTCATGTGTTTATGAGAACTCCTAGTTGTTTACCGGGAAAAACACGAGTCAGTTGTACCTAATAGTGGTCCGAACTATAAAGCCCGGGCCTTAAAGTACTTACAGCACAGTATGTCGTCATTAAGGTAGTTGTCTCATGTGTTTATGAGAACTCCTAGTGGTTTACCGGGAGAAACACGAGTCAATTGTACCTAATAGTGGTCCGAACTATAAAGCCCGGGCCTTAAAGTACTTACAGCATAGTAAGTCGCCATTAAGGTAGTTGTCTCATGTGTTTATGAGAACTCCTAGTGGTTTACCGGGAAAAACACAAGTCAGTTGGAGAATTTAATGTCATGTTGGCCATTGTAGCTCAAGGGTTAGAGCGGCTGGACGGCAACCAGAAGATCCCCGGTTCAAATCCCAGCTATGGCATTGAATTTTTCAGTCTCACTCTATCTTTACATATTCCAGTTGATCTGTTTCATTAGATGCACAAATTTGTTGTGTGTCACGATGTGGAGACCGTGGCAGGGAAATGCAGTGGTAAATGCAAATGAAGTAGTAGATAACTTTCAGTCAACTGATGGCAATGGTGTGAATAAATTGGAAAGTGTTGCTGGGCCGAGTTATGTTACTGGAAAAGGCTCAAAAAACAAAGTTATAACGGGAACTCTTTCTAAGCAAATTCAAGCGTTTGTTTTGAACACATATAAATATGTGCTGACAAATAATCTTGGTAAGGGGTCATGCAATGAACCTGATGATAAATTCTGGGTATTCACAGAAATACAGTAAGAAATATTGTGACGAAAGGAATACCAAAGACGCTGATCAAGTGTGAAAACAAAATGAAAGCGTTTCTCTAAAGTAGATAATTTCACACGCGATTTAATTCGTCGAGAAATTTATAGATTCTATGCAAAAGGGAGTGCGCCCACCTTAGACGAATTGGTTGCACATTTGCAAGACTTTTGTGATTTTCGTTATGGGCACTGCACTTTGCGCGGCCTCTTAAAGGAGCTAAGTTTCAAATACCTTACTTTGAATAAGATAAGGGTTATTGTGGGATCCAGTGGAATTGTAGCTTATATATATATCAAAACTAAGGAATTTTCACAGTAATGGACATAAATAATTTATTTTGATGAAACCTCGTACGATATCCATGACGTATCGAGAAAGGTGGCAACATTGCAGAAAGGACTGAGAGAAGGAGGGCCGGTATAGTGAAACGATTATAAGGGTTGTCAAAGAGGTGGCCGAACCGCACATGCTTAACTAAACAGACTTTGCAGCAAAGTTACAACACCACGAGCCGTGAGAAGAACATTCAGCTATTGTGTGCATAGCTGCGTAAGCGAAGTGTTCGGTACAAAGTTGTTTAGTTCAGTTTATGTTAGTTTATGTTAGTTATGCCCGGTGTAATCAGTTGTATACGATATGTTGTCACAGACAAGCTGTAAGGAAAGAAATCTCTCTGTCAGCATCTGTGTGTAGTTATGCACCTCTTAGAATATTGGACAACAGAAGTGTTATTTAGATTCTCTCGGGGTTTTAGAGTTATTTCTTTTAGCGTCAGTAGTTATATTATCTCAAAGTTCAAAGAAAATTACATGTCTAGTGAAAGCTTGATGCGTTGGAAAGGCTGTTTAGGTTGGAAGCAATACATCAAAACCTGGAGGGCCAATTTTGGCCAACAGAGTTTTGATTAGTATTGTGACTTTGTGGGTACGTGAAATCAAAGGTCCAGGTTATAAACACAGAATAATTTCAATTTATTTCCGTATAAATGCACTTCAACATAACGGACGAGAATTGCGTCACATACACAATACAATTTTCAAGGTCATCGACCACAAACAAACAGCTGTTCACGCACGCGAGTTCAATTAACAGCTGACTCCTTTAACAGGCGGGCGGGCTGCCTTTTTATAAATTACTCATATTCCAGAAATTTCTCAAACAATCGAGACGCGGCTGGAACAAAGAACCAGAAGTCTCGAGAAATCCGTCTCTTTCCCCCCGCAGTTTCGACCAGCCTTCATCTACACACTGCACGCCTGTCTCTTTGAACTAGTCACCAGCGCCGCCTTCATCAACAATGGGCTCGCGACAATATTTATTGTAATCGATTAATTTTAATCGACTCGATTATTCGATTAAAATTTTTAATCTTTAATCTAAAATAAAAAATTAATTGATTAATCGTTCCGATTAATTGATTAAATAACGAATCACTTTTATTAAGATATAGTGGCTAAGAAATGACTGTTTTTGTAATGTTACGTCCTCCAACGTTGTCATATCGGACGATGAAGGAAATGGTTGAAATGATGCTCAAATGTGTCCAGGGTCCATAGAGCTTAGAGTTACCCGACATTCGTCTTTAAGTATAAAGGAAAATTCCGGAAAGAACCTTATTCAGGTAACTCACCCTGACCAGGATTCAAACTCGGTACCTCTTGAACGTGAGGCAGACGCGATACAATCTACACAACCGAGGCGGGCAGAAATAACTGTGAAATTCCGTTCTCTTTGTATGACTAGGAGAAGAAAGAAAGCGTGGATTTTGTTTATGTGAAAATGGTTCTTAAACAATGGCATAACATTGTTAAAACTAGGGAGGGGTCTTCGATACTTGCGATATCTCGATTATCTCGATACTTGTATGGTATCGACATCGAACGATATCTCAGAAAATTCGCTCGATAGTTTTTCGATATTTCGGTGGTGAATCCGTAATTATTATTTTATTTTAAAATCACAAAATATTATTGTTGCAAGTAGAACATTACAAATCCCGAGAAATTGTCAGGAATGTGGTAGCTGTACAGTAACATTATACAAGAAAATAATCGTGTGTCAGCTGTCAGTTAACAGTTGCCAAGAAGAAATCACTACATATCTCCTATCACCTCCTCTTTCTAGTAAACTGCATTACTGGAAAACAATTGCTGCTAAATATTTGCGTGTTGCACCTGCAACTGTTTTGTCTGAAAGACTGTTTAGTACAGCAGGACTCATATGTGACAGAAAAAGAAGTAGACTTGACCACGAAACAGTGAAAATGCTAGTAGTTTTGGAACAAAAACTTATAAAAGTGGACTGTTTTGGTTTTAAATGTCTAATATAGAGTTTAAAAATAAGAACACTGATGGTTTTAAGTTTTGTCTCATTAAATATGTACACTTATTTAATTTTACTACCATTACACAGTTGTGCCAACATTCTAAAGTTTAAATAAGTCTTGGAAACTCTCGTAAGATGTTGAATGTAAGTTAAGATGGAGCAGTCAAAGAGAAGACATTCTGTGGCCTGTGAGGACAAACACAGTAGCTTTGGATTGTCCCAGTTTGGTGTCGTGAATCGACTCCATTCCTTATCGATAGTTCGCTTCCGTTCTGTCTAAGGGAGTGAAAGCAAAACCTGATGCTATCAAGTTTCTGGCACGGAATGGGCAGGACAAAACACTTGCATCTCTCTGTTGGAACTGTTAACAATTTCCTTGACTGTCGCACACACAACTCATTGTTTTGGTGTTGCGTAAACACTTAGAACCGAGGTCTAAATACAAATGATTTTACAGTTGATAGAGTAGGCTTAGAAAAGTGATAGTCAATTGTTTCATGGCTGGTCGCTATTTGATGCTTTAACATTCCTTTCTCTTTGGGTGATTAGGAGGAGAAAAACAAATGAATTATTTTTCATTTGAGAAATGCTTTAGCAACGAATATCTGGAAGCGGTTATCTCCCATCGCGACCAAAACATTGTCATAAATGTGCGTTTTAACGATCTCTATATATATTTTTGTAGTAAGATTTTGTGTATTTCTTGGGATTTACCACTTACAGGAAACCATCCAAAGAACATTTACACAAATTTATAGATATGCAGTAATTTCTCATAAAATATATTAAATTTAAGAAGTTTTTATCCATATCCAGCCATTTAGACACAATTTTGAAACATTTTTCTTACGTAAATA
The DNA here is from genome assembly GCA_030765055.1 of Mantis religiosa. Lineage (NCBI taxonomy): Eukaryota > Metazoa > Arthropoda > Insecta > Mantodea > Mantidae > Mantis > Mantis religiosa. The sequence continues at coordinate 23,222,234 of CM060949.1, forward strand.
TGAGGTTGCAGGATTTTCTTGATCACCAAAATTGATTTTTACTGCACTTTAATTTTTCAGGTGTTTTATCCTCACATACTCAAAAGTTTCTAAAAACGATTCTCTTTTGTTAACGGATCCTGAGAACGAGTATTTTCAAAGAAATTTTGGTTTAAAATTGTTATAAGAAATGCATTAAATTCTGTCCGTATTACGCACGTTGAGAAAAGTAAAAGTTTAAAAAGAATTAAAATCATAACAACGAATATTTCAGAAATGGCTGATTAAAAAAAAAACCTGTAACGAAGCATTTTCTATACAAAACACACACACATACACACACCTGTCTTTCCCTCTCTTTGCTGTTTGCCCTCAGGATGAAAATGATGTAGCCAAGTCTCATCAGCAATGATTACGTTTGAAAGAAACTCCGGATCTTCCTCTAACATCAACTTTAACTGCATGCAGCCCTGCATGTGAATGTCCTTTTGTTCGGGAATCAACAGTCTTGGAACCCATCGCGCACAAACACGTCTCATGTGTAATGTTTCTGTCACCAACGTATGGGTGGCACCCAATGAAATGTTCAGTATTTCAGAAAGTGATCTTTAGATAATTCGTCGATCCTCTCTCACAATGGCTGCAGCAGTGTTGATGTTTTCTTCTGTAAGAGCAATAACTGGAGCACCGTGTCCACCTTCCTTTGAATTTGATTGTCTCCCCTCTTTAAACACTTTAAACCACCTTCGATCTGTGCTGTAGGGAAGAACAGACTCTCCATAGGCCTCCTGTAACATTGTATAGACCTCAACTGAAGATTTGCTGAGACGAAAGCAGAATTTCAAAGTCGCATATTGTTCCTCGCGTGTTACCTCCATTGCAGCGGTAGGCGATACTGAACATATCTGAACTTGCCTGGTTCTCACAGGCGGAAACCAGGAGTACCAACAATGAAACTACTACTGCGCTTTTGTTTCACATTAAGCTAACAGAATATAATAAGATTGAATTTTAGTGCGAAAAATGATGACCGTAAAAAATTATGATCATTCTTTATTGAACAGTCCTCGGATATTAAAATCGAGAAGGCTTACTTAAAAAAGTAGAAGGACATGGGATATAACTGAACTAAGTGTCACAACAACTACCAGGCGGTGTATCGCAATCGAAATCCTCCCCTCATTCCCCTGTAACTTTCTTTCCTGGAGCAAACTACAGCTGCTCTGGTTTAGAGCCACGGAATACTTTGGCTTTGATCTCCTGGGTCTGAGACCACTAAAGATCATTGTTGAATGTGCGAGACCGTTGAGCAGACTTTTCTACAACTACTTACACAGGTGGTGGAGAGAGTAAAAGAGAAACATGCTTTGGTTGGTCATATTTCGATGGGCATGGAATTCACTCAGTTATGAAGAGAGTCCCAAAACTGTCACAAACCGGAAAAGGTTTGTCATCGTCGACGTAATGTTTGTTACACAATGACGAACGTGCTCAAAAAGCTTAAAATTTGTCGTCTGTGTTCGGAGGAAGGAATGTCCGTGTCTGGAGCGTGGTGCAGCGTGTCTGAGAACTCCTGAGTTCTAATCTCGGTCAGGGTAATCAAGGTCTTTTACCGCGGATCCCTAATCCTAAATGATGAATGTCTTTTAACTCTAAGCTCTATGTACGCTGTACTCATTTGAACATCATTTCATTCATTGTCCGATATGACTTAACGTTGAAGATTTTCTCTTACCCTGAAAGAGATTTTTAAAGGGAAGTATAGTTTTTTGAGGTTATGTCTATCGCTGAGAACTTATCAGTTTTGCAAAAGGCATGGCCTTCTATAATGTGGCCAAGTAAGGAGGAACGAAACATCATAGGGCAGTTTTCTTATATCTGTGACATTCAAGCTCTCCAGTACAACTGCTTTCCTCCCCCTGGAGGCTTGAAGGTTCCAGTAAGGGGACAGGCATTCGGATACCTCGCCTTTACGGAGTACACAGTATACAGAGATCATCATTTTTCCTGTCATGTAACGCCGAATCTGCCGCGAATTCTTGGAACCCTGAAACAGCCAACCAGGATTGAAAACCAATGAAGAACAGAAAATATGGGGCATATTCTCGATACTCGTTCAACTGGTGACCCAAAGAAACCCTTGAGAAGGGTAGATTATCCTCAGGTTTTGAGCCCACGACCGATCTCCCAAGTATTCCTCAGCCACCGGGGTCTGTAGTTAATTTTCCAAGCGCCTCTTCTCATACACGCCTTTCCTTTTTCTTCTTATCAACGTCGCATATGAAATATGAAAACATAACCCTACTTTTGTACTTGCACGCAAGAAAGACTCATTAATGCGTACATGTCATTGCACGGCGTTTTATTTACGAGTGAGAAACTTCAGTTGGAAAGTGAAGCGCTTTCTTGGGCAATAAAGTAGACAAAATATTGGATAAAGTAAACGTGTAACTAAGTTGGGCATCAGTAATTTGTTATACTTAAGGGATTACGTTTTATTCTATCATATAACGTGATCCACGTCTTTATCCATTGAAAACTTTCACCTCTCTTTTTCTTGTTTAATCTCCTTGACGACAGTGTGTAGCTTGGACGTAACAAACGAACATCGGAACTGCATATCTTCCACAGAGTATAAAGCAGCAGGGAGAAAAAGCGCTTATGCAGTAGAATGAAACTGACTTATCATTTATCGTTCTGTAAATGTAGGATGAAGTACTTATAAAAGTTTGACTATATGAAATATTACCATTATAAAGCTCTCTCATTTAAGCAGTTTTTCGTTTATTATACGAGGGCTGTTCAATAAAGAATGATCACAATTTTTTAGACAACGTCCCTTTACTCATTATCATAGTTTTGATGGTCCTTCTCAAAATAGTCTCCCCTGAATGCGATGGATTTGTCCCAACGTTTCAAAGACATGCTGGAAACCATTTGTTGAGAAGTCCTTCAAAATCGCTTCCGCAGCCCTCAACAACTGTTTCTGATGATGGATAATGCCTCCCACGAAGGTGTTTCTTCAAGTTAGGGAATACAAAAAGGTTACATGGGGCTAAATCCGGACTATAGGGAGGGTGAGGGATGTACGTCACGTTGCTTTTTGCAAGATATTCAGCAACAACATTGGCAATATGCGGCCGGGCATTATCGTGGTGCAGTATCCAGCCTGCTTCACGGAAATGTGGTCTTTTGGACTTACAATGTTTTCAGGACATCCCTCCCTGTAGTATTGCCCAGTTACTGGTGTGTGTGCAGGTACAACATGCTCATAAACCATTCCATGAATATCAAAGAATGAGATGACCATAACTTTCCCAGCAGAAGCAACCACTTTTGCTTTTTTCGGGGTTGCTGATGAAGGAGAGCTCCACACTGAGCTTTGCTGTTTGCTCTCAGGATCAAAATAATGTAGCCAAGTTTCATCAGCAGTGATTACGTTTGAAAGAAACTCCGGATCTTCCTCTAACATCAACTTTAACTGCATATCGACCTGCATGCGAATGTCCTTTTGTTCGGGAATCAACAGTCTTGGAACCCATCGCTCACAAACACGTCTCATGTGTAATGTTTCTGTCACCAACGTGTGGGTTGCACCCAGTGAAATGTTCAGTATTTCAGAAAGTGATCTTAAGGTAATTCGTCGATCCTCTCTCACAATGGCAGCAGCAGTGTTGATGTTTTCTTCCGTAAGAGCAGTAACTGGAGCACCGGGTCCACTTTCCTTTGAAATTGATTATCTCCCCTCTTTAAACATTTTAAAGCACCTTCGAGCTGTGCTGTAGGGAAGAACAGACTCTCCATAGGCCTCCTGTAACATTGTATAGGCCTCAACTGAAGATTTGTTGAGACTAAAGCAGAATTTCAACGCCGCATATTGTTCCTCGCATGTTACCTCCATTGCAGCGGTAGGCGATACTGAATATATCTGAACTTGTCTGTTTCTCACAGGCGGGGACCAGGAGTACCAACAATGAAACTACTACGGCGTGTTTGTCTCACATTAAGCTAACAGAATATAATAAGATTGAATTTAGTGCAAAAAACTATGACCGTAAAAAATTAGCATTATTCTTTATTGTACAGAATATACATTTTATATAATTTATAAAATAATTTTATAATTTATACATTTGAGTTGAAATCTCGACGTCAGAATTTTTGGTTGACTTCTCATTCTTCAAGAAAGAAGCTGGGTTCAGAGTGGTAGAGTTGGCAACGCTATGACAGTTGAGGTTTATAGCCGGGAAATGTCAAGGTTATTACCTTATTTTTTCGCAGCGCCTTACACACATTGGGCGTATCGAGTTTCTTTGTAGGGACAATAAACTTTACGGCTTTGATTGTGCGTAGCAAACCTCTAGCCTGGCTACTTACATGTAGAGCAGGCAAAGGGACAGACAAGTGTAACATTTCCCTATTTGTAACGCAACGCAGTTGTCTAAGTGGATAAAAGTCTAGGAAAATTTAGAAACATTCAATCTTTTGTGGTGGAGGTGGTGAAAATGGTACTTTAAAATAACTGAATCACCATCAGAAAGGTTTAATAAAATACTCGTGTAAATTGTACCACTCGATGTTTATTTGTCAAACCGTTATATAGTCTTTTGTTTCTATTATAGAGACTGAATGGAACCACGTCGTTTTGACATGAATAGGGAGCGGATTTATAGCCACTAAAATGGACAAAATAGGCACCTAAATAGCCACTAAAGATTTGCTAAGTAAACACTTAGAAATTTACAATTCAGTAAAATGGCTCCCAAAATTGCGCTATACAATCTTCGCAGCATATGCTGCAATAAATTCACTAAACACATACTATTTTGTGGTTCCCTAGGCGAAATAGTTCTACATTTATTCCAAATTTCATAAATGGCTCCACAGCAAGTTAAAATAACATATATTGTCATATAATTAAAATACATATAAATCCACTTCACTGAGTAAGAACCATAATGTGCAGAAAGGTGTGGAGTAATTAACTATGTCAAAAAACAAAAACATGTGTGTGAGGGTGGGGCTTAAAGGTGAAAACTGAAATATCTTAAGGTTTTGTTAGATTTGTTTCAATTTGTTTTGGTGAACGACCAAGAATAGAATAATACCACTTTCAGCTTTCTAGTCACAATGGTTTCTGAAGAATTAACAGTTTATATATAAATAACAGGCAATTTTCAAAATTTCCGACATATTGTAACTTTAAAAATTACATTTTGGGGTGTAAGTTTCTGCAGCCATTTTAACCTATTAATGACCTGTACCTATTTGAAATATTTGTCTTCGTCATATCAACGAAGAGAAAATTAATCATAAGTATTTAACAATTTTTATTTTCCTAATCGTTTTCAGTAAGAAGTAATCATTATAATCCTTTTCCAATACAAATAACAAAAACACAACAAATGTAAATGGGTACACTTAATATGCAGTTGTCCTTACAGGCATGTTTAGAATTTCATACAGATTAATAGAAAACTGCATCCTGTGGAACATTTTGAAGTTAGGAAAATTAGAAAATGATAAATCTGAGAATACTGAGGTTAAAATTACGTAATAGCAGCTACGATACAGGTGTAGGGCTATTCAGATAGTCATGTGATGTTTCTGTAGTACCGCTAAAAAAACTTTATATTATTGAAGTATGTCTATATAAATTCTGCGACGAAAAAACTAAATATGGTATTGTTGTAAGTTTGTGGCCAATTTGCACAGATGTGTCTCCTTAATAAAACGCTTTTTGTATATACAATGTGCAACAGTAAGAAATTTCTCTTCACGTTGAAACCAACAAATGCCAAAGCTGTTGTCACAAACTACAAGCAGAAGAAATTGGCTAAAAAACGCAGTTTTAAGCACTGATAAGCAGAATAGGCACAAACGTATGAAATAGACCTTTATAGTCTCTATAAAACTAAGAAATTAAGCTAATAATTGTAGGAAACGTGCTTATAACTTAAAAGCCTATGTATCTGAACAAAGTAAAATATGCAAATAGGGCAAAATCCGCTCCCTAGTCATGAGATAAAAACATAACACTATCGCGAATACTGAGTTACACAAGTGTATCATATCTGAGGGTTTTGAATAAATAAAGTTCCGTTAATTTTGATGACATCTCGTACATCCATAATATAAAATGAGGTCTAAATAATATAAGGCTGATCTGTATTATGTACTTCATTTTCAACTTATATACAATAATTGTTGTTTATTGCCCAGTTTCTCTGTCTTTAGTTTTCCCTTTTCGATCTTCAACTGTCTGTATATCAACATCATTTGTTTCACCACACACAACATTCAGATGTTTGAAACTCTCGAGTCATCCTTTGGAAGTTCTGAAATTATTTTTGTCTAATTGTCTTGTTGTCTCTAAATCTTGAGTCTGAAGTAATGGTCCAGAAATGGGAATTCCTTTATCACGAGCACTAACAAACCACTCGAACACAGCACGATTTAGCTCGTCCTACTCTGTAGATTTTGTGATAGGTTTTTCATGCCCTCTAACCACTCGTCTTTAATTCTTATTTATTAAAAATCTCATAAATCAGAGGTTTCCCCACTTTACACAACAGAATTAATTCTTTAGCTTTACGTTTGTTGTCTTCGTGTTCTTCAGTAACCTTAATCTGTCCTGAATTAATAATGTCTTATGTTTAGAAGTCATTTTACAGAATTTGTACACAACAAACTATGTTTTTAAACCTCACCAAAGTTGACAGTTTTCTTCCACTCGTACTTGATCACTAGTAACAACTAAACTGAGAATGAACAAAATACAAAACAGTTGTACACTTACCATGTGTGTTGGAAGAGAGTTGAGAGAGATTCTCAAGGATTACAGTTTATGACTTTATGCTTCATAGAACTTCGTTGCAAGTACAGTCGCCCTCAGAATTATTGCACGTTGTGGCCCATTATACATAAAGTAATCCATTTTAATCAGGTTTTAACTCAAATTGTTCCCGAAAAATATTTCCTTTCCGCGTTAGACATTTTCCAGCTTAGAGTATAATTTTACATGCGAAACAGCTCCCTTCGGAAATGTTCCTTTTCCCAGCTTTTAGACAGGATTCACTTTACCATGTTTCGTATTTACATCACTTTTGAATTTTGACTTGCGTCTATAGGCTTTGTTTAACCTTTTTCTTTTGCAGACCTCAAAACAGTTATTTGCTTTTCACTTATGCTTAAATAAGGGGGAAATTAGAAATAATATTTTTACAGAAATATTATCCTAACATTCGCATTTCCAAGAACAAAAAATACATTGTCTTGCTCCATTCCAACAGCAATGCACATTAGGCTGCAGCCATATCGGCTATTATGGATATAGTGGAGAAAACAGCGAACAAAAGCTTTGTACTTGATTGTCTTTTGTCACGGAGCACCCGCCATGTACTTCTATTGTTTCTGCAACACGTACATTAAGTACGTGGCTTTGCACTTCCCGCTTTCCTTCTGGTCTTGCTGTAATACCATGGCAACCAATCTAAGATAAAACATTATATGTGTGCCTTTTAATGCTACTTTATATTAATCTGACTTCCCATCTTTTTATTTATACGAGAGGTGTCGTAAAGTTTTTATGCTAGAGTGATGAAAATTTTTCTGTGTCATCATTGAGCCCTCGGGACATAATATTGGTAATTTTTAGTGACTTGAGTCCTTTTGTGTTTTACAGTGTCAGAAGTGACTGAGGTGTAAGGTGGAGAAAATTGAGGCTCGTAGTGTGATCAAGTTCCTGCATTTGAAGGACAAAACTGCCCGGGAAATCCATAATGATTGCCCATCGTATGACACTATTGTGAGGTGGAAAAAGGAATTTTCAAACTGGTCACATGTCCCTGACAGATAAGCCAAGAGCTGGTAGACCGTCAGCTGTCACAGTGAAGAAAGTGGAGTGTTTAATACTGGAAGACAGACGAGCAACGATCCAAATGATCATGAATGAGACACATCTTAGTTATGGTAGTGTGTGGACGAACTGCACATGTCTAAGATGTCTGCACGGTGGTTTGGGCGTTTGCTAACCTCTTTCCAAAAGCAAACATGGCGTGATCTTTCAAGACAGATGTTGATGTTGTTGGAACAGGATGAGGAACATGTTTTTGATCGTCTGGTAACCATGGATGAATCTCGGATCTATCAGTATGATCCAGAGACAAAAACCATGAACATGGAATGCAAGCATGCCAATTCCCCCCTCCCAATAGGACAAAGGTACACAAGTCAGCTGGTAAGGCCATGCTTTCAGTTTTCTGGGACTGTCGTGGAGTCATCCTTGCACATTATCTTTCCAAGGGTCAAACCATCACTGACAGATACTACTGCAATCTTCTGGACAAGTTACGAGCAGCTCTGATTAAGAAACGACGCGGTATGCTCTCCAAAGTTGTTCGTCTTTTGTCTGACAATGTACCATCTCATTCATCTCAAGTTGCAGTTGGCAAAACAAGTGAATGTGGCTTTGAGACCTTACAGCATCCGCCTTATTAGCCCGATCTCGCATCAAGTAAATTTTTCTTGTTTCCGGAAATGAAGAATCCGTTGCGCGGTCGCCGATTTGACAACGCACATGACGTCGTTAATGAAGTGGAAGAGTGATTTAAAGCGAATTCTGCAGACTTGTACAGTCAAGGTATTCGGAAGGTCAAGAAACGCTGGGAAAAATGTGTAAATCTGGATGGTGACTACGTAGAGAAGAACTAACAAGTACATATCAACACAAACTGTCTTATCACACTTTTTAAGGGTGATTATTGAAACATTACGGCACTCCCTCGTACAGGGCTTTCCTTCAGTTACACTTGACCCAGAAGTTCGTAAAGTGTGTAGTCATTTGTCCCATTATTATTAGATAATGCCACCAGTTATTGTTGAGTGATACCAGAAGAGAAATGTTCCTTTAATGCTCGTTTAAATTCAGCTGCCCAAAATTTCACTGTGGTAAATGATGTTGCAGACAACCCAACTCATCTTTGATTTGCGTAGGCGTATTGCCTTTCAAAAACAAATATTTAATGACAGCTCGATACTCCATTTTGTCTATTTTCATAAAAACACATCAACTCACTCAAACGACTGTTACATAACAACTGAACGTCGAAAATGGCTGAAACTTTGGTGAGTAACTGTCAACAGATGAACAGCGAAACTGGCTAGCTTTTATTTGCGAATGCACGTAGATAAAGAGACCTCGGTGTAAAGGAATAGCAAAGAGTGACCTTCCTTTTAGAGAGGTCGGATCCAAACCCACGACCTGCTGGATGTGGGCCAGAGAAGATGACGGACGATGATAATGATGATATAATAATGTTTGTATAAGCAGGAAACAGGAACAGACAGCAACAAAAAGTGGTTTGGCGAGAAGAGACATTATTGTCAAGTAACGGGAAGTGGTTTGAAGTTGTCAAATTCCTAGATCTGACATCCCCCTATCACTTTACCATTTCACGCCCTCGTGAATCGTATAAAAATATTACCAGTTCCTTCTCGTCAGTCGAGAGTCGACACGTATCTGCTTTCAAGTTGTGGCTTTGGTCCAGAGTTTGATGACATCAGGAGCCTGTCACACCGCCTTCTCTACTCGCTCTTCTATCTACTTCCTGAGGCTGACGATTGTACGAGGGGAAAAGGTCGTACCTTACATCAGAAAAGTTGGTGATCTTCCAAACAAAGAAATTTCCCATTCCAAAATATACCTTACATGAAGAATCTTATATTTTGTGTTCTTTAAATTGATTTAACAATTGTGATTAAGGTTCACACGAGGTATTACTTCGGGTAATCTTGTTTCCTCTTAAAAATAAATAATTAAATGAATAAACGAATGAATGAACGAACGAATGAACTAACGAACCAACGAAAGAACGAATGAATGAGTGAATGAATGAAGGAGTGAATGAATGATTGATTGAATGAATGAACGAGTTAATGAGTGGGTGAATGGGTGAATGAATGAACGAAGGAACATATGAATGAATGGTTGAATTAGTTAATTAATTAATGAGAGTGAATGAGTGGGTGAGTGAGCGAATGAACGAACGAACGAATGAATGAACGAACGATCGAATGAATGAACGAAGAATTGAATGAACGAACGCACGGATGGATGAATGAGTAAATGAATGATCGTACGAAAGAATGAATGAACGAACGAACGAATGAACGAACGAATGAATAGCCCATAACGTCCCTTAAAAGCAAGGGCCTCACACCCACTGGGGGCGTCAGCTCAGATGTTTCTTAGACGTTGAGCAAATCCCTGAGAGTATTCTCGTCAATGTTACTTATTTCAGTTCGAATGGGCTTTTCCAGAACATCAATTGTCCGTGGCCTGTTCTTGTACGCTCTATTTTTAGATAACACTACAAGAAAATATCGGGCGAGGTTAGGTCAGGGGTCTGGAGGAACACAGACTTTTTGAGAGTATTCGATTATCAAAGAAACTGGTTACAAGTTCCACGGTGTCAGATGTATGGCATGTTGCTCCATCTTGCTGGAAATAACCTTCTCTCAATTCGATACCATCTTATTACCAATGCAAGAAAACTTTCACCCAAACTCACTTTATTTATCACTAAGGCCATTTTCCCAGCAATAACTTATAATCAGTTTCCTTTATGCTACAAATATGCAGTGTAAATACGTCTCCTTTAGTAGGATTGTCGTTTTTATGTCCCTATTGCGCAGCTTGTAATTTCTCCGACGCTCACAGAACGTTTCCCTTTCACATTGCTTTGCCGGCTCCAATAATCACTCACTGGTGGACTCACAACTAGCAACTGCTACCCTGCACTGCACACATACAAAATGTTTGCAGACTTATTGCTACTGGAACGTACCGCACTGTTTATAAACTGAGTCTGCTCTCACAGTTGATACAAAACTCCTTACTGCTCCGTTTTGCAACTCCTTTTGTCACGGCGAGTAGGTTCTAGAAGCTGAAGTCTCCCGAGTTCCAGAATTCGAATGGTCTAGAACATTTCCCGCGCGGTAACTTACGGTCTCGCATGGTGAAATGGGCTCACTCACACGGCGCCCACAGCTACCGTGACAATATCCGGAATTAACTATTTCCGATAGAATTTCTGTTATTTCTTTAATTTTGCAATATCTGCACTTTGCTCTTAACGGGGTGTCATACTATTTTAACAAACAGTACAGAATTACAAAATCATCATGGTCTCGCGCTTTAAAAATTAGAATATCGGTTTATTTCACTAATTAACAGTTTATCTAAGAACGTTGCATGTAAATGAAATTTTCCGTTGAGTGTTTAGCTGGGACAAGGTGCGTGAATTTTTGGAGGCCAAGTTGTATCTAATATCTTGCGGTTTTGACACTCTTCTTAAGGAGGAATCCGAGCGTGACCAGGTTTATCCCAGAGGCATGACAGGAAACTAAATAATTCTCCTCGGCGTGTGAAAGCGTGGCCCGAGCTCGCGGCAACCACGTAACATTACGTTTACTTCCACGCGTATCATTAGGAAACTGCCAGCATTTGTTTCTTTCAAACAGTTCTCGTGTCCTGCATTTCAACTAACACTTATTGCTATACTTCAAGATAAACATTATCTTATTGGGAATACAGTAGACTTTAAGTGATAGTCAAATGTTTTGGTCGTTATGTGATGTATACATGACTTTCTCTACTCCTGTACAAACACTTATTGCTCTATCTACTTCAAGATAAACATTATCTTATTGGGAATACACTATACTTTAAGTGATAGACAAATGTTTTGGTCGTCATGTGATGTATACATGACTTTCTCTACTCCTGTACAAACACTTATTGCTCTATCTACTTCAAGATAAACATTATCTTATTGGGAATAAAGTAGACTTTAAGTGATAGACAAATGTTTTGGTCGTTATGTGATGTATACATGACTTTCTCTACTCTTGTACAAACACTTATTGCCCTATCTACTTCAAGATAAACATTATCTTATTGGGAATAAAGTAGACTTTAAGTGATAGACAAATGTTTTGGTCGTTATGTGATGTATACATGACTTTCTCTACTCTTGTACAAACACTTATTGCTCTATCTACTTCAAGATAAACATTATCTTATTGGGAATACAGTAGACTTTAAGTGATAGTCAAATGTTTTGCTCGTTATGTGATATATACGTGACTTTCTCTACTCTTGTACAAACACTTATTGCCCTATCTACTTCAAGATAAACATTATCTTATTGGGAATAAAGTAGACTTTAAGTGATAGTCAAATGTTTTGGTCGTTATGTGATGTATACATGACTTTCTCTACTCTTGTACAAACACTTATTGCTCTATCTACTTCAAGATAAGCATTATCTTATTGGGAATACAGTAGACTTTAAGTGATAGTCAAATGTTTTGTATGTCCAGGGGTAAAAAAACTGAATAACGATTTGATATTTGAGAAAAGTAGAAGTATTGGAAAGTTTAAGGAAATAACAAGGGCCCGTTTTGTGTAGCGTAGATTGTAGCATGTCTGTCTCACGTTCAAGAGGTGTCGAGTTTCAATATCGGTCAGGGTGAGTTACCTGGATAAGGTTTTTCCGGGGTTCTCCCTTATTCTGAAAGGCGAATGTGAGGTAGCTCTAAAGCTCTTTTCGCATAATTCATGTGTTTTAGTTCCTACGCAGTAAAGAAAAAGAAAGTAATTTGATTTTATCTGTATTGTTATTAGGTATCAAAGACTGGGTGTAAGAAATTGTTTCTTATTAAGAAGGAATCCGTTTTGTTTACCTAAAGGTGCTCGTCCCATTGAAAAGTATAACAACGCTTTCCACGGCCTTGAAATGCTCCACGCACTGAATACATAAGTGATGATTAACCTGTCGCTTAACTGGGTGTCCTTTTGGACCCACAGACACAGATGCTGTAACAAATGTCCTGCCTTTCAACATGAGCTCATTTTACTCCAACGGTTGGGGCAAAAAAGTGTCCATTTATCTAAAAATTCAACTAATTTAAAAAGTGGTGTGTGATACAGCAATGTAGTTGTGAGAAACTAGGAGGGTACTGCAATAATTCATCATTTTTTAATGTGCAGATTGACTGAAAAGTATTCACGAGAATAATTCGGCAGTAGTGTTCACAGATTACAGTGATAATACAGAGCTGTGGACACTCCTTGATTTTATTGAACCTAAATTTATGTTATAGTGGGTCTGACTTTGAAACGACGTCGTAGACAATTCTTTATCAGCCAATAAATTAAAAAAAAGTTAAAACAAAATATTTAGATACGTCATTACGGTATACTTTTGTTACTGAAAAGTAGTCATTATGCTGTTAAATATGATTAATCTCTGTAAAGAGTCGAATTATTTCTACCAGGGTCAATATGAGACAAAAACACATCATTACGCGATACTTTTGTTACTGAAAAGTAGACCTTTTACTGTTGGACATGAATAATCTCTGTAAAGAGTCGAATTATCTCTACCAGAGTCAATATGAGACAAAAACACATCATTACGCGATACTTTTGTTACTGAAAAGTAGACCTTTTACTGTTAGACATGAATAATCTCTGTAAAGAGTCGAATTATTTCTACCAGAGTCAATATGAGACAAAAACACATCATTACGCGATACTTTTGTTAATGGTAAGTAGGCCTTTTACTGTTAGACGTGAATAATCTCTGTAAAGAGTCGAATTATCTCTAACAGAGTCAATATGAGACAAAAAAACATCATTACGTGATAGTTTTGTTACTGAAAAGTAGGCCTTTTACTGTTGGACATGAATAATCTCTGTAAAGAGTTGAATTATCTCTACCAGAGTCAATATGAGACAAAAACACATCATTACGCGATACTTTTGTTACTGAAAAGTAGACCTTTTACTGTTGGACATGAACAATCACTGTAAAGAGTCGAGTTATCTCTACCAGAGTCAATATGAGACAAAAACACATCATTACGGTATACTTTTGTTACTGAACAGTAGGCCTTTTACTGTTAGACATGAATAATCTCTGTAAAGAGTTGAATTATCTCTACCACAGTCAATATGAGACAAAATCACATCATTACGCGATACTTTTGTTACTGAAAAGTAGACCTTTTACTGTTGGACATAAACAATCTCTGTAAAGAGTCGAGTTATCTCTACCAGAGTCAATATGAGACAAAAACACACCATTACGCGATACTTTTGTTACTGAAAAGTAGACCTTTTACTGTTGGACATGAACAATCTCTGTAAAGAGTCGAATTATCTCTACCAGAGTCAATATGAGACAAAAACACATCATTACGTGATACTTTTGTTACTGAAAAGTAGACCTTTTACTGTTGGACATGAACAATCTCTGTAAAGAGTCGAATTATCTCTACCAGAGTCAATATGAGACAAAAACACATCATTACGTGATACTTTTGTTACTGAAAAGTAGACCTTTTACTGTTGGACATGAACAATCTCTGTAAAGAGTCGAATTATCTCTACCAGAGTCAATATGAGACAAAAACACATCATTACGTGATACTTTTGTTACTGAAAAGTAGACCTTTTACTGTTGGACATGAACAATCTCTGTAAAGAGTCGAATTATCTCTACCAGAGTCAATATGAGACAAAAACACATCATTACGTGATACTTTTGTTACTGAAAAGTAGACCTTTTACTGTTGGACATGAACAATCTCTGTAAAGAGTCGAATTATCTCTACCAGAGTCAATATGAGACAAAAACACATCATTACGTGATACTTTTGTTACTGAAAAGTAGACCTTTTACTGTTGGACATGAACAATCTCTGTAAAGAGTCGAATTATCTCTACCAGAGTCAATATGAGACAAAAACACATCATTACGTGATACTTTTGTTACTGAAAAGTAGACCTTTTACTGTTGGACATGAACAATCTCTGTAAAGAGTCGAATTATCTCTACCAGAGTCAATATGAGACAAAAACACATCATTACGCGATACTTTTGTTACTGAAAAGTAGACCTTTTACTGTTGGACATGAACAATCTCTGTAAAGAGTCGAATTATCTCTACCAGAGTCAATATGAGACAAAAACACATCATTACGTGATACTTTTGTTACTGAAAAGTAGACCTTTTACTGTTGGACATGAACAATCTCTGTAAAGAGTCGAGTTATCTCTACCAGAGTCAATATGAGACAAAAACACATCATTACGTGATAGTTTTGTTACTGAAAAGTAGTCCTGTTACTGTTAGACATGAATAATCTCTGTAAAGTGTCGAATTATCCCTACCAGAATGAATAGAGCAGATGAAGCAGAAGAATTAAAGTTAATATTTGCGAAACAAAAACACAACTCCTACTCTAATATAGGGCCAAAGACATTATATTATGATCTCTTTGACGCTCGATTACCTCTTCTGATGATCAATTTTTCTTTAGTTATCTGAAAACAAGCAACAACTATATGATACCTACGTTGTACAGAGATATATTTTATTCTAGTTTCACTGCATAATTAATATTAATGGTATAAATTTGATATAGTACAGTAGTGTAAGCTGAAGATGAACTACCCGACAAGTTACAATCGATCCTGAATATTTCTAGATTCTGTAAAATATATTGTATTATTTTTACTTTCTCACCGCGATGATATTCAATGGATAGCGATGTTCATTTGCCTTCTACATGAGGGAAATACGGTTCAAAACTGCTTGTTTATGTTTGTAGTATTTACTGATGTCGTGGTTCTTGTTTACGTTAAGATACTTCTTTATCATTGAGTATTTTGTTCATATTTTAGGTTTATCACCAAAAAAAAAAACATTTTGAATATATTTATTTTGTATCTTCTTTACCAGGCAGCAAAATCCCTAGATCAGATCCCGGCTATGGAGAAGTGTAACCTAATGATTGAAACAATAATTCAAGTTAATAAAGTAAGGCATTCAAATAAAGTGTAAGGTGATTCACGCAGTTATAATCAGAATTGGATTTGATTCATTGGGCAAGAAAAAAATAATTTTTTGAGTGTTTCGAGCACAAATATGACCATGAAACATTGTTATTAGCTCTAGTTTCTATGATGTACACAAGGTGGAAGTATTACATATTAACGGATTGAGAGAAAAGGATACATTTTAATTACATACATGCTAACAACAATGAAAGTGCATTTGAGTTTTTAAACTGATAATTACACGCTAAGACTTCTAAATTGCTGGAAAAATACTTCGCAGATAGTCGTGTCTGAAGAGAATGATGTGGTGGCCTATTGACTTCGTCGTCTTTTAGCTTGCCTCTTGTGTTGGAGTTCCGCAGAATCCCTATACAAAGACCAACAGTAATCCGCAAGCATTACTTCATTCCAACGGCCCTGATATCTTTGTTCCATAACAGAAATGTCCTGATGGAATCTCTCCCCATGTTCATCACTAACAGCTCCACAACTAGGAGGGGAAAAGTCTAGGTGGGAGTGGAAAAAATGGATCTTAAGGGACATGTTGCATCCAAGGTTACGGTATTTTTTGCAGGAGCACTGTCACCAAATCTTGTAGTTATCATCTCTTTTGTTGCCTAAAAATCCATGAACACACACCCTTGAAGGCTTCCCAAGCTTCCTTTTCTTTCCTCTCCAAAATTTGGTCAAATGCAGGATCCTTTACAACTTCTCTTATTTGTGGTCCGACAAAAATGCCTTCCTTAACATTTGCATCACTTAATTTCCAAAATTTCTCTCTTATTGTGTTTTGTTATTTGACAGGTGTGCCAACTCTCAAAAAGAAATTTCCCCAAATTTAAAATCTTCACTCTAAAAAACAAAAATCTCACTTTATCTTCAAAACAAGGGCTAATATATCATTTTGATGGTGATTTTTGAATTCAGTAGATGGATATAATTGTAAATTCACTATTTTAGGCCCGAAACATTTTCATTGTTGTCCAGTGCTTTTAATTGAAATAAGTAAGCAAACAATTTTCCATGACCAGTCAAAAACTGAGTGAGAATATAATTAGGATTAACGAATTTATATTTGTTTATCAGAAGATACTAGATGGGCTTTTAACGCAGATATTGTGACTTTGTGTTTTCGTGAAATTATAAGTCCAGGTTAAAAACACTAAAAGTTGCTCTTTATCTCCATAGAAACACACTTTTGTCAACCTGACAGTATCGAATTACGTCATATAGACAATACAACTTGCAAGGTCATCGACCACAAATTTC
The DNA here is from genome assembly GCA_030765055.1 of Mantis religiosa. Classification (NCBI taxonomy): domain Eukaryota; kingdom Metazoa; phylum Arthropoda; class Insecta; order Mantodea; family Mantidae; genus Mantis; species Mantis religiosa. The sequence goes on from CM060949.1 coordinate 23,239,393, forward strand.
ACACAGCTGTTCGAGCACAAGAGTTCAATTAACAACTGTCCCCCAGTGGCGAGCGGCGGCTCCTTTTTATTGTTTACTCTCTATCCAGAATGTTCTCAAACATTCAAGACGGCGCTAGAAAAAATGACGACTCTCAGGAAATTCGTTGCGTTTCCGCGAGCTTTTATCTCCGCACTGCAGTGCCCGTCTCTTTGAACTTGTCCTTCACGCCGCCTCGCATCTACAATCCATTTGCGACAATATTGTTATGAAATTTTTGAATGGAACTGCATTACTTTTTCTATTTATAGAGTAATTAATAGGATGAATGGTGTTAAGAAAATAAAAAGAGAGTTTATTGAAGGTATTCCTTCGAGGTTCGAGACCACCAAACTTGGCAAGGTTTCAGCTGAATACAATAGAGTCCATTCTTGACACTGTTCCACACGAAATCGTCATAACCCTCAGCAATTGGTCATTTTCATTCCTCTAGAATCTTCCTGTCGTGACCTAGGACTGTCCTCGCTGTAAGGAGGAAGGTCTGATTCCTCATCGACCTGTAAGCTATTGATTATTCAGAATTAGTAGCTGTGTCAATGATGAATTAATGGAGGTACTTCCTGATATGCAGTTTCACATTACAAATGCTTTCCACACTCGAGGTTGAGTGAACTCCACGACCTTAGAAATGACGTGCATCTTGATGAACACTGAAGGGAAATGCAGTAGGTCACGTACAAACTCGAGCAGTGCGGTCTTACAAGTTAGGAAAAGCAGGAAACTTACAATGAAAAACTTGCTACAAGAGGAAATACAACTTGAGACTCACTTGTCCTTTATCACTGTCATATTGAATTTGATTCATATCTTCGTGAGTTTTGTAAAATCATTTGAATTTATAAAAACCTTAATCCATCATCACAAGAAAAAACATATCACTACGTGATAATTTTGTTACTGAAAAGTAGGCCTTTTACTGTTAGATATAAATAATCTCTGTAAAGAGTCGAATTATCTCTACCAGAATCAATATGAGACAAAAACACATCATTACGTGATACTTTTGTTACTGAAAAGTAGACCTTTTACTGTTAGACATGAATAATCTCTGTGAAGAGTCGAATTATCTCTACCAGAATCAATATGAGACAAAAACACATCATTACGTGATACTTTTGTTACTGAAAAGTAGACCTTTTACTGTTAGACATGAATAATCTCTGTAAAGAGTCAAATTATCTCTACCAGAATCAATATGAGACAAAAACACATCATTACGCGATGCTTTTGTTACTGAAAAGTAGGCCTTTTACTGTTAGATATAAATAATCTCTGTGAAGAGTCGAATTATCTCTACCAAAGTCAATATGAGACAAAATCACATCATTACGTGATACTTTTGTTACTGAAAAGTAGACCTTTTACTGTTAGACATGAATAATCTCTGCAAAGAGTCGAATTATCTCTACCAGAGTCAATATGAGACAAAATCACATCATTACGTGATACTTTTGTTACTGAAAAGTAGACCTTTTACTGTTAGACATGAATAATCTCTGTAAAGAGCCGAATTATCTCTACCAGAGTCAATATGAGACAAAATCACATCATTACGTGATACTTTTGTTACTGAAAAGTAGACCTTTTACTGTTAGACATGAATAATCTCTGTAAAGAGCCGAATTATCTCTACCAGAGTCAATATGAGACAAAATCACATCATTACGTGATACTTTTGTTACTGAAAAGTAGACCTTTTACTGTTAGACATGAATAATCTCTGCAAAGAGTGGAATTATCTCTACCAGAATCAATATAGCAGGTCAAGCAGAAGAGTAAGGTTAAAATTTGCGAGACAAAAAGACAACGCCTACCCTAATATAATGTCAAAGACGTATTATAATCTCTTTGATTATCGATTACCTCAAAGATAGCTTAGTCCGATGTTCAATTTTTCTTTAGCTATCTGAAAAGCAAGAGACATACGATATACGGCACCAACATCTCTGATACCTCTGAAAGATATGCTAAAATCACCTTCTCGTAAATATTCCTAACGTTTTGCGAACAGCACCATTTATTAAAACATAAATATTCTTTGTCACAAATTGCAGATGTCTTGATTCACAACTAAAATGATTTATAATATCTTAAACTAAAATACCTAAACATTTAAATCAAGTGAAATACTACATTTTAAAGCTAATATTTTTGAGACAATCGGGAAAAAGTACAAAAAGGATTTCATTTTTTTGTACATTATCGTCTTCTGTTGCTTTCCTGGGAATATTTTTCGATGAAAATTCATTATGAACTTCTGGTGCAATACGATGCATCCTCTACAATGTTGTGGAGCAGAGAAAGCAACAGACATATCGATTTCAATAAACAGCACAAAATATTTGTAGCAAATAAATTAATCTCACACGTCAGTGCAGAACTTACAGATCAAGAAATCAACTGAGTGCGCCAATTTCTTTAAGGTTGAGTTGCTTTGCCAAAACAGCTTGGTCCAACGTGACCTTCAAGAAACACAAGGTCCTTTCGAATGGCTGAAGGATGACTAGGACAATTCTAATGGATCATTCTTATGCAAGCTTATTACATACTCACACAGTAGGTAATAGGTCAATATATCGGTGAATGAAAAACACAACTTAAAGAACAATTCAAATAACAACGTTAAGTCATATCGGACGATGAGTGAAATGATGTTCAAATAAGTACAGGGTACATAGAGCTTAGAGCTACCAGACATTCATCTTTCAGGATAAGAGAAAACCTCCAACGTTAAGTCATATCGGACGATGAGTGAAATGATGTTCAAATAAGTACAGGGTACATAGAGCTTAGAGCTACCAGACATTCATCTTTCAGGATAAGGGAAAACCTCCAACGTTAAGTCATATCGGACGATAAATGAAATGATGTTCAAATAAGTACAGGGTACATAGAGCTTAGAGCTACCAGACATTCATCTTTCAGGATAAGGGAAAACCTCCAACGTTAAGTCATATCGGACGATAAATGAAATGATGTTCAAATAAGTACAGGGTACATAGAGCTTAGAGCTACCAGACATTCATCTTTCAGGATAAGAGAAAACCTCCAACGTTAAGTCATATCGGACGATAAATGAAATGATGTTCAAATAAGTACAGGGTACATAGAGCTTAGAGCTACCAGACATTCATCTTTCAGGATAAGAGAAAACCTCCAACGTTAAGTCATATCGGACGATGAATGAAATGATGTTCAAATGAGTACAGGGTACATAGAGCTTAGAGCTACCAGACATTCATCTTTCGGGATAAGAGAAAACCTCCAACGTTAAGTCATATCGGGCGATGAATGAAATGATTTTCAAATGAGTACAGGGTACATAGAGCTTAGAGTTAACAGACATTCATCTTTCAGGATAAGAGAAAACCTCCAACGTTAAGTCATATCGGACGATAAATGAAATGATGTTCAAATGAGTACAGGGTACATAGAGCCTAGAGTTACCAGACATTCATCTTTCAGGATAAGAGAAAACCTCCAACGTTAAGTCATATCGGACGATGAATGAAATGATGTTCAAATGAGTACAGGGTACATAGAGCCTAGAGTTACCAGACATTCATCTTTCAGGATAAGAGAAAACCTCCAACGTTAAGTCATATCGGACGATGAATGAAATGATGTTCAAATGAGTACAGGGTACATAGAGCCTAGAGTTACCAGACATTCATCTTTCAGGATAAGAGAAAACCTCCAACGCTAAGTCATATCGGACGATAAATGAAATGATGTTCAAATGAGTACAGGGTACATAGAGCTTAGAGCTACCAGACATTCATCTTTCGGGATAAGAGAAAACCTCCAACGTTAAGTCATATCGGGCGATGAATGAAATGATGTTCAAATGAGTACAGGGTACATAGAGCTTAGAGTTACCAGACATTCATCTTTCAGGATAAGAGAAAACCTCCAACGCTAAGTCATATCGGACGATGAATGAAATGATGTTCAAATAAGTACAGGGTACATAGAGCTTAGAGCTACCAGACATTCATCTTTCAGGATAAGAGAAAACCTCCAACGTTAAGTCATATCGGACGATGAATGAAATGATGTTCAAATGAGGACAGGGTACATAGAGCTTAGAGCTACCAGACATTCATCTTTCGGGATAAGAGAAAACCTCCAACGTTAAGTCATATCGGGCGATGAATGAAATGATGTTCAAATGAGTACAGGGTACATAGAGCTTAGAGTTAACAGACATTCATCTTTCAGGATAAGAGAAAACCTCCAACGCTAAGTCATATCGGACGATGAATGAAATGATGTTCAAATGAGTACAGGGTACATAGAGCCTAGAGTTACCAGACATTCATCTTTCAGGATAAGAGAAAACCTCCAACGCTAAGTCATATCGGACGATAAATGAAATGATGTTCAAATGAGTACAGGGTACATAGAGCCTAGAGTTACCAGACATTCATCTTTCAGGATAAGAGAAAACCTCCAACGTTAAGTCATATCGGACGATGAATGAAATGATGTTCAAATGAGTACAGGGTACATAGAGCCTAGAGTTACCAGACATTCATCTTTCAGGATAAGAGAAAACCTCCAACGCTAAGTCATATCGGACGATAAATGAAATGATGTTCAAATGAGTACAGGGTACATAGAGCTTAGAGCTACCAGACATTCATCTTTCGGGATAAGAGAAAACCTCCAACGTTAAGTCATATCGGGCGATGAATGAAATGATGTTCAAATGAGTACAGGGTACATAGAGCTTAGAGTTACCAGACATTCATCTTTCAGGATAAGAGAAAACCTCCAACGCTAAGTCATATCGGACGATGAATGAAATGATGTTCAAATGAGTACAGGGTACATAGAGCTTAGAGTTAACAGACATTCATCTTTCAGGATAAGAGAAAACCTCCAACGTTAAGTCATATCGGACGATGAATGAAATGATGTTCAAATGAGTACAGGGTACATAGAGCTTAGAGTTAACAGACATTCATCTTTCAGGATAAGAGAAAACCTCCAACGCTAAGTCATATCGGACGATGAATGAAATGATGTTCAAATGAGTACAGGGTACATAGAGCTTAGAGTTAACAGACATTCATCTTTCAGGATAAGAGAAAACCTCCAACGCTAAGTCATATCGGACGATGAATGAAATGATGTTCAAATGAGTACAGAGTACATAGAGCTTAGAGTTAACAGACATTCATCTTTCAGGATAAGAGAAAACCTCCAACGCTAAGTCATATCGGACGATGAATGAAATGATGTTCAAATGAGTACAGGGTACATAGAGCTTAGAGTTAACAGACATTCATCTTTCAGGATAAGAGAAAACCTCCAACGCTAAGTCATATCGGACGATGAATGAAATGATGTTCAAATGAGTACAGGGTACATAGAGCTTAGAGTTAACAGACATTCATCTTTCAGGATAAGAGAAAACCTCCAACGCTAAGTCATATCGGACGATGAATGAAATGATGTTCAAATGACGACAGAGTACATAGAGCTTAGAGTTACCAGACATTCATCTTTCAGGATAAGAGAAAACCTCCAACGCTAAGTCATATCGGACGATGAATGAAATGATGTTCAAATGAGTACAGGGTACATAGAGCTTAGAGTTAACAGACATTCATCTTTCAGGATAAGAGAAAACCTCCAACGCTAAGTCATATCGGACGATGAATGAAATGATGTTCAAATGACGACAGAGTACATAGAGCTTAGAGTTACCAGACATTCATCTTTCAGGATAAGAGAAAACCTCCAACGCTAAGTCATATCGGACGATGAATGAAATGATGTTCAAATGAGTACAGGGTACATAGAGCTTAGAGTTAACAGACATTCATCTTTCAGGATAAGAGAAAACCTCCAACGTTTGGTCTTATCGGACGATGAATGAAATGATGTTCAAATGACGACAGAGTACATAGAGCTTAGAGCTACCAGACATTCATCTTTCGGGATAAGAGAAAACCTCCAACGTTAAGTCATATCGGGCGATGAATGAAATGATGTTCAAATGAGTACAGGGTACATAGAGCTTAGAGTTACCAGACATTCATCTTTCAGGATAAGAGAAAACCTCCAACGCTAAGTCATATCGGACGATGAATGAAATGATGTTCAAATAAGTACAGGGTACATAGAGCTTAGAGCTACCAGACATTCATCTTTCAGGATAAGAGAAAACCTCCAACGTTAAGTCATATCGGACGATAAATGAAATGATGTTCAAATAAGTACAGGGTACATAGAGCTTAGAGCTACCAGACATTCATCTTTCAGGATAAGAGAAAACCTCCAACGTTAAGTCATATCGGACGATGAATGAAATGATGTTCAAATAAGTACAGGGTACATAGAGCTTAGAGCTACCAGACATTCATCTTTCAGGATAAGAGAAAACCTCCAACGTTAAGTCATATCGGACGATGAATGAAATGATGTTCAAATGAGGACAGGGTACATAGAGCTTAGAGCTACCAGACATTCATCTTTCGGGATAAGAGAAAACCTCCAACGTTAAGTCATATCGGGCGATGAATGAAATGATGTTCAAATGAGTACAGGGTACATAGAGCTTAGAGTTAACAGACATTCATCTTTCAGGATAAGAGAAAACCTCCAACGTTAAGTCATATCGGACGATGAATGAAATGATGTTCAAATGAGTACAGGGTACATAGAGCCTAGAGTTACCAGACATTCATCTTTCAGGATAAGAGAAAACCTCCAACGCTAAGTCATATCGGACGATAAATGAAATGATGTTCAAATGAGTACAGGGTACATAGAGCCTAGAGTTACCAGACATTCATCTTTCAGGATAAGAGAAAACCTCCAAAGTTAAGTCATATCGGACGATGAATGAAATGATGTTCAAATGAGTACAGGGTACATAGAGCCTAGAGTTACCAGACATTCATCTTTCAGGATAAGAGAAAACCTCCAACGCTAAGTCATATCGGACGATAAATGAAATGATGTTCAAATGAGTACAGGGTACATAGAGCTTAGAGCTACCAGACATTCATCTTTCGGGATAAGAGAAAACCTCCAACGTTAAGTCATATCGGGCGATGAATGAAATGATGTTCAAATGAGTACAGGGTACATAGAGCTTAGAGTTACCAGACATTCATCTTTCAGGATAAGAGAAAACCTCCAACGTTAAGTCATATCGGACGATGAATGAAATGATGTTCAAATGAGTACAGGGTACATAGAGCTTAGAGTTAACAGACATTCATCTTTCAGGATAAGAGAAAACCTCCAACGTTAAGTCATATCGGACGATGAATGAAATGATGTTCAAATGAGTACAGGGTACATAGAGCTTAGAGTTACCAGACATTCATCTTTCAGGATAAGAGAAAACCTCCAACGCTAAGTCATATCGGACGATGAATGAAATGATGTTCAAATGAGTACAGGGTACATAGAGCTTAGAGTTAACAGACATTCATCTTTCAGGATAAGAGAAAACCTCCAACGCTAAGTCATATCGGACGATGAATGAAATGATGTTCAAATGAGTACAGAGTACATAGAGCTTAGAGTTAACAGACATTCATCTTTCAGGATAAGAGAAAACCTCCAACGCTAAGTCATATCGGACGATGAATGAAATGATGTTCAAATGAGTACAGGGTACATAGAGCTTAGAGTTAACAGACATTCATCTTTCAGGATAAGAGAAAACCTCCAACGCTAAGTCATATCGGACGATGAATGAAATGATGTTCAAATGAGTACAGGGTACATAGAGCTTAGAGTTAACAGACATTCATCTTTCAGGATAAGAGAAAACCTCCAACGCTAAGTCATATCGGACGATGAATGAAATGATGTTCAAATGACGACAGAGTACATAGAGCTTAGAGTTACCAGACATTCATCTTTCAGGATAAGAGAAAACCTCCAACGCTAAGTCATATCGGACGATGAATGAAATGATGTTCAAATGAGTACAGGGTACATAGAGCTTAGAGTTAACAGACATTCATCTTTCAGGATAAGAGAAAACCTCCAACGCTAAGTCATATCGGACGATGAATGAAATGATGTTCAAATGACGACAGAGTACATAGAGCTTAGAGTTACCAGACATTCATCTTTCAGGATAAGAGAAAACCTCCAACGCTAAGTCATATCGGACGATGAATGAAATGATGTTCAAATGAGTACAGGGTACATAGAGCTTAGAGTTAACAGACATTCATCTTTCAGGATAAGAGAAAACCTCCAACGCTAAGTCATATCGGACGATGAATGAAATGATGTTCAAATGACGACAGAGTACATAGAGCTTAGAGTTAACAGACATTCATCTTTCAGGATAAGAGAAAACCTCCAACGTTAAGTCATATCGGACGATGAATGAAATGATGTTCAAATGAGTACAGGGTACATAGAGCTTAGAGTTACCAGACATTCATCTTTCAGGATAAGAGAAAACCTCCAACGTTAAGTCATATCGGACGATGAATAAAATGATGTTCAAATGAGTACAGGGTACATAGAGCTTAGAGTTATCAGACTCATATTTCAGGATCTGGGAAATATTATTATTTTCGGGATATTGCTTGTTATTTGTGTGAATTTTCCAGTACTTTTATTTTTCTCAATAAGGAAGTTGCTACTTTCTTATCTGTTGTTTATAAAAAAGCGAATGTAATTTCAGAGACCTCACATAAAAGCCTGCCTTAAAATAGAATAACTTTTGCAGCTCAGCAATCGGAAGATTGTCGGGATGAGGTTAGGGAAGTCAAGGTTCACCGGTTTATGTGAATATTAGAGGATGATATAAAAAGAAAGAACGGTGGAGGTAAATTAGATGAATATATTCGTCATACAGGTTTAATAAGGTACAAGAAGCGAGCCAGCCAGGTCTTTGATTAAGCCTTCAACCTTTATGCCTCTGAAGATGCAACTTTCCAATCGTGTACAGAAGACGTCACGATTAGTGTGGGCCGTGCATATCTGTGGAAGCGTGGCTTTAAGAGTGCACTCTGGTATCATCTTCCCTAGCGAAATGTTCTAGCTGTATCAATCAAATTTTACGCAGAAATGTTATCCGCAATGTACAAACACTTTATGTAGACCAAGAGCTATTCGAAATGTAGGTACACAATTGTTGGAGATATACAGGGTGTTTCAAAAGAACACCGAACGAACATATAGGAGTACTTGCTCAGCTTCTATATGATACATATAGATAGTCTTTAACGCCAATAGAGCCACATAGAAATGCTACAGAATGTGTGTGGATTAGGCAGTGAGAGGAGCAACGACGCGTGCCTCACACTGTCGGAGTTCGCCGTGCCGCCTGCTGTAAACATACCAACATACTCCGCAGTAGCTTGCTACTATTAAGAATTTCCTAGTTATGAGTGTTTAACATGTTCCAAAATTCCGCTATAGCAGTCCATGATAGCAAATAAGCTGTGGACATATGCAACTTATACCTTTTAGAGGGAAGTTAATGTTAGTGAAGTTGAGGATGGAAACTTTAAATGATAAACAACAATAAACAACATCAAAGAATTGTAGATAAATTAACCAAAACTATATGGCTTATACAGTGAGCTGAGCGTTTTATATCACGTATTTGATAATACTAAATAAAGCATTTGAATTTCAAAAGGTATCTTTTGATATTGTCGCGAATGCATTGTTGTGACGAGGCGGCGTAGCGAGGTATTCAAAGAGACGGGCAGTGCAGTGCAGAGATATAAGCTCGCCAAAACGGTGGGGGGAAGCAGACGCATTTCTTCTAGCGCCGTCTTGATTGTTTTAGAACATTCCGGATAGTGAGTAATCTATAAAAAGGGAGCCGCTGCCCGCCAGTCAGTCGGTAATTGGACGCGTGCGTGTGAACAGCTGTGTGTTTGTGGTCGATGACCTTGCAAGTTGTATTATGTATGTGACGTAATTCTGGACTGTCAGATTGATTTCTACGGAAATAAGGAGGAAATTTTAGTGTTTGTAATCTGGACATTTGATTTTACGAACCCACTTTTGTCGCAATATTCACAGTAAGTATTTGAAAGTATTGTAGAATTAAGGTCATAACAAAATGTTCTGAAGTTAAATAAATATTATCACTGATGAAAGTATTTTTAGAATTCATATTTTTAATGAAACTAAATTAATCGTACGTTCAGCTCTTCCATTCATCAAAACCATATCCGTCATTTCGACGTTCGTATAGCGCTCCATATTGTTTGGATTTGTTATCTAAGCACACGCAAAATCCTCTCTGTTAGGACAGAATGTGTAGTTATACACTGAAGAGCGACCTTCAGCTGTCCGAGTTATTAGTGGACTTTTGTACAAGTGACTGTCCTTTGTGCCATTACCTGAAACGTAGGCTAGGGTCACTGATAAAGAGCAAGGAGTAATGTTTTTGTTTTCGTGGCCGATGCGTGTAGAGGTTCGCAGAACAGTGTTTCCTATACTGCCTAATCACAAAATCATGTAATTTTTAGTGCTGCATAAAATTATACCTAACAGGACTTCAAAGCTGGGACACCGAAATTCGGACTAGTTAAGTTATAAACTACGCAACGGCTATAATAGCTCAGTGTCGTTTCGAATCATTACGAAAGGTACGTTTTTACTATTAGACACGAGGAAACTCAACAAAGAGTCGAATTATTTGCACCAGAGTCATGGCAGAAGAATGAAGTTAAAGTTTGCAAGACAAAACACGCCTACTTTAATATATTGTCAAAGAGATTATATTATAGTCTCCTTGACTATCGATTAACTAATAGATGTGTTAGTCCGATGTTCAACTTTTCTTTGTTATCTGTAAAACAAGCACCATACAACATTTACAATGCATTTCCTCGCAGATATTAGTAACACTTTTTCAACTGCAGATGACTTCTGTGGCAGCAAACTCGAGCGTCTCGTATAATTTCTTCAGATATACAACTTTTCTCGCCTGAATCACTAACTTTGCCATGCAATTTACCATTTGTTATATTTGCTTCATCATAGTTACGATTAATGGAAATTAATTGTTGTTTCACACTAGCCATGTGTAGGACGTACTATGAAAAGATAGAGCCATACTGAAAAAGTCAATGGCATAGCCGGGATTTGAAACAGGGATCTTCTGGTTTCCGTCCAACCGATCTAACCATTGAGCTACTATGGCCAACGTGCCAACATGACATTCAATTCTCCAACTGACTCTTGTTTTTCAAGTAGGTCACCATTAAGGTTGTTGTCTCATGTGTTTATGAGAACTCCTAGTAGTTTACCGGGAAAAACACGAGTCAGTTGTACCTAATAGTGATTCGAACTATAAAGCCCGGGCCTTAAAGTACTTACAGCATAGTAAGTCGTCATTAAGGTAGTTGTCTCATGTGTTTATGAGAACTCCTAGTGGTTTATCGGGAAAAACACGAGACAGGTGTACCTAATAGTGATCCGAACTGTAAAGCCCGGACCTTAAAGTACTTACAGCACAGTAAGTCGTCATTAAGGTAGTTGTCTCATGTGTTTATGAGAACTCCTAGTGGTTTATCGGGAAAAACACGAGACAGTTGTACCTAATAGTGATCCGAACTGTAAAGCCCGGACCTTAAAGTACTTACAGCACAGTAAGTCGTCATTAAGGTAGTTGTCTCAAGTGTTTATGAGAACTCCTAGTAGTTTACCGGGTAAAATACGAGTCAGTTGTACCTAATAGTGGTCCGAACTATAAAGCCCGGGCCTTAAAGTACTTACAGCATAGTAAGTCGTCATTAAGGTAGTTGTCTCATGTGTTTATGAGAACTCCTAGTGGTTTACCGGGAAAAACACGAGTCAGTTGTACCTAATAGTGTTCCGAACTATAAAGCCCGGACCTTAAAGTGCTCACAGCATATTAAGTCGTCATTAAGGTAGTTGTCTCCTGTGTTTATGACAACTCCTAGTGGTTTACCGGGAAAAACACGAGTCAGTTGTACCTAATAGTGGTCCGAACTATAAAGCCCGGACCTTAAAGTACTTACAGCATAGTAAGTCGCCATTAAGGTAGTTGTCTTATGTGTTTATGAGAACTCCTAGTGGTTTACCGGTAAAAACACGAGTCAGTTGTACATAATAGTGGTCCGAACTATAAAGCCCGGACCTTAAAGTACTTACAGCATAGTAAGTCGTCATTAAGGTAGTTGTCTCATGTGTTTATGAGAACTCCTAGTGGTTTACCGGGAGAAACACGAGTCAGTTGTACCTAATAGTGGTCCGAACTATAAAGCCCGGGTCTTAAAGTACTTACAGCATAGTAAGTCGTCATTAAGGTAGTTGTCTCATGTATTTATGAGAACTCCTAGTGGTTTACCGGGAAAAACACGAGTCAGTTGTACCTAATAGTGGTCCGAACTATAAAGCCCGGGTCTTAAAGTACTTACAGCATAGTAAGTCGTCATTAAGGTAGTTGTCTCATGTATTTATGAGAACTCCTAGTGGTTTACCGGGAAAAACACGAGTAAGTTGTACCTAATAGTGGTCCGAACTATAAAGCCCGGGTCTTAAAGTACTTACAGCATAGTAAGTCGTCATTAAGGTAGTTGTCTCATGTGTTTATGAGAACTCCTAGTGGTTTACCGGGAAAAACACGAGTCAGTTGTACCTAATAGTGGTCCGAACTATAAAGCCCGGGTCTTAAAGTACTTACAGCATAGTAAGTCGTCATTAAGGTAGTTGTCTCATGTGTTTATGAGAACTCCTAGTGGTTTACCGGGAAAAACACGAGTCAGTTGTACCTAATAGTGGTCCGAACTTTAAAGCCCGGGTCTTAAAATACTTACAGCATAGTAAGTCGTCATTAAGGTAGTTGTCTCATGTGTTTATGAGAACTCCTAGTGGTTTACCGGTAAAAACACGAGTCAGTTGTACCTAATAGTGGTCCGAACTATAAAGCCCGGGCCTTAAAGTACTTACAGCATAGTAAGTCGTCATTAAGGTAGTTGTCTCATGTGTTTATGAGAACTCCTAGTAGTTTACCGGGTAAAATACGAGTCAATTGTACTTAATAGTGGTCCGAACTATAAAGCCCGGGCCTTAAAATACTTACAGCATAGTAAGTCGTCATTAAGGTAGTTGTCTCGTGTGTTTATAAGAACTCCTAGTGCTTTACCGGGAGAAACACGAGTTAGTTGTATCTAATAGTGGTCCGAACTATAAAGCCCGGGTTTTAAAGTACTTACAGCATAGTAAGTCGTCATTAAGGTAGTTGTCTCATGTATTTATGAGAACTCCTAGTGGTTTACCGGGAGAAACACGAGTTAGTTGTATCTAATAGTGGTCCGAACTATAAAGCCCGGGTTTTAAAGTACTTACAGCATAGTAAGTCACCATTAAGGTAGTTGTCTCGTGTGCTTATGAGTACTCCTTGTGGTTTACCGGGAAAAACGCGAGACAGTTGGAGAATTTAATGTCTCGTTGGCACGTTGGTATGATTCTTCGTAATTCAAAGCCTCCTGTATCATTTTCAACCCAGTAAAAAACATCGATTCTAGCCCCTTTATAAAACAATTTAATATGCTTTATAATTCATAATTCAAGTCGATCTTTTCTTAGGTGATGGATAAAATTGCCTCGTAAATTATTTTACTAGCATCAACTTACTTCGTAGGTGCCATAAATACACCAGGTGAACCTTACAAATAGATACAATTTACTGGCTCTATTCTAGACACCTTTAAAAAAGTATTTTGCTGTTTTGACACCAGTGTATCCTATATAATTGCTATTTTCTCTTTAAGTTGTCCGTTCTGAAAAATTTGGCAAAAGAGTTTTCAAGAAACGCGTGCTGTTTGATACACGAAATATAGTTGTGCAGGTAGTTTTGTGGGGCTCCAACAGATGGCATGGAATGTTTTATGAAGGTCAGTATTTATATACAACCTCGTTTTATAAATAATCCAGGTTACTGCTTGTTTGAGGTAAAGAAACAATCTTAAATCTTCCTATCTAAATAATAATTTCTCAATCCTGCTCGGATGTCATCGATTCTTATGTATTTTCTCCTTGAAGAACCTTTAACGATACTTATAAGATCACGTCTGATAAGTGTATATTATTTTCATCTCAATTGCATAAAACGCGTGTATATTTGGGACCTTCTAACGGAACACTTGTATAGTGAGTGATATAGGAAGTCATATAAAGGATAAGAGATTTTCAAACTAGCTGGTTTGCGTGGAACACAGGTCTCCAGTGTGTCTGTGACTTCCTTAACATTTGGTCTAGGAAGCACACACACACACGCTCCAGTTTTACTTGACTAGCACCACACCTCGCGCTCAAGGACAATGTGTATGTGCAACCTTGTCCACGGGAACTCCAAAACCATTAGTTACATCAGAATATACCTCCTGGGTACACGACTATTACAACCTGTACGAAAAACTATTGCTCTATCTCCTTCAAGATAAACATTATCTTATTGGGAATACAATAGACTTTAAGTGATAGTCAAACGTTTTGGTTGTTATGTGATGTATACATGACATTCTCTACTCTTGTACAAACACTTATTGCTCTATGTACTTCAAGATAAACATTATCTTATTGGGAATACAATAGACTTTAAGTGATAGTCAAATGTTTTGGTCGTTATGTGATGTATACATGACTTTCTCTACTCTTGTACAAACACTTATTGCTCTATCTACTTCAAGATAAACATTATCTTATTGGGAATACAGTAGACTTTAAGTGGTAGTCAAATGTTTTGGTTGTTATGTGATGTATACATGACTTTCTCTACTCTTGTACAAACACTTATTGCTCTATCTACTTCAAGATAAACATTATCTTATTGGGAATACAATAGACTTTAAGTGATAGTCAAATGTTTTGGTCGTTATGTGATGTATACATGACTTTCTCTACTCTTGTACAAACACTTATTGCTCTATCTACTTCAAGATAAACATTATCTTATTGGGAATACAGTAGACTTTAAGTGATAGTCAAATGTTTTGGTCGTTATGTGATGTATACATGACATTCTCTACTCTTGTACAAACACTTATTGCTCTATCTCCTTCAAGATAAACATTATCTTATTGGGAATACAGTAGACTTTAAGTGATAGTCAAATGTTTTGGTCGTTATGTGATGTATGCATGACATTCTCTACTCTTGTACAAACACTTATTGCTCTATCTCCTTCAAGATAAACATTATCTTATTGGGAATACAATAGACTTTAAGTGATAGTCAAACGTTTTGGTTGTTATGTGATGTATACATGACATTCTCTACTCTTGTACAAACACTTATTGCTCTATGTACTTCAAGATAAACATTATCTTATTGGGAATACAATAGACTTTAAGTGATAGTCAAATGTTTTGGTCGTTATGTGATGTATACATGACTTTCTCTACTCTTGTACAAACACTTATTGCTCTATCTACTTCAAGATAAACATTATCTTATTGGGAATACAGTAGACTTTAAGTGGTAGTCAAATGTTTTGGTTGTTATGTGATGTATACATGACTTTCTCTACTCTTGTACAAACACTTATTGCTCTATCTACTTCAAGATAAACATTATCTTATTGGGAATACAATAGACTTTAAGTGATAGTCAAATGTTTTGGTCGTTATGTGATGTATACATGACTTTCTCTACTCTTGTACAAACACTTATTGCTCTATCTACTTCAAGATAAACATTATCTTATTGGGAATACAGTAGACTTTAAGTGATAGTCAAATGTTTTGGTCGTTATGTGATGTATACATGACATTCTCTACTCTTGTACAAACACTTATTGCTCTATCTCCTTCAAGATAAACATTATCTTATTGGGAATACAGTAGACTTTAAGTGATAGTCAAATGTTTTGGTCGTTATGTGATGTATGCATGACATTCTCTACTCTTGTACAAACACTTATTGCTCTATCTCCTTCAAGATAAACATTATCTTATTGGGAATACAATAGACTTTAAGTGATAGTCAAACGTTTTGGTTGTTATGTGATGTATACATGACATTCTCTACTCTTGTACAAACACTTATTGCTCTATGTACTTCAAGATAAACATTATCTTATTGGGAATACAATAGACTTTAAGTGATAGTCAAATGTTTTGGTCGTTATGTGATGTATACATGACTTTCTCTACTCTTGTACAAACACTTTGCTCTATCTACTTCAAGATAAACATTATCTTATTGGGAATACAGTAGACTTTAAGTGATAGTCAAATGTTTTGGTCGTTATGTGATGTATACATGACTTTTTCTACTCTTGTACAAACACCTATTGCTCTATCTACTTCAAGATAAACATTATCTTATTGGGAATACAGTAGACTTTAAGTGGTAGTCAAATGTTTTGGTCGTTATGTGATGTATACATGACTTTCTCTACTCTTGTACAAACACTTATTGCTCTATCTACTTCAAGATAAACATTATCTTATTGGGAATACAGTAGACTTTAAGTGGTAGTCAAATGTTTTGGTCGTTATGTGATGTATGCATGACTTTCTCTACTCTTGTACAAACACTTATTGCTCTATCTACTTCAAGATAAACATTATCTTATTGGGAATACAATAGACTTTAAGTGATAGTCAAATGTTTTGGTCGTTATGTGATGTATGCATGACATTCTCTACTCTTGTACAAACACTTATTGCTCTATGTACTTCAAGATAAACATTATCTTATTGGGAATACAGTAGACTTTAAGTGATAGTCAAATGTTTTGGTCGTTATGTGATGTATACATGACATTCTCTACTCTTGTACAAACACTTATTGCTCTATCTACTTCAAGATAAACATTATCTTATTGGGAATACAATAGACTTTAAGTGATAGTCAAATGTTTTGGTCGTTATGTGATGTATACATGACTTTCTCTACTCTTGTACAAACACTTTGCTCTATCTACTTCAAGATAAACATTATCTTATTGGGAATACAGTAGACTTTAAGTGATAGTCAAATGTTTTGGTCGTTATGTGATGTATACATGACTTTTTCTACTCTTGTACAAACACCTATTGCTCTATCTACTTCAAGATAAACATTATCTTATTGGGAATACAGTAGACTTTAAGTGGTAGTCAAATGTTTTGGTCGTTATGTGATGTATACATGACTTTCTCTACTCTTGTACAAACACTTATTGCTCTATCTACTTCAAGATAAACATTATCTTATTGGGAATACAGTAGACTTTAAGTGGTAGTCAAATGTTTTGGTCGTTATGTGATGTATGCATGACTTTCTCTACTCTTGTACAAACACTTATTGCTCTATCTACTTCAAGATAAACATTATCTTATTGGGAATACAGTAGACTTTAAGTGGTAGTCAAATGTTTTGGTCGTTATGTGATGTATGCATGACTTTCTCTACTCTTGTACAAACACTTATTGCTCTATCTAGTTCAAGATAAACATTATCTTATTGGGAATACAGTAGACTTTAACTGATAGTCAAATGTTTTGGTCGTTATGTGATGTATACATGACTTTCTCTACTCTTGTAAAAACACTTATTGCGCTAACTCCTTCAAGATAAACATTATCTTATTGGGAATACAGTAGACTTTAAGTGATAGTCAAATGTTTTGGTCGTTATGTGATGTATACATGACTTTCTCTACTCTTGTACAAACACTTATTGCTCTATCTACTTCAAGATAAACATTATCTTATTGGGAATACAGTAGACTTTAAGTGATAGTCAAATGTTTTGGTCGTTATGTGATGTATACATGACTTTCTCTACTCTTGTACAAACACTTATTGCTCTATCTACTTCAAGATAAACATTATCTTATTGGGAATACAGTAGACTTTAAGTGATAGTCAAATGTTTTGGTCGTTATGTGATGTATACATGACTTTCTCTACTCTTGTACAAACACTTATTGCACTATCTACTTCAAGATAAACATTATCTTATTGGGAATACAGTAGACTTTAAGTGATAGTCAAATGTTTTGGTCGTTATGTGATGTATACATGACTTTCTCTACTCTTGTACAAACACTTATTGCTCTATCTACTTCAAGATAAACATTATCTTATTGGGAATACAGTAGACTTTAAGTGATAGTCAAATGTTTTGGTCGTTATGTGATGTATACATGACTTTCTCTACTCTTGTACAAACACTTATTGCACTATCTACTTCAAGATAAACATTATCTTATTGGGAATACAGTAGACTTTAAGTGATAGTCAAATGTTTTGGTCGTTATGTGATGTATACATGACTTTCTCTACTCTTGTACAAACACTTATTGCACTATCTACTTCAAGATAAACATTATCTTGTTGGGAATACAGTAGACTTTAAGTGATAGTCAAATGTTTTGGTCGTTATGTGATGTATACATGACTTTCTCTACTCTTGTACAAACACTTATTGCACTATCTACTTCAAGATAAACATTATCTTATTGGGAATACAGTAGACTTTAAGTGATAGTCAAATGTTTTGGTCGTTATGTGATGTATACATGACTTTCTCTACTCTTGTACAAACACTTATTGCACTATCTACTTCAAGATAAACATTATCTTGTTGGGAATACAGTAGACTTTAAGTGATAGTCAAATGTTCTGTGATATTTTTGCATGTCCAGGAGATAAAAAACTGAATAACGGTTTGTGATTTGAGAAAAGTATACGAACTAGAAAATTTAGAGAAGCTGCCATTTCGCAAATGTACCTCTGCAAAAAAAAAGGTATATTTTGCATGAATACACTAGCTAAACCCATTTTAATGACTTATTAAAATTACTATTTGGTTAATTATCAACAATGCAGTGTCGGGTATTATGAAATACCTGGTATTTGTTACCACCCGACGTAAAAGTATAATGTTCCATATAACGCTACAAAATATACTGAATAGAAATAAAGTTAAAATACAGTTTTGAGTACAATATTAGTAGCTGAACAATTATTATTATTTATATAAATAGAAGTATCAGCTGATTTATGTAGAAGGTATATTTATTGAGACATTAAGTTTATAGAAATACAAACAAAACTTATTTTTTTTCTGTTATTCTAGACTTGGTCTATGATATAGGCCTAAGGTAAGTACATCAACTAAAAGCAGGAAGAGAAGCTTCAGCGTTAATTACAGATTTTGTTCAACTGATTCTAGAATCACGCTGCGAATAAATATGAAACTAGTAGTTACCAGTCATCCATCTTTCATGATAAGGATAAACCTCCAAAGTTAAGTCATATCGGACGATAAATGAAATGATGTTCAAATGAATACAGGGTACATAGAGCTTAGAGCTACCAGTCATTCATCTTTCAGAATAAGAGAAAACCTCCAACGTTAAGTCATATCGGACGATGAATGAAATGATGTTAAAATGAATACAGGGTACATAGAGCTTAGAGTTACCAGACATTCATCTTTCAGGATAAGGGAAAACCTCCAACGTTATGTCATATCGGACGATGAATGAAATGATGTTCAAATGAGTACAGGGTACATAGAGCTTAGAGATACCAGACATTCATCTTTCAGAATAAGAGAAAACCTCCAACGTTAAGTCATATCGGACGATGAATGAAATGATGTTCAAATGAGTACAGGATACATAGAGCTTAGAGTTACCAGACATTCATCTTTCAGGATAAGAGAAAACCTCTAACGTTAAGTCATGTCGGACGATGAATGAAATGATGTACAAATGAGTACAGGGTACATAGAGCTTAGAGTTACCAGACATTCATCTTTCAGGATAAGAGAAAACCTCCAACGTTAAGTCATATCGGACGATGAATGAAATGATGTTCAAATGAGTACAGGGTACATAGAGCTTAGAGCTCCCAGACATTTATCTTTCAGGGAAAGGAAGCATCCAGGAAAGGAACTTTATCACCGTGACCGAGATTAGAACCCATCACCTCTTGGACACGCTGCCACAGCTGTACAGGGACGAGCTCTTGAGGAAAATGCCCACTCCAGATTAACTTCTGGAACTTTTTTCTAAAGTTGTGATCTTTCCAAAGTGATATTAAGTAAAATGCCACATAATTAAAACGTTATATGGCAAATGAATTATATTTATAAGTATTAAAAGCAGAAGCATTATTAACAGTGAAGTATTCTTCATATTTAAGTTTGATTTATGAGTCACTATGTTTACACTCAACTTCACTTACTTGTTGTTGTATAATTGAAACGTTTTCAAGATCATTCGATCTCATCCTCAGCTGTTTGGTGACTAAATGAACCTCCCTCTTCTTCCACTACTACGGAGCTCCGATCACTCTGCCATCTGGTGTTAGGGGCACTAAGTTTTAATACTTCATTTAATGCCGGGAACTCAAAGTTTATAACTTTATCACGGTTTTTGTTTATGAAAATTTTTTCCCAAATATCCAATTCTATGGGTGTACTTAAATATTTTAACAGTTTAATGTTGTGGCCAATGTTGTGGTTTTCTGTCCAAAAATGGTGTGAAACTGCAGATTTTTCTGTTTGTTTCAACTTAATGTTCCTCTGGTGTCCTTTTTGCCTGGTTAACAAGTTTCTCTTAGTTTTTCCTATGTAGCTTTTTTCACAGGTTTCACAATTAATCTGATAAATTCCTGATTTCAAATTGTTGGGATTGTATTTTTTCAGTGGTTTATTTAGCAGGTTCCTCAGACTGAATTTGTTTTGGGGAGCTAGTTTTAAGTTTAGTCTTTTGAAGATTCGTTCAAATTTTCTAAAAGCCCATGGATGGTAGGTGAATTTTCTATATTGCCAATTTGTGTTTTTAAGTGGTGTGAGAGTGGTATTTATTGATATTTTCTTCAGTTTTTCTTTTCTCTTCATCATTTTCCTTATGATGTCTGCCAAAAATCCACAAAAAAGACAACAGCATGAGACCCATCATCAATGGCATCAATTCACCTACATACCACATTGCAAAATGGTTAGTAAGAAAATTAAAATCATATGACAAATTTCAAAGTTTGGGAATAAAAAACTCCTTAGAATTGATAAATCATCTACAGAAGTACAATATCCCGGAAAATCACATACTAGTGTCTTTTGACGTTAAGGCACTTTTTACAAGTATTCCAGTAGGAAAAATACCTACATTTCTCAAAAAATGGCTAACCCAGACTACAACGGTCTCCAGAGAAATAGATGACATTATCAATCTTACAGATTTATGTATAAGGAATAATTACTTCATGTTTAACCAAAAATTCTACAGACAATCAAATAGATTAGCTATGGGGAGGCCACTTTCGCCTATTTTAGCAGACCTATACATGAGCTATTTTGAAACACACGGAGTAAAGGCCTTCCCACAGATTTACAAATTTTGGCAGAGATATGTTGATGATGTTTTTGCTATCATTCCGGAAAAACTTAGAGAAGATTCTTTAAAATTACTAAACCTGCAAGATAATCACATCCAATTTACTATGGAAGTAGAAAGAGACAACACCCTACCCTTTTTGGACCTCAAGATAACTAGAAATCGTCATGGTGCAGATTTTGGAATATACAGGAAGGCCACACACATAGATAATTACATAAAGAAAAATGAATACAACCCAGTTTCACATCAACTAGCTGCCTTTAGAAGTCTAATTCACCAGATATACAACATCCCACTGAGTAAGGAGGAGTTTATGAAAGAACAACAACACATAAAAGACATAGCAGTATTAAATGGATTCAACCCAGCCATCATAAGGAACATGATGAAGAGAAAAGAAAAACTGAAGATAATATCAATAAATACCACTCTCACACCACTTAAAAACGCAAATTGGCAATATAGAAAATTCACCTACCATCCATGGGCTTTTAGAAAATTTGAACGAATCTTCAAAAGACTAAACTTAAAACTAGCACCCCAAAACAAACTCAGTCTGAGGAACCTGCTAAATAAACCACTGAAAAATACAATCCCCAACAATTTGAAATCAGGAATTTATCAGATTAATTGTGAAACCTGTGAAAAAAGCTACATAGGAAAAAGCTAAGAGAAACTTGTTAAGCAGACAAAAAGAACACCAGAGGAACATTAAGTTAAAACAAACAGAAAAATCTGCAGCTTCACACCATTTTTGGACAGAAAACCACAACATTGGTCACAACATTAAACTGTTAAAATCTTTAAGTACACCCATAGAATTGGATATTTGGGAAAAAATATTCATAAACAAAAACCGTGATAAAGTTATAAATTTTGAAATCCCGGCATTAAATGAAGTATTAAAACTTAGTGCCCCTAACACCAGATGGCAGAGTGATCGGAGCTCCGTAGTAGTGGAAGAAGAGGAAGGTACATTTAGTCACCAAACAGCTGAGGATGATCTTGAAAACGTTTCAATTATACAACAAGTAAGTGAAGTTTGAGTGTAAACTTATAAATCAAACTTAAATATGAATTCTATTTGTTACATTTTCTACAAATGCTTAAGCGCAGTTTAATCTGGACGACCTTTGTATGATTGGTACTAAGGGAGATAGAAACATTAGAGTTTTAATAATATTTTACACAACAGCGAGCAGAAGAAATCTATAAGTGCACTCTCCCCAACTCGGGTGCGGCTGTTTCTTCGGTTAGGTACCTTGAACTCGCTTATGAAGGGTTTATCTTTTGTAACATTAGGCAATTGTTTTGAGTGTGGCCTTCTAAGGTCAGCCTTGATAAGAGCTGTTCAAGACCTTTAACCTAGAATGTAGGTAAGACATTCCACAGGATGAGAGGTGCATTCAGATGTCACCATTGTCGATATAGCTTGTACAACAAACGGCACACCAACACCTGCCAGGAGGAATAGATGCAGTGAAGCAACCAAGGGAGGTTACAGAAAGGTGCCAAGTCCCTAACAGACCCGCCCTACTACTAGGTCCATTCAGCAATAGTCTCGCAGGAGCACTCTTTCCTTTTAGCAAGCACCATACGCCTTGAAATCTCTAACAAACCTAAAATATTAGAAGGAAACGTAATCAAAGGGACATTATGCAAACAAATCTCGGTAGAAACCATTCTAGCAATCGAATACCAACTAGTACCCATCCAAATAGTACTTGGCGTTTTTCTCTGCAAATTAATTGTTGACGAAGCTGATTGCCTCTTCGTTTGACGAAAATCTCTGTTCTCCGAGCGCAATTTTCAGATGAGGGAACAAAAAGAAGTCGCTTGGGGCTAGATCTGGTGAGTCAAGCAGTTCAAAATGTAATTCGTAGATTTTCGCCATTGCAACCACTGAGGTGTGAGACGGTGCGTTGTCTTGGTGAAACAGGATTTTCTTTTGCTGCAAATGTGGTCATTTTCCAGCAAGTTCTGCCTTCAGCTTGTCAAGTAATGATGCGTAGTATGCTTCTGTAATGGTTTTTCTTTTTGAACATAATCGATTAAAATTACTCCATGGCTATCTCAAAAAACATTTATAAACTCGGCGGTATTTACCAGCGCAATCCACACAGAGTGAAGATTGATCCCCCGTCTGACAACTAGGGATTACTGAGCTGTCAAAAAGAGGGCGTCCGGCGCCTCCGTGGGTCTTTCCATAGGGCAAGACCTAGAGACTAACAAGCCCCCCACCTCATCTGGTCCTGTGGACACAAGAGGGGATGGAAGTGGATACGCCATTTAAGAGCGCTAACCCCAAAATAGGAAGGCTACCCATTTGACCTCGGTAGGCCACCTGGTGATCTAGCACAACTTCTACTAGCTATGCTGGCTAGTACGCGGGAATATATGGCTTCCCTCAACCCCGTCCAGAGAATCACCCGATCTCCCACGGGTATCGGAAACCACTGCTCTCTCGAGTCCAACCCAATCCGAACAACTCCCATACGTGAGGGGCTCGAATGTTTGCCCCGAGTTTTCTCTAGTAACGTCAGAGGTACCACGAGTGCTAGGGGCCCACAACGACAGCACCACGGCTGCTGAAGGGGACGGATCCACTCCCCTACGGGGTATTTAAAAAAAAAAACAATTTTTCCCAGCCGAAAAAAGAGCTTTTATTTGGGGGGGGGGGTGCGGTTTCCCCTTTGTAGTCCACTGTTTGGACTGTACCTTTGTTTCGGACGTATAATGGTGTATCTAAGTTTCATGTACAATAATTAATCGGCACCAAAACTCGGATTTATTGCGCCTAAACTGCGCCAACAGAGCGTTGGAAATGTTCATTCGAACAAGTTTTTGGTCTAACATGAGCAAACGCGGTACCCAATGCGCGGACAGCTTTCTCTTGTCTAAATGTTGATTTAATAAGTGACAAACACGTTCCTTTGACATGTTCATAGCCTCTGCTATCTCTCTCACTTTAATTCGGGGGTCGTCTAGCACCATTTGGGGAACTTTGGCGATGTTTTCGTCGGTAGTTTCAGTTTTTGGGCGCCCAAAACGTTCATCGTCTCCCAAGCTCTTACGGCCACGTTTAAATGCAGCTGCCCAAAATTTCACTGTGGTAAATGATGGTACAGAGTCCCCATACACAGAATCTAACTTCTCTTTGATTTGCGAAGGCGTGTTGCCTTTCAAAAACAAACATTTAATGACAGCTCGATACTTGATTTTGTCCGTTTTCATAAAAACACCCACATCAACTCACTCAAGCGACTGTTACATAACAAATGAACGTCCAAAATGGCTGAAACTTTGGTGAGTAAAAGTCAACAGATGAACAACGAAATTCACTAGCTTTTATTTAGGAGTGGTGCCATCTTCATGTTGAGATCGGAAACTTTTCAGACCACCCTCGTAGATACAGGTAGCGGTCTGTATCAGATACTGGAGAATAGCACCACGAATAGTTCATAGTTGGCCGTTTGTTTCGAACATGGCCGCCGTTGAAGGAGTAGACGTAGGCAGTCTCCAGGAAATGGAGCACAGCATAGCATAGATCCGAAGGACAACAAGTCGAGATGACGATGTTCTGCAGCAAGCACTGGATCATTAACTATTCCAGAATGTACATAGAACCTGGCGTCCTGTACATCTGTCTTGGTTACCCACAATCAAGGAGTACCTGATCTAGAAGAGGCAATCCTCAGTACTTCCGTCAACTACCAGGGAGAAGTCCTTCCAAAGGTCACTTTCCAACGTCCTGCCACAACATACCAACCACCGTCACTTGCCCAACCGCGAAAAAATGAAAGGAAATTATAGAAGTTGGTGCTAGAAGCAGAAATACCTCAACATCCTCCGAGCGACAAGGAATAATCCTGAAAAACACCCTGGTCATACAGACCGCCACAAAACCAGTACATCTCCAGTGCCAGCCACTTACAGAGTAAGAACCACTGCAACTGTATCAGGAATATTGATATTATTTCTGATAGCAACAAACAACCTTTCCTCTCTCTCTCATTTGATACATGTTCCTTCCTTAAAGGCAGCTGTGATACAATCACATATACATACATTTCAAATCAATGATTCCATCTACAAGAGAAAATGTATTATACAGAGCGTCCATTTAACATTGAAAAGCTATAGCTTCAATTGCATCACGTAGAGATAAAACCACCTTGCAGGAGAAGTGAGTAGCTTGTCACCCTGACTGAGATTAGAACCAGGGACCTCTTGAGCATCACGCAGACATCTACGCTACAGAGGTTGGCAGTGTTTTGTTTACTGGATACCTAAAATGAATGTTATACACGCGTCAGCTCAAACTCCCTGTATAAATAATCAGAATAACAGTGTCAAAGTCCCATTATTAGCTATAATAGTGGCAACTGCAGCTCTCACTCCGTATTTTTGTGATTTATCGCATTGTTTGTTGCGCCTAAGGTGTTCTTTAAACGCGCGGAAGCTGAATATTAAAATAACAAATGAACTGCGCTATACACCGTTTAGATAGTACGTGATAGTGAATACAGGACTCAAACCCATAAATTTGGTGTCTTGAGGAGGATTTCTTCCCAGCACAAAAATAATTACAAACACTTCATCTTACCTTAATACTTTCACTATCATATCCCCTATCGTGGTGTCACCGGAAATATAAACCCCTGGACTCCTAGAGTCTCGCTATTTCCTCATCAAGAAACTCTTACATGAACCCATATGACTTTCTCTACTCTTGCACAAACACTTATTGCTCTATCTACTTCAAGATAAACATTACCTTACCAGGAATACAGTAGACTTTAAGTGATAGTCAAATGTTTTGGTCGTTATGTGATGTATACATGACTTTCTCTACTCTTGTACAAACACTTATTTCTCTATCTACTTCAAGATTAACATTATCTTATTGGGAATATAGTAGACTTTAAGTGATAGCAAATGTTTTGGTCGTTATGTGATGTATACATGACTTTCTCTACTCTTGTACAAACACTTATTGCTGTATCTACTTCAAGACAAACATTATCTTATTGGGAATACAGTAGACTTTAAGTGATAGTCAAATGTTTTGGTCGTTATGTGATGTATACATGACTTTCTCTACTCTTGTACAAACACTTATTGCTCTATCTACTTCAAGATTAACATTATCTTATTGGGAATACAGTAGACTTTAAGTGATAGTCAAATGTTTTGGTCGTTATGTGATGTATACATGACTTTCTCTACTCTTGTACAAACACTTATTGCTCTATCAACTTCAAGATAAACATTATCTTATTGGGAATACAGTAGACTTTAAGTGATAGTCAAATGTTTTGGTCGTTATGTGATGTATACATGACTTTCTCTACTCTTGTACAAACACTTATTGCTCTGTCTACTTAAAGATAAACATTATCTTATTGGGAATACAGTAGACTTTAAGTGATAGTCAAATGTTTTGGTCGTTATGTGATGTATACATGACTTTCTCTACTCTTGTACAAACACTTATTGCTCTATCAACTTCAAGATAAACATTATCTTATTGGGAATACAGTAGACTTTAAGTGATAGTCAAATGTTTTGGTCGTTATGTGATGTATACATGACTTTCTCTACTCTTGTACAAACACTTATTGCTCTATCAACTTCAAGATAAACATTATCTTATTGGGAATACAGCAGACTTTAAGTGATAGTCAAATGTTTTGTTCGTTATGTGATGTATACATGAATTTCTCTACTCTTGTACAAACACTTATTGCTCTATCTACTTCAAGATAAACATTATCTTATTGGGAATACAGCAGACTTTAAGTGATAGTCAAATGTTTTGGTCGTTATGTGATGTATACATGACTTTCTCTACTCTTGTCCAAACACTTATTGCTCTATCTACTTCAAGATAAACATTATCTTATTGGAAATACAGTAGACTTTAAGTGATAGTCAAATGTTTTGGTCGTTATGTGATGTATACATGAATTTCTCTACTCTTGTACAAACACTTATTGCTCTATCTACTTCAAGATAAACATTATCTTATTGGGAATACAGTAGACTTTAAGTGATAGTCAAATGTTTTGGTGGTTATGTGATGTATACATGACTTTCTCTACTCTTGTACAAACACTTATTGCTCTATCTACTTCAAGATAAACATTATCTTATTGGGAATACAGCAGACTTTAAGTGATAGTCAAATGTTTTGGTCGTTATGTGATGTATACATGACTTTCTCTACTCTTGTACAAACACTTATTGCTCTATCTACTTCAAGATAAACATTATCTTATTGGGAATATAGTAGACATTAAGTGATAGTCAAATGTTTTGGTCGTTATGTGATGTATACATGACTTTCTCTACTCTTGTACAAACACTTATTGCTCTATCTACTTCAAGATAAACATTATCTTATTGGGAATACAGCAGACTTTAAGTGATAGTCAAATGTTTTGGTCGTTATGTGATGTATACATGACTTTCTCTACTCTTGTACAAACACTCATTGCTCTATCTACTTCAAGATAAACATTATCTTATTGGGAATACAGCAGACTTTAAGTGATAGTCAAATGTTTTGGTCGTTATGTGATGTATACATGACTTTCTCTACTCTTGTACAAACACTTATTGCTCTATCTACTTCA
This sequence comes from Mantis religiosa, assembly GCA_030765055.1. Classification (NCBI taxonomy): domain Eukaryota; kingdom Metazoa; phylum Arthropoda; class Insecta; order Mantodea; family Mantidae; genus Mantis; species Mantis religiosa. The sequence continues at coordinate 23,267,392 of CM060949.1, forward strand.
AGATAAACATTATCTTATTGGGAATACAGTAGACTTTAAGTGACAGTCAAATGTTTTGGTCGTTATGTGAGGTATACATGACTTTCTCTACTCTGGTACAAACACTTATTGCTCTATCTACTTCAAGATAAACATTAACTTATTGGGAATACAGTAGACTTTAAGTGATAGTCAAATGTTTTGGTCGTTATGTGAGGTATACATGACTTTCTCTACTCTGGTACAAACACTTATTGCTCTATCTACTTCAAGATAAATATTATCTTATTGGGAATACAGTAGGCTTTAAGTGATAGTCAAATGTTTTGGTCGTTATGTGAGGTATACATGACTTTCTCTACTCTGGTACAAACACTTATTGCTCTATCTACTTCAAGATAAACATTATCTTATTAGGAATACAGTACGCTTTAAGTGATAGTCAAATGTTTTGGTCGTTATGTGAGGTATACATGACTTTCTCTACTCTGGTACAAACACTTATTGCTCTATCTACTTCAAGATAAATATTATCTTATTGGGAATACAGTAGGCTTTAAGTGATAGTCAAATGTTTTGGTCGTTATGTGATGTATACATGACTTTCTCTACTCTTGTACAAACACTTATTGCTCTATCTACTTCAAGATATACATTATCTTATTGGGAATACAGTAGGCTTTAAGTGATAGTCAAATGTTTTGGTCGTTATGTGATGTATACATGACTTTCTCTACTCTTGTACAAACACTTATTGCTCTATCTACTTCAAGATAAACATTATCTTATTGCGAATATAGTAGACTTTAAGTGATAGTCAAATGTTTTGGTCGTTATGTGATGTATACATGACTTTCTCTACTCTTGTACAAACACTTATTGCTCTATCTACTTCAAGATAAACATTATCTTATTGGGAATACAGTAGACTTTAAGTGATAGTCAAATGTTTTGGTCGTTATGTGATGTATACATGAATTTCTCTACTCTTGTACAAACACTTATTGCTATATCTACTTCAAGATAAACATTATCTTATTGGGAATACAGTAGACTTTAAGTGATAGTCAAATGTTTTGGTCGTTAAGTGATGTATACATGACTTTCTCTACTCTTGTACAAACACTTATTGCTCTATCTACTTCAAGATAAACATTATCTTATTGGGAATACAGTAGACTTTAAGTGATAGTCAAATGTTTTGGTCGTTAAGTGATGTATACATGACTTTCTCTACTCTTGTACAAACACTTATTGCTCTATCTACTTCAAGATAAACATTATCTTATTGGGAATACAGTAGACTTTAAGTGATAGTCAAATGTTTTGGTCGTTATGTGATGTATACATTACTTTCTCTACTCTGGTACAAACACTTATTGCTCTATCTACTTCAAGATAAACATTATCTTATTGGGAATACACTAGTGTGCAGAAGTGGTCCGATTTATTGGTCCTTTTTTACCATCAAACGGAAGTAATTATTCGTTCTTTTGCTCTTGACCATGCGAAGATAACGGAATTTCAAAGTCATAATACAGCTCCTACTATATTTCCATATTCCCTCATATCTACAAGAAAGTACCTAACAATGTAATCCGCCTGCTAGAAGTAGAGCTTCCGAGCTCCATTTTTCCTGCTTGGCTCGGATTCCGTGCGACCTTGCCATTTCTGTGTCATTTGGCAGTGAATTAGCTTCCAAATAACCAGCGGATTGTGACGGGTCAGTCGGACAAACCATCAAGTAGAAATCGTAACAAATTGGCAATGCATTTCACAACTACTCGAGTGTGGAATCATTTCTGTGCCGAGATCGCACACTTTCTTTGTCGCAGGTTTCGTTTAGACGAAATTTCCCATTACCTTTCAATCTGGTTGGTTATTTCAGGGTAAATCATAAAAGATACAAAATTCTTACCACAAAAAACTGTAGATGTCTTAAAAAAATTAGTCATGTTAGACATTTGGTGTATAATTAACTATTTTCAAGTTATTCCTTGTTACTTGCTTAAATCCTAGCAGTATTTACACTATTCTCAAATAGAAAGTCGTTATTTAAGTTTTATCCCTTGGATATACAAAGATATCACAGAACATTTAAATATCACTTAAGCCTACTGTATTCCCAAAAAGATAATGCTTATTTTGAAGTAGAGAGAGCAATAAGTGTTTGTACAAGAGTAGAGAAAGTCATGTATACATCACATAACGACCAAAACATTTGACTATCACTTAAAGTCTACTGTATTCCCAATAAGATAATGCTTATTTTGAAGTAGAGAGAGCAATAAGTGTTTGTACAAGAGTAGAGAAAGTCATGTATACATCACATAACGACCAAAACATTTGACTATCACTTAAAGTCTACTGTATTCCCAATAAGATAATGTTTATCTTGAAGTAGGTAGAGCAATAAGTGTTTGTACAAGAGTAGAGAAAGTCATGTATACATCACATAACGATCAAAACATTTGACTATCACTTAAAGCCTACTGTATTCCCAATAAGATAATGTATATCTTGAAGTAGATAGAGCAATAAGTGTTTGTACAAGAGTAGAGAAAGTCATGTATTAATCACATAACGACCAAAACATTTGACTATCACTTAAAGTCTACTGCATTCCCAATAAGATAATGTTTATCTTGAATCAGATAGAGTAATAAGTGTTTATACAAGAGTAGAGAAAGTCATGTATACTTCACATAACGAACAAAACATTTGACTATCACTTAAAGTCTACTGCATTCCCAATAAGATAATGTTTATCTTGAATCAGATAGAGTAATAAGTGTTTATACAAGAGTAGAGAAAGTCATGTATATATCACATAACGGCCAAAACATTTGACTATCACTTAAAGTCTACTGTATTCCCAATAAGATAATGTTTATCTTGAAGTAGATAGAGCAATTAATGTTTGTGCAAGAGTAGAGAAAGTCATGTATACATCACATAACGACCAAAACATTTGACTACCACTTAAAGTCTACTGTATTCCCAATAAGTTAATGTTTATCTTGAAGTAGACAGAGCAATAAGTGGAAACGTTGAGTCAGACTGAAAAATTCAATGCCATAGCCGGGATTTGAACCACGGATCTTCTGGTTTCCGTCCAATCGCACTACCATTGTGCTACTATGGCCAATGTGCCGATATGACATTAAATTCTCCAACTGACTCGTATTTTCCCGGTAAACCACTTAGGAGTTCTCATAAACACATGAGACAACTACCTTAATGGCGACTTACTACATGTAAGTACTTTACCGGGAAATTACGAGTCAGTTGGAGAATTTAATGTTATATCGGCACGTTGGCCATAGTAGCACAATGGTAGTGCGGCTGGACGGAAACCAGAAGATCCGTGGTTCAAATCCCGGCTATGGCATTGAATTTTTCAGTCTGACTCAACGTTTCCACAATTTAGCCTACACACAGCCAGTGTGAAAGAATAATTAATTTCCATTAATTAACCTAAAGAGCAATAAGTGTTTGTGCAAGAGTAGAGAAAGTCGTGTATACATCACATAACGAGCAAAACATTTGAGTATCACTTAAAGTCTACTGTATTCCCAATAAGATAATGTTTATCTTGAAGTAGATAGAGCAATGTGTATCTGTACAAGAGTAAACTATTGTATATGCTTTCTTTACCTTCTAATATCTATGTTATAAGCATGAATTGCCCTCTTTTCCCTTTGGCATTACATAATTGTTTTAAGTTTGAAAATTTACATGTTTTAAATTCATCTTTTAGTTTTGTCACTTTCATTTGTTTGTAGCGAATGCGCGTAAACTATATGCACTTCCGAGAAACAAATGCAAGTGAAGAATAGTGACAAGGCATTGAAACATTTGAAACGTGAAAGGCTTAATGGCACAAGAAGTTATATTATGTGCTGAAGATATCGAAGTAGTGTATGGTGCTTCTTTGTTTTACCCATGGGGTACAATATGTTTGGTACAGGCAATTAACAGGAGAAAGCCAAAACTCACCTTCGCTCTGTACATGGCTAATACGAAACTAGAAATGTGAAGTGGTAATTAAAACATGTACTTAACGACCGACCTTTTGCATTAAGAGCATTAGCATACAGTATCCTTTCAAATTTTGATCATTATCTACCTTAATCCTTTTCGCAACACTCGCAATTACATTATAATAGCGATACGAATGCCCTTGAAAGTTCAGCAGGAGTACCACGTCCGAGGAATAAAATGCGCTAATTTGGCGTGTCTTTGAAATCCAAAACATCTGATCTGGCCGCTGTAGAGACTTAAGGCATTATACCTGTGAAATTGGATCTAAGATGAGGAATTCAATGTCTTTATGTTATTCGTAGGTACCTATTTGTCTTTTTTGACGGTTTTGAACGATAAATATTGTCGATATTAGTAAATCAAAAGCGGCAAGTGAAACTTTGCAGGAGAAATACAGCATCTTCTTATGCTTCAAACTTGTTTTAGGTTAGAAACAAGGTGATATTAGACATTTTATTTATATTTATAAGATAAGTTGGTTACGTGTACTGTTAGTGAAGCTGAACAGCAGTATTACATGTAATTTATAACGTGAGGTAAGAAATACAGCACCTGTTGGTCTTAACGACCATTAAGAATTGTAATACAACTGGCGTTTCATAAATCCTGGAGGACAGTTCTAATGTGAAACGTTCTAAACGTGCTTCACACACCTAACATCTTGCCAACTGCATTGAAGTCTTTATCTGTCTTACGTATTAGTAACTATAATAGAACTACCGTTAAGGAAACATTTGATGGGATTACCTTCCCTAAACGAGGGTGGTCTGATAGGTTTCCGACCTTAACACGAAGATGGCACCTCGTAAATAAAAGCTAGTGAGTTTTCCTCTTCATCTGATGACAGTTAATGACCAAATTTTCAGCCATTTTGGATGCTCAGTTGTTATGTAGCAGTCGTTTGAATGAGTTTATGTGGGTGTTTTTATGAAAATGTACAAAATCGAGTATCGAGCTGTAATTTAAGTAGGATTTGTTTTTGAAAGGCAATACGCCTACACAAATCAAAGCTGAGTTGGATTCTGTGTATGGGGACTCTGCACCATCATTTACCACAGTGAAATTTTGGGCAGCTGAATTTAAACGCGGCCGTAAGAGCTTGGGAGACGATGAACGTTCGGGACGTCCAAAAACTACAACTACCGACGAAAACTTCGCCAAAGTTCACCAAATGGTGCTAGAGGACCGCCGAATTAAAGTGAGTGAGATAGCAGAGTCTATGAACATGTCAAAAGAACGTGTTTGTCACATATTAAATCAAGATTTAGACATGAGAAAGCTGTCCGCGCGTTGGATGCCGCGTTTGCTCACGTTAGACCAAAAACGTGTTCGAATGAACATTTCCAACGCTCTGTTGGCGCAGTTTAGGCGCAATAAATCCGAGTTTTGGTGTCGATTAATTACTGTAGATGTAACTTGGATATACCATTATACGCCTGAAACAAAAATAGAGTCCAAACAGTCGACTGTAAAGTGGGAACCAGCTCCAAAGTAAAAATTAAAAAAATCTGTTTTCTCGGCTAGGAAACTGATGACGACTTTTTTTGGGATAGTCATTGAGTTATTTTAGTCGATTATCTTCAAAAAGGGAAAACCATTACGGGAGCATACTACGCATCATTACTTGACACGTTGAAGGCAGAATTTGCGGAAAAACGGCCACATTTGCTGAAAAAGAAAATTCTGTTTCACCAAGACAACACACCGTGTCACATCTCAGCGGTTGCAATGGCGAAAATCCACGAATTACGGTTTCAACTGCTTGACTCACCAGATCTAGCCCCAAGCGACTTCTTTTTGTTCCCTCGTCTGAAAATTGAGCTCGGAGTACATATATTTTCGTCAAATGAAGAGGCAATCACCTTCGTGAACAATTATTTTGTAGAGAAAAACGCCGAGTACTATTTGGACGGATTACAGAGATGGAAACATCACTGGTTGAAGTGTGTAAAGTTACAAGGAGACTATGTTGAAAAATAAACATTCTGAAAAAATATCTTGTAACTTTATTAGTTCGGAAGCTTTTCAGACCACTTATATATACAAACTACTGTTGCAAAAGTTCGAGTTTGCATTTTAATCCAAGTATAGCTTTACATATATGGCATTATTAAAAGTTTTGTTATAAATAACGAAACGTGATAGTCAAATGTTAACAACTGAACAGCATATGCTGTTCTTAAAATTACTTACTCTTCGCACACAATCATGACGAACAACTGAACATCACGGGATTAGGAACTATTGACCAATTCGTTGAATTAATATCAACGAAATGCCTTATACCATAAAAGATATTCATTTTCGTCTATTTTTAACGTCTACCAGTTATAACTACCAACATTAAGGAAAATCCTTTTCGAATGAAGACTTCATAAGATGATGCACACTTAATTTTCTGTAAGTGTGATAAACGTAACCTATTTTGGAGCCATTTTTGAGAAACTAGAATAATTTTAGAAGTAAACTGCACTTTGGGGCAGCAGATTTCGTTCCAATCTCCGTACCGTCTCTTTGGAAGGTCTTGAACTCATAAAATGAGGTGTTAATCTGTTTATAATTGTTAAATGATGGTTCTCAAACCCAAACTGCCATGTACAGACTTTTTCTTCTAAAATTTCGTCCTTTTGCGTTCAAAGGGCCAGATAACCTATATTTTCACTGAATTTTCATCATTGAAATTATGAGTAGAATACAATATTTACGCATTTGAATTATACAGTATTTTGTTATTGAAGTAGTACAATATTCAGAAGCCCTGAATCAGAGAAAAAAAATACTTTTAGAAAAAAGACTGGTGTCTTTGCTTTAACATCCTCCGTTATATTGCTGTTCTCAAAAAGTCTCTAATTTTGATTAAAAGAAAATACGTCTATAATTTGAACATCTTGAAATTTCTGCGATTAGCCGTTTTCATACGAAAGGCACATTGTATTAAGGAAAAATTATTAGTGATAGACATAAATAATCGGGTAACAAATATAGATCTCTGTAAAATATGCTATATCGCAAAGTGCTGTCGTTATTCAGCTATTTCTGACAACTAACATGAAGCAGGTAGAAAAACTACGTAACAATGCAGGCTTGTGGGTAGAGAGATGTACGTAAAGAGGCCCAAAAGGGCAGCCGCATCGTGTTACTGGCCACTGCCCTACTCCATATCCCACCTTCGTATACCGCTAGCAGACCAAGGTCGGCCGGTTGCTGCAAATCAGGACTCGAAGCTCAGACCACCCTAAACCAGTTCACTTCTCACTCAAATATATGAAACACCAAACTGTAATTGGAACCGAGCAACTAATCCACAAGTCTGCATTGAAAACTTGAGTTTAAACTGCTTTTGGCAGACAATGAAAAGAAAACATTACAAAACATTGCCCCTAGTTCATACACAATGGTTGGTTGCCATGGGAACCGTTTAACAAATTTATCTACATTTTACACAGCTATATACACTAAAAATGAAACTCTAATTATATAATAATATGCTTAAGTCGCCCTCCAATTACAATCTGACAGTGATTAAAGTCGAAGTGTTAATTCTTATTCAATCACTGTTGTTGATCATAATTTTTAACTCTTCCAGGCTTCGTAACATTACAAATATTTCCCTAAAAAGTAACTAATAACAGAGAACATTTAGTGCGACATTCCTGTGACGAATTCTTTTTCAAAAAAGAATGGAGAATCACTTTTAGAATTTAACATTCTGGTCGATAAGGTCTCCCGTCTTTACTTGTATTTTTGTAAACTTTTCTTTTCAGGTTTTTGTGAAAGATGCTGAAATAGCACACCAACTAATTTGAGAGACGTACATACGTCTTTATACCAGAGCTTCAATAAAGAATGATCATAATTTTTTACGGTCATAATTTTCCACACCAAATTCAATCTTACTATATTTTGTTAGCTTAATGTGAAACAAACACGTCGTAGTAGTTTCATTGTTGGTACTCCTGGTTCCTGCCTGTGAGAACCAGGCAAGTTCAGACATCTTCAGTATCGCCTACCGCTGCAGTGGAGGTAACATGCAGTTAAAGTTGATGTTAGAGGAAGATCTGGAGTTTCTTTCAAACGTAATCACTGCTGATGAAACTTGGCTACATCATTTTGATCCTGAGAGCAAACAGCAAAGCTCAGTGTCGAAATCTCCTTCATTACCAACCCCCCAAAAAGCAAAAGTGGTTGCTTCTGCTGTGAAAGTTATGGTCATCTCATTCTTTGATATTTATGGAATGGTTTATCAGCAGGTTGTACCTTCACACACATCAGTAACTGGACTATATTACAGGGCTGTCCTGAAAACATTCCAAGTCCATATCAGGCGCAAAAGACCACATTTCCATGAAGCAGGCTGGATGCTATACCACGATAATGCTCGGCAGCATATTGCCGCATATTGCCAATGTAGTTCATCCCTCAACCTCCCTATAATCCGGATTTAGCCCCATGTGACTTCTTCTATTCCCTAACTTGAAGAAACGCCTTCGTGGGAGGCATTATCCATAATCAGAAGCAGTGGTGTAGGCTGTGGAGACGATTTTGAAGGATCTCTCAAAAATGGTTTCCAGCATGTCTTTGAAGACTGACAGAAACGCTGAGAAAAGTGTATCGCATTCAGGGGGGACTATTTTGAGAAGAACCATCAAAATTATGAAGATGTGTAGAGGTATACGTTGTCAAAAAAATTGTGATCATTCTTTATTGAACAGCCCTCATCAGACATTCAAACTTATCGACAGACATTAGTTAAATTGCTTAAAATATGAATAACATAAAGAATAGCTATACTGCAATGTGAAAACACGGATAGACAAATTCAGTCATCAGTCTGAAAGTGTTGCATATTGAATTTACATCTTCTTTCCATTCCAACTCTTTTATGAATCATTGCTACAGGCACTTCCCCATTCTTGTTAAGCTATAAGCAGCTTTTTAAAAGTGAATCCTTGTGGATATTTAGAAATTTCATGCTTCATGCATCATCACGGGAAACAAATGACAATCCACTACTTTAAAGAGCATCTGTATTAAAATTTGAAACAAATAACGAGAAAATCTTGGGAACGGTTCATGTCACAGAGAAATTATTTAAAATAAAGTGACTTATTTAGATCTACGGTATATTATTTGTCTTTCTCTTACAGTTTAGCAACTCATAATGAACGCTAACTAAAATAAGCAGCATTTTACGGAAAATAAAAGGTATGTAAATGTTTCAGTGTAAAGGCTTGTTAGAGAGATCTATCAGAAAATCTTTCTTTATCTACCATTTGCTTGTTCTAGAGAGCAAAAGAATAACCACAATTGCTTTAAAATATGGAATTAGTCAAAATTTCCCGAATTATACAACGAAAAGTATCTCACTTCGATTGTAAATAAATGACATTCGTATTCTAATTAGTTTAAGGTAAATAAGATTTTTATGTACTGTAATCAAATTATTAACAAAATCGATACTCTCGGTTCAGCGTCAACAGAGCTGCAACCTGTATAAATGCAAAGTTACAGTTGTTAGCCTTGGGAGATATATGGTGTCAGTGGCGTGCATACCGTCTTGAAGCTTTCAGCAAACAATAGACCATCGAAACTGATATTCACTTCTTTTTCGCTCATTAAATCTTAAATTAGCAATTATAACTAAACGAACACAGTTTAGATTTCGTTAAAAAGTGATTTGTCATGTCGAAAGAATAGTTTGTAAAAGATTAGTGAATATACGTGTAAAATTACCGGTAAGTAAAACACATACTTCACTCTACTTCAAATTCGATGCTTATCGATGTTTCAGTTAAGAAACATATTTAAAGCCCTTGGAATAGAAAAACCACAATTTTAAAAAACAAAACAGAATGCGTGTGAACAATAAAACCTGCAGAGTGTCTGAATAATATTCAGGAAGTCCCGAGTTCTAGTCTCGGTCAATAATAAAGCTATTTCTAAGGTTTTCCCTTACCTGAAAGATTTTTTTTTTTTTTTTTTTTTTTTTTTTTGTAATTTACGTCCGCCCCAACGTTAAGTTATATAGGACGGTGAATGAATTGGGTGAAATGTTGCTCAAATGAGTCCAGGGTCCATGGAGCTTAGAGTTACCTGACATTCGTCTTGAACGATGAGGGAAAACCCCGGAAAATACCTTATCTAGGTAACTCACCCTGACCGAGATACGAACTTGGGACCTCTTGAGCGTGAGGCAGACATGCTACCATCTACGCTACCGAGACGGGCCTACCTGAAAGATGAATGTCTGGTAACTCTAAGCTCTATGTACCCTGTACTCATTTGAACATCATTTCATTCATCGTCCGATATGACTTGATGTTGGAGGTTTTCTCTTATCCTGAAAGATGAATGTCTGATAACTCTAAGCTCTATGTACCCTGTACTCATTTGAACATCATTTCATTCATCGTCCGATACGATTCGTTGGAGGTTTTCTCTTATCCTGAAAGATGAATGTCTGGTAACTCTAAGCTCTATGTACCCTGTACTCATTTGAACATCACTTCATTCAATGTCCGATATGACTTAACGTTGGAGGTTTTCTCTTATCCTGAGAAATGAATGTCTGCTAACTCTAAGCTCTATGTACCCTGTACTCATTTGAACATCACTTCATTCATTGTCCGATATGACTTTCGACTTTCCAAATAAGTTTTCTCAACTAGAGGTTCATTTTGTTTGTGGTTCATGGTGCCATACGCTCTTTGAAATATGCCAATTGAAACTTTATGTGTAAAAAGGGACCTTCTCTGCGCTGTGGGTCAACAGGTCCCGAGCTCGAATCTCGGCTAGGATAAGCTACCTGGAGATGGTTTTACGTTATTCTGGCAAGACTGGTGCTCCAGTTGAACATCAGTTGAAGCATCTATTTGGCTAAAAGACGATAAACTTTTGATTCTTTTCTATATAGTTCATATTAGTCGAGTTATGGATACTTTGTGACTTGAGCGACAGTGAATTGTTTCAGGAACTGGTTGCTAGGTGATCATTTAGAAGTGCTGTTGTGTTTGCATGGCCAGGATATAAATAAAGGAATAAAGACTCGCGATTTGAGAAAAGTGTACAAAATTTAAACAAACAGTAAAGAATATCTTGATCATGGTTAATGTAAAACAATTATTTGACATAAATTGTGTATTTTAACAGTTGGACAGCAATGTTTTGTCTTTCTTTTACAGTTTATGTGTTATACAAAAGTCATTCAGAATGACGAGGACTTCTGAGGGAATTCCTAGAATAAAAATTAAAGATGGAGGGTAAGGGATGCGGGTTTTAAGTAGCAGGTTTGTTTTTTAACCACAGTTCCGTTGTTCATAGGTACGTACAGATCTTGTAAAATTACTCTTTATAAATTTAGACTCTGAATATATGCTTCTTCAGTAAAATTTCGGCCAAGTGCGATATTTTGAGTACTTGTTATATACAGGATAGATGACGTAAACACATGTATGTCATTTGTTTCCCGATACTCGACTGAGGAGTTAGAAAGTAGAGACAGACAGACGTACCTGCTCCGAAGTCCTCCAGCTCTGCTACCGCTCGGCAGAGCGGCCGAGATGTTCTTGCTAAGTCCCGACAGCGTCCTGTTCTGGGCAGGGACAAATCCTCCCGAGGTGGTACGAGGCGTCCTGCCAGATGCAGGATTCGCTCCCTGGACGCACGACAACGCCGTCGCCACCAGGAATATGAGCAACAACCTTTTCCTCATCTTCCACTGTCACTGATAAAACACTTTACACTTGATAAGAACACAGAACACAATTAGCACGTTATTCCCGCCCGCCTTCAGACACAGTAATACTGCAGCAGCCGTTGTCGGCGAACTTTCACTCAGGCAAATATCGCTGTCCGGGGGGAGAGGGGGGAGGGTCCAGGAGTGGGGTCCGTCGTCTGGCAGCCTCGCGAGATATGTTTATATTTCTCAGTCTACCAGATCTCGATCGTTGTTCTGACCTTACCTCCTTCAAATGCCACTCAAACCTATTAAAATCTTATCACAATACTTTCCTTGGTCACTATTCCATAAAATCTACTCCAGAAGGCAGTTCAACATTCAGTCACACATTCCATTGTTGAATAGAGTAGTTAAAACGATGCTTGCTTGTTTAAAGAGGTATCACTGTTTGACAACTTGAAATTCCCTGTTACCATGATCAGCTCATTAGTGGAAATCAAATATGTTGAAAGTATTATTTTATCCACTCACTTCTCATAAAACCATTCTGAATGGTCTTATTGCATACTTTATTGTAGTTACAAGAGAATACAGTAGACTTTAAGTGATAGTCAAATGTTTTGTGATGTCTTTGTATGTCTAAAAGATAAACAAATGAATAACGACTAGCTATTTGAGAAAAAACATAAAATTAAAAGTACTAATAAGAAATATCTGACTGGCTCGCTCGGTAAAGCATCTGCCTGCCGTGCTAGGAGTCCTGAGTTCGATTCCCGGTGGCGGAGTGGGGATTTTTCTCCAACTAAGTTGATTCCTCATCTCCCTTAGAGTCTTGAAGCATGAATGAAAGTGTGAATGTGTACGTGATCTAATGAGTAAAACCCAACGAATACGAGTAAACAGCTTCAAATGTTCCAAAAGAGAATACCCGCCGATACCCCATGGCGGGGTAGAAATGGAACAAAGAAAAAAGGAAGAAATGTCTGGAAAATTATCAACTCCGCGATGTTTATTTCTGATAAGTTGTGCCTTTTAACAAGATACGTTCCGTCTTTCTACGTTTTATCAGTTATACAAAAGTCATTCAGAATGAAAACGACTTCTGAGGGTATTCACGGAAAATTCAATATATAATGTTCATTTACCAAGTTCGAGACCTTCTCGGGAAACAGGACAGCTCAAGAGAATGTTAGAAATCGACGTTTCGGGAGCGTACATCTCTCCCATGTTCAGGATATTTTAGGAAATGTCATAAAACAAATATCAACAAAGACAAAACACTATCAAAATACTCGCATCACTGAACAAAAGACTGTTTTCAGTAAATTAAATGCCAGGTCAGGAGATGGCGTGAATTTAGAACATTAATTATGTCAAAGACACATAACTACGAGGGCTGTTCAATAAATAATGTCATAAATTTTTACGGTCATAATTTTCCACACTAAAATTCAATCTTGTTATATTCTGTTAGCTTAATGTGAAACAAACACGCCGTAGTAGTTTCATTGTTGGTACTCGTGGTTCCCGCCTGTGAGAACCAGGCAAGTTCAGACATGTTTAGTATCATGTACCGCTGCAATGGAAGTACCATGCAGTTAAAGTTGATGTTAGAGGAAGATCCGGAGTTTCTTTCAAACGTAATCACTGCTGATGAAACTTGGGTACATCATTTTGATCCTGAGAGCAAACAGCAAAGCTCAGTTTGGAAATCTCCTTCATCATCAACCCCCAAGAAGCAAAAGTAGTTGTTTCTGCTGGGAAAGTTATGGTCATCTCATTCTTTGATATTCATGGAATGGTTTATCAGCATGTTGTACCTGCACACACATCAGTAACTGGACAATACTACAGGGATGTCCTGGAAACATTGCAAGTCCGTATCAGGCGCAAAAGACCACATTTCCGTGAAGCAGGCTGGATGCTGCTCCACGATAATGTGCGGCCGCATATTGCCAGCGTTGTTGCTGAATATCTTGCAAAAATCAACGTGAAGTACGTCCCTCACCCTCCCTATAGTCCGGGTTTAGCCCCATGTGTCTTTTTTCTATTCCCTAACTTTAAGAAACGCCATCGTGGGAGGCATTATCCATCATCAGAAGCAGTGGTGTAGGCTGAAGAGGCGATTTTGAAGGATCTCTCAAAAATGCTTCTCAGCATGTCTTTGAAGACTAGCAGAAACGCTGGGACAAGTACATCACATTCAGGGGAGACTATTTTGAGAAGGACCATCAAAATTATGAGGATGAGTAAAGGTACGTTGTCAAAAAATAAAAAAAGTTTTGATCATTCTTTATTCAACTGTCCTCGTACTTAACTTGATAGCTGTATGTATCTATGCTTCTTATATTGTTTTGGTCCTTATATGATGTATATTTTTGACTAAGTAAAGGAATTTGATATAAATTATGTGTTTTAATAAAATCTAAATTTTTGTATTATTAAGGTGTTCTCTGTATCTTACAGTTAAAGAGGTATGCAGAAGTTATTCAAGCTGTACAGTATTTCTGAGGAAATTTCTGGAAAATTTCGGATATTATTCGTAATGAAAATATTGTAAATATTGTGTTATTTTGATCAATATCATTATAGCAAATGTTTATAAAATTCAAAATTTCTAAAATCATTTCCGTAAACAGCATGAATTACTAAGAAGCAAATTTCTTTATAAATCTTGAGTCGTCTCTTAGTTGATAAACAGACTTTTCGTTTTTGGTCGTAATGCAGTAACATCTAAGGTGCTGTGTACGTGAGAGCGAAAGTAAAAATTGTTTTCTGTTGTACCGGAAATCAAATCAGAACTTGGAGAAAGGAAGTAAAGTGAGCACGTACTTCAGACATCACTCTAACACGGATAAGGAAATGGCGTACTATCAGCTTTTTATGCCACCAGATGTCACTCCTGGAGAAAATGTATCAAGTGTCAGCAAATTTACTGTAAGCCATAAAGTTGTTTAGCTAAAATTTTGAAATGTTATAAGCTAGTTCAGAACAGGTGATAGAAATTCACTACGTCGACATGACATCTTTTGTAGCCATGCTCCAAGTAAGGCATCCTACGGAGGAAGGATGAAGCGAAAGAAAACAAAGGGCGTCAGTGTAGAAGTCAGGATTCCTTCTAAACTCCTCGGTACCGAAGGAGGAAACAAATAGCAAACACATAATAGCTGCCCTAAATTCAGAAAAGCTTTTTCAAAACGAGGTCAAAAATGAAAAATGAAAAGAAAAAGTGAAAATCTAAAAATGAAAATTTGCATAAATTCTCCATTTGTTATTTTTATTGAAGAAATGAAATGTGTAGTGTTTAACGCCCGCTTTAACTACATACGGCACCGCAGGCGATGACACTGATGATACATGAGATGATAATGGAGCACCAGTGTAATGAGATGGCGGGGGACACCGGAGATCCCGAAGAAAACCCGCCCCAGCTCCGTGTTGTCCACCACAAATCTCACTTTGCGGTCGCCTGGGATCGAACCCGGGCCGCCTTGGTGAGAGCCAAACGGTCTAACCACTGAGCCACGGCGCGACCTGTTATTGAAGAGAACGTTTACTAAACTGTGATGAAACTAAACTAATGTGACTAAATGACAACACGAAGTTGCATCAAACTCATTTTATTTCTCACTGGGATCATTAGAATGCTAAATCACAATTTATTTCACTTCTTACAAATGTACAGAGTCAACCGGTAGTCTAATTTCCCTTTATGTCTCACCAAATTGCGCTGCTCTAAACTTCTCGACGTCCACAGCACGCAGACCAGTACTCACGCATACCTGCTCTACTTATCTACTGTACAAGGTGCGTTCAAGTTATAACACTTTCTATTTTATTCTGAGAAAGTAATTACAACAAAAATGTGAAACTAGCGTCACTTCTCAATGTAATCTCCCTCTAGTGGTACACAGTTTTCACAACGTCGACGTCATGATTCCATGGCCGCTGTGTACGCTTCTTTAGGAGTGTGTTTTGATCACTGGAAAATCGCTGAGGCAATAGCGGCACGACCACGGAGAGTGCCTTTCATCGTGGGAAACAGTCAAAAGTCGCTATGAGCCAGGACATGTGGGTATGGAGCACGAGCAATCACTTCAAAGTTGTTGTTACGAAGAAACTCCTGCGTCGCTTTCGCCCAATGTGCTGGTGCGTTGTCTTGATGAAAGAGCACACGTTCAACCATTTCCGTCTATTTTTCACGCAATGCTGGGAGGAGTTTATTCTTCAAAATATTTTGATAGGATGCAGCAGTCACTGTAGTGTCCTTTGGAATGCAATACGTAAGGATTACACCACTGTTGTCCCAAAAGATGGCCACCATCATTTTGTCAGCACTGGTGAGTCCGTGTGCTTCGTTTCCGCGTTGAAAAATGGCATCCACGTCTCATCCACTGTCACAATTTATTCAAATAAAGTTCCATTAATGTCGTCATCGCGACTCAACATCGTCTGAAAATTTGCCACGTGATCATCTGTCAGCATTCGTGGCACCCACCTGGAAGACACTTTTTGTATTTTCAGTTTTCATGCAGAATTTATGCACAGATCCCATGAAAATGCCAGTTTTGGAGGTGAGGTCTGCAAATCTCTTGGTTTGTTGTCACACGATATTCTGTCTTCATTGAACTGTCACACCCAGGAACGTACATTGGACACATCCATGGTACCATCACCACATTCATGCAGGATTGTGCGCAAGGATCCCACGGAAATGTCAATTTTGGAGGCGATGTCTGCAACTATCCTGGTTTGTTGTCACACGATATTCTGTCTTCATTGAACTGTCGCACCCAGGAACGTACATTAGACACATCCATGGTACCATCAACACATTCATGCAGGATTGTGTGCACAGATCCCACGCAAATACCAATTTTGTAGTTGATGTCTGCAACTGTCTTGGTTTGTTGTCACACGATGTTCTGTCTTCATTGAACTGTTGCATCCAGGAACGTACATTAGACTCATCCATGGTACCATCAACACATTCATGCAGGATTGTGTGCACAGATCCCACGGAAATACCAATTTTTTAGTTGATGTCTGCAACTGTCTTGGTTTGTTGTCACACGATGTTCTGTCTTCATTGAACTATTGCATCCAGGAACGTACATTAGACTCATCCATGGTACCATCAACACATTCATGCAGGATTGTGTGCACAAATCCCACGCAAATACCAATTTTGTAGTTGATGTCTGCAACTGTCTTGGTTTGTTGTCACACGATGTTCTGTCTTCATTGAACTGTTGCATTCAGGAACGTACATTAGACTCATCCATGGTACCATCAACACATTCATGCAGGATTGTGTGCACAGATCCCACGCAAATACCAATTTTGTAGTTGATGTCTGCAACTGTCTTGGTTTGTTGTCACACGATGTTCTGTCTTCATTGAACATGTTGCATCCAGGAACGTACATTAGACACATCCATGGTACCATCAACACATTCATGCAGGATTGTGTGCACAGATCCCACGCAAATACCAATTTTGTAGTTGATGTCTGCAACTGTCTTGGTTTGTTGTCACACGATGTTCTGTCTTCATTGAACTGTCACACCCAGGAACGTACATTAGACACATCCATGGTACCATCACCACATTCATGCAGGATTGTGTGCACAGATCCCACGGAAATGTTAATTTTGGAGTTGATGTCTGCAACTGTCTTGGTTTGTTGTCACACGATGTTCTGTCTTCATTGAATTGTTGCATCCAGGAACGTACATTAGACTCATCCATGGTATCATCACCACATTCATGCAGGATTGTGTGCACAGATCCCACGGAAATGTTAATTTTGGAGTTGATGTCTGCAACTGTCTTGGTTTATTGTCACACGATGTTCTGCCTTCATTGAACTGTTGCATCCAGGAACGTACATTAGACTCATCCATGGTATCATCACCACATTCATGCAGGATTGTGTGCACAGATCCCATGGAAATGTTAATTTTGGAGGCGATGTCTGCAACTGTCTTGGTTTGTTGTCACACGATGTTCTGTCTTCATTGAACTGTTGCACCCAGGAACGTACATTAGACACATCCATGGTACCATCGCCACATTCATGCAGGATTGTCTGTACAGATCCCATGGAAATGTTAATTTTGGAGGCGATGTCTGCAACTGTCTTGGTTTGTTGTCACACGATGTTCTGTCTTCATTGAACTGTTGCATCCAGGAACGTACATTAGACACATCCATGGTACCATCACCACATTCATGCAGGATTGTGTGCACAGATCCCACGGAAATGCCAATTTTGGAGGCGATGTCTGCAACTGTCTTGGTTTGTTGTCACACGATGTTCTGTCTTCATTAAACTGTCACACCCAGGAACGTACATTAGACACATCCATGGTACCATCACCACATTCATGCAGGATTGTGTGCACAGATCCCACGGAAATGTTAATTTTGGAGTTGATGTCTGCAACTGTCTTGGTTTGTTGTCACACGATGTTCTGTCTTCATTAAACTGTCACACCCAGGAACGTACATTAGACACATCCATGGTACCATCACCACATTCATGCAGGATTGTGTGCACAGATCCCACGGAAATGTCAATTTTGGAGGCGATGTCTGTAACTGTCTTGCTTTGTTGTCACACGATGTTCTGTCTTCATTGAACTGTCACACCCAGGAACGTACATTAGACTCATCCATGGTACCATCACCACATTCATGCAGGATTGTGTGTACAGATCCCACGGAAATGTCAATTTTGGAGGCGATGTCTGTAACTGTCTTGGTTTGTTGTCACACGATGTTCTGTCTTCATTGAACTGTTGCATCCAGGAACGTACATTAGACACATCCATGGTACCATCACCACATTCATGCAGGATTGTGTGCACAGATTGCACGGAAATGTTAATTTTGGAGTTGATGTCTGCAACTGTCTTGGTTTGTTGTCACACGATGTTCTGTCTTCATTGAACTGTCACACCCAGGAACGTACATTAGACACATCCATGGTACCATCACCACATTCATGCAGGATTGTGTGCACAGATTGCACGGAAATGTTAATTTTGGAGTTGATGTCTGCAACTGTCTTGGTTTGTTGTCACACGATGTTCTGTCTTCATTGAACTGTCGCATCCAGGAACGTACATTAGACTCATCCATGGTACCATCACCACATTCATGCAGGATTGTGTGCACAGATCCCACGGAAATGTTAATTTTGGAGTTGATGTCTGCAACTGTCTTGGTTTGTTGTCACACGATGTTCTGTCTTCATTAAACTGTCACACCCAGGAACGTACATTAGACACATCCATGGTACCATCACCACATTCATGCAGGATTGTGTGCACAGATCCCACGGAAATGTCAATTTTGGAGGCGATGTCTGTAACTGTCTTGGTTTGTTGTCACACGATGTTCTGTCTTCATTGAACTGTCACACCCAGGAACGTACATTAGACTCATCCATGGTACCATCACCACATTCATGCAGGATTGTGTGTACAGATCCCACGGAAATGTCAATTTTGGAGGCGATGTCTGTAACTGTCTTGGTTTGTTGTCACACGATGTTCTGTCTTCATTGAACTGTTGCATCCAGGAACGTACATTAGACACATCCATGGTACCATCACCACATTCATGCAGGATTGTGTGCACAGATTGCACGGAAATGTTAATTTTGGAGTTGATGTCTGCAACTGTCTTGGTTTGTTGTCACACGATGTTCTGTCTTCATTAAACTGTCACACCCAGGAACGTACATTAGACACATCCATGGTACCATCACCACATTCATGCAGGATTGTGTGCACAGATTGCACGGAAATGTTAATTTTGGAGTTGATGTCTGCAACTGTCTTGGTTTGTTGTCACACGATGTTCTGTCTTCATTGAACTGTCGCATCCAGGAACGTACATTAGACTCATCCATGGTACCATCACCACATTCATGCAGGATTGTGTGCACAGATTGCACGGAAATGCCAGTTTTGGAGGCGATGTCTGCAACTGTCTTGGTTTGTTGTCACACGATGTTCTGCCTTCATTGAACTGTCACACCCAGGAACGTACATTAGACTCATCCATGGTACCATCACCACATTCATGCAGGATTGTGTGCACAGATTGCACGGAAATGCCAGTTTTGGTGACGATGTCTGCAACTGTCTTGGTTTGTTGTCACAAGATGTTCTGTCTTCATTGAACTGTCGTACCCAGGAACGTACATTAGACACATCCATGGTACCATCACCACATTCATGCAGGATTGTGTGCACAGATCCCACGGTAATGTCAATTTTGGAGGCGATGTCTGCAACTGTCTTGGTTTGTTGTCACACGATGTTCTGCCTTCATTGAACTGTCACACCCAGGAACGTACATTAGACACATCCATGGTACCATCGCCACATTCATGCAGGATTGTGTGCACAGATCCCACGGTAATGTCAATTTTGGAGGCGATGTCTGCAACTGTCTGGGTTTGTTGTCACACGTTGTTCTGCCTTCATTGAACTGTCGCACCCAGGAACGCACATTAGACACATCCATCATACTATCACCTAATTCCTGCAGGATTGTGTGCACAGATCCCACGGAAATGTCAATTTTGGAGGCGATGTCTGCAACTGCCTTGGGTTGTTGTCACACGTTGTTCTGTCTTCAATGAACTGTTGTACCCAGGAACACACATTAGACACATCCATGGAAATGTTCATCCGAACTCGTATAATGGTGTATCCAAGTTTCATCTACTGTAATTAATCGGCACAAACATTCGTATTTATTGCGTCTAAACTGCGCCAACAGAGTGATGGAAATGTTCATTCGAACATATTTTTGCTCTAGCGTGAGTAAACGCGGCACTCAACGCGCGGACGGCTTTCTCATGTCTAAATGTTGATTTAATATGTGACAAACACGTTCTTTTGACATTTTCATAGTCTCTGTTATCTCTCTCACTTTAATTCGGCGGTCGTCTAGCACAAATTGGTGAACTTTAGCGATATTTTCGTCGGCAGTTGTAGTTTTTGTACGTTCCGAAAGTTCATCGTCTCCCAAGCTCTTACGGCCACGTTTAAATATAGCTGCCCAAAATTTTACTGTGATAAATGATGGTATAGAGTCCCCAAATACAGAATCCAACTCATGTTTGCTTTGCGTAGAGTTATTGCCTTTCAAAAACAAATATTTCATGACAGCTCAATACTCGATTTTGTCTATTTTCATAAAAACACTCACATCTAGTCAGTCAAACGACTGTTACATAACAACTGAGTGTCCAAAATGGCTGAAACTTTATTGAGAAAGTTTTCAGTCTACTCTCGTACATTAATCTTGTAATGGTGCACCATGTAGATTTTCAGTAAAATCTCATCTCTCCAAATTCTACTTTGTATGAAAAAACCGTTTACTTTTTATTTGTTTATTGCAGTTCATTATTTGTAAGCTGGTACCAGTAGGAAGTAACACGTAACAAAAAAAATATGTTATTAATGAATCCTTAGCAAAATGTACAAACATATGAGTTATTTACTGACTGAAATATTAAATGTGCAATTGGACATGTTAACATTAAAATGCGGTGTAATGTCGCTCATTTTTATAAAATGTTACTGCTTTATAATAACCACCAAAAATGGAAACATTCAGTTCGGCTACATAAAGAAATAACCTAATAAGACATGTGTCACTTCAATTAATTCATTAACAAAACACTGGGTAAGAAGGCCTTGCTCATATATTTCACATGTAGCGATTCATTTGTTCACATTTCGATTCAATTATTTTTTCTAAATATCCTATGAAATATCGAAAATCACTTTTGAATTTACCGGTTTTTGAAATATTGCAAAAGGTAATTGGCTAATAAAGAAGCTGAGCCATATCTTTAAGATATTTACATTACGAAATATAAAGTGTATACGTAGTGAACTTTCAGGAAATTGTTTCTAAAGCTCTCTTGATAATGAATGAGTTTTGTATAGTTGATCATCCGGAAGAGGTAGACATTTTTCAATGTACCTGTTCTGAAGAACTATGAATAATACAGCAATAACTTTTTATCACACTTGTTTACACTATTGGACAATAAAACGACATTTCTGTGAGTGTATACCGTAAAACATAAAACTGTAATAACTTTTTAATAATAATACTTTCTGGTACACTTTAAAGAAAAAAAGTATCAGTTTCCTTGATAATAATACCCAAATGTTGAAAAAAATGTCAGTTTATGGATATGTGTCACGGAAATATTCTGAAAATTTCATTGCTCTAAGATAAGTAGTCTCAAAGAAAATGTATATAAGGTTTGCAGAAACAAAAGTTACGGGAAATGAGTTTAAAGTTTTATATTACTCAAAGTGTGTTAAAGCATTCCTGTGTTGTCGTGATTTGAACTCCTTCACTTCTGTCTAGCAGTTTTATAATCGTCTTCTGCCTCCATATCAGCCTTGGTAACACGGTATTGGTCCATTTCTTTAAAACATTTAAAGCTAGAAGTACTTTTGTTTGGAACAACACAATCCCCTAACCCAACACTTTGAGGTGTTGTACAGTTTTCAAGTCCTGAGTTATTTTCACAGTTTTCATTATTTATATTCGCCTTTTCCTTCCTACCAGACCCTCCAGACCTTTTTCTGATCACTTCAGCAGAAGATCCAGCCAGTTTTCTCACTCAATAACAAAACATACGTTTAGACTGTAGGATGACAACAAAAACAAGTGAAAGAGCAAGAACAAGCAGGTTTACCAATATCAGAGAACGTTCTAAGAGAAGCAGAGGGTGGAAAGAGGACGTGACCTACTCAGCAGCATGTGATTAAAACCCACTTTTGGACCCTTTAAATAAGTTTCTGGTGCAAGATCAATTTATATTAGCATAAAACACACTTCAGACTATTAAAATAAGCAAAAGAACAAAAAATGATAGTTTCACCCTTAAGTCTTCCAAAAACTTCATTTATTTCTCAAGTATTAAGTCGCTATTACTTTTTCTTTTGTAGACGCAAACAGAATTAAATTTCAAAACCAACACAGAGCGATCTGTTCAAGGATATATAGTGCCATTTTATTTCAATTAACAGACTTTGGTAACAGAAGTTTATATATAAATAAGTACAGAAGGTCATGTATAAGTCGCATTTCAGACTTCTTTTGCAACAATCCGCAGATCGCGTGGTTCCTAGTTTTACTGAAGTGAAAGAACAGAGAATGCCCAAGTATTCAAGAAAGTAGGAACCTGATTCCAGCGAAGCGTTCACTGGGGCAGAAATCCTGCAAATAAAAGTGCAGAAAATAAACCTGAAATGCACTTGTTGGAATGCACTGTAAAATACAGAACCGTAAAGATAAAGAAGGCAACTAGAGTCAAGTGAAACGCTATACAGAAAAAACGACAATCAGTGAAGCAAGGACGACAAATAAGTAAGGACCTTTTACTCCTTTTGCGCAGTTTACTTAGTGTATCTCAGGAGTTTCGAGTTTCCGGGTTCGTTCCTTAGCAACTCCATATAGATTTATGAAACGTGATAGCAACTTCTGCATTACCACAGTGTGATTAATGCAGTGCACTGCGATTGTTTGGTACATCAACAATCATGTACTTAACAAGCGTTTGGGGGACCCTCGTGATCGTCCACTTGAAAATAGGTTTTCTGTGGGCTTCCCTGATCGGCAATAGAATGCGTAAATAGTCTGATTTAAACGAAGATACGTGAAGGTCATCTGTTTCTCCACGTGGGTAGTGCAATATTGCCCAGCAGATCCTCTGTCTTTATCCTCTCTGCACTCGAAACATAAACAAGGGTCCGAGTTATCTCACCTCAACAAACACATGCACAGTTAATCTTTAAAAACAGAAATAATTTCTTCACACACTCACTGAGTTGTAGCGTCTTTATATGTGTGAGTTCTTTTAAATAATTTCTGCACTCCGTAACTACAAGGGCTCTTCAGTAAAGAATAATCACAATTTATTTGACAACGTACCTTTACTCATTCTCATAATTTTGATGTTACTTCTCAAAATAGTCTCCCCTGTAAGCGATGTACATGTCCAAGCGTTTCTGCCAGTCTTCAAAGACATGCAGAGATCCTTCAAAATCGCCTCCGCAGCCTTCACCACTGCTTCTGATGATGGATAATGCCTCCCACGAAGGCGTTTCTTCAAGTTAGGGAATAGAAAAAAGTCACATGGCGCCAAATCCAGACTATAGGGAGGGTGAGGGATGCACGTCACGTTGATTTTTGCAAGATATTAAGCAACAATATTAGCAATATGCGGCCGCGCATTATCGTGGTGCAGCATCCAGCCTGCTTCACGGAAATGTGGTCTTTTGCGCCTGATATGGACTTGCAATGTTTTCAGGACATCCCTGTAGTATTGTCCAGTTACTGATGTGTGTGCAGGTACGACATGCTGATAAACCATTCCATGAATATCAAAGAATGAGATGATCATAACTTTCCCAGCAGAAGCAACCACTTTTGCTTTTTGGGGGGTTAGTGATGACGGAGATTTCCACACTCAGCTTTGCTGTTTGCTCTCAGGATCAAAATGATGTAGCCAAGTTTCATCAGCAGTGATTACGTTTGAAAGAAACTCCGGATCTTCCTCTAACATCAACTTTAACTGCATGCGAATGCCCTTTTGTTCGGGAATCAACAGTCTTGGAAGCCATCGCGCACAAACACGTCTCATGTGTAATGTTTCTGTCACCAACGTGTGGGTGGCACCCAATGAAATGTTCAGTATTTCAGAAAGTGATCTTAAGGTAATTCGTCGATCGTCTCTCACAATGGCAGCAGCAGTGTTGATGTTTTCTTCCGTAAGAGCAGTAACTGGAGCACAACACTTTAAACCACCTTCGAGCTGTGCTGTAGGGAAGAACAGAGTCTCCATAGGCCACTTGTAACATTGTATAGGCCTCAACTGAAGATTTGTTGAGACGAAAGCAGAATTTCAAAGCCGCATATTGTTCCTCGCGTGTTACCTCCATTGCAGCGGTAGGCGATACTGAACATGTCTGAACTTGCCTGGTTCTCACAGGCGGAAACCAGGAGTACCAACAATGAAACTACTACGGCGTGTTTGTTTCACATTAAGCTAACAGAATATAACAAGATTGAATTTTTGTGCGAAAAATTATGGTCATTCTTTATTGAACAGCACTTGTATTATTAACTCTGTTTCAATAATATCCCTCCTCCAAACTGACCTTTAAATATAACATTTTTTTACATTCGGAAACACAGATTGTTACTGGACTCCCTATGGGATTATTGATATGAATGCAGTTAGAAGAAATTGTTTTATAGCTTTTAGTCCATTTGAAAAATATGGTATACAAGAAATTTTAACAATTTTTAACATAAATGTAAAAACAAAGTGATTTTATAAAATATAACTAACCAAATTGTGACAGTGAGCTATATCAGTAAAAGAACTAAAATGCTTTTGATCTAACTAAATTTAATTAGGCATATCTTCGATACATTCTGAGAAAGTAGGTCACTTATATTAAAAACAGTTGATCACGGAACAAGTATTCTAAGTAAAACTGAAGAAAAAGAAAGAAAGCTTGAAACTATTTAGAAACTCGTGGTGGGGAATTCAGAATACAAAATGGCCGAAACATTACCGTTTGTAACAAAAATTTGCGATGAAACTGTTAAAATATGGTTTTAATTTAGGATTAGGAATGTTGTAGCCCTAATTTAACATTTTAAGAATAAAATAAAACAATATAGGGCACACAATACTTGCAATCAGCCATCAAATTTGTAAAATGACAATATTGTTAACAAATATCGTTGAAAAACGTGTAAGGTTTCAATTTACCTTACACTAGTCAATTGTAATTACGAGGTTAGTCTGAAAAAGTTTGTGACCTTAACATGTGGAAGGCAGCACTCGTTCATCTGTTGACAGTTACACACCAAAGTTTCAGCCATTTTGGACGCTCAATTGTTATGTAACAGTCGTTTGAATGACTTGATGTCAGTGATTTTATGAAAATTGACAAAATGGAGTATCGAGTTGTCATTAAATATTTGTTTTTGAAAGGCAATACGCCTTCGCAAATCAAAGATGAGTTGGATTCTGTGTATGGGGACTCTACATCATCATTTA
This sequence comes from Mantis religiosa, assembly GCA_030765055.1. Lineage (NCBI taxonomy): Eukaryota > Metazoa > Arthropoda > Insecta > Mantodea > Mantidae > Mantis > Mantis religiosa. The sequence continues at coordinate 23,293,218 of CM060949.1, forward strand.
CCACAGCGAAATTTTGGGCAGCTGAATTTAATGTGCCCGTAAGAGCTTGGGATCGATGAATGTTCGGGACGTTCAAAAACTGCAGCTACGACTAGAACATCGCCAAAGTTCACCAAATGGTGCTAGACGACCGCCGAATTAAAATGAGAGAGACAGCAGAGCCCACGAACATGTCAAAAGAACGTGTTTGTCACATATTAAATCAACATCTAGACATGAGAAAGCTGTCCGAGTGTTTGGGTGCCGCGTTTGCTCACGTTAAACGAAAAACGTGTTCGAATGAACATTTCCAACGCTCTGTGGTTTCTTTCTTAATTGCTTTCTTCAGTTTAGCCTTTTTAATTTTCTTAAACATCAGACGTTTGTTGTATCTCTTTTCTTCTCCTATGTGGAGTTTGACTTTTTATTCCTTGTAGATCTCTGGTTTATCCTTGGGTACGCTTTATTGATCTTCTAGACGTCATTGTTACTAAGTTCTTCCAAGTGTCAGGTAATGAAGTTCAATACTCATTAGTCTCTTGTTTTCTCTCTCATCTGATACTTCATTGTCTAGCGTGCGTCATATTTCACACAATCACAATGTAAACTTAAAAACAATACAAAACGTTGAGGTTTTGTTCCCGGTATTGCGTTACTGGCATTCGTGGGTGTCTCAAGGGTTCGCAGACTGAAGGACGGTAATAAATATTGCTAACGGAAGGAATAACACTGGCCAATCGTGCATAAAAGGTATTCATAATAATTGGTGATGCAATAAAACGCAACAATACATAAATCATCTAAGATATATCGGAATGAATATCTTGTACTTGCATGAGTGATAGTGAAACAGACTTCTGACTTTTAATTTACCTTCTAAATGAATTTAGTTTGTTGTGATAACTTCTAGGATAGTCTAGTATTTTACTTTCACTAGAAAATGCTCAAAACTTAATTTGAACACCTTCGTCACGGTTCGTCTTAGAAGATATTGCGAGATTTCACTTAAAAAGAGTTTAGCAATAGTTCAAACAAAAATTGCATTTCACCAACAAGTGTTGGCTTTAACACGCGTGTTAAACCCTTTGTTAAACTAACAGGCCAAATTTATCTTGTTAAGTCCTTATCAATTGTAAATAGTCAAGATGGCGGGCATGAACGCAGCTGTAGATGTCAGTATCAATAAGAAACTTAAATATATTTATATATTTTTTATATTTTTTTTCTACAGGTTTAACTGTATGTTATTCATTCCGTTTATTTTAAAGATATTTTAGGTTTTATTGTTTTATTTATAGTACTAGCTATATTGCTATATATTGCTATATTTAAGAGCGTCTAAATGGCATTCGTAATAGAGTACGGCCTATGAGGAGAAATTATTTTGAGGAGCTATCACAAGAAAATGTTCTACAAAGGTATAGACTGTGGAAACAACTTGTTTTGAACGTTACTGCGGAAGTACAAGAGAGGTTAGAACATGCATAGAAAGGAATATGCCGATCTCGCATTTGCTTCAAGTATTAATAACTTTGCTATTTTATAATTCACTGAATTATGTGGATAATACACTGTCCATCTCCCGTCTTGAAACGTTCAAGTCATTCGTCACTTGTCCTTCGCTCCTCGTTTTAAATTTACGTAATACAGATTTAGAATATGCATAGAAAGGAATATGCGGATCTCGCATTTGCTTCAAGTATTAATAACTTTGCTATTTTATAATTCACTGAATTATGTGGATAATACACTGTCCACCTCCCGTCTCGAAACGTTCAAGTCATTCGTCACTTGTCCTTCGCTCCTCGTTTTAAATTTACGTAATACAGATTTAGAATATGCATAGAAAGGAATATGCGGATCTCGCATTTGCTTCAAGTATTAATAACTTTGCTATTTTATAATTCACTGAATTATGTGGATAATACACTGTCCATCTCCCGTCTTGAAACGTTCAAGTCATTCGTCACTTGTCCTTCGCTCCTCGTTTTAAATTTACGTAATACAGATTTAGAATATGCATAGAAAGGAATATGCCGATCTCGCATTTGCTTCAAGTATTAATAACTTTGCGATTTGATAATTCACTGAATTACGTGGATAATACACTGTCCACCTCCCGTCTCGAAACGTTCAAGTCATTCGTCACTTGTCCTTCGCTCCTCGTTTTAAATTTACGTAATACAGATTTAGAATATGCATAGAAAGGAATATGCCGATCTCGCATTTGCTTCAAGTATTAATAACTTTGCGATTTGATAATTCACTGAATTACGTGGATAATACACTGTCCACCTCCCGTCTTGAAACGTTCAAGTCATTCGTCACTTGTCCTTCGCTCCTCGTTTTAAATTTACGTAATACAGATTTAGAATATGCATCGAAAGGAATATGCGGATCTCGCCTTTGCTTCAAGTATTAATAACTTTGCGATTTGATAATTCACTGAATTACGTGGATAATACACTGTCCACCTCCCGTCTTGAAACGTTCAAGTCATTCGTCACTTGTCCTTCGCTCCTCGTTTTAAATTTACGTAATACAGATTTAGAATATGCATCGAAAGGAATATGCGGATCTCGCCTTTGCTTCAAGTATTAATAACTTTGCGATTTGATAATTCACTGAATTACGTGGATAATACACTGTCCACCTCCCGTCTTGAAACGTTCAAGTCATTCGTCACTTGTCCTTCGCTCCTCGTTTTAAATTTACGTAATACAGATTTAGAATATGCATCGAAAGGAATATGCCGATCTCGCATTTGCTTCAAGTATTAATAACTTTGCGATTTGATAATTCACTGAATTACGTGGATAATACACTGTCCACCTCCCGTCTTGAAACGTTCAAGTCATTCGTCACTTGTCCTTCGCTCCTCGTTTTAAATTTACGTAATACAGATTTAGAATATGCATCGAAAGGAATATGCGGATCTCGCCTTTGCTTCAAGTATTAATAACTTTGCGATTTGATAATTCACTGAATTACGTGGATAATACACTGTCCACCTCCCGTCTTGAAACGTTCAAGTCATTCGTCACTTGTCCTTCGCTCCTCGTTTTAAATTTACGTAATACAGAGTTAGAACATGCATCGAAAGGAATATGCGGATCTCGCCTTTGCTTCAAGTATTAATAACTTTGCGATTTGATAATTCACTGAATTACGTGGATAATACACTGTCCACCTCCCGTCTTGAAACGTTCAAGTCATTCGTCACTTGTCCTTCGCTCCTCGTTTTAAATTTACGTAATACAGAGTTAGAACATGCATCGAAAGGAATATGCCGATCTCGCCTTTGCTTCAAGTATTAATAACTTTGCGATTTGATAATTCACTGAATTACGTGGATAATACACTGTCCACCTCCCGTCTTGAAACGTTCAAGTCATTCGTCACTTGTCCTTCGCTCCTCGTTTTAAATTTACGTAATACAGATTTAGAATATGCATCGAAAGGAATATGCGGATCTCGCCTTTGCTTCAAGTATTAATAACTTTGCGATTTGATAATTCACTGAATTACGTGGATAATACACTGTCCACCTCCCGTCTTGAAACGTTCAAGTTATTCGTCACTTGTCCTTCGCTCCTCGTTTTAAATTTACGTAATACAGATTTAGAATATGCATCGAAAGGAATATGCCGATCTCGCCTTTGCTTCAAGTATTAATAACTTTGCGATTTGATAATTCACTGAATTACGTGGATAATACACTGTCCACCTCCCGTCTTGAAACGTTCAAGTCATTCGTCACTTGTCCTTCGCTCCTCGTTTTAAATTTACGTAATACAGAGTTAGAACATGCATCGAAAGGAATATGCGGATCTCGCCTTTGTTTCAAGTATTAATAACTTTGCGATTTGATAATTCACTGAATTACGTGGATAATACACTGTCCACCTCCCGTCTTGAAACGTTCAAGTCATTCGTCACTTGTCCTTCGCTCCTCGTTTTAAATTTACGTAATACAGAGTTAGAACATGCATCGAAAGGAATATGCCGATCTCGCCTTTGCTTCAAGTATTAATAACTTTGCGATTTGATAATTCACTGAATTACGTGGATAATACACTGTCCACCTCCCGTCTTGAAACGTTCAAGTCATTCGTCACTTGTCCTTCGCTCCTCGTTTTAAATTTACGTAATACAGAGTTAGAACATGCATCGAAAGGAATATGCCGATCTCGCCTTTGCTTCAAGTATTAATAACTTTGCGATTTGATAATTCACTGAATTACGTGGATAATACACTGTCCACCTCCCGTCTCGAAACGTTCAAGTCACTCGTCACTTGTCCTTCTTCGCTCCTCGTTTTAAATTTACGTAATACTGAGTTAGAACATGCATCGAAAGGAATATGCGGATCTCACCTTTGCTTCAAGTATTAATAACTTTGCTATTTTACAATTCACTGAATTATGTGGATAATACACTGTCCACTTCCCGTCTTGAAACGTTCAAGTCAATCGTCACTTCTGTCCAGCTTCGCACCTTGTTTTAAATTTACGTAATACTGACTTAGTTGGTTGGTGCTTGTAGTAGTGACACATGCATTTGAATTAAATTCATTTCCAATATTTTCTCACGTTACATCTTTCTTATTTACACTCACCGCATCCATCCTCTTATTTACCAAGATATCCATAAACTTCGTCACTAATTCAATTAACACATCTTTCACCGTCGCTGAGATATTTGTCTCACTGCTTTTGTTTACGATTTGGTTCATCCGCCATTTTTTCAGTTGTGAAAAGTAAAGTGCATGTCAATACGTCATCCATAGCCTTCTATATTGCCCGCCTCGGTAGCGTAGATGGTAGCATGTCTGCCTCATGTTCAAGAGGTCCCGAGTTCGAATCTCGGTCAGGGTGAGTTACCTGGATAAGGTTTTTGTGGGGTTTTCCCTTATCCTGAAAGACGAATGTCAGATAACTCTAAGCTCCATGGACCCCGGGCACATTTGAGCATCATTTGACCCATTTCGTTCATCGTCCGATATAACTTAACGTTGGAAGACTTAAATTAAAACAAAATAGCCTTCTATAGCTGTAATGCGAGTGTTTAATTCCGGTTTCTTGGCATTAACACATGTTTGTTAATATTTTCAGAAAACAAGTTGGTGAAATTCAAGAAATTTAACAGCGCTGCGACATTTGTTGCGTTACATTTGTTAACATCGATTTTAACATGTGTTGGTAAAGTCGGGCAGTATGTAACAAATGGCCTTCTGTAAGGAAAGATGGCACATCCAGTAATAAAGGAGATAGAGTAGGTAAATCATGTGGAAAATGTTCTGTGGCTGTGATTACTTCATCTCATCCCTTACTCCTAGAGGTCAGCACTGTATAACCTGTGATAAAGGACTCGAGGTGTACAAATGACAGATATGTCACATGCGAATCACGAAGTAAGGCCGTCGGATCATTAAGGTACGTAAGATCGGAAACGAATCGTGAAAAATGATACGCAGGCTGCGTGTCAGTGAAAACACTTCCGTGTTAACTTTCCACCACACGCAACAATACATCCGGTTCCACAAAACTGCAACTTCTTGCTCGGCGTCACACACCTTCTAACTGATGCGAATGGGCTAGGAAAATTATACACTAACTAAACTTTGTATGTTTTTCTTTTTAATTTATTCTCAGCTATGTTTAAAGAACTTCATAGTCGGCTTCCTAAAGCTTCAGGATATATATTTCATTTGTTATAAAAATATTTTAATGAGAGCAGAAACGGCCTATCTCAGCAATGTTAAAATGAGATTTTTCTTGTGCGCTTAGCTTAAAAACAACTGAATGTATCAATTTGAAACTTTCACTTATTATTTTACAGCACTTTCACAATTCATTAAAGATTATTGATCTTATTTTAGAGTTTTAATAAAGGATATATGATTTTTTAAATAAATGTCTTGAATTTACTTATAAAAATATTCAAGATCTTTTTCTTAAATTCAAATTTTCACATATATTTCTGCAAGTAGCTTTAAAAACAGTATAAGTATTGCTTCAATGCCAGAAAAAATTGTAGACTTGTAGCTGCAATACTTTTATATATGAGCGCACCCAAAGTTTAAAAAATTAAAACAGAGAAAAACCAGCTATAAAGTGTTGCTATGTTGGAACTACATCTCAGAATTTCCCCAGATCCATATTCTGCATCTTTTTCATCATCAGCATCCTTCCTCTTTTGTTTTTCCCTCCTTCTCTTCTTCCTAGGCTCCATGGTCACTTGCTCCATGGCATTATTAATTCTTCTGTTAAATTTGGCGTTGGGGTGGGGCTGGTAAATTGAGTACAGTAGCAAATGTCTTACCTGTCTCAATTCCCTTGCCAATGTTTCTCAAGCCATAAGCAAACCTTACTTTTACTTCTGCACCACTTTCAATAGTTCTGGATGTTTCAAATAGATATTGTGACTTTGTGAGTTCGTAGAATTTAAAGTCCAATTCGCCGAAATTCTAAATGTTCCTTATTCCCGTCGAAATACACTGTTCAGTTCTCACGTAACAACATTACATCACATATACACAATCTTCCAAGGTCGATGACAATAACAAACAACTTTACATTCCACAGCTGATTCTCGTGTTACAATTACACTCTCATTACACACAACTGTCTTTCCAACAACAACACTCTCAGCTGTTCTCTGCTTATTCACTCTGTTTACCACTGTCCTGCTGGCGTGTCACAATCGCTTATATATCTCATTCATAATTCGAGAGACTTCTCGAGCAATCGAGATATCACTAGAATGTTCCAGTTACCTCACTTATCTGTGTCGGTAAGTCTTGTCTCAGTAATACGCAATGCGACTGTTATCTTTATCTGCAGGCGCGGTTTGTGTACATAAAACGGCACCGAAACTTCCGCGCTCTCGCTGCGACAATATTCTTTATGACACGTTTGGCAACTGAGTGATAATGTAGCTAATAGTGCATTTGTTTTCTTGGTGTCCACTGATATAACAACAATTTTCACTATTACAAAATTTACACTGTACAAAGTTTGTATATCTACTAACTGAAAACTTGTTGATCTAATATCATTATTTACTTTAGTAAAATTGTCATCACTGCCATTACACAATGAAGAAACCAATTTTTTTCCTTGAAGAACCAATATTCAATTCACATTCATCACCAATGTTTGAGGTTAGGTTTGACGAAGTCAATATATTGTCATGTGTTACCATACTCTTTTCCATTTTAGGAGTTTTAACTCTTTTATTATGTAATCAGGATTACTTAAACTGTTTATACCGGTTCTCATGACGATGTCTTACATCAACGTCATCGCGTCTTCCCAACTTGAAAACAGCACTAGTAATTCAAAACATACTAAACAAAGCATGGAAGAATTAACATAAGATGCACAGATTATTATTAATAGACAAAACAAGGACTTCCTTTCCTAATAAGGATGTGCTCTTCAATAAGGTTACAACCAAGGAGAGAACAAATGGCTAATAGGGGGCGTGGCACACTGTGTAGCATTTTCAAAATGAGTCTATTTAGGACTTTTAGAACTATGGGACAGAAAAATAAATATCGTTATTCGCTTCTACAAACATCAGGGAAGAATATTTTAACAATAACTCATTTTGTGAAATTTCAGCCCAAATTTCTCTCCGTAGAGGTATGTCACGAATTTTAATCAAGATCTCGGTAATTTCTTACACATTTCTAAACTTTTTTTTCATTTAAAGATAGTTTTATGAGCAGAGATTATCTTGATAGCGAGTTAATATTGCATTCACTCTCAGAAAATTAAAAATTTGCTTATTATTTTAAGCACAATACCTTAAACCAGAGTTTTAACCAAATCTTTAGAGACGTTTTGATAAAAGGATAAACATTTCGTGGCGATGGAATTTTCTTCAACATGTTTTTATGGTACACTTATTACATGGTAAAATTAAATACCAACTTTGGTTGGACAGAAAAAAGAAACTCTGTTCCACTATTATGTTTAGAGCTTTGGCAACCCTGAATGTTGTAGGTGCCATCTGATGTTGTCAATGGAAAGTTCGACATTGCTGAGCATAATCTACTTCAGATGTTTTGACAATAGAGCATCATTTGTTTTGTTTTCATTAACTTGAAAATTGTGTCCCAAAAACATAGAATTAACTCATGGAAATGTTCGTGCAATGACCTCGATGTGGATTATCAAGACAAGAGAGCATCAGTCAACTAACTTCCACATTTGACGACGAAGCTCCATCCTTTGTCACTGTAAAACGCTCGTATAACGAATTTAATCGTGGCCGCCGTTAGTTCAATGATGAAGTTAGTAAAGTTTGTCTAATATCAGTAGTTGTGCCAGAGAACATTGATGCTGTGCAAAAACTAATAATGCAAGATCGTCATGCGACATATTGTCAGATTGAGGCAACCTTAGGCATTAGTCCCAGCACAATATATAAAGCATTGCATGATTATTTAGTCGTGAGAAAGGTTTACTCTCGTTGGAAGCCACATAATTTGACGCAATATCTGAAAGACGCTCGTGTCCATCGGTGTACAAAAATGCTCAAGAAATACAATGACAATGCCTCAATGTCAGTCAGAAAGGTATTCTGGGCTGAAATTTCATAAAATTTCATTATTGCCAAAATAATCTTCCCTGGTGTTTATAGAATTGAATAACAATATTTATTTTCCTGTCCCATAGTTTTAAAAGTCCTAAACAGACTCATTCTGAAAAGGTTGTACAAATGGCACGCCCTCTATTAGCCATTTCTTCTCTCCTTGGTTGTAACCATATTGAAAAGCACAACCTTATTAGGAAAGGAAGTTCTTGTTTTATGTTTATCTGGTGTTAATTCTTCCATGCTTTGTTTAGCATGTTTTTAATTACTTGAGATTTAAAGAAAACACAAAAAGTAGTCAAACAGCGTTAAATCACATGATCTCGGGGGCCAGTTAACATCTACAACAAGGGAAATGATGAAACCTATGAACTTCTCCTTCAAAACATCTATTGTTTCAAGAGCAGTATGATATGTGGCAGCATTTTGCTGGAAGGAGATATTTCTGAGATCCATACCATCCAATTAAGACCAAAAATAGTCACTCATATAATCTCCATTTTGTGATTCTTAATTATATTTCTACCCTTAGAAAAATAAAAGACGATTATAATTTTAAAATATGTACTTATCATACTTGGGTTAATAAACATTTTCAAAATTGTTTGGTATAACTTTAGTTCCTCAAAATAAATATAGTATTAAAATTTATTGCATTTCCCTATAAAAGATGAAATTCCTAATAATAAGAAATCTGGTATTTATCAATTTAATTGTTTTGATTGTGATAAAGTTTATATTGAAAAGACAAAACGTAATGTAGAAACCAGAGCAAAAGAGCATTTTCGTAACATTAAGTATAAATAGACTGATAAATCAGCCGTAGCAGATCATTCTTGGTCATTTAACCATTAAATAAATCCAGAAGCTAAATTATTAAAACAATTACATTTTTCACTATATTTATTGGTTTAGGAAAATATACTTATTTAAAAAAAAAAACTTAATGAATTTTGAAATACCGACAGTCGATTCTGTTTTTAAATTTATTTTATTTTAAGATTTTGGTAATACCAACAAGAATTAATTAACATCTAGCCCTTGTAATGATGACGACAACTTTGTTGTTTCTAGCTGAAGATGTGTATAAGTTTACATGAAATCGCGATCCAGGAGAATTTATAAGAATTATCATCATTTCTTATAAGATAAGTGAAGTTTTAAGCGGAGTCAGAACGGCATTGTGGGGTGAAATTTCCAAAATAAGTAATTGCCAAAATAATTTTCCCTGATGTTTTTAAAATGAATAACGATATTTATTTTCGCGTCCCATAGTTTTTAAAGTCCTAAATATACTCATTTTGAAAAGGCTGTACAGTGTACCACGCCCCCTATTAGCTATTTGTAACTGTGTTCTCTCCTTGTTGTAACCTTGTTGAAGAGCACATCCTTATTAGGAAAGGAAGTCCTGTTTTGTCTATTAATAATAATCTGTGCATCTAATGTTAATTCTTCCTTGTTTTGTTTGCATGTTTTGTTCAGTGATGTTTTCAAGATGGGAAGAAGCAATAATTTTGGTGTAAGAAATCGTCATGGGAGCCAGTATAAACAGTTTAAGTAATCCTGATTATACAATAAAAGAGTCACAACCCCTAAAATGAAAAAGTATAGTAACACATGACAATATATTGTCTTAGTCAAACCTAACCTCCAACATTGGCGATGAATGTGAAGTGAAAATTGGTTCTTCAAGGAAAAAATTGGTTTCTTCATTGTGTAATGGCAGTGATGACACTTTAACTGAAGTAAATAATGATATTACATCAATAAGTTTCCAGTTACTAGATATAGAAAGTTTGTCGACTGTAAATGTTGTGAAAATGAAAAATACTTTCATATCAGAGCACACAAAGAAAACAAATACATTATTAGCTACATTTTTAGTTAATTGATGGAAATTAATCATTTCTCCACACTTTTCCGGGGAAATATATGAGTCAACTGGAGAATTTAATGTCAGGAAGGCACGTTGACCATGGTAGCTCAAAGGTTAAGAGCGACTCGACGGAAGCCAGGAGATCCGTGGTTCAAATCCCGGCCATGGCATTGAATTTTTCATGTTGACTCTATCTATTATCTACATTATCACTGAGTTGCCGAAAGTGTAGTAAAGAATATACATTTGAAACATCCAGAACTCTTGAAAGTGGTGCAGAAGTAAATGTAAGGTTTGTTTGTGACTTGAGAAGCATTGGCAAGGGAATTGAGACAGGTAAGACATTTGCTGCTGTTCTCAACGCCAAATTTAACAGAATAGAGCAAGTGACCATGGATCTAGGAAGAAGAGAAGGAGGGAAAACAAAAGTGGAAGGATGCTGATGATGAAAAAGATGTAGAATATAGATGTGGGGAAATTCTGCGGTGTATTTCCAACATAGCAAAACATTAATGCTGTATTTCTGTTTTTTTTTTTTTTTTTTTTTAACTTTGGCCGCGGTCATCTATAAAATTACTTCAGCTATAAGTCTACATTTATTTCTGGAGTTAGAGAAATACTTAAATTGTTTGTTAAAAGGCACTTTTGGAAACTATGTGAAAGTTTTAATTTTAAAAAACAATTTTTGAAAATTTTCAGAAGTAATTTTCAAGACATTTATGTAAAAAATCACATATTCCATATTAAAACTCCAAAATAAGATCTATGCCTACCTATTATGTTTAAAGAATTATGAAAATGTTTTATATTAACAATTGAAAGTTTCAAATTGGTGAGTTCAGTTGTTCTTGAGCTAAGCGCACACGAAAACTCTCATTTTAACATTGCTGACATAGATTGTTCCTGCTACCCCTATAAGACGTATATAAGATTGTAACGGATGACGAACCATGGAGCCGGAAAGTAAGCAGCATTCTGGGTATTTCAAGATGAAGCAAATCCAACAAAAGTTGTTCGTAGTGGAAGCAAATGGTCGCCTAATTTTTCAGCAAAACTAGCCATGTGGCAACAGTGCCTTTAGAGGAACATAAAACAGTCAATACCGAATGGTGCACAACCATTTGTTTAGCGGAAGTCTTCGGTGAAGTATGGAAAACCAACAAGAACTGTAGAACAGTTCTTCATCAAGACAATACGAACGCACACACATGTCGTCTAACAACAGAGTATATTGTCACCCGAATGTCCGAACTCCCGATAGAACCGGCCGGCAGCAGGGTAGCAGGAGACGGGAAACATTCGACCACGTCTACCCATCTGTCTTGTAGCGGTAACGAGGGGGATGCTTGGAAAAACATCGTTAGCCATCTCTTTCCCCCTCCTTGACGTCTAGAACCTGCAGGATGATTCACCGAATCGCGAGACTTCGAGAAACAGCGGTATCCCTATAAAAACGGGGCTGCAGTTGGCGAGTCAGTTCAGTTCTTGGCGAGCAGCGTAGGAGCGCCGTGCTAGTGTACGGACGAGAAGACTGTGTACGTGCATCGGAAGAGTATACGTAATTGCGAGAGCAAAGTAACGGACGAACTGGTGAATGGTAATTTTGTGCATTACGTAATTCTGTGTAATTGGCAAGTGTTTAACTGTAAATCGGTGGAAATAAAGAACATTTTGAGTTTGTGCAATTGCACTTTTAATTTCACGAACCCACTAAGTCACAATATGAAGACTCAAAAAATCGAATTGATAGGTCATCCGCCATACAGTCCTTATTTGGCACCCAGTTACTTCTTTTTGTTCCTGAATATCAAGAATAAACTGTGTGGACAACGATTGTGGTGAGCAGAAGTCGTTGATGCCTTCAAAATCCATGTTTTGGAGTTGTCACAAGAAGACTGGAATAAATACTTTGACAAATCCTTCAAACGGATGTAAAAGTAAAGATTATAAAGGAGAATATTTTGAAAAACAAACATTTAGCAAATATTGTGTCTTTTATAATGTCTGCATTATATATTTATTAAGGTTTTTCAATTAAACAAAAATTAATTCAGAACGTAGAAGACTTACAGGCAATTACCCAAGAATGGACACGCGTCAGCGTTATAATTTTTATTAGAGTGATCTTTTGTAAATCGGAATTTTAGGAAATATAAACAAATAGAAGTTTAAAACGTCTCCGCTGTCCCCCAAAAGAGCATCGTCTGCTTTCGCAGTCCCTGGGCGCGGTGCTAGAAAGTTGACTTGCCTTAAACAAGATACACTTACCAACATTTCAATGTATATAGCATATTAATAACAGTGAGAGCGGAATCCTTCATATCCACTGTTTAATTCGCTACATTATCTCTCGTCTTCTGTTTATAAGACGCAAGGACATGAGTTCTTTTGTTTTGCTTTCTCAGTTCCTTCTTTACTCTAGGCTATTGATCCTAAAGTCACTGCATAAATCAACAGCAATTTGTCACCTCCTATTTGTAGTGTACTGGATTACTGGAAAAAAAAAGTTCAAAATGTCCAGGGCTAAAAAAAATATCCGCTAAATATTTGTGTGTTCTACCTACAATTTTTTTCTCTGAAAGACTATTTAGTACAGCAGGACTCATACGTGACAGAAAAAGAAGTAGACTTGACCACGAAACAGTGGAAATGCTGGTAGAGTGCGATCCATATAAACCATATTCTCTGAAGTTTTACGGAGAGTATCCTCACCAATGTTACTTATTTCGGTTCAAATGGATTGCTTGAGAACATCAATTGTCCGTGGCCTATTCTTGTACACTCTATTTTTAGATATGCCCACAAGAGAAAATCCGGTGAGGTTAGGTCAGGGGATCTGGGAGCTACAGACCTTTTAAGATTATTTGATTATCAAAGAAACTGGTTACAAATCCCATGGTGTCACTATATGTATGGCACGTAGCTCCGTCTTGCTGGAAATAACCTTCTCTCAATTCGATATCATCTCCGTAAAGTTTCGGAGAATATGGTGAGACGAGTACAAACATGTATAGTTGCTGGTGGAGGACACTTACAACATTTTCTCTGAGATGTAAGTAGTGTAATGTAATGTCCTAATTGTGTATTATATTCTCCCAAAGTTGCACGTGTGTCCTATTATTGGTTCAAAAGTTATGGTCTATTGAAATGGTTCAGGTTTATGTGGATCACAGTATATTTTTGAACAAAAACTTATAAAAGTGCACTGTTTTGATTTTAAATGCCTAATGTAGAGTTTAAAAATAAGAACACTGATGGTTTTAAGCTTTGTTTCATTAAACATGTTCACTTATTTAACTTTATTGGCATTACACAGTCCTAGCAATATTCTGATTCGTATTGAAACTAGAAGTAGAAATGACGTAATCGAGTATCGAAGTGTGGGGCGTTGGGTATCGAGAATCAATTATTCAGAACTGATATATATATATTCATAATACAATGGGCGTCCCGAAAGTAAGCTCTGTTTCAATTTACCTCCGCTGCAGCGCTGAGATCGCAGTTCCGCACATGCTCGGTAGACGCTCTGTATCAAGGAGAAGAAACGTGCGCCATTGTAAGATCGCTGTCAGCCACGTACGCTTTGTTGTGCTTGTTTACAATGTCGGTGTTGATTGAAACTCCTGCGGCTTGTGAAATCAGATCTGTGACTCGTTTTCTGAATGCTAGGAAAGTGAAACCAATTGAAATTTATCGGCTGTCAAGAGGTGTTGTGTTTCTTCACGACAACGCACGACCACACACTGCAAATGCGACGAAAAACGTCCTACAGGGATTTGGCTGGAACGTGTTTGATCACCCCTCGTACAGCCCTGACCTCGCTCCTAGCGACTTTCATTTGTTTTTGATCTCAAATCATTCCTTGACGGTCAACACTTCAACAATGACGAAGAGCTGAAAGAAAATGTTTACAACTGGTGGAAGACACAGGCGGCAAACTTCTATGAAGAAGGTATACAAAAACTTGTGCCTCGCTATGACAAATGCCTGCAAAATGTTGGCAGTTATGTGGAAAAGTAGTTTAAGAGTTGTAGAATTTTGTGCAATAAATAACTTTTCTGTGTCTGTACACAATTTAATTTTATTACCAAACAGAACATACTTTCTGGACGTACTTTGTATAATCGCTTGATACGTTAGTCAAGGCAATGGGAAACGAAAATATGTCTGCTCAGGAACAAATATTTCTTGAAGACGATTCGCGAGGTAAAGTTATGCTCGAAGATTTCTGTGACACTCTGGAGCTTATTCACCGTGTCCTTATTGTAGAAGGTGGTGCTGTTACCCGAAAAACTCAGCTCTGAGATGCACAGAGAAGGAAGCATCCGTAAAAATGGGCACAATACTAATGGTAATGTCTGTACACCATCACATCGTCTTGCTAGACACAAAGTGATGGCTTCGGAGAGCGTCTTAATATTCTTCGGACCCTTTCACGACTCAAACGTCTTCTGAAGTGTCGACGATATCCTAGCGCTGAGAACGACCGTGCAAATGCTGCGAGAGAGAAGACAGATTAACTTATATATGAATAATTATCTTAGGTCGTGACATATTTGTCTTTATGTTTTATTTCAATATTCTAAAACCCGTAATAAACCATATGCCACTAACTTAAGTAAGACTCCAGCCAAAATTATAGATCCTGAAAGAGGAGCTTCAATTGGTTTGAAAACAAATGATTTCCAGGAATATTGGAGAAGCGAATTTGGTTTTTACACAAGTTTGCGAGTTTAGTACAGAATAAAGTTAGACCGCGGGTTCAAACCCGACGGAGGGCGTAATATTCCTTAGCATGCCTTCACTCGGAAGGGAAGTGAAGCCGGAGGCTTATTTATGTGAGCTTTCAAAAAGAAAATAAAGACCACTGTGCTTGTAGATCCACGGCATTTCTGAAGCTACTTTAATAACCTGTAGAAGTTATATGTACATGAGAAAATGGGGTAAATATTTAAAAAGAACTTAATTTTGAGAAAAACAGTCTTAAAGTTTCCTATAAGAACTATAACTTACAATTTGCTCTGAAGGTTGATTAAAACATTTTTATTAATTTCATTTAGTAACACACATTCTTTGGCAGTAGCTCTTATGGAATTTTCTGCAACATTTTGTAGGCTATTTGCTAAAAGTGTTGTATATTTGAAACATCTTGTAAGGGTATTTGGTAAGTTCATAACCCCAAACAATATTTTACCAGCTCCAAGTCCCTTGCAAATGCACCTTAGCTCATAAACAAGTCTCACATTCTTTTCACTATCAGCACACTGTTGTGAAGAACAAAATGACGTTTCAGAATTCCAATTCAGACATACAATTTTTAATTTATTCCCTATAGTAATTATTGTACTCCATACTTCTTGTAACCTAACCTCACTACTACATATTCTGCATGACACAGTTTCTTCTAGCACTTGTCTTAAACTGTCTTAGTCTATCACAATGTTAGTTTGATTGAGTACAGCCTTCAACACAGTTTATACTTACATTAATATTTACATTTGTTTGTAACTTACTTTTCGAAGCACATGGTCGACTGCCACATGGTTGCGTATCATTTGCATTGACTTCTACAGACAAGGGTACTGTCCTGTAGAATATATTGCCTTAGTTCTTACATTTCTGAAAACCTCTTCAGGTTTTGTCATCTTCTTACACAACTACACTTTCAGTTAGATAAATATAAGGGGCAGCTACAAACAAAACTCGAGCCACAGCCATAGAATAACAAAACTAGGGAATAATTACTTCTAAGGATACTGCAATAAAGAAGACAATATCCATGCCAAAATACACAGCAAAAAGTACTCTAAAAACAAGCTCTTTCGCAGAGTCCTAGATGAAACAGTTCTGGACTTATTCCAGAATAATAAATAAGCTATCGGTATTCTCTTAAACTTTGTTTAAGTATATCTATAATTATAGTATGTGACTATATTCTATAGCAAAATGTGCAGAAAAGTGTATACTATTTAACTGCGCAAAAAAAACATTTTTTTAAATTTTTGCGTACCGTCTTACCTTAAACAATTCACCAAATACGTAACTGCCCGCCTCTGTAGCGTGACGTTCAAGAGATGCCCAGTTCTAAACTCGGTCAGACTGATAAGGTTTCTTGTTATCCTAAAAGATGTCTGGAATGACAACGTTGGAGGACTTAAATTAAAAAGCAAAATCTAGAAACACACCTGAAATATAAGGACACACAATGAAAAGGGAAATTATGCAAAGAAAATCGTGACAAATGAAGAACCACAACTATTGATCAGGGAAAATAAAAAAAAAAACGAAGGTGGCAGTCAAAGGTAATATAATCCAGGAGTCTCGTACTCTATTCTCTGCCACAAGTTTGATTTTTATATAATATTTCCTTTACCTCGTATATACCCAAACACAAGGAATCCTGTTCTAAAGCTTCTTTTGATTCAAAAGTCCTGAAGTAGGTAGAGTAAGTAAAACTGTATAATCCAAAAGTAATACAAGGTTGGACTCAGTTCAGCAATACGTCAGTAAGCTGGGAATCACGAATTATGCAAAATCCTGACGCAACACCTCGCATTTCCTAAGGCTAAGAAGTACCGTATATTGTTACGTTCTTTTTCAAGCTTTTCTCTCACAAAACAAAAGATTTCTTCTCATTGTTAAAGTTCTGTATTCATATACTTCCTACTTACAGTTTTTCTCGCCATTTTATTGCATTATAAACCAATTTAGTCACCCGCTCTTTGGGTGCTGCAACGTTACAATGCTGGGCTTTTGAACTAGAACACAGAAATGTGGAGAAAAGCTGAATATTGCCAAATTTGCTTTGTGACTCTACCAGTATTTCAGCTGAAATTAACTACAGTGTAATCCATATAAACCTGAACCATTTTTTATTTCTTTTTTTTTACCAATATATATATATATATATATATATATATATATATATATATATATATATATATTTCGTTTCCTTATTTAACCTTTTTTATTGTTTCCGTTTAATTACCTATCTGTTTTCTGTAGTTTCACACACATACGCTATACACATAAACACCCATGCCCAGGGCGGGATTCGAACCCGCAACCCTCTACGTGGTGGAACGCTAGAGACATACGTTCTAACGACCATGGCTACGAGGCCCGGCATTTCAATGAACCATAACTTTTGAACCAATAATAGGACACACGTACAACTTTGGGGGAGTATAATACACAATTGGTAGATTACATTACACTATTTACATCTTCTTCTTCACTCCATGGTCTGAGCATATCGCCCGTTCCGGCTTCATTGATCTCTCCAGCGTTTCCTGGGTGGTCCTCTGTCTCTTCTTCCTTTTGGATTATAGTTTAATACTACACTTGGATATCTTCCATCCTCCATTCTTAATATATGTTCATGCCATTGTTGCCTTCGTTCTATTTTGTCATGGATTGGTTCGATTTCTAATTCCTTTCTAATATCCTCATTTCTTATTTTGTCCAATATTGTACAACCTTTAACACTTGTTAAAAATTTCATTTCTGCAGTCTGTATTTTATTTAAATCCTTTTATGTTGGCACCCAGGTTTAGTTTCCATAGAATAAAGTTGGAATAGCCCTTACCTTATACATTTTCATTTTTGTATCCTTTCTCACTCTGTTTCTAAAAGTTCTTTGGATTGTCCCACATATTGATCGGAATTTGTTTAATTTTTCTTCTATATCAGCATTGTTTCTAAAACTTTTGTTATATCCCAAATATTTAAAACTCGATATTTGTTCTAAAATCTTATTTCCCAAAACAATTTTTGATCTTACATTATAATTCCTTTAAAATCCATACTTTTTGTTTTTTCTTCTGATATTTTAAAATTATAATTTTTTACTATATTATTTAGAATATAAATTGATTTTTGTAGTTGATTTTCATTCCGATGTAATAATAATAATAATAATAATAATAATAATAATAATAATAATAATAATAATAATAATAATAATAATAATAATAATAATAATAATAATAATAATAATAATAATAATAATAATAATAATAATAATAATAATAATAATAATAATAATAATAATAATAATAATAATAATAATAATAATAATAATAATAATAATAATAATAATAATAATAATAATAATAATAATAATAATAATAATAATAATAATAATAATAATAATAATAATAATAATAATAATAATAATAATAATAATAATAATAATAATAATAATAATAATATATTGTGACCTTGTGGGTTCGTGAAATGAAAAGTCCAATTACACCACTCAAAAATGTTCTTTATTTCCACCGACTTACAGTTAAACTCTTGCCAATTACAGAGGATTACGTAATGCACACAATTACGATTCACCAGTTCGTCCGTTACAATTTCACTTGCATTCGTAATTATATAAAATACTCCGATGCACGTACACAGTCTTCTCGTCGTAAACTGCACTCTTACACTGCTCGCCAATAACTCTGACTAACTGACTGACTCACTTACTGCCCGGCGTGTTGCTTATATAGGGTCAGCTGGGGGATCGAGAATGTTCTGGATTAGATGAAATATCCCGTAAGTTCGAGAACACAGGTGGAACAGAAAGAGACGGCGCAGTGATGTTTTTTCTCCCAGCTACCCCTTGTCACCACTATAAGACAAACGAGGGGGGGCATGGCTAACGCCGACCTCCCCTGCTTGCCCGCTCTCAGCTGGTTCTATAGGGTGTTCCAACGTTCGCGTGACAATATATATTCCTGGGTCTACTAAAATATTCCATTCATTTAGAATATAGGAGTAGGTGATCAACTGTACCCTTGTCTTAGTCCAGTATTGGTAGAAATTTGTTCTGTTAACCTATCCCCAGTATCAATTCTTATAGTTGAAATTGTGTATATGCCCTTTGTTGTATTAATAATATATGATGGGTAACACTTACTTTCTAATATTTGCCACAGTTTTGATCTATTTATTCCATCAAAAGCCTTTTCCAGGTCAATGAATGCGATATGTGTTTCCAAATTCTTTTCTCTTCGTTGTTCAATTATTTGATTAAGGAAAAATACGTTATTTGTACAAGATCGGGCTTTGTCCCACTCTGCTCTTCTCCTATAAGGCACTCTGTAATAGTTTTTACTCTCTTATTTATTATTTTAGTATATATTTTGTAACTTGTGTTCATTAAACTTATCCCTCTATAAATTCCACAGTTTTTGCGATCTCCTTTTTTTGAGCTATTGACCATTTTACATTTTTGCCAACAATTATTAATTAAATGTAGTATCTTTAATTTGCACATTATCCCACTGTATTTTATAAGTTCTCCATTCATTCCATCTATTCCACTACTTACATCTCAGAGAAAATGTTGGAAGTGTCCTCCACCAGCATCTATACATGTTTGTACTCGTCTTACTATATTCTCTGAAGTTTTACGGAGAGTATCCTCGCCAATGTTACTTATTTCGGTTCGAATGGATTCCTTGAGAACCCCAATTGTCCGTGGCCTATTCTTGTACACTCTATTTTTAGATACCCCCACAAGAAAAAATCCGGTGAGGTTAGGTCAGGGGATGTGGGGGCCACAGACCTTTGAGATTATTCGATTATCAAAGAAACTGGTTACAAGTTCCACGGTGTCATTAGATGTATGGCACGTTACTCCATCTTCCTGGAAATAACCTTCTCTCAATTCGATATCATCCAGCTGCTCCACAAATGTCTTGAAGATACCCATATAAACTTCAGTATCTACAGTCGTATCAAAGAAAATGGGACCAACGATCCTGGAGGCTGACACTGCACACCATACTCCAACCTTTTCATCATGCAGTGGGGTTTCGTGGATCAGTTGGGGGTTTACAGCAGCCCAATATCTGGTCTTTTGTGTGCCTAATATGTAAACCATGTTATGGAGAGAATGTCTGGACGTGGAATAAGAGAACCTTGAAACCATCGACAGTAACTAATTCGTTTATTATAATCTGCTTCCTTCAGTTGTTGCACCACATGCACTCTGTAAGGTCACAGCTCTTTGACATGTTCCATATGAATACTGTGACTTTGTGGGTTCGTGAAATTAAAAGTCCAATTGCACCACTAAAAATGTTCTTTATTTCCACCGATTTACAGTTAAACACTTGCCAATTACGCAGAATTACGTAATGCACACAATTACGATTCACCAGTTCGTCCTTTACAATTCCACTTTGCTCTCGCAATTACGTACAATCCTCCGATGCACGTACACAGTCTTCTCGTCCGTACACTAGCACTGCACTCTTACGCTGCTCGCCAAGAACTGACTGACTGACTCCGGCCCGGCGAGTCGCTTATATAAGACCAGCTGGCCAATCTAGAAGTTTCCGGATTAGACGAAACAACCCGCACGTTCGAGAATCCAGGGGGAGGGGAAAGAGACAGCACAGTGGCCCGCGATCCCTCTCCTAATCATCCCTTCAGTTAGTGACAGGAGACAAATGAGTGGGTGTGGTCCGTATGCCTCTAGTCCCTTCTCAGCTGTCGTTGGTCTGGCTTTCCGTTAATTGGGTGACAATACCCTGATTCCTGGCTCAATCGACACAACGATTTGTTTGGAGAATTCAATAGTCTTCTGCGAACATCTGTAACAGATGACAGTCTATGTTTTCCACTCTCACTAATGAGTATATCAGTTGTCTCCAGCTTTCTTACGAGCGATAAAATTGTTGTCTTTGTCGGAACATCGCGTACATTAAATTCTCTACGAAATTTCCGTTGTGTTGTTCTAGACGTTCTCGGGCTTCAAGCCAGGTAAGCAGATATGACATCGACATTTCGGGAGCGTGCATCTCTCGACCCATTCCATGCTGCACTAAATTGTAGCCCAGCATCTCGGTTAAGAGTGACTCTTTCTGCCGAGATAGCCAACGCCTCCTTAACTCTGCGCTACCAGTAGCCACTGCATTTTGCCAAAATAGTGGGGAGACCGAAGCTAGCCCTATGGTCTTGCTGGAAGCAATGTTCCGCCAGTCCAGACTTTTCAGGTTACAACAGTCTGATGCTTCTATCGTGTTCTTTAATCCTGGTAGCTATGGTCCTGCCGGTTTGTCCGAGGTACGGCACTCCACATTCACATGGAATGCGGTACACCCCCGGAACGTTTAGTTGTAATTGATCTTTGACCGGTCTCATCATACAGTCAATAAAATTAATGTAAACTCATTTTTAAACAGAGCTTGGACACTCTAAGTGTAGTAGTTTGATAGGCAATGTTGACAACAAATGTTATTAGTCTTTATTATACAGGATCCGACGTTATATACGCACATATAACTAAATATTATTTCTTCAATCTCTTTCAAAAGCTGGTTATTTCATTTTTTTCTTTTTTTTTTAACTGCGATTTTATAATTCATTGGATTCTGTGGATAAATACACTGTCCACCTCTCGTCTCTTTTTAATATATTACTAGACAGAGAGAGATATATCCCATATATTTCCATACTGTGTTTTAAATTTTTTTTTTTTTTTTTTTTTTTTTTTTTTGCAAAACCAAATAAATATCTTTTGTTAACTTAAGCTATTTGCTTTTTTTTTTTTTTTTTGAAGAGAGAGAGGGAGGAAGGGAGGGACAAGGAGAGGGAGGAAGGGAGGGGACCGATTTCTATCTTTATTTTATTTTATTGTACCTCACTGTCTTACATGTAGGGGAATGATGTCGGAAATTGATATTATATTGCCTATATCTGTTATACTTGTAGTATCCACGGTTTGAAGGGTGCTATTTTCTTGAGCTGGATCATTGTCCATCTCTCTTCGCGTAAAAATCGTCTGAGCCGTGATATCGAACAATCACCCGGCGTGCCCAGTGTGTTTATCCAGGTAAATGTACCCGTTATCAGCCAGAGCAGTGCACGTTGTAATGAAGGGTTCACCTTAGGAAGATTCAGATGTAATATATCTTCATGTGAAGCATCCCATCCGGCAGGTATCCAACTATTACATTTGTCTAGCACCCAGTTCCATATACCAGCTTTTCCGGAACATACCATCACCCGATGCGGAAGTGAATCTGCTTCCGAGCAAATAGGGCATCTCGGGCAGTTAGCCACTCTGTGGCGGTACAGTTTGTCTGCCGTTGGAAGAATTTCATTGACAATTTCATACGTCACCGCTAACCATGTGGTGTTCAGTTGCTGACAGCCAAAACATTTCCATATGCGCTGCCAGGGCAGCTGCGGATATTTTATCTGTACCTGTGGGGTGATTCTAACTGCTTGACGAAGAGAAGCATAAATGTTCTTCACTGTGCACATCTCACCATCTATTGAGTGCTCCGGGGGTAACCGCTCCAACGCGTAATACCCATTTCGTTATGTCAACTTCGTACAATATATTTCGTTGCTATGGGAACAAATTTCTTTCCACTTGGTTATTTTATGGAGATATTTCAAATGTTACCAGGCCTGCTAATATGGAAGAGTTAATATACTAGAATCATCAGCAGTTCAACAAGAATTAACACTTCTTAGGCTTAGTCAATGTGAAATTATAAATGTGAAACATATTGAACATCTTATTAAATAAGTAGTACTCCATTTGTAACAGCAATTCCGTAAACAAGTGAATATTAACCAAACGTTACGTATGAAACAAATGAAACTCTACATAGAACTGAATTAGATAAATGTATTGTATTATGAAAAAAGAATAAATAATGCTGATATTTACAGCTTTTTTTAAATTACATCACATCAGAAAATGTCCATTCCTTTTTCTAACATTGTCATTCACAGCATTTACTTTGATGTATTCAAGAATATTTTTTTGTATTATTACTCATTTATACAGACAGTCAACATTGAATCTTGTTTTTATGTATTCCAGGCTTACCAACTTCATAATTAGGGAACGCTGCAGTTGATTACTTGAGTGTCATCATATAATCTACACCGTAACAACGTATTATATTGCGAAACCTTATCAAAATGTAAAATTAATTTTTGCTACAAGCTTCAACTAAACTGATTAGCTCATCGAGGCTTTGGCTAGGTTATAACAACCTTTTATAGATGAACAAGGTGCGATTAATTGCAGTTTTTATGTCTCCCAGCAGATGGCACCAAATTGCCGACTCCATTCATTTTTAATGAAGAACTTTGCTGATAAAATCTCGTCACGTTCACACGAACCTGTGGCACTTATGATGCGCCATTCAGGTGGCTTAATTCCCCAAGTAGTCATGTTATAATCAGACTGACATCACAACAGCAGTAAAGCGAAACCAGCTACTAACATGTGATGTACATCAAGTGGGGAAGATATTCTGATGAATCGATCCAACGCGCTTTACCATAGTTTAGTGCAAAAAAACATCAAAGGAGGTTAGATAAGGAACTTCTTTTTGATTCTGGGGACCTTAGTGCTTGGTTACTTTACGTATGTAGTATAGAAAGTGAAGCTTAAGTAAATATCTCATCCTGGTATGAAAAGATGCTTGCTCCTCGAAGCATGAATTATGTGGCATTGTTTGAGTTTTGAAACACACTGAAATTGAGTAAAAGTTTCATGTCTATAACTCATGACCATAAAAATACTTAAGGGTCATAAATGTGAAATATACATATATTTGCCTTTTATGATACAAGTGTGGGTCAAAAAGTAATTCCTCCTATTTTCCCTCCTTAAATAAGTAGATTATGTGAAAACTTTGAATTTGGCGCAATTCCTCAAACCTTCTTCTCCAATCCCCTACAGTAGTAACTTTCTAAGTCAACAGGTGGCAGCACTGCATCCTCTTGCAGAATGGCTGACATCGACATTCGTATTAGACAGCCTTCTGTGATTGAATTTTTGACTGCGAAAGGTGAAACGCCAATTCGCATTCACGAAAGGCTAAAAAATGTGTATGGTGATGCAACGGTGGATGTCAGCACTGTCAGACGATGAGTTCGTCGCTGTAACGAAGCTGAAGGGCAAACACCATTGGCAGATGAAAAGCGAAGCGGCAGTGACTCCATACAACATTCAGCGAGTCGATGACATCATTCGTGGTGATCGCCGGGTAACAACAGGTGAATTGTGTCGCCGCATTACCTCCCTCAGTAAAGGCAGTGTGATGACGATTATTCAACAACTGGGTTACTCAAAAGTTTGTTCACGTTGGGTACCACGAATATTAACCGCCCAAAACAAAGAAACAAGGAAAACAATAGCCTCCCAACACTTGCAGCGCTTCAATTTGGAGGGACAGGAGTTTCTGGAAAAAAATTTTTACTAGAGACGAAACTTGGGTTCATTTTTTTGAACCTGAATCAAAGAGGCAGTCATGGAATAGCATCATACAACGTCACCGAAGAAAAGGATTCGAAACTTAGCGGTCGGCAAGGAAAGTTATGGCGTCAGCGTTTTGGGATGTGGAGAGTGTGCTTATGATTGATTTTTTGGAGCAGGGATGCACAATAAATTCTGTCCAATACGTCAGAACTCTCAAAAAGCTGAAAGCACGTCTTCGCCGAGTTCGCCCAACAAAAACTATGGCGGATGTTCTTCTTTTGCATGACAATGTAACGCCACACACCAGCCGTTACACCACTTCAGAAATTGAGAAATTGGGATGGCAAGTCTTACAGACCTGACCAGGCACCATCAGACTTCCATCTGTTCGGACCACTAAAGGAAGCTCATCGTGGGATTCATTTTGAAGATGAGGAGGCTGTGAAAACGTCCGTACGTCAATGGCTTAGGAAGCAACACCGTGTGTTTTACCACACTGGAATACATGCCCTAGTTAAAAGGTGAACCAAAACTGTGGAAAAGGACGGAGATTATATTGAATAGTGACAAATTAATCGTCAATGTTGTAGTTTTCAAGGTAAATTGGATTCGCTTTCTTTGGCAATTAAAGGAGAAAAAAAGAGGCATTTACTTTTTGACATAAAAGCGTTGTAACCCATTACACAAAAAGTAATTATTTTAATCAGGTGATTTCCCCAAATTGCTCCCGAAAAATATGTCCGTTTCCGATTAGGTAGTTTTTCAGCTTATAATATAATTTTCCAGGTTTCCAGCATATACTGGAGTGTTTTAGGTTGCTATTACTGTAAAAGTTAAAATTTTGCATATATTTTTTAATTTGTTTTTTAAAAAGTTTTCACTGAATTAACTTTATGAAAATGGTGCATACGATGCGATTTTTATGTGATTAGTATAAAATTTATCGTGTAGTTTGTTTCTTTAGAATTTCTTTTGAGTTGTTACTGTTTATGGAAGTAAATAAGTCTGAAGGAAACTCATATAGAAGTTTTTAATTACCAAATTTATAAATTATTTTTAGAACTAAAGTTGGCAAAAGAATTTTATGTGAAACTCTTGTGCATTATGGTCAAATAAATGATATCTGACTAAAAATGGATTGTTTTTTAAAATTACGTCGTGTGCAGTATTTTGCATAGAATAACAAAACACAGATATAATAACTCGAAATATTTTACTTTAATTTAGAACTAAATTTTCAATTAAACTAGCTATAAACATCTGACGATCGTCCCATTTTCAGAGTACATTGCCTGCTTGTTACAACCCATAAAAGTTTAACTAATCGTGTATCCGTGTAAAACCTGATTAGTTGGAGATGAAATTTGTATGTAGCTCACACGGCAGTGTTTGTTTGTTTTGTCGTTAATTTGTTTAGAACGTGTTCGGACGAGCAAAGTGTCGCATATCCTAACTTAATTACACGGCCAGTACATCATCCTCGTGTTCTTGTTGGGACATGCACATTTTGCACAAAACGGAGCCTACCTGCCTTTAAAGGAGGCGATGTTCAGCTGTCGCGTTGGAGCTTTCTGCGAAAGACACAGCAGTCAAATTTTTCATAAGGAATAATGCAAAGAAGCTAAAATTAATACAATGTCACCAACTGTGATGACTCAAGCGATAACCTCTGTGGGATTTCGAGAGTTCGTGGACAATATTCTTTACTCTGCGTGGGTAGGGAAGAGATAGTAAAATACCAAACTTGCTATTTAATTTCAAGAACTTCTAAATATGCGAAAAAATCCCTGAACAAATTGCCCTTTATATAGAGCATTGTACGAAATTTACGAATTTTTCCAAAACGGTCCTTAAATTTTACTAAAACGCTATACAGTCAAGATATTTACACCAAAAATAATACGAGGGTTGTCTGAAACGTTTCCGACCTCGGCATGAAGATGGCAATACTCATATATATATATTAAAGCTGGTGAATTTCGTTATTCATCTGTTGACAGTTACTCATCAAAGTCTCAGCCATTTTGGACGCTCAGTTGTTATGTAACATTCCTTTGAGTGAGTTGATGTAAGTGTTTTTATGAAAATGGACAAAATCGAGTATCGAGCTGTCACTAAATATTTGTTTTTGAAAGGCAATACGCCTACACAAATCAAAAATGAGTTGTATTCTGTGTACGGGGACTCCGCACCATCATTTACACAGTGAAATTATGGACAGCTGAATTTAAACGTAACTCTAAGAGTTTGGGAGACGATGAACGTTCGGAACATCCAAAAACTGCAACTACCGACGAAAACGTCACCAACGTTCACCAAATAGTGCTAGACGACCGCCAAATTAAAGTGAGAGAGATAGCAGAGGCTATGAAAATGTCAAAAGAACGTTTTTTCACATATTAAATCATGATTTACACATGAGAAAGCTGTCCGCGCGGTGGGTGCCGCGTTTGCTTACGCTAGACCATAAACGTGTTCTAATGAACATTTCCTACGCTCTGTTACCGCAGTTTAGGTGCAATAAATCCGAGCTTTGGCGCCGACTAATTACTGTAGATGAAACTTGGATACACCATTATGCGTCCGAAACAAAAATACAGCCCAAACAGTGAACTGCAAGGGGGGTACTGGCTCCGCAAAAAGAAAAATCTATTTTTTTTTTGGAGGGGAGGGGGCCTTGGAAAGTGATGACGAGTGCTTTTTGGATAGCCGTAGAGTTATTCTAATAGATTATCTTCAAATAGGAAAAACCATTACAGGAGTATACTACGCATTATTACTTGACAACCTGAAGGCAGAACTTGCGGAAAAACAGCCACATTTGCAGAAATTGAAAATCCTGTTTCACAAAGATAACGCACCGTCTCACACCTCAGCGTTAACAATGGCGAAAATCCACGAATTACGGTTTGAACTGCTTGACTCACCAAATCAAACCCCAAGTGACTTCTTTTTGTTCCCTCATCTGAAAATTGCGCTCGGAGCACAAAGATTTCCGTCATATGAAGAGGCAATTAGTTTGCAGAGAAAATCACCGAGTACTACTTGGACGGGTTACAGAGATGGGAGCATCTATTATTCGAAATGACATTTTTGTGCTATGATTTTTCTGGTTCGATGGTTTCTGACTTCGCCATTCTTTCAAAGTCTTTGCAATGTTCAGGTATTTCTCTCAATTCCATGGAAACATTATGTAATTTTAGGACAAGCAAACACGTTCGCTTGTTGTACAATTGACTAACGCTATTCCTTCTGCGTCTGTAATGTTACGATTTCTGTAAAGGATTTATTTGAATTAAAACAATTTAAGTATAGCATAAGTTTTGGTAAGATTAATTGTACTAACAAACGACGGAGTGTAGAGAAATTCATGTGAACGGAACTCGGCGGAAGTGTTGAAAACGTGATTCTAGTGGACAGTTCTTCCACGAAATCTTCCGGTGCACGCCTCCTTCTTAAGAACTTCATGAATATTCAAGGATGTCCAGATTACAGCTGTTTTCTAATAAAAGTAAACATATGGTCGTTATGTTTAGAACCTTTTGTTAAAATACTCCGATTATGGTTACACTTTAGTTACTCTATTGTCAGTAAAATATGTGAAATCAAACAAGGCTAATGTTACAGCTTCTTTGTTAATTGGATATACAAATTGTTTTTACGAAAGATCATTTTGCTTTCTTGTAGACAAAGTTACATTACAAAATTTGTTGTAAATACCAAGGAAACAGTGATAGTCAAATGTTTAACAACTGAAAGTTATAGGCTGATCTTAAAATTACATACTGTTTGAATGCAATGGTGGCAAACAACTGAATATCAATAGTCTAGAATGACAATTTTTTCAACGATTCGATCCATTAATAATAAATAGCTCGCAATTGCTTTCTGAAATCGAAGTTGTCTATATTAGGCGTGAAATATCATTTAATTTTGCCCTTTATCAGACTTGAGGTTATTTTAGGTACCGTAAATCTATAGTGAATGAATTATTTACTGTGAATATTGCAACATTTTACAATTTAGAACTTTAGGCTACATTTATTTGTGTCTACCTTGTTGCTATCTTGTTTTACATGACACCCTGGTCTTCTGCTCTGTCAGGTAGCTCTTAACCTCCATGACTCCTTGTTACTTAATTAGTCCCTTTCCTTCCCCTCATCTTCCTTTCTTATATTCTTTACATTTATTTGTGTTTACCTTGTTGCTACCTTGCCTTATATGACACCCTGGTCTTCTGCTCTGTCAGGTAGTTCTTAACCTCCATGTCTCCATGTTACTTAATTAGTCCCTTTCCTTCCCCTCATCTTCCTTTCTTATATTCTTTACATTTATTTGTGTTTACCTTGTTGCTACCTTGCCTTATATGACACCCTGGTCTTCTGCTCTGTCAGGTAGTTCTTAACCTCCATGTCTCCATGTTACTTAATTAGTCCCTTTCCTTCCCCTCATCTTCGTTTCTTATATTCTTTACATTTATTTGTGTTTACCTTGTTGCTACCTTGCCTTATGTGACACCCTGGTCTTCTGCTCTGTCAGGTAGCTCTTAACTTCCATGTCTCCTTGTTACGTAATTAGTCCCATTCTTCCCCCTCATCTTCCTTTCTTATATTCTTTATATCTCTTGCCCAATTTCGTTTTACTTTCTGCAAGAACTCACCAATACTTCTTATCCTCTTTTTCTCCTTTCCTGTTATCATTTTTATAGATACTCTCTTCTGTACTTTCTCCCATTTTTCTTCCCAAATCTTTTTTCTCCACATTGCAACCTACTCGCAGTCTGTTACATAGTGTTCTATGCTTTCATTTCCACCACGCAATTCACAAATTCCCTTTTCTCTACCTCTTATTCCTCTTAGAAATATTGTTTCTGTTCTCATCCAAGCTAACCCTTCTCTCTCTTGTCTATTGCAGTAATCTACATATGCTTCTCGTCCCCAATATATTTTGATTTGTAAAATTTTAATAATTTCATATTTTATAGACTTCCCCATATTTTCTGTCCTAATTTTGGATCTCCGTTTTGTTTACCTCTGTGCCCCCCCTCGCTCAGATCCCCAGTGGATTCCACTAGTGCTACATGCATTCTTTCTAACCTTTTGGGGCCACCGGCTCTACTTCCTTTCCGAAAGAAGCCATTCTTAGGACTTTTATATCCGAAAACACCCTTCGCCTTCCTCCGGGTTTGAAGTCATGACCTCGGGTCGATAAACGATCACAGAGGATGATATTGGCTTGCCACAAAAATGTATATAAAATAAATTGTGTGTTTGACACATACACACTATAATAATTCTTTTTCTTCTGAATTCAGAAGGCTACAGTAATTTCTCGACATACAGTAGAATACAACAATCCATAGAGAAGTTAAAGAATGTAGGATGATACAAAGACAATCTTCTTATCCACACTTTAACTTATTCTCCTCCAGCTGTGATAGTGAATTACTTTTCACTGCTTTGTTGACAGTGACAGAACTGTACAATTAGACATTCAACTGTTCACCTGCTGATTTTAATGTAAATCAGAATTAATGTATATGAACCAACAAACCAAACATACAGCATAATTCTCGTTGGCCATGCAAGGACGCCATATTTTGTTCTAAGAAAGAGAAAAATGTTTAACTTTCTCATGACCTTCTCTACCGAAATAGTTTGTTAAAACAGTTTTTTTTATTCTCTGTCTGTTTCTTTGATCGGCACAAATGTTGTAGTTAAAACAAACCAACTTCTCGATGAGCTGGAGACTTGAAGCTTTAAACATAGCTTAGAACTGGATAATATGTAATAATAATTCACTTTGAGCAAATCCTCCCCTTTATAAATTATCCAAATCGGTAATACCATGTTCTGCGGAGAGTTACATTATACTTTTTAGACCATTTTAATAAAAAAGTGATATATTATCATTTTCAAATTAAAGAATATTTAAGAACAGACAATAGACGATGTCATGAAGCCTAAAAATATTTTAGATAAAATATGTAAAACTATGAATAAAATAGTAAAAACCTAAAATATCTTGGAATAGTTAAAATACTAATATAATCTACGAGGGCTGTTCAATAAAGAAAGGTCATAATGCTTTTAAGGTCATAATTTTTCGCACAAAAATTCATTCTTATTATATTCTGTCAGCTTAATGTGAAACAAACACGCCGTAGTAGTTTCATTGTTGGTACTCCTGGTTCCCGCCTGTGAGAACCAGACATGTTCAGTATCGCCTACCGCTGCAATGGAGGTAACATGCGAGGAACAATATGGGTCTTTGAAATTCTGCTTTCGTCTCAACAAATCTTCAGTTGAGGCCTATACAATGTTACAGGAGGTTTTTGGAGAGTCTGTTCTTCCCTACAGCACAGCTCGAAGGTGGTTTAAAATGTTTAAAGAGGGAAGACAATCAATTTCAAAGGAAGGCCGAGCCGGTGCAGGTGGGTTCGTTTTTTGAACCGCAATAAAAGAGGCAGTCAATGGAATGGCATTGCGCAACGTCACTGAAGGAAAAAAAAAAAACAATTCAAAACTCAGCGTTCGGCAGGGAAAGTTATGGCGACAGTGTTTTGGGATGCAGAGGGTGTGCTTATGATTGATTTTTTGGAGCAGGGATGAACAATAAATTCTGTCCAATACGTCAGAACTGTCAAAAAGCTGAAAGCACGTCTTCACCGAGTTCGCCCAACAAAAACTATGGCGGATGTTCTTCTTTTGCATGACAATGTAAGACCACACACCAGCCGTTACACCACTGCAGAAATTGAGAAACTGGGATGGCAAGTCTTACAGCCCTGACCTGGCACCATCAGACTTTCATCTGTTCGGGCCACTAGAGGAAGCTCATCGTGGGATTCATTTTGAAGATGAGGAGGCTGTGAAAACGTCCGTGCGTCAATGGCTTAGGAAGCAAGACGGTGTGTTTCACCACACTGGAATACATGCCCTAGTTAGAAGGTGGACCAAAACTGTGGAAAAGGACGGAGATTATATTGAATAGTGACAGATTAATCGTCAATGTTGTAGTTTTCAAGCTATGTAAATTTGATTCAATTTTCTTGGCAATTAAAAGAGAAAAAAATCGGAGGCATTACTTCTTGATCCAGCCTCCTATATAGATCAATGTGACAAAACTGGAAGAGACGGCATAGGATGGATAAGAGTAGGAATAATATATCTAAAGTGTTGAGAAGTAATGGGGCAGGGATATGTGAATTTCGTGGAGACGAAAAGAGCACTGTTCATTACCTAATAGAATGTAAGGAGATAAAAAATTACAGGAGAAAAATATGAGATAAGAAATGGGACAGTGTGAGCAAAGAGATAGTGACGTTACGGGGATGGGTGAAAAGAAAAATAGATGTATAGGAGATTTCTTATATAAGTTAAGAGAAAAGTGGATTAGGGTAAAAGAAGCGAAGCTCAAGAAGAAATGACATCAAGTTGCTCAGGAAAACCAAAGGCATATAGCCAGGGGACCTGAGTCAGCTAGTAAATCTTAGGTCAGCAATTTCATGTATTTGTACAGGAGGTATAATAGTGATTGTTCGAAGTTAAATTTGATGGCAGTGAACTTGTAATGGATACTGTACAAATGAATAAATATAAATAAATAAATATACTCTATTATGTAATACAGAATATTATTTTGGGTAAACTCAGTAGAAAGTAAAAAAATATTTCTTATGCAAAAGAAGGTTATAAGAATCATTACTAACACCCACAACAGATGCTCCTGTAAAGATCTTTTGACAAGATTGAAGTTATTAACGTGTCCTTGCATGTATATATTCTCGATCCTAAAATTCTTTGTATGCAATCGTGCCTTATTTGTAACAAATAATGTAATTCACAGAATAAACACTAGACAAAAGTATAATATCCATTATCCTAGTGCTAAACTTTCTTGCTTCCAGAAAGGTGTGCATTATGAAACTATCAAAATATTTGGCGCGCTTCCTAACGTTCTTAAAGAAAAAGTTGATAATTTCGGTGCCTTTAAAAAAGCTGTTAGAGAGTACCTTTGCTCAAAATCTTTTTATTCTGTGCAAGATTATCTGAATGACAAATTATCCTGATAATGCTTCTGTAGCTCTATAAGTAGTATCTAACTGTTCCAGTGACAAATCATTACCAATAAGTCTTTGATGCAGGTTGAAAGTTTATTTTTAATGTATATGTATTTAATAAATAACAAGAATGGTATCCATTGCAAAAAGGTTGAGACGTACTGGCATAATCAAGTGAAAGCTGGTTTAAAAAGTGTTTCATTTTGTATCATATATAATTATCCCTGCTTTGTTTTCCATATTGTTGTTCATATTACCTGTATACTATAATATGTGTCTTATGTTAACTTTTGTACCTCTGGACATGTTCAATGTTCACAGCCTTTTCTGGCTACAATTGAACCTACTGAACGCAAATAAATCTAATCTAATCTATGAAAATATCAAACTAATTCAGACTGTAACGGTAGATTTTGTTTGAAGTGAAAATGAGTTTTGTTTTCTGATATGACTATTAGTGGGCCATGAAATGACAATATAAAACAAATGATACACGGTTGCTAGGAGAAGAAAATCAATAATCTTCATGGATATATGTTCTGTAATCTTGTTTCATGATGATGGAAAAATGTCGCGGGAAATATAAACGTTTTGTAATGGGAACTGAATAATCTTCAAATCTTCTGTAATCTTGGAGTGATGAGTGGACATGCCGGAGTGAGGAATTTTATGTAATTAACGGAAAATGTTAAGAAAGTAAGGATTTGTCGATATGCTGGGGATAACCTGCAATGATTCACTAGGAAAGAAAGTACGAGCAACGTGTAATCCAGCTTATACATTTATAATATATATGACGAAATTGAACTTATCCAAAATTTTATTTATTTCACCACACCTGAAAACAAGAGATCTGATAACTCTTATTTAATCAAACACAATCATCAAGAAACAACTCAAAATACAACGAAGTAACACTGTTATATCTGGCTTCTGGACTGGGTCTCCGAAAAAGACAATGGGCATCCCATCTCCAACATAGAAATCTTATTACATATGGTGCCCGAACGTGTGGCTGATTAAGATGGAGAGAAATTAACTACGAATAGAAATCCTGCTACAAGACGGAAGTTAATTCTTAAACCTATTTCATTTTAATATAGATAAACCTTTACAGAAATAGTTTTCATTAAAGATTTAGTTAAAAATACGAAAGAGCAGTGATTGTCAAATGTTTGACAACTGAAGCTTATATGCTACCATTAAAAGTACATAAGGTTTCTATAACATAGTAAAAACAAGTGAATGCCGAAAACATGAATAACGTATTGCACATTTTAAAACGTTAATAAGAGATATGTTGTAATTTTCTAATGTACAAAAGTTATTTGGATTAAACTAGATAAAGAGTTTTAATGAAGTAGTGATAACCTCTGTTGCTTAAAGCTTAGCAGTTGAACAAGATTACATAAAATTGCTTGTAAATGAAGAGAACTGCCAGACTAGCCACAGAACATTAAAGCAGACATTTGATTTGTCGTATAAGTATACTTATTGCACGGAATTTTAATTGCAATTTTTGTGAAAATAAGCGCTTTCCTCTCACACTCGCGTAAAAAAGGAACTTTCTCTAATAATAATCCTTTTTTCTAAAACAGATAGAGTTGTCTCAAAAAGTTTACTGCTGGTAAAAAAATTAGTATATGTGGGGAGCCAAGAAAAACCGGACTCCGAGGGCACTGCCACTCGTAGACGTATTGCAAGGTTCTCACGCTAGATGGTGCTAGTAGAGACCTTCATGAAACAGCTGTACAGACGGCGTCAGTGTAGAGCTGAACGTGCAAGTATGGTACTGTGTTTCTCTAACTGTTGGAGGGTTATCTCTGCGAAGCCGTTATGGCAACTTTAAAAGAACAAAGAGTGTGTGTGAAATTTCATTTCCTGCTTTAAAAACCTGCAACGGAGACACGCCAAATGCTTCCAGGAGGACGCTATGAGCCGCACACAGGTTTTCGAGTGGTTTGGGCGCTTTAAACGCTGTGAGATGTGTGTTGAAGACCAAGCTCGTTCTGGCCGCCCTTCAACATCGCGAAATGAGGACAACATTGAAAAGGTCCGCCAAAAGATCTACGAGGATCGTCGCCAAACGATCGACCAAATTTCAGCAACGACAGGAATCAGTTGGAGCTCGTGTCAGCGGATTTTGAGGGAGGATTTGCGCATGAGACGTGTTGCTGCTGAATTTGTTCCGCGCCTTCTCAAACAGGAGCACAAAACCATCCGCATGAATGTGTCTCAGGACTTGAAAACAGAGATTGCACGTGATCCATACTTCTTGAACAAAGTCATTACAGGGGATGAGAGTTGGTGTTACGGGTATGACCCAGAAACCAAGCAAGCGTCAGGCCAGTGGAGGACTCCCAACTCTCCCAGATCAAAAAAGCAAGGCAAGTGAGGTCAAATGTGAAGATGATGATTATCGTCTTTTTTTATGTTCGTGGAATTGTGCATCGGGAACTCGTACCTCCTGGCCAGACTGTTAACCAACACTTTTACTTGGATGTTTTAAGGCGTCTGCGAGAGGATGTGAGGAGGAAACGCCCGGAACTTTGGCGATCAGGTGACTGGTTTCTGCATCACGACAACACTCCAGCACACACGGCCTTACGAGTGACCCACTATTTGGCATCTCAGAGGTGGTCTGTCGTTCCCCACGCTCCGTATTCGCCGGACCTAGCCCCGTGCGACTTTTTCCTTTTTCCACGAATGAAAAAAAAACCCTAAAAGTGGAGCGTCATGACGATGTGGAGGCGGTAAAAACAGCTTCGCAAAGGGCACTGGACAATATCAAACTTGAAGAGTTCCAAACATGCTTCCAACAGTGAGAAAAGAGACTTGACAAGTGCATCGCATGTAATGGGAAGTACTTTGAATGTGACAAGTAATTTTGTAGAAAGTTTTATCTATAAAGTTTTTATGACAACAATCCGGTTTATTTTGGGTACCCCTCGTATTGAATTCTTGGTTACAATTCCGTCCTGTTTCTGTCTACTTGGCATACAAAAATACGATGCCAGGTATACCAGGGGGCGACGCAAAGCTTTAATCATCGCCCTTTAAAGATGTGATAGACAGTTTGTGTTGATATGTGCTTGTTAGTACTTCTCTACGTAGTCAATATCTAGATTTACACATTTTTCCCAGCTTTTCTTGAACTTCCGAATACCTTGATTGTAGAACTCTGCAGAATTTGCTTTAAACCACTCCTCCACTTCATTAATGACGTCATTTGTGTTGTCAAATCAACGACCACGCAACGGATTCTTCATTTCCGAGAACAAGAGAAAGTCACTTGGTGCGAGATCAGGCGAATAAGGCGGATGTTGTAAGGTCACAAAGTCACATTCCCTTGTTTTGTCAACTGCAACTTGAGATAAATGAGCTGGTGTATTGTCAGACAGAAGACGAACAACTTTGGAGAGCATACCGCGTCGTTTCTTAATCAGAGCTGCTCGTAACTTGTCCAGAAGATTGCAGTAGTATCTGCCAGTGATGGTTTGACCCTTGGCAAGATAATCTGTGAGGATGACTCCACGACAGTCACAGAAAACTGAAAGCATGAGCTTCCCAGCTGACTTTTGTACCTTTGTCTTTTTGGGAGGGGGGAATCGGCATGTTTCCATTCTATGATCATGGTTTTTGTCTCTGGATTATACTGATAGATCCAGGATTCATCCATGGTTACCAGACGATCAAAAAAGTCTTCTTCATCCTGTTATAACAGCATCAACATCTGTCTTGAAAGATCACGCCATGTTTGCTTTAGGAAAGGGGTTAGCAAACGTAGAACCCACCGTGCAGACAACTTAGACATGTGTAGTTCGTCCACACACTACCATAACTAAGATGTATCTCATTCATGATCATTTGGATCGTTGCTCGTCTGTCTTCCAGTATTAAACACTCCACTTTCTTCACTGTGACAGCTGACGGTCTACCAGCTCTTGACTCAACTGTCAGGGACATGTGACCAGTTTGAAAATTCCTTTTCCACCTCACAATAGTGTCATACGATGGACAATCATTTGCATAAACAGCCGCCATCTCATTATGGATTTCTCGGGCAGTTTTGCCCTTCAAATGCAGGAACTTGATCACACTACAAGCCTCAATTTTCTCTATCTTACACCTCAGACAGTTCTGGAACAAAACAAAAGGACTCAAGTCACTGAAACTACCAACAATATGTCCCGAGGAATCAATGATGACGCTGAAAAATTTGCATCACTAGCATAAAAACTACCGGGTGATAATTAAAATTTTACAATACCCCCTCGTAAAGCGCAAGGCTGTTGAGTGACTTGTAAGATCATTCTAGCCTTGCAGATTAAGGTTAGAATTCGTTTTAAACAACCAGCTAATGGGCATGGCATTCCAGTACATTTCGTGACAGTTTCACAGTGACATTGTCGTGACGTGTTCGAAAAGCGAGACACGACTAATACACTAATACAAACCTTCAGTTTATTCATTACTTCTTGCCTAGTTACAAGCAATTATAACGCCAAGGTAATACGTCTAAAATGAGACCACATTGCTTCAGTGCATCTGCCATATAAAACAGAGTAGCTCAGGTTTGGGAAATTGGCGCTGATTTACTGCGAGGTTGTTTCGAGATTCGAACAAACTAATGTTTTCCAGCTCCAAGCTTTCAACCATCTGAACTCTGCGGCCTTGTTAACCGTAATAAGCCATTTAATTAAAATAGTAAGAGAATTTCTAAGAAAACCAAAATTTTTGAAAAATATTCCGTATAAACAGCAACCTGGAATGCAGAATTTCATTGATTTTATTTTTCCATTGCCTTC
This sequence comes from Mantis religiosa, assembly GCA_030765055.1. Lineage (NCBI taxonomy): Eukaryota > Metazoa > Arthropoda > Insecta > Mantodea > Mantidae > Mantis > Mantis religiosa. The sequence goes on from CM060949.1 coordinate 23,330,780, forward strand.
TTCCAAGATGGGCGCCTTGTATTTCACAAACATATCGTTGTAAGCTTATGGTACTCGTTCAAAAACCATAATATGAACACAAACCGACATTTTACTTTATTTTGGACTGAGAAAGACAAGAAATATATTTCTGGTCATATCTGCGTATTAAAAGATCAGCTGGTACGCAATACCCTCGTTCAATCATGTACCACACCTCCAGAAACCTTTTTTCTTAAATATGAAATCGTTATTCACTTTTCTATATCTTAATCATACAAAGAGAAAGTAACTTTAAAAGCACCACCTAGAAACCAGCATTAAAACATTTGACTATCACTTAAGGTCTACCGTATTTCCAATAAGATAATGTTTATCTTGAAGTAGATAGAGCAATAAGTGTTTGTACAAGAGTAGAGAAAGTCATGTATACCTCACATAACGACCAAAACATTTGACTATCACTTAAAGTCTACTGTATTCCCAATAAGATAATGTTTATCTTGAAGTAGATAGAGCAATAAGTGTTTGTACAAGAGTAGAGAAAGTCATGTATATATCACATAACGACCAAAATATTTGACTATCATTTAAAGTCTACTGTATTCGCAATAAGATAATGTTTATCTTGAAGTAGATAGAGCAATAAGTGTTTGTACAAGAGTAGAGAAAGTCATGTATACATCACATAACGACCAAAACATTTGACTATCACTTAAAGTCTACTGTATTCCCAATAAGATAATGTTTATCTTGAAGTAGATAGAGCAATAAGTGTTTGTACAAGAGTAGAGAAAGTCATGTATACATCACATAACGACCAAAACATTTGACTATCACTTAAAGTCTACTGTATTCCCAATAAGATAATGTTTATCTTGAAGTAGATAGAGCAATAAGTGTTTGTACAAGAGTAGAGAAAGTCATATATACATCACATAACGACCAAAACATTTGACTATCATTTAAAGTCTACTGTATTCCCAATAAGATAATGTTTATCTTGAAGTAGATAGAGCAATAAGTGTTTGTACAAGAGTAGAGAAAGTCATGTATACCTCACGTAACGACCAAAACATTTGACTATCACTTAAAGTCTACTGTATTCCCAATAAGATAATGTTTATCTTGAAGTAGATAGAGCAATAAGTGTTTGTACAAGAGTAGAGAAAGTCATGTATACATCACATAACGACCAAGACATTTGACTATCATTTAAAGTCTACTGTATTCCCAATAAGATAATGTTTATCTTGAAGTAGATAGAGCAATAAGTGTTTGTACAAGAGTAGAGAAAGTCATGTATACCTCACGTAACGACCAAAACATTTGACTATCACTTAAAGTCTACTGTATTCCCAATAAGATAATGTTTATCTTGAAGTAGATAGAGCAATAAGTGTTTGTACAAGAGTAGAGAAAGTCATGTATACATCACATAACGACCAAAACATTTGACTATCATTTAAAGTCTACTGTATTCCCAATAAGATAATGTTTATCTTGAAGTAGATAGAGCAATAAGTGTTTATACAAGAGTAGAGAAAGTCATGTATACATCACATAACGACCAAAGATTCGACTATCACTTATAGTCTACTGTATTCCCAATAAGATAATGTTTATCTTGAAGGAGATAGAGCAATAAGTGTTTGTACAGGAGTAGAGAAAGACATGTATACATCACATAACGACCAAAACATTTGACTATCATTTAAAGTCTACTGTATTCCCAATAAGATAATGTTTATCTTGAAGTAGATAGAGCAATAAGTGTTTGTACAAGAGTAGAGAAAGTCACGTATACATCACAAAACGACCAAAACCTTTGACTATCACTTAAAGTCTACGGTATTCCCAATAAGATAATGTTTATCTTGAAGTAGATAGAGCAATAAGTGTTTGTACAAGAGTAGAGAAAGTCATGTATACATCACATAACGACCAAGACATTTGACTATCACTTAAAGTCTACTGTATTCCCAATAAGATAATGTTTATCTTGAAGTAGATAGAGCAATAAGTGTTTGTACAAGAGTAGAGAAAGTCATGTATACATCACATAACGACCAAAATATTTGACTATCATTTAAAGTCTACTGTATTCCCAATAAGATAATGTTTATCTTGAAGTAGATAGAGCAATAAGTGTTTGTAGAAGAGTAGAGAAAGTCATGTATACCTCACGTAACGACCAAAACATTTGACTATCACTTATAGTCTACTGTATTCCCAATAAGATAATGTTTATCTTGAAGTAGATAGAGCAATAAGTGTTTGTACAAGAGTAGAGAAAGTCATGTATACATCACATAACGACCAAAACATTTGACTATCATTTAAAGTCTACTGTATTCCCAATAAGATAATGTTTATCATGAAGTAGATAGAGCAATAAGTGTTTATACAAGAGTAGAGAAAGTCATGTATACATCACATAACGACCAAAATATTCGACTATCACTTATAGTCTACTGTATTCCCAATAAGATAATGTTTATCTTGAAGGAGATAGAGCAATAAGTGTTTGTACAGGAGTAGAGAAAGACATGTATACATCACATAACGACCAAAACATTTGACTATCATTTAAAGTCTACTGTATTCCCAATAAGATAATGTTTATCTTGAAGTAGATAGAGCAATAAGTGTTTGTACAAGAGTAGAGAAAGTCATGTATACATCACATAACGACCAAAACATTTGACTATCATTTAAAGTCTACTGTATTCCCAATAAGATAATGTTTATCTTGAAGTAGATAGAGCAATAAGTGTTTATACAAGAGTAGAGAAAGTCATGTATACATCACATAACGACCAAAATATTCGACTATCACTTATAGTCTACTGTATTCCCAATAAGATAATGTTTATCTTGAAGGAGATAGAGCAATAAGTGTTTGTACAGGAGTAGAGAAAGACATGTATACATCACATAACGACCAAAACATTTGACTATCATTTAAAGTCTACTGTATTCCCAATAAGATAATGTTTATCTTGAAGTAGATAGAGCAATAAGTGTTTGTACAAGAGTAGAGAAAGTCACGTATACATCACAAAACGACCAAAACCTTTGATTATCACTTAAAGTCTACGGTATTCCCAATAAGATAATGTTTATCTTGAAGTAGATAGAGCAATAAGTGTTTGTACAAGAGTAGAGAAAGTCATGTATACATCACATAACGACCAAGACATTTGACTATCACTTAAAGTCTACTGTATTCCCAATAAGATAATGTTTATCTTGAAGTAGATAGAGCAATAAGTGTTTGTACAAGAGTAGAGAAAGTCATGTATACATCACATAACGACCAAAATATTTGGCTATCATTTAAAGTCTACTGTATTCCCAATAAGATAATGTTTATCTTGAAGTAGATAGAGCAATAAGTGTTTGTAGAAGAGTAGAGAAAGTCATGTATACCTCACGTAACGACCAAAACATTTGACTATCACTTAAAGTCTACTGTATTCCCAATAAGATAATGTTTATCTTGAAGTAGATAGAGCAATAAGTGTTTGTACAAGAGTAGAGAAAGTCATGTATACATCACATAACGACCAAAACATTTGACTATCATTTAAAGTCTACTGTATTCCCAATAAGATAATGTTTATCATGAAGTAGATAGAGCAATAAGTGTTTATACAAGAGTAGAGAAAGTCATGTATACATCACATAACGACCAAAATATTCGACTATCACTTATAGTCTACTGTATTCCCAATAAGATAATGTTTATCTTGAAGGAGATAGAGCAATAAGTGTTTGTACAGGAGTAGAGAAAGACATGTATACATCACATAACGACCAAAACATTTGACTATCATTTAAAGTCTACTGTATTCCCAATAAGATAATGTTTATCTTGAAGTAGATAGAGCAATAAGTGTTTGTACAAGAGTAGAGAAAGTCACGTATACATCACAAAACGACCAAAACCTTTGACTATCACATAAAGTCTACGGTATTCCCAATAAGATAATGTTTATCTTGAAGTAGATAGAGCAATAAGTGTTTGTACAAGAGTAGAGAAAGTCATGTATACATCACATAACGACCAAAACATTTGACTATCACTTAAAGTCTACTGTATTCCCAATAAGATAATGTTTATCTTGAAGTAGATAGAGCAATAAGTGTTTGTACAAGAGTAGAGAAAGTCATGTATACATCACATAACGACCAAAACATTTGACTATCACTTAAAGTCTACTGTATTCCCAATAAGATAATGTTTATCTTGAAGTAGATAGAGCAATAAGTGTTTGTACAAGAGTAGAGAAAGTCATATATACATCACATAACGACCAAAACATTTGACTATCATTTAAAGTCTACTGTATTCCCAATAAGATAATGTTTATCTTGAAGTAGATAGAGCAATAAGTGTTTGTACAAGAGTAGAGAAAGTCATGTATACATCACATAACGACCAAGACATTTGACTATCACTTAAAGTCTACTGTATTCCCAATAAGATAATGTTTATCTTGAAGTAGATAGAGCAATAAGTGTTTGTACAAGAGTAGAGAAAGTCATGTATACATCACATAACGACCAAGACATTTGACTATCACTTAAAGTCTACTGTATTCCCAATAAGATAATGTTTATCTTGAAGTAGATAGAGCAATAAGTGTTTGTACAAGAGTAGAGAAAGTCATGTATACCTCACGTAACGACCAAAACATTTGACTATCACTTAAAGTCTACTGTATTCCCAATAAGATAATGTTTATCTTGAAGTAGATAGAGCAATAAGTGTTTGTACAAGAGTAGAGAAAGTCATGTATACATCACATAACGACCAAAACATTTGACTATCATTTAAAGTCTACTGTATTCCCAATAAGATAATGTTTATCTTGAAGTAGATAGAGAAATAAGTGTTTATACAAGAGTAGAGAAAGTCATGTATACATCACATAACGACCAAAATATTCGACTATCACTTATAGTCTACTGTATTCCCAATAAGATAATGTTTATCTTGAAGGAGATAGAGCAATAAGTGTTTGTACAGGAGTAGAGAAAGACATGTATACATCACATAACGACCAAAACATTTGACTATCATTTAAAGTCTACTGTATTCCCAATAAGATAATGTTTATCTTGAAGTAGATAGAGCAATAAGTGTTTGTACAAGAGTAGAGAAAGTCACGTATACATCACAAAACGACCAAAACCTTTGACTATCACTTAAAGTCTACGGTATTCCCAATAAGATAATGTTTATCTTGAAGTAGATAGAGCAATAAGTGTTTGTACAAGAGTAGAGAAAGTCATGTATACATCACATAACGACCAAGACATTTGACTATCACTTAAAGTCTACTGTATTCCCAATAAGATAATGTTTATCTTGAAGTAGATAGAGCAATAAGTGTTTGTACAAGAGTAGAGAAAGTCATGTATACATCACATAACGACCAAAATATTTGACTATCATTTAAAGTCTACTGTATTCCCAATAAGATAATGTTTATCTTGAAGTAGATAGAGCAATAAGTGTTTGTAGAAGAGTAGAGAAAGTCATGTATACCTCACGTAACGACCAAAACATTTGACTATCACTTAAAGTCTACTGTATTCCCAATAAGATAATGTTTATCTTGAAGTAGATAGAGCAATAAGTGTTTGTACAAGAGTAGAGAAAGTCATGTATACATCACATAACGACCAAAACATTTGACTATCATTTAAAGTCTACTGTATTCCCAATAAGATAATGTTTATCATGAAGTAGATAGAGCAATAAGTGTTTATACAAGAGTAGAGAAAGTCATGTATACATCACATAACGACCAAAATATTCGACTATCACTTATAGTCTACTGTATTCCCAATAAGATAATGTTTATCTTGAAGGAGATAGAGCAATAAGTGTTTGTACAGGAGTAGAGAAAGACATGTATACATCACATAACGACCAAAACATTTGACTATCATTTAAAGTCTACTGTATTCCCAATAAGATAATGTTTATCTTGAAGTAGATAGAGCAATAAGTGTTTGTACAAGAGTAGAGAAAGTCATGTATACATCACATAACGACCAAAACATTTGACTATCATTTAAAGTCTACTGTATTCCCAATAAGATAATGTTTATCTTGAAGTAGATAGAGCAATAAGTGTTTATACAAGAGTAGAGAAAGTCATGTATACATCACATAACGACCAAAATATTCGACTATCACTTATAGTCTACTGTATTCCCAATAAGATAATGTTTATCTTGAAGGAGATAGAGCAATAAGTGTTTGTACAGGAGTAGAGAAAGACATGTATACATCACATAACGACCAAAACATTTGACTATCATTTAAAGTCTACTGTATTCCCAATAAGATAATGTTTATCTTGAAGTAGATAGAGCAATAAGTGTTTGTACAAGAGTAGAGAAAGTCACGTATACATCACAAAACGACCAAAACCTTTGACTATCACTTAAAGTCTACGGTATTCCCAATAAGATAATGTTTATCTTGAAGTAGATAGAGCAATAAGTGTTTGTACAAGAGTAGAGAAAGTCATGTATACATCACATAACGACCAAGACATTTGACTATCACTTAAAGTCTACTGTATTCCCAATAAGATAATGTTTATCTTGAAGTAGATAGAGCAATAAGTGTTTGTACAAGAGTAGAGAAAGTCATGTATACATCACATAACGACCAAAATATTTGGCTATCATTTAAAGTCTACTGTATTCCCAATAAGATAATGTTTATCTTGAAGTAGATAGAGCAATAAGTGTTTGTAGAAGAGTAGAGAAAGTCATGTATACCTCACGTAACGACCAAAACATTTGACTATCACTTAAAGTCTACTGTATTCCCAATAAGATAATGTTTATCTTGAAGTAGATAGAGCAATAAGTGTTTGTACAAGAGTAGAGAAAGTCATGTATACATCACATAACGACCAAAACATTTGACTATCATTTAAAGTCTACTGTATTCCCAATAAGATAATGTTTATCATGAAGTAGATAGAGCAATAAGTGTTTATACAAGAGTAGAGAAAGTCATGTATACATCACATAACGACCAAAATATTCGACTATCACTTATAGTCTACTGTATTCCCAATAAGATAATGTTTATCTTGAAGGAGATAGAGCAATAAGTGTTTGTACAGGAGTAGAGAAAGACATGTATACATCACATAACGACCAAAACATTTGACTATCATTTAAAGTCTACTGTATTCCCAATAAGATAATGTTTATCTTGAAGTAGATAGAGCAATAAGTGTTTGTACAAGAGTAGAGAAAGTCACGTATACATCACAAAACGACCAAAACCTTTGACTATCACTTAAAGTCTACGGTATTCCCAATAAGATAATGTTTATCTTGAAGTAGATAGAGCAATAAGTGTTTGTACAAGAGTAGAGAAAGTCATGTATACATCACATAACGACCAAAACATTTGACTATCACTTAAAGTCTACTGTATTCCCAATAAGATAATGTTTATCTTGAAGTAGATAGAGCAATAAGTGTTTGTACAAGAGTAGAGAAAGTCATGTATACATCACATAACGACCAAAACATTTGACTATCACTTAAAGTCTACTGTATTCCCAATAAGATAATGTTTATCTTGAAGTAGATAGAGCAATAAGTGTTTGTACAAGAGTAGAGAAAGTCATATATACATCACATAACGACCAAAACATTTGACTATCATTTAAAGTCTACTGTATTCCCAATAAGATAATGTTTATCTTGAAGTAGATAGAGCAATAAGTGTTTGTACAAGAGTAGAGAAAGTCATGTATACATCACATAACGACCAAGACATTTGACTATCACTTAAAGTCTACTGTATTCCCAATAAGATAATGTTTATCTTGAAGTAGATAGAGCAATAAGTGTTTGTACAAGAGTAGAGAAAGTCATGTATACATCACATAACGACCAAGACATTTGACTATCACTTAAAGTCTACTGTATTCCCAATAAGATAATGTTTATCTTGAAGTAGATAGAGCAATAAGTGTTTGTACAAGAGTAGAGAAAGTCATGTATACCTCACGTAACGACCAAAACATTTGACTATCACTTAAAGTCTACTGTATTCCCAATAAGATAATGTTTATCTTGAAGTAGATAGAGCAATAAGTGTTTGTACAAGAGTAGAGAAAGTCATGTATACATCACATAACGACCAAAACATTTGACTATCATTTAAAGTCTACTGTATTCCCAATAAGATAATGTTTATCTTGAAGTAGATAGAGCAATAAGTGTTTATACAAGAGTAGAGAAAGTCATGTATACATCACATAACGACCAAAATATTCGACTATCACTTATAGTCTACTGTATTCCCAATAAGATAATGTTTATCTTGAAGGAGATAGAGCAATAAGTGTTTGTACAGGAGTAGAGAAAGACATGTATACATCACATAACGACCAAAACATTTGACTATCATTTAAAGTCTACTGTATTCCCAATAAGATAATGTTTATCTTGAAGTAGATAGAGCAATAAGTGTTTGTACAAGAGTAGAGAAAGTCACGTATACATCACAAAACGACCAAAACCTTTGACTATCACTTAAAGTCTACGGTATTCCCAATAAGATAATGTTTATCTTGAAGTAGATAGAGCAATAAGTGTTTGTACAAGAGTAGAGAAAGTCATGTATACATCACATAACGACCAAGACATTTGACTATCACTTAAAGTCTACTGTATTCCCAATAAGATAATGTTTATCTTGAAGTAGATAGAGCAATAAGTGTTTGTACAAGAGTAGAGAAAGTCATGTATACATCACATAACGACCAAAATATTTGACTATCATTTAAAGTCTACTGTATTCCCAATAAGATAATGTTTATCTTGAAGTAGATAGAGCAATAAGTGTTTGTAGAAGAGTAGAGAAAGTCATGTATACCTCACGTAACGACCAAAACATTTGACTATCACTTAAAGTCTACTGTATTCCCAATAAGATAATGTTTATCTTGAAGTATATAGAGCAATAAGTGTTTGTACAAGAGTAGAGAAAGTCATGTATACATCACATAACGACCAAAACATTTGACTATCATTTAAAGTCTACTGTATTCCCAATAAGATAATGTTTATCATGAAGTAGATAGAGCAATAAGTGTTTATACAAGAGTAGAGAAAGTCATGTATACATCACATAACGACCAAAATATTCGACTATCACTTATAGTCTACTGTATTCCCAATAAGATAATGTTTATCTTGAAGGAGATAGAGCAATAAGTGTTTGTACAGGAGTAGAGAAAGACATGTATACTTCACATAACGACCAAAACATTTGACTATCATTTAAAGTCTACTGTATTCCCAATAAGATAATGTTTATCTTGAAGTAGATAGAGCAATAAGTGTTTGTACAAGAGTAGAGAAAGTCATGTATACATCACATAACGACCAAAACATTTGACTATCATTTAAAGTCTACTGTATTCCCAATAAGATAATGTTTATCTTGAAGTAGATAGAGCAATAAGTGTTTATACAAGAGTAGAGAAAGTCATGTATACATCACATAACGACCAAAATATTCGACTATCACTTATAGTCTACTGTATTCCCAATAAGATAATGTTTATCTTGAAGGAGATAGAGCAATAAGTGTTTGTACAGGAGTAGAGAAAGACATGTATACATCACATAACGACCAAAACATTTGACTATCATTTAAAGTCTACTGTATTCCCAATAAGATAATGTTTATCTTGAAGTAGATAGAGCAATAAGTGTTTGTACAAGAGTAGAGAAAGTCACGTATACATCACAAAACGACCAAAACCTTTGACTATCACTTAAAGTCTACGGTATTCCCAATAAGATAATGTTTATCTTGAAGTAGATAGAGCAATAAGTGTTTGTACAAGAGTAGAGAAAGTCATGTATACATCACATAACGACCAAGACATTTGACTATCACTTAAAGTCTACTGTATTCCCAATAAGATAATGTTTATCTTGAAGTAGATAGAGCAATAAGTGTTTGTACAAGAGTAGAGAAAGTCATGTATACATCACATAACGACCAAAATATTTGGCTATCATTTAAAGTCTACTGTATTCCCAATAAGATAATGTTTATCTTGAAGTAGATAGAGCAATAAGTGTTTGTAGAAGAGTAGAGAAAGTCATGTATACCTCACGTAACGACCAAAACATTTGACTATCACTTAAAGTCTACTGTATTCCCAATAAGATAATGTTTATCTTGAAGTAGATAGAGCAATAAGTGTTTGTACAAGAGTAGAGAAAGTCATGTATACATCACATAACGACCAAAACATTTGACTATCATTTAAAGTCTACTGTATTCCCAATAAGATAATGTTTATCATGAAGTAGATAGAGCAATAAGTGTTTATACAAGAGTAGAGAAAGTCATGTATACATCACATAACGACCAAAATATTCGACTATCACTTATAGTCTACTGTATTCCCAATAAGATAATGTTTATCTTGAAGGAGATAGAGCAATAAGTGTTTGTACAGGAGTAGAGAAAGACATGTATACATCACATAACGACCAAAACATTTGACTATCATTTAAAGTCTACTGTATTCCCAATAAGATAATGTTTATCTTGAAGTAGATAGAGCAATAAGTGTTTGTACAAGAGTAGAGAAAGTCACGTATACATCACAAAACGACCAAAACCTTTGACTATCACTTAAAGTCTACGGTATTCCCAATAAGATAATGTTTATCTTGAAGTAGATAGAGCAATAAGTGTTTGTACAAGAGTAGAGAAAGTCATGTATACATCACATAACGACCAAAACATTTGACTATCACTTAAAGTCTACTGTATTCCCAATAAGATAATGTTTATCTTGAAGTAGATAGAGCAATAAGTGTTTGTACAAGAGTAGAGAAAGTCATGTATACATCACATAACGACCAAAACATTTGACTATCACTTAAAGTCTACCGTATTCCCAATAAGATAATGTTTATCTTGAAGTAGATAGAGCAATAAGTGTTTGTACAAGAGTAGAGAAAGCCATGTATACGTCACATAACGACCAAAACATTTGACTATCACTTAAAGTCTACTGTATTCCCAATAAGATAATATTTATCTTGAAGTAGATAGAGCAATGAGTGTTTCTACAAGGGTAGAGAAAATCATATCGTTTTGTTTATAACATAAATGTTGCTTTAATGGAAATATGCTTAGCTTTAAAGCCAAATGGGAAATTGTTCGCAGAAACTTGATACCTTCTCTATTTTGAAATTTGAGAGTGTAGATATTGCATTGACAGTTGCGTGTTGAAATTACAAGCTATAGGGAACCTTTTTATCTGCATGTGGCATTTGATAATTTCCTATATTTATGTGAATAAACAAAAAACTGAGACAGGACGTGATGGTTTGGAAAGTGGATCCTAATTTGCTTATACGCCTGCTTGTTATTGGTAGTGCCTATTAGGGATGTACAAAGTTCATTCCTCCCTGAGTAGAAATCACAATTAATAATTTTGATCTAGGTAAACAAGTCAGCGACAAAAAATAAACCTACATTCATATAATTTTCTCTATATATTCTTCAACATTTTATTACTTATTATTGCGTCTGTTCTATCTCCTCTAGAGATAATTGAGAAGAAAATTTGCACAAATGCTCTTGTTGTATATTTCTTTCAGGTACAATGGGATTTATCGAATACATTAAAGTTAAACTTTTAAAAACAACTCGTTATATAGTGGTTTTGAAATTCCTTTTTTGCTAAATATAACGTTAAGTTATATCGGACAATAAATGAAATGATGTTCAAATGAGTACAGGGTGCATAGAGCTTAGAGTTACCAGACATCCATCTTTCAGGATAAAAGTAAACCTCCAACGTTAAGTCATATCGGACGATGAATGAAATTATGTTCAAATGAGTACAGGATACATAGAGCTTAGATATACCAGGCATTCATCTTTCAGAATAAGAGATAACCTCCAACGTTAAGTCATATCGGACGATGAATGAAATGATGTTCAAATGAGTACAGGGTGCATAGAGCTTAGAGTTACCAGACATCCATCTTTCAGGATAAAAGTAAACCTCCAACGTTAAGTCATATCGGACGATGAATGAAATGATGTTCAAATGAGTACAGGATACATAGAGCTTAGATATACCAGGCATTCATCTTTCAGAATAAGAGATAACCTCCAACGTTAAGTCATATCGGATGTTGAATGAAATGATGTACAAATGAGTACAGGGTGCATAGAGCTTAGAGTTACCAGACATTCATCTTTCAGGATAAGAGAAAACCTCCAACGTTAAGTCATATCGGACGATGAATGAAATGATGTACAAATGAATACAGGGTACATAGAGCTTAGAGTTACCAGACATTCATCTTTCAGGATAAGAGATAACCTCCAACGTTAAGTCATATCGGATGTTGAATGAAATGATGTACAAATGAGTACAGGGTGCATAGAGCTTAGAGTTACCAGACATTCATCTTTCAGGATAAGAGAAAACCTCCAACGTTAAGTCATATCGGACGATGAATGAAATGATGTTCAAATGAGTACAGGTTACATAGAGCTTAGAGTTACCAGACATTCATCTTTCAGGATAAGAGAAAACCTCCCACGTTAAGTCATATCGGACGATGAATGAAATGATGTTCAAATGAGTACAGGGTACATAGAGCTTAGAGTTACCAGACATTCATCTTTCAGTATAAGGAAAACCTCCAACGTTAAGTCATATTGGACGATGAATGAAATGATGTACAAATGAGTACAGGTTACATAGAGCTTAGAGTTACCAGACATTCATCTTTCAGGATAAGAGAAAACCTCCAACGTTAAGTCATATCGGACGATGAATGAAATGATGTTCAAATGAGTACAGAGTACATAGAGCTTAGAGTTACCAGACATTCATCTTTCATGATAAGAGAAAAACAGTCGGTCTACTTAGAAGCAGGAATGAATGTAATATCCAATGTTTGCTGGAGTCTTGTAGCTATTATGCTAGCCTACAGTTCCGACCAGATGGAAAACTATCTTTTAACTTCTGGTATAAAAGTCTTTGTTTAAGCTTCTGTTGAGTGACAGGTAAGGCTGCTTTAAGGTTTATTTGCAAAGAAAGGGAGCTCGTATCATTAACCAGAATGTCCTCGAGTATTTTCACATTTCAAACTCTTAGCGTCGTTATTCTGACGTGGCGCTATCTAGAATAACGGGCCAACCACTCAACCACCTGCGCTCCTTGCGGTAGAATCTGACACTTTTGAACACAATTTTATTTGGAAAACACTGCTATTGACTGTTTTAACATAGGCGCCATTACAACTTGTTATTTTAAAGCGCTTCAAATTTTGTTTAACTCGACGGAGTTTACTAATTTATAAACAATAATATTGGAGCGAATTTTACTTTAAAGTTTGTCTATAGATACCAATCCATGAAAAATTAATTCATGTAAATTTGTCTTGCATACCTAAATTTTCCCTTGATAATTGGTTATTATTAAATGCTTGTGCATAAATTATTTTTTATGCGTTACTTAAAGTTTATTTTACATTACCTGATACATATATACAGCGCTTCGGAGTCAGAGCCAATATTTTAATGAGTTACGAAATCTGTTCAATAAAGAGTGACCACAATTTTTTTGACAACGTACATTTGTTCAACTTCATAATTTTGATGGTCCTTCTCAAAATAGTCTCCCCTGAATGCGATGCACTTGTCCCAGCGTTTCTGCCGGTCTTCAAAGAGATGCTGAAAATAACTTTTTGAGAAATCCTTCAAAATCGTCTCTGCAGCCTTCACCACTGCTTCTGATGATGGATAATGTCTCCCACGAAGGCGTTTCTTCAAGTTAGGGAATAGAGAAAAGTCACATGGGGCTAAATCCTGACTATAGGGAGGGTGAGGGATACACTTCACGTTGATTTTTGCAAGATATTCAACAACATTGGCAATATGCGGCCGCGCACTATCGTGGTGCAGCATCCAGCCTGCTTCATGGAAATGTGGTCTTTTACACCTGATATGGACATGCAATGTTTTCAGGACATCCCTGTAGTATTGTCCAGTTACTGATATGTGTGCAGGTACAACATGCTGATAAACCATTCCATGTATATCAAAGAATGAGGTGACCATAACGTTCCCGGCAGAAGCAACTACTTTTGCTATTTGGGGGGTCGTTGACGAAGGAGATTTCCACACTGAGCTTTGCTGTTTGCTCTCAGGATCAAAATGATGTAGCCAAGTTTCATCAGCAGCGATTACCTTTGAAAGAAACTCCGGATATTCCTCTAACTTCACGTTTAACTGCATGTTACCTCCGTTGCAGCGGTAGGCGATACTGAACATGTCTGAACTTGCCTGGTTCTCACAGGCCGGAACCAGGAGTACCAACAGTGAAACTACTACGGCGTGTTTGTTTCACATTTAGCTAATAGGATATAATAAAACTGAATTTTATTGCGCAAAATTATGACCGTAAAAATGATGATCATTCTTTATTGAATAGTCCTCTTATTTGATCGATATTTCACCTAAATAGATGTTTTAAGATGTGCAAAATCCAGAGAAGAGAAATTTTGTGTGCTTAAGATCGCACGCCAGAGGTGAAAACTTAAAAAACTATTCATTATAAATTATTTTCAAAAATGTAATGTTGACAGTCATTCTTGCGCAAAGAGGTCAGTTGCGAGGTAAACATTTGATGCCTTACGCTAAATGTTCTCTGAAACAACTGAATGACGACGGACTTCCGACCGTGCGAGAAGGGCTATACATAAAGGATGTATAAAGGAAGGGAAATCAAATCACACAATATACTGCTTACATGTATTTTATTTTTGTATTAAAATACATGCTATTTCACAATCATTTTTCATATTTTTTTCCTTGCTGATAGACATATTTCATTGCATTATTATTGTTAGTAAAAATGCAAGTTGATACATATCTTATAACATAATCATATGATATTCATTTGCTTATTTGGATGTTTTTTTAATATTCGGAAATGTTTGGTTATGTATACATTTTACACATGTTATTACATATTCGTGCATATACTCATTAATACATATTTTATTACATGTCATGTTTATTTCAAATGTTTTGTCACAATTGATACTGACATTAATACATACTTTATTACATGTCATGTTTATTTCAAATGTTTTGTCACAATTGATACTGACATTAATACATATTTTATTACATGTCATATTTATTTCAAATGTTTAGTCACAATTGATACTGACATTAATACATTTTGAATTCAACTCAATTTTATATTTATTTTATTCTCCAAAAAGAAAAATACAGTACAATTTCAAAGTAAAGAAGGAAAACAAAACACACTACCTGTAACAAACAAGGATATATGATTATGCAATATATAGTGACTCTGTGGGTTCGTTAAATCAAAAGTCCTGGCTGCAAACACTAAACATTTTTCTTTATTTCGGTAGAAATCAATTTGACAGTTGAAAATTACGTCACATACACAGTTAAGTGCGGCAGATCTACCCTGTCATCCTTCCACCCGGGAGCGAAGGATAACTTCGGGGGTCTTTCCATAGGGCAATACCTGATTTCTTAACCCACCCCCCCCCCCCTACGTTGACAACAAAGTCAAGACGGGATGGACATGGATACGGCACTTATGCGCGTCAACCCCACAGGGAAGACTACCGAATAACCTCAGAGGTGCTTACTAGCTCTGTAGGCTAGTACCCGGGACTTTTGAAGCAACCCTCTCCCCCTCCGGGTGGCCGTAGCCTGGTGGGTGTCGGGAACACACTGGCCTCTCAAGTCCAACCCAATCCGAACAACTCTCCGACGGGAGGGGCTCAGCAGTTCGGCCCGAGGTTTTTCTAGTAACGTCAGAGGTACAGATGTAATTTTATATCTTGACAGATGGAGAGTGATGCGCAGTAGTATCTGGACGAGTCCACCTCAGTACTCAGTTGCAACTGTAGAGGAGGACAGGTCAGTTGCGAGCAAGTAAACAAGTGCAGAGCTACTCGGTAATACTACAGCTTGTTTCAAAATGTGTGTGTCTCCTGGTTGCAAGAGAGCATTTAGAAATGACGTCCCCTAGCAGCACATTAGGAAGTAAAGTGCTACATTTAAAAACACGAGATGTAATAACCAATGTTTATAGATGTATAAAAAAGAAACAATGGTCTGGGTCAGCTATAAAAATCTGGGGAAGGGTATCTGAGGCAACAGTTGTGTCTGTAAGCAGTTTAGGTGAGTTATTACGGAAATGTGTAGTGTTTAACGCCCGCTTTTACTACATACGGCACCGCAGGCGGTGACACTGATGATACATGAGATGAAGATGGAGCACCGGTGGAATGAGATGGCGGGGGAAACCGGAGATCTCGAAGTAAACCCGCCCCAGCGCCGTGTTGTCCACCACAAACCTCACTTTGCGGGCGCCTGGGATCGAACCCGGGCTGCCTTGGTGAGAGCCAAGCGGTCCAACCACTGAGCCACGACGCGGCCATTAAGGAAAAAAATCCATTGGTGCTAGTGCAACAACATCTTTCTCTATGCCCAGTAAACAAAGATTAAGAACATGCACAAAATCTATTTTGGATTTTTTAATTCAGAAGTAGTTAGGCGAACTATGAGTAATTTTTAAAGCACAGAAGAACAAAGACCAACTCTGAAGAAAGTGCTTATGAAGCTTGAAAATTCTACTGACTATCAAGTCAGCATCTCAACATTAGGAAGAGTTCTTTTGAAGCTAGGATTTATATGAAAGATAAAAACACTAAGCGTGACAGACAAATTTTAATCGAACATCGTCCCATACGTGCAAAAAGGCTTAAGTATTTACGAAATATTCGGTGATATCGAAGTGAAGTCTATACGGATAAAACTTATATAAATACAGCACATACTGGACTATATGCCTGGAGTGAAATATGTTACAGGGACTCTGCAGCGATATTGAAAGGCCGACAGTTGTTTATCATGCCTGCTGGAGGAGAACAGGGTTTTGTTCCAAATGCCTATGTACTATTTAAGATCCAACAAAAGCGTGGAGATTACTACCATAGTAAGAATTACAACTTAGTTTATAAGATCTGCAATACTGGCTTCGAGGGTGAGATTTGTTTTTAGACAGCTTATCCACCGTACTCTCCTCTCGTATTCTTAAGTTGTTTTTGCTTTTTTTTTTTGTTTGTTTGTTTGTTTGTAATTTACGTCTTCCAAAGTTAAGTCATATCGGACGGCGAGTGAATTGGGTGAAAGGGTCCATGGAGCTTAGAGTTATCCGACATTAGTCTTGAAGGACAAGGGAAAACGCCGGAAAAAACCTTATCCAGGTAACTCACCGTGACCAAGATTCGAACTCGGGACCTCTTGAACGTGAGGCAGTCATGCTATCATCTACGCTACCGAGGCGGGCATTCTTAAGCGTGTGACGCATTGTGGTGATAGGTGCACTGCCCCCATCACAGTTGCTGCTCATCCTTTCTGTGCAGGATTTTTGTCAATATAAAATAATGCATGTGTATCACGAGTGCTGAGGGTCCGCAGCGCTCCCACCACGTCAGCTGAAGGGGACTGGTTCCCTCCCCTACGGGAACGTCACATACGCAATACAACTTGCAAGGTCATCGACCACAAACACAGCTCACACAGCTGTTCACGCACGCGAGTTCAATGAACAACTGACTCCAGTGGCAGGCTGTGGCTCACTTTTTATACCTTACTCACTATCCGGAATGTTCTCAAACAATGAAGACGGCGCTAGAAGAAAGATGAACTCTCGAGAAATCCGTCTCTTTCCGCCCCCCCCCCAACGTTTCGGTAAGCTTTTATCTCCGCACTGCATTGCCGGTCTCTTTGAATGCCTCGCCGCACCGCCTCGTCGCAACAATGCATTCGTGACAATATAAATGTAAAACAAGAACGAAAAAAAAATGATGATTCAAATCATTTATTTCATATTATACAATAAGTTTGCTGTCTTTTTAGTTTCTCATCCTTCAGATACAGAAGGTAATGAAATCGCCAACAAATTTCGACTTTGATGTTTTAATGTTTCGTGGCATTTCTTAGGGTGTATAATAAAAAAATAAATAAATAAAAATAATTGTATATAAAGTACTCTAGCGAATTTTGCCTTGAGTGGCCTTCATCTGCATTATCATAATCTAAAAATGAAATTATAGGTTTATGGTAACTAAAATATGAAATGAATACTTTTGAATGAAATCTATTTTCTAAATTAAAAAGAAAACTACATCAATTGTTCCATATTTCATCGTACTTTCATTAGAATCATTTGACATATTTAAATTTAATGTTGATTTCAAAAAGTTCACTATATATCAACTTTATATATCAAATATTTTGACCCTCGGTCGGTCTGGGGAAAAACATAAGCTATAAGTTGTAAAAGAAAAAAAAACGTCGTTTAATACGTGATGTTATTATTTACGTGTTATTACATTTATTTTATTGATGTTTTACCTTTTACTACTCGTCTCACCATATTCTCTCAAGTTTTACGGAGAGTATCCTCGCCAATGTTACTTATTTCGGGATTTCTTGAGAACATCAATTGTCCGTGGCCTATTCTTGTACACTCTATTTTTAGATACTGCCACAAGAAAATATCCGGTGAGGTTAGGACAGGGAATCTAGGAGGCGACAGACCTTTTGAGATTATTCGATTATCAAAGAAACTGATTACAAGTTCCATGGTGTCATAAGATGTATGGCACGTTGTTCCATCTTGCTGGAAGTAACCTCTCAATTCGATATCATCCAGCTGCTCTACAAATGTTTTGAAGATACTCATATAAACTTCAGTGTCTACAGTCGTATCAAAGAAATGTCAACAAATTTATGTTGCCAATTCTTCCAGAGCCACTTACGTCATCAAAACAAATTTCTACATTCTACGAGCTTTCAAAGAGAAATTATGAAATAGTTCAGGCTTATTTGGATCGCACTATATTTATTTACTATGATAAACAACATAACTTTCTATATAAAAATATAGCAATTTGTAATTTAAAACTTCACTTATCTTATAAGAATTGATGATAATCCTTATAAATTCCCTGGGATCGCGATTTCATGTAAACTTATACACATCATCAGCCGGAAACAAAACTGCCGTCATAGTTACGAACGCTAGATGTTCATATGTTCTTGTTAGTACTACCAAAATCTGAAAATATGACAAATTTAAAAACAGAATCGCCTGCCAGTATTTAAAAATTCATTACGCGATGTTTATTTTATAAAATAAATATATTTTCCCAAACTATTAAATATATTGGACCATTTAATTGTTTTAATAATTTAACTTCGGGATTTATTTCATGGTTAAATGACCAAAAATGATCTGCTACAGCCGATTTATCAGTTTGTTTATATTTATTGTTACGAAAATGTTCTTTCGTTCTGGTTTCTATATTAGGTTTTGTCTTTTCACAATCGAAAATAATTATAAATACCAGATATTTTATATATTATTATTATTATTATTATTATTATTATTATTATTATTATTATTATTATTATTATTATTATTATTATTATTATTATTATTATTATTATTATTATTATTATTATTATTATTATTATTATTATTATTATTATTATTATTATTATTATTATTATTATTATTATTATTATTATTATTATTATTATTATTATTATTATTATTATTATTACTATTACTATTACTATTACTATTACTATTACTATTACTATTATTATTATTATTATTATTATTATTATTATTATTATTATTATTATTATTATTATTATTATTATTATTATTATTATTATTATTATTATTATTATTATTATTATTATTATTATTATTATTATTATTATTATTATTATTATTATTATTATTATTATTATTATTATTATTATTATTATTATTATTATTATTATTATTATTATTATTATTATTATTATTATTATTATTATTATTATTATTATTATTATTATTATTATTATTATTATTATTATTATTATTATTATTATTATTATTATTATTATTATTATTATTATTATTATTATTATTATTATTATTATTATTATTATTATTATTATTATTATTATTATTATTATTATTATTATTATTATTATTATTACTATTACTATTACTATTACTATTACTATTACTATTACTATTACTATTATTATTATTATTATTATTATTATTATTATTATTATTATTATTATTATTATTATTATTATTATTATTATTATTATTATTATTATTATTATTATTATTATTATTATTATTATTATTATTATTATTATTATTATTATTATTATTATTATTATTATTATTATTATTATTATTATTATTATTATTATTATTATTATTATTATTATTATTATTATTATTATTATTATTATTATTATTATTATTATTATTATTATTATTATTATTATTATTATTATTATTATTATTATTATTATTATTATTATTATTATTATTATTATTATTATTATTATTATTATTATTATTATTATTATTATTATTATTATTATTATTATTATTATTATTATTATTATTATTATTATTACCACCATCATCATCATCATCATCATCATCATCATCATCATCATCATCATCATCATCATCATCATCATCATCATCATCATCATCATCATCATCATCATCATCATCATCATCATCATCATCATCATCATCATCATCATTATCATTATCATTATCATTATCATTATCATTATTATTATTATTATTATTATTATTATTATTATTATTATTATTATTATTATTATTATTAGGAATTTTATTTTTATAGTGAAATGCAATAAATTGTTAATATAATATTTATTTTGGGGAACTATAGTTATTCCAAACTCTTTATTTTCTTTTTTTTTTTTTTTTTTTTTTTTTTTTTTTTTTGAAAATGTTGATTAATCCAAGGCTGGTATGTAATTTTTTTAAAATTATATTCATCTTTTATTTTTATAATTTGTAGAAATATCATTAACAGCTTTTCGATATTTTAAGTTTTCAATTTTCTTTATTTATAAAGTGTGTATTAAAACCATTAATTAAGGCAGTATTAATAATATGTTTAAATTCTTTATTAAATACATTTTTATTCATGGGTATATTTATTACTCTATTAATCAAACTATTAAAAACAGCAAATTTATGTAAAAAGCGTTAAAACTTGTATTTTTATGTAATTATCAATATGAGTAGACTTCCTATAAATACCAAACTTTAATTTATTATTATTTATTATTATTTTTAGATCCAGAAAAGGAAGAAATACATTAATTTCAGTTCCTAATTTTCTTTTTTCAAAACTAATCTTGGTTAAAGAAGTTTTACTGTTCATTTATGAACTATCGATTTTCAACTGTTCGATTTGTTCGATGCTTCTGTCGTTCTTTTAGCCTTATGGATCTGTTTCTTTGGATTGTGTGCAAAGAGTATTTAATTTTAATACCAGCATATGATGTTCACTTGTTAAACAATTGACTATCGCTATTTTATTTGTATCTATAATCGAACTGCTTATGTTTAACACAAAATGCAGTAGATTGCAAAATAAACTTCCGTGAGAATAATTTGTGCAGTCCAAAATAAAT
The DNA here is from genome assembly GCA_030765055.1 of Mantis religiosa. NCBI lineage: Eukaryota > Metazoa > Arthropoda > Insecta > Mantodea > Mantidae > Mantis > Mantis religiosa. Next base: position 23,352,417 of record CM060949.1, read on the forward strand.
AATCATCATATTTACTTATGTTTTTATTTATTTTCTTCATGTTTCAATGTTCCGTTTGTGGTTAAAGAGCATTTCAGTGTTTTTTTTTTTTTTTTTTTTTTTTTTTTTTGTATTTGGAAGTCAACAAGAAGTATTTTTACTCGTTTATAGTAAATCCAGGATTGTTATTGCTTTTGTTTATTGCCTTTCACTGGCATTTATGTTCATATAGTCAATTTTAATGTTACACTAACCACACTGTAAGCACAACCAAGGCCTAGTACATGATTTATTCCACTTGGGGAAGTATTCTGATTGATTACTACCAGATAGTAGCTACCAACTCTACTCCAGGCATGAACTGTGTTGTTAGTTTCTGTTATACCTGGACGTCAGTGATAACATCCTTTTAGGAGATTCTAGGAAACAAAACGGGTTAATTGCAATAAACATTTCTACGTATTACTGACCTATTTCGCTAATCACAATGTTCATTTTCAGGGAACTTATATAATAGATGCAATACGAAAGCAATTCCTAGAGCGTCTTTTGTTACCATCTCGTAACCAATAGATTTGAGAGTGGGGATAAAAATGTGTGATATTTTATAACTGCCTCGTAGGATCCCGTGCTAAGGTTTTTAAATGAGGCCTGTCAGTGAACATACACAGCTGGTACCATTTGCTCAAGGTAATCTCATTAGTGACGTCACGGTTACGGCTATAATTTATATCTCATGCTGATTACCTTTCTTCCGCTTTTTTATTACGTTGGTACGGCCAAGTGAAGGGACCAGGTCGAGTGACTCCGGCAGGTACATGCGTACTTCACTTGTTTCATATGGCAAAGCCTTCTAAACCTTACGAAGTTAATTGCTTTAGTAAGAATTCATTATCGTTTAAAATTTTTCCACTGCAAGCAATTTTTTTTCTGTAAATCCTTGTTCCACGGATCGGGGCGAGGGGGCGAAGCCTACGGGCACTCCAGTACACAGTTGTAAAAATTGCACATAAACGACCTTCCACAGATCGATTTCTAAGTTCCTTACCCGAACCTTGTCGTAGATATTAATGCACCAATAAAATAAACTATTTCTAATTTACCAAAAGGTTTGAATTTCCTCGAACTGTCCTTTAGAAGTCCTCTTCATTCTGAACGCCTTTTGCATAACTACTAAACTGTAAGACAAAATCTATCTACACAAAAATGTACATCTTTTTAAATCACACAGCTTTTATCAAATGTTTTTCTCAAATATGCAGTCGTTATTCATTTTTGTCTCTTGGAAATACAAAGACATCCCAAAACATTTGAGTATCACTTAAAGTCTACTGTATTCCCAATAAGATAATGATAATCTCTTTAGATGTAACTGGTGCTTTTGATTATGCTTGGTGGCCCAAGATTTTATATCAATTGAAAACTAAAAAATGCCCAAAAATATTTACAATTTAAGCGTGAATTATTTTAGAGATCGCAAATGCTTGCTTACTGTAAGTGGAGAAACCATCACAAAGGAAGTTACACGCGGCTGCCCCCAAGGATCTGCGTGTAGTCCAGGTTTTTGTGTTATACTGTATGATGATATGTTACAGCAACCACTACCGTCAGATTGTAGTATTTTTGCTTATGCAGATGATGTTTTACTACTTGTTAAATCAAATGATCCTAAAATCCTTGACGAAAGAACTAATGAAGCACTTAAAATAATACACTCATGGGGAATTAAAAATAAATTTATGTTTAATCCCTACAAAACCTTGGCGATGATTGTCACCAGAAGAAGAAAAATGGAGCCCATTACTCTTACCATGAATAACGTCAACTTGAAGGTGGTATCTACGGTAAAATACCTTGGCGTTATACTGGATTGTAAAGTAACATTTCGATCACACTTTGATTACATTGCTGAAAGAGCCAGCTAGCTCCTTGGTGTCCTTGCAACAACAAGACCCACCTGGGGTCTGAATTCTAGTATTCTTAAAATTATATATCAAGGTGCTGTAGTGCCCCTAATTTTGTATGTTGTATCTGCATTCCATGATGTTCTTAATAAAAAAATGAGCAATTAAAAAACTTGCACAAATTCAAAGGGGATTCCTCCTTCGTATAATTCAAGGATATCGTACATTCTCCACTGATGCAGCTCAGATTATAGCTAACATCGAACCTTGGGCTCTCGCTGGTTTATCAACAGCAACTATTACGAATTTAAGACATGAACGTGAATGTGCGTCTTATCTGTCTCACTTAAAACTACAAATCCCGGAGCATCCTACCACAGCAGGACACCCATCAAGTTTTGTAACCTGTTTAAAGGAAATATGTAATTTTCATGATTATTACATATATACAGATGGTTCGCGTTACCAATTTGAAGATAATACATCTGCAGTAGGATGTGCTTTTGTTGTTTACGAAAACCAAACGGAACTAACTCACTCTATGTTTAAATTGTCACCTGAATGTTCTGTATTCCAGTCGGAGCTCTTAGCAATTAAAGAAGCTATAAAATGGTGTACTGTTAATGGGAACAGTGATTCACAATCAGCTCTACTCGCTATTAATCATAAATACAATTTAAATTCATTAGCACATGAAATCAGAACCCAGGACATATTTGCATGGGATGGCTTAAAGGTCACAGTGGAATTTTAGGCAACGAGAGAGCTGATTGCTGCAGAATTCAATCTTCCTGTGACATACTCTTTATGTCCTATTTCTAATGTAAGGAGAATCATACATCAACATATTCTTGAAGAATGGAAGAAACAACTCCAAATGGAAATTTAACAAAAACATTATTTTTCCCTAGTGTATATGACAGAGGAAATGTGAAACTCTTGTACCAAATTTTGTTTTGACACAATTTATAAGTGGACATGGTAAATTTAGTGAACACTTATCACGATTTCACTTAACATCCAACCCCAAGTGCATGTGTGGTGAAGAATTTCAGACTGTGGTTCATCTCCTTTTCTGTTGTCCCATTTTTTGGAGAGAGAGAGAGAGAGAGAGAGAGAGAGAGACAAGAATTAATATTCAAGCTAGACTCTCTAGGAACTGAATTTTCTGCTCCGCTCACATCTTTGCTAATGAAACCACAACAGTATAAGTACTTCATGATGTTTATAAACTCAGTGTTTAAAAGTCTGAAATAATTTAAATTAATATGCATCAGATTAAAACATAATTTCTTCCTTCTAGTATTTACAATATTTTTGTTAAAATTGTATATTTTTATGTATCAACTCTAACCCTAATATACCACTGTGTAAATTAGGGTTCAATAAATCTGAATAAATAAAAAAATAAGATAATGTTTATCTTGAAGTAGATAAAGCAATAAGTGTTTGTACAAGAGTAGAGAAAGTCATGTATACATCACATAACAACCAAAACATTTGACTATCACTTAAAGTCTACTGTATTCCCAATAAAATAATGTATATCTTGAAGTAGATAAGAGGAATAAATGTTTGTACAAGGGTAGAGAAAGTCATGTATACATCACATAATGACCAAAACATTTGACTATCACTTTAAGTCTACTGTATTCCCAATAAGATAATGTTTATCCTGAAGTAGATAGAGCAATAACTATTTGTACAAGAGTAGAGAAAGTCATGTATACATCACATAACGACCAAAACATTTGACTATCATTTTAAGTCTACTGTATTCCCAATAAGATAATGTTTATCTTGAAGTAGATAGAGCAATAAGTGTTTGTACAAGAGTAGAGAAAGTCATGTGAGTGTACACAACTGATCAAGGGCTGTATAAAACCCATATTGGTGGGCAATGAGGTCCAGGACGTACCCGGGGCGACTTGCTGCCCTACATCAATAAAAAGTGGTTAATAATAGGACTTGTCAGGGATAATAATAACCTTTTATCATTTCAACACATACAGTGACCCTTATACGTCACTTTGAACGGATCGGCGCAGCTGTACACTTAACATTCTATCATATGATATATATTTTCCTCAAGTTGAGAATACGAATCTTACCTCACTTTGAGCATAAGGGGACTTTGGTCTCATTTGAGCAATAGCTCAAAAATTTTATTTATTAATTCTACTATTGACTAGGTAAATGGCATTAAAAGGCATTAAAACGCATCTAAGCAAGTAAATAGGTCAGGATGATGTTTTCCAGTAACTCAGTATACTAGAAATAAGAGCTGGAACTACAGCTGGTTCAACAACACTGTCCGGATCAGAATACTCTTCATTTTAACTTGCATGCCACCTTTTTCTTTGTTGTTGTTGTAATTTACGTACTCCAACTTTAAGTCATATCGGACGATGAATGAAATGATGTTCAAATGAGTACAGGGTACATAGAGCTTAGAGTTACGAGACATTCATCTTTCAGGATAAGAGAAAACCTCCAACGTTAAGTCATATCGGACGATGAATGAAATGATGTTCAAATGAGTACAGGGTACATAGAGCTTAGAGTTACGAGACATTCATCTTTCAGGATAAGAGAAAACCTCCAACGTTAAGTCATATCGGACGATGAATGAAATGATGTTCAAATGAGTACAGGGTACATAGAGCTTAGAGTTACCAGACATTCATCTTTCAGGATAAGGGAAAACCTCCAACGTTAAGTCATATCGGACGATGAATAAAATGATGTTCAAATGAGTACAGGGTACATAGAGCTTAGAGTTACGAGACATTCATCTTTCAGGATAAGAGAAAACCTCCAACGTTAAGTCATATCGGACGATGAATAAAATGATGTTCAAATGAGTACAGGGTACATAGAGCTTAGAGTTACGAGACATTCATCTTTCAGGATAAGGGAAAACCTCCAACGTTAAGTCATATCGGACGATGAATGAAATGATGTTCAAATGAGTACAGGGTACATAGAGCTTAGAGTTACGAGACATTCATCTTTCAGGATAAGAGAAAACCTCCAACGTTAAGTCATATCGGACGATGAATGAAATGATGTTCAAATGAGTACAGGGTACATAGAGCTTAGAGTTACGAGACATTCATCTTTCAGGATAAGAGAAAACCTCCAACGTTAAGTCATATCGGACGATGAATAAAATGATGTTCAAATGAGTACAGGGTACATAGAGCTTAGAGTTACGAGACATTCATCTTTCAGGATAAGAGAAAACCTCCAACGTTAAGTCATATCGGACGATGAATAAAATGATGTTCAAATGAGTACAGGGTACATAGAGCTTAGAGTTACGAGACATTCATCTTTCAGGATAAGGGAAAACCTCCAACGTTAAGTCATATCGGACGATGAATGAAATGATGTTCAAATGAGTACAGGGTACATAGAGCTTAGAGTTACCAGACATTCATCTTTCAGGATAAGGGAAAACCTCCAACGTTAAGTCATATCGGACGATGAATAAAATGATGTTCAAATGAGTACAGGGTACATAGAGCTTAGAGTTACCAGACATTCATCTTTCAGGATAAGAGAAAACCTCCAACGTTAAGTCATATCGGACGATGAATAAAATGATGTTCAAATGAGTACAGGGTACATAGAGCTTAGAGTTACGAGACATTCATCTTTCAGGATAAGGGAAAACCTCCAACGTTAAGTCATATCGGACGATGAATGAAATGATGTTCAAATGAGTACAGGGTACATAGAGCTTAGAGTTACGAGACATCCATCTTTCAGGATAAGAGAAAACCTCCAACATTAAGTCATATCGCACGATGAATAAAATGATGTTCAAATGAGTACAGGGTACATAGAGCTTAGAGTTACCAGACATTCATCTTTCAGGAGAAGAGAAAACCTCCAACGTTAAGTCATATCGGACGATGAATGAAATGATGTTCAAATGAGTACAGGGTACATAGAACTTAGAGTTAACTGACCTTCGTCTTTCAGGATAAGGGAAACCCCGGATAAAACCTTATTTAGATGGCTCACCCTGAGCGAGATTTGAACTCGGGACTTCTTGAACGTGAGGCAGTGCTACTATGCTACCAAGGCGGACACTGAATGAAGCAATAATGCCTTCCTCTGTAATTGGTTTACGACCTCCGTCATTGTCAATGTCTTCTTCATCAGCATCGGAACAGCAGTCCGTAGTTCTAAAAATGTCTATAAAGTCTTCTTCCAAACTTATTTTTTCTTTTTGTTCAATCTTCTTGTTCTGTTAAGTCACACACACATGGCTATGACTTCATGAAAGCTTCTCTTGGTCCCAAGTAGATGAGGTGGGTCGAATGAATACGTCCACTTGCAAATGAATTTGAGTAATGTACCTTTAATACACTCAAAAACACAAATGTTTTCTTCGAAACTGGTCCGGGTTAAGGAGCTTTTACTTTAGTTAAAGATTTGCAGATATTTTTATTATTTTTGTTGGTTTGAACCTGCAAAACAGTTTACTAGTTTCTTCTCTATCAGCAGGAAGGCCATATAGAATTAAGATCTGCAGGGACGTTTCCTATAACCGGTGTAACGGGATTATATTTTCGTTCATCTTCAACTAATAAGAAGCAAGCCAACTTTTTGTAACATCCAAGTCGAGTTTTAATCTACTGAGAGTCGTGAGATCTTTTCTCAGGTGTGGATGCGGATTTTTGGTGAAAATAAAATTTAGATGAGTCCAATTTTGTAATATATTATTTAATTATATAATATGAACTATGATTCACTCTTATCTATTATAAATATTGAATAATACTTTTTGAATCTTATTAATTTTCCTTTACAATTACAATCATCGTAACATCTTTCCTCCTTCTCCAGCAAGACACAAGATTCTCACTTTTTTAGATTATTGATTTTCTTGTCCCCCTAGTAATTCCCACTTTATTTTGTGATTGGCCGATTCACTGACACGTCATCACACCACGTGATACCACGTCACACCACTACTACTTCGGCCAATCACACAACTACATACATTTTTATATATTTATTATTCCTTCGAACATTACTAAACAAAAATACTGTTACAAATGCCCCTCTTCGAAATATATGGAAAATAACCAAACAAAGGAATTAACAATCTGTTTCCATATATTTCGAAGAACAGCCCCAATTAACAATTTCGTTTACACCAATATTACACAACACCAATACAACATACATAAAATATAATAATATACATACATTAGATGAAATATAATAAATGAACATTTAACAACAATTTCACATTATTACACAAACATAAAACACAACAATAAATTAACATTAATTAAAATACAACAATATATTGATGTTTAACAATGTTTTATTTTTATTATTATTTAACACACACATAGTATATATTCAATATTGTTTCAATTACTGTCAAGGCTTTTATGTGTATAGGGATCAGTATCATTCACTTTAAATGTGTGAGTATATTTGTTACACAGTCCAGGTTTTGAACTAAATGCTTTTCTGTTCTTTAATATACATAATTTCAGCTGTTCTTTTCTCGCTTGATCTAGATTGTATGTGTTTTCTAACTTTACTTGTAATATTCTCTGGAATTCTATTACTTCCTCCACTTGGCTTCCGCCGTTCTTATCTTGTATTGTATATAATTGGCAACAATGCTTTTCAAGGTCAGTTACATTATTTTGCAATCCATCAATAATTAAATTCTTCCCACCATTTTCATTTTCATCGTATTCAATATTACCATTTTCTTGCAAAAGTATATCTTCCACAAAAAACCTTTCATTATTTATATTATTCCTGTTCTCTTCTTTTCTTCCATCTTCTTCCAATAATTTTATTACTAATAAATCATTTTCTGTCTTAACCTTCATTTCATGCATTTCGAAATTCAATACACTTTGCCATTCATATAATAAATCATTACCCACAATTACATCTCTTGCCAAATGTGGAATTACCAACGCAATGAAATTGAAATTCCATTCACCTATTCGCCCCTTAATTAATACTTGATATTTAATCCTATCCTTTTTCTTCCCAATTGCAGTACTGCAGTAAACGTTACACACATTTAAATATTCCACTTTATAGTTAGCTAACAGATTTTTAAACAATTCCTCACTTATCACAGTAGAACTGGCTCCAGTATCAATCAAGGCTGTATATTCTTTATCCCATAGGTAAATAATTATCTGAGGTGGGTTAACTAATTCCTTATTTTTCTGCAAGATAGTGAGCTTATTTCCGTTATCTTCAACTTTCAATTCGCCCTGTGTCATCCTCACCGAACCACTTTCCAGAGCACAAAATGATTTGGTTTTTAGTTTTCCATCTCCCTCTGATTATTACTTTCATTGTTGGTTAGGTTGGTGCTATCGTTTATACTCACATCATTCTCTGTGCTTTGTGTATTTTCGACTCTTTCATTTTGATTACTTCTTTCAAATCTCACACCCCTAAAATCTCTTTGATTTGCACTAAATAAACTAGTACCTCTACCCCTATTAAAATTACTTATTCGCTGATTATTTCCTCGATAAAATCTTACATGGTTTATTTGATCATTTCTTCCAATTCTCGTCGACTGATTGTTATGATAATTCCTTTGCACATTATTTTGAACTCCACTTCCTGTTCCGGGAATTACAGATTCATAAGTTCGTCTAGGATCATAACCTCTTCCTTCAAATCTTTGATTTCTCACGGGTGCCCCGCCCCAATTTAAACTCGTCCTATTATTCCTATTTGTAGGTTGTGATTCCTGTCGATTTCTTCCTCGCTCAATATGGACGTTATTATAGTTACCATCACAGGATGTAGTATCATTAATGAGGTTATGTGCTTCAAATTCGGATAATAATTCAATCATATCAGAGAAATCGATAGGCTTAGCCACAATTAAATGATTTCTGATATGTGGTGGATAATGACGTATTAGCATGTTGACAATTTCTGTCTCAGAAATTTCGGGATTGATCAACTTACTTTTGTTTGCTAATTTTAAGAAATATTCAGTCATAGAAATCCCTTTTTTAAACTCAACCCTACCCGTTGCTAACTCAACTTTTATTCTTCTTTGTCTCTCAGGTCCCCAAAATCTATTTATAAACAGATTTCTGAAAGTACTGTATGTTTCATGTGAAGCCAAAGTTAACCTTAACCACTCAAGAGCATTTTTCTTCAAACAGCGTTTTACTATTACCATCCGAAATTCATTGGGAATTCTCTTAATACGGAAATATTCTTCCAATTCCCTAAGAAATACTTTTGGATTATCACCTGATTCCTCATCAAAACTTGGTGGACTAATATCATTTAGTGAATAATGTACACATTCATTTTGACCTAGACTGTGGAGTTGTGTGTGTGAGGGCATGTTCTGTGTGTTTCTGTGATAATTAATATCATTATCTGGACTCACAAAATCACTACATTCACTTACTACATCACTAGACTTCTGATGATTGCTTAATTCACCTGGTAAGTCACAATCGTTTATATTTGTAATTCTAAACATTTCTTTCCCGTTATTTACTTTTCTAGCCTGTAATGCAATTACAACTTGTGTCAATTTTCCTAAGTTATCCTTTTCTTTTTCAAAATGTTCTTTTACCTCTTTAATTTGCAAAATTACTTCTTCTTTTGCTTTACTTATCTCATCAATTTGTAACTTTATTTCCTCTTGGTGTATCTTACTTTCATCATGTTGTAATTGCATTTCAGAACAAATTACATTGATTCTTTGTTCTACTTTATCCCCTAATTCTTCTCTTTGTTTTTGTGTTATTTCTGCCTGTTGTATCCTAAATGTTTCTAACTCTTTGTTTAATTCCATTCTTATTTCTTGTTTCACAATGTCCTGACCTAACCTAGTTTCCTGTATTATCTCTCTCAACTCATTGACTTCCTTTCTATTCTCATCCTTATTAATCTCTATGATCTGCATGAGCCTTTCCATATTATCCCTACACTCTTTTCTCCCTTCTCTAATCTCCTGTGAAATTTCAGATTTTAATTCCTGTTTTAGCTTCTGTAATAAATTAATTTCTAAGTTACTCACGCTTTGTGCTAGTTCCTGTCTTACTCCTACATCTAAATCATTCATTTTCTTAGTTAAATAGTTTACATTTTGTTCTATTTTAGAATCTAAATTACTCATTTCTGATTTTACATCTTTCATTCTAGAATCTAAATTACTTATTTCTGATTTTACATCTTTCATTCTAGAATCTAAATTACTCATTTCAGATTTAACATCTCCTATTTCTGATTTTACATCTCTCATTCTAAAATCTAAATTCTTTGCATTTTGTTCTATTTTAGAATCTAAATTACTCATTTCAGATTTAACATCTCCTATTTTAGAATCCAAATTACTCATTTCTGATTTAACATCTCCTATTTCTGATTTTAAATCATTTGCATTTTGTTCTATTTTAGAATCTAAATTACTTAACATTCTTGTTATTCTTTCCAACATTGACTCATTATCTATACTTAATCTTGCATCCTCCCTATTCATTCCTACACTATCAGTAACTTCTCCTTCCACTATTATTTCTTTTCTACTCGCCATCTTTTTAACTATTTTCTGATTTCTTAACAACATAAATCTACTACTACTATTTTTTTTTTCACTCACTTAAACCAGTTCTCGTTTTCTTCTTTCTTCTCTCTTCTTTCTTCTTTCCTTTTAAATTCTCACGGAACTGCACGATGCTTTAATCTCCTCTTCTTTATCCTATTCGAGCCCCACACGTTGCTGCGCCATTTGTAACGGGATTTTATTTTCGTTCTCCATTATGGCGGTCGGTATAATACTTTCTTTCACTCCAGAATCATGATTTTCCATCGCTCTTTCTATGCTAGTCGCCATGTTTTTCCCATAAGACAGCACTAACGGCGCAGTTACTCGAATATAGTTAATTTAATCAATTTTTTTTTCTTCTATCAAAAGTAATACTGGCTAGCGCCAAATGATAGATTCACAGATTAAGACAAAATGATATATAATTTTCTTGGAGATTTTATAATCATCGTAACATCTTAAGTCAACTTCCTCGTTCTCCAGCAAGACACAAGATTCTCACTTTTTTAGATTATTGATTTTCTTGTCCCCCTAGTAATTCCCACTTTATTTTGTGATTGGCCGATTCACTGACACGTCATCACACCACGTGATACCACGTCACACCACTACTACTTCGGCCAATCACACAACTACATACATTTTTATATATTTATTATTCCTTCGAACATTACTAAACAAAAATACTGTTACACCGGTAGAGGTTGGAGTGTGGTAGACGTTTGTATACTGTAGTAGATATTTTTACCGATGTCAGTCCCTCACGTGTACTTTTGTCGTTATTTCCCGGCTTGGTGCCTAACCAGAGAATGCGATGTGCACTTGTCGCTCCGTCAACTGTCTGGAACGACCAAATACTTTCCAGTGACTGCTGCCATAGAAATGCAAATTTCTCTTAATCACTTGGCATAATGTCCTTGCTTCGACGTAGTTAGTTAGCAGGGAGGGCTGTTCAAAATTGTGTTCTTGTGCCGAGAGTTTCTACATATACGAGGATGCTCTGAAAGGTTTCCGACCTAATAAAGATACAAGACATTTTTTTTCAACATATTCTTCTTGAAACTCTACACACTTCTCCCAGCGATGTTCCCATTAGAAATTACGACATTGAGTTAATTACTATATGTCATTTTCAGATAATTCTTAGTGAAATGTGGTCTTTTGCGCCTGATTTCGACTTGCAATGTTTTCAGGACATCCCTGTAGTATTGTCCAGTTACTGATGTGTGTGCAAGTACAACATGCTGATAAACCATTCCATGAATACCAAAGAATGAGATGACTACAACTTTCCCAGCAGAAGTAACCACTTTTGCTTTTTGGGGGGTTGGTGATGAAGGAGTTTTGCACACTGAGCTTTGCTGTTTGCTCTCAGGATCAAAATGATGTAGCCAAGTTTCATCAGCAGTGATTACGTTTGTAAGAAACTCCGGATCTTCCTCTAACATCAACTTTAACTGCATACAGACCTGCATGAGAATGTCCTTTTGTTCAGGAATCAACAGTCTTGGAATCCATCGCGCACAAACACGTTTCATGTGTAATGTTTCTGTCACCAACGTGTGGGTGGCACCCAGTGAAATGTTCAGTATTTCAGAAAGTGATCTTAAGGTAATTCGTCGATCCTCTGTCACAATGGCAGCAGCAGTGTTGATGTTTTCTTCCGTAAGAGCAATAACTGGAGCACCGGGTCAACCTTCCTTTGAAATTGTCTCCCCTCTTTAAACATTTTGAACCACCTTCGAGCTGTGCTGTAGGGAAGAACAGACTCTCCATAGGTCTGCTGTAACATTGTATAGGCCTCAACTGAAGATTTGTTGATACGAAAGCAGAATTTCAAAGCCCCATATTGTTCCTCGCGTGTTACCGCCATTGCAGCGGTAGACGATACTGAACATGTCTGAAGTTCCCTGGTTCTTACAGGCGGGAACCAGGAGTACCAACAATGAAACTACTACGGCGTGTTTGTTTTACATTAAGCTAACAGAATGTAATAAGATGAATTTTAGTGCGAAAAATTATGACCGCAAAAATATGGTCATTCTTTATTGAACAGCCCTCGTATTTCAAAAAAACCTTTTACAACTTCCGTGCCTACAGATTTCATACCAAATCCGGGTTCCTATTTTAACTTAGTCGCCTTTGAAGCCACACAACGTAGCAGTTGATACTTCCATAACGAAAGCATCACCCACATGTCTGCGTAAGGACCTGTAACCCGCTACTGCAGAGGAAAATTCCCGTAAAAGAAAAAGTTCCCGCTTCAGCTGCAATTTCGTGCTCTATGTTAAACTAACAAACAAAACAGAAACGATTTGAAATCTGTCATAGATTGTTCACGATAGGCATTTATTTTAAATGAGGTAACAGAGCACCTCTCTGTTCCTGGAAGGTAACCCACGCCCACTTGGTCTATAATTTTGGTATCCCTATTACAGATAACTTTCATTATATCTCTAAATCGTGGAAGTTGTTATCTCTTGTGTACATAAGACAGGCCATTATTATGTATAGGAAAAGCGGGTCGGAGGTTGATGTAGAGCAAGGGCGTCTAGGCATCAGTAAAATGGATCACTGCCCTTCTCTTTTCCTGATCAGAAGGGTTCAATTCCACCACAAGGCTCACGGAAATACATCACTGAAGCTGTCGACCTCAGCTTGGCTCCGGACACACAAGCACTGCACCTGTATTAGATGTTTGAATCTCCTATCACCCTGTGTTGCAGAGCTACATGCTTCTGCATTTAATAACTCTTATCAGAAGGACCCATCTTAGAATTTTCGTATTTTCCGAGTAAAGCTATAAAATATTTGATAAAATAACGTAATTACAAAATTTAGAAAAAGTGGCAATGCTCAAAACTAGAGGTTAAATCAGCAAGCACTTAAAAAGTGGCATAGTTCGTCTGTCGCCCGCATTTTTGACTCCTTGTAACAGTCTCCTCTCACCCCATACCTCCTCCCAAGGTGCCCATTGGGGGAATAGTTACAAAAGCCCAAGTTTAAACCTCCGTGCCGTATCCCCTATGTAGCGTGCTCCAGTTCAGTGCAGATAAAAGAGAATACAGTAGACTTTAAATGATAGTCAGATGTTTTGGTCGTTATGTGATGTATACATGACTTTCTCTACTCTTGTACAAACACTTATTGCTCTATCTACTTCAAGATAAACATTATCTTATTGGGAATACAGTAGACTTTAAGTGATAGTCAAATGTTTTGTCATGTCTTTGTATGTGCAAGAGCTAAAAGAGGAATAACAACTTGCTATTTGAGAAAAAGTGCAAATATTGTAAAATTTAAACTAATAACAAGGAATATTCATTCAACGGAAAACGTATAAGGTGCGTTCAAACAGAAAGAGGCCGGAGACATAATTACAGAAACCATTGAAGTATTGTTAGAAGTATTGGCCCTGGCTGTTGAGACACTTTTCCCACTGTGACACAAGGCGGTGAATGGCTATCTCATAAAAGTCCCAGGGCTGAGATTGAGCTAGCTCCGCACGTACAGTTGGACGTCGTCGTCCGAGGTGTATCGTTTGCCGCTCAGAGCCTTTTAAGGGGACCAAAAATGTCATAATCACAGGGAGAGAGGTGTGGACTGTATGGAGGGTGGCCGAGAACCTGCCATTTGAATTTCTGCAGGAATGCCGTGATTGTGTTGGCTGTATGAGGCTTTCCATTGTCGTGGAGCAGAGTGATATTGCCTGGTCGTTTTGGTTTGATCACTTGGCGAAGGTTGGTCAAGGATTGAGAAAAATGCTGCATGGTGCTCCAAATCATGTATCACCAGCTAACAAAACTCGTCCTCCCCTGAAGAGCTTGGTCCACGTCTCGACCCTTGCAAGGAACAGTTAATGCCAGAGGATCTACTTCCATTAGTCCTGCATCCGTAGGACCAAGGATCCGGGCCTCCTTCGACCAGGGAGTTACCGTGCTGTCCCGAGACGGCATTCGGCGCCTCCATGGGGCTATCCATATGGCAAGACCTAGAGACTAACAAGCCTCGCCCCATCTGGTCCTATAGACTCAAGACGGGATGGAAGTGGATACACCACTTACGCGCGTCAATTTCAGAAGGGAAAAGCTACCGAATAACCTCGGTGGGGTCGCCTGGTGATCTAGCACACCTTCTATTAGAAATGCTGGCTAGAACCCGGGAATATTAATGGCTTCCCTCAACCCCGTCCGGAGACGTACCCGAACTCCCGCGGATATCGGGAATCACTGCCCCCTCGAGTCCAACCCAATCGGAACTCCCATTCAGGGAGAGGCTCGAGTGCTCGGCCCGAAGTTCCTCTAGTAACGTCAGAGGTACAAGAGTGTCACAGCCCCCACTAGACGCCGATCTAGACTGCATCGGGTCCCCCTTATGGCATGCGGGCACCCTAGATAACACAGGAGCTGAACCTATCAGCAGCTAAAGCTGAGCTCCTCATAATTTTTCCAAGCTGTTTGGCATCTAAATTTCTCCCCAACTAAATTACAAAATATTTAAAACAAAACAAAATGGGTGCTAAGTACTGCATCCTCTCTTTCGACCCGAAGGTACCTTGGTAACCTCAAAATTAACTTCCAATCAAAAACCTACATCACCTTCATCCTACATCTTTCATTTATAATCCTACCTGCGGTAAAACCCTTAATGGGTGGGCACGCAGCAAAAACCTTCTGGCTGTATACAGCCAGCCAGCACGAGCGAGCGAGTGTCACAGCGACCGCACCACGGCAGCTGAAGGGGACGGATCCCCTACCTACGAGGACTCTTGTAAGGGAAAAGCAGTGTTCGCTGTACACTTGTGACATTCGTCTATGAATGTTCATTCACCCTACTCCTTCCACTATCAGTTGAAGCAACAATATATGTGGCTAGTAAAGTTTACCACGTTGGCGCGACAATTTCAAGCTAAAGAATTCCACTTTAACGGGACAGTTTGAAACAAATAGTGTTTAGCTCAGGGTAAAGCAATGAGATATATCACAGAGTATGCGTGGGTATGGATGAGAAGGATAGTTTAATGAGACTGGAATGCCCGTTTCAAAGTGGTTTAATGACTGCTTCTTTTATCAGTAGATCGAATTTGTAGTTGATGGCCAAGGATTACCAATATATCACTGCTCAGAGAGACTGAAGGTGGAATGTTTATTACTCGATATTACTTAATTTGTTACGTGTAAACCGACAAATATCTTCTCTCGTCACTTCTGACCTATCCTCGACCAAGACAGAAGAAGTGGACTGCCCTAATCGGCTCCACGCCTCGGACTGAATGACTACAGATGCGCATGGTTGTATCGCTTTCACTTTTTGCAAGCCCCTTATTCAATCAAAGATTCCCTTTGTTACTATTTTGTCATGCCATTATGAAGAATAGCTCATTCAACAAGTCAAGTGCTATCTTTTAGAAATCTGCTAAGGACACTGTTTCTTACGTTTCCTTTGTTAAAACAACTTATTTACCCAAACTGCTATTCGACTCAACTGCCCTTGCACGTGTTGTAACAAAGAACCAACATTCCTTTGAAATCCATCATGATTCTTTACTTATTTCAATCCTTTAATTTCAAACAACACCTCTTTGCTCTTCTTTTGACGCCTTCATTTCACTGTTTGCAAGGCGACTGGCAGTGTTTGACGATTGATGCATGCTGCTGCTAGCTTTGTATAGTCACGTGACGTACACGTGTGCCCTCTAGTGACGAGATGTGAACTTCCACGCTCTGGTCACAACAACACTTCGTTACACACGTCACGATATTACCATTCTGTTTGCGCATACCAGACTCCGGCTCGTTGTTTTTTTTAACGTTCTTTATAATTTGACGCAAATATTGTGTTTATATAAGTGCACGAATTTATCTAGAAGGTTTTGTAAAGAGCTACTAGGCTTACCAAGATCAGAACCTAGGGAAGTAGCTTCAGTAGAATTAGGAAAGACAAGAAGAAATGGAATAATAATGGAAATAGCATTTTGGTATAGGTGTTTGGCAAAAGAAGAAGGGGAAATTATAAAATTATACATGAGACAGCAAAAAAGATTAGAGAACTCAAACAGTTGGTGGGCAGATACAGGAGGAATAATAGGAATGGGAGATATATGAAGATTAGAGGAAAGGAATACAAGCGATTTGGGTAAATTAGTAAAATGCAGAATAGAAGATATAGAAAGACAGGAAATATGGGGAAGTCTAGAAAATATGAAATCACTACAATTTTACAAGCAAATAAAAAGAAATTGGGGACGAGAAGCATATGTAGATTACTGCAATAGGCAAGAGAGAGAAGGGTTAGCTTGGATGAAAAAAGGAACAATATTTCTAAGAGGGATAAGAAGTAGAGATAAGGGTATTTGTGAATTGTGTCGGGGGAAAAGAAATCATAGAACACTATTTATAGAATGCTAGGAGTTAGAAATACGAAGAAACAAGGTTTGTGAGGGAAAATGGGAGAAATTAGAGAAGAGGATAGTAGCTATAATATGTTAACGGCAGGGAGGAAAAGAAGGTAAGAAGTATTGGTGACTTCTTACAGAATTTACAGAAAAATGGGCAAGAAATATAACGAATATAAGAAAGGAAGATGAGGGGGAAGAAAGGGACAATTAAGTAACAAGGAGACATGGAGGTTAAGAGCTACCTAACAGAGCAGAAGACCAGAGTGTCATGTAAGTCGAGGTAGGAACAAGGTAAAGTAAAATAAATGTAAAGAATATAAGAAAGGAAGTTGAGGGGGAAGAAAGGGGCTAATTAAGTAACAAGGAGGCATAGAGGTTAAGAGCTACCTAACAGAGCAGAAGACCAGGGTGTCATGTAAGTCAAGGTAGGAACAAGGTAAAGTAAAATAAATGTAAAGAATATAAGAAAGAAAGATGGGGGGAAAGAAAGGGGCTAATTAAGTAACAAGGAGGCATGGAGGTTAAGAGCTACCTGACAGACCAGAAGATCAGGGTGTCATGTAGGCCAAGGTAACAACAAGGTAAACACAAATAAATGTAGTCAAAAGTTGTAAATTGTAGCACTTTGGAATATGCACAATAAATATCAATATCAGTAAAATATCAATATCTCTTTCAGTTTACCAGTTATACAAAAGTATTTCAGAATGAAGAATATTTCTAAGACATTTCCACAAATTTGAAGATAAGATTTCATTTTTCAATCAAATTTTTAGGACATGTATTATTTTAATTAAAATATGCACAAAAAATATAAAAGCAAAGTTTTCACGAAAAAATTTTACTGTCGCATATTTGGGACCATTCATTTTGGATTTCTCAGGCACTTTTACGAGGAACTTCGAAACATGCCTTTCAGTTGACATTTCTGCATCAAATTTTCAATAGAAAGCAATGCCTTCTTCATCTATGTACTATGCAAGCATTATAGAGAGTAATACAATAGTAAATCTGCCTTAAATGCTCATAGAAATAGCGAAAACATTGAGTCATTTAAGTCCAAAATCTAACAATGTCAAGCAAACGTCGAGACCACGCAAGTACGTGACAGATTTATTATGGTTTAATCCACACTCTCGAATCCAGTAAATGACTGTCAACTTGTCACAGTTCTGCTCTAACTGTTGCAAGTTCTCATTGTTAACGTTTTGTGGTTATTAACCGCTGAATTATGTATCCTAAACTTTCAAACTGCATAGCTTCTCTTTCATACGTTCTGCTGCGTGTTAAAACAAAAGCTAAGCATCTTGAATACCTGTTCAGGAGACATAATTCAGCGCTTAATAACCACAAACCTTTAACAATGACAACTTGCTACAACTAGAGCAGAACTGTGACACCAAGATTCTAACAACTTGCCGAGTTAGCCAAGATTTATGCACTGTAGCTGCTGTCAACCGTAGAGCGAGAAGTTCTAGATTTAGCAATGCTAATTTAGAAAATAGTTTATGCATGCTTAATTCTTTTGTCTCTGACTTAGTAGTAGCAGCTTAGGTTTCAGAAAACATGACTCAATTTACCTGAAATTATATACAAATTGGTGTACAGCTTAAGGAAGTATTTCCGGGAACAAAAATGTCACTTAGTGCGAGATCTGGCGAATAAGGCGGATGCTGTAACATCTCAAAGCCACATTCACTTGTTTTGTCAACTGCAACTTGAGATGAATGAGCTGGTGCATTGTCAGACAGAAGACGAACAACTTTGGAGAGCATACCGCGTCGTTTCTTAATCAGAGCTGCTCGGAACTTGTCCAGAAGATTGCAGTAGTATCTGTCAGTAATGGTTTGACCCTTGACAAGATAATCTGTAACGATGACTGCACGAAAGTCACAGAAAACTGAAAGCATGATTCTCTCAGCTGACTTTGGCACCTTTTTGTTTTTGGGAGGGGGGAATAGGCATGTTTCCATTCCATGCTCATGGTTTTTGTCTCTGGATCACACTGATGAATCCAGAATTCATCCATGGATACCAGACGATCAAAAAATCATCTTCATCCTGTTCCAACAGCATCAACATCTGCCTTGAAAGGTCACGCCGTGTTTGCTTTTGGAAAGGGGTTACCAAACGTGGAACCCACCGTGCAGACACCTTAGACATGCGCAGTTCGTCCACAAACTACCATAACTAAGATGTGTCTCATTCATGATCATTTGGATCGTTGCTCGTCTGTCTTCCAGTATTAAACACTCCACTTTCTTCACTGTGACAGCTGACGGTCTACCAGCTCTTGGCTCATCTGTCAGGGACATGTGACCAGTTTGAAAATTCCTTTTCCTCCTCACAATAGTGTCATACGATGGACAATCATTTCCATAAACAGCTGACATCTCATCATGGATTTCCCGGGCAGTTTTGCCCTTCAAATGCAGGAACTTGATCACACTACGAGCCTCAATTTTCTCTACCTTACACCTCAGTCACCTCACTGAAAATACCAACATTATGTTTAGAAAAATCAACGATGACAGCTTAGTGACCCCAGAAAACCCCTGAAACAATCTAAAGCTCCTAGAACAGAAGCTACCTCCCGGCCCAACCTTATTTTGTGCTGTAGCATTGGAGTGCAAGATTAATTCTAAAAATCTCAATAATGGGGTTAATAAAGGTACCCGTTCAGCGTGAGGGCAATTGTCCCATGTTACATGTGTGGGCGAACATAACTAAGATGGTGTTGGCGATTATGACAGAATGGCTAGCGGCGTCTAACTACTTAACCTGGCGTTCTGCCAGCTTCAACAATTCTCCTCTTATTTATGGCGAAATGTGAGATCTATTGCCCTCTTCTTTGGTTTTTACAGACAACCACAAAAAGATTACACCTAACCAACAGAAGAATGTGTACAGAATGTAATTACAAAGACAGCATAAAACATTTGACTATCACTTAAAGTCTACTGTATTCCCAATAAGATAATGTTTATCTTGAAGTAGATAGAGCAATAAGTGTCTGTACAAGAGTAGAGAAAGTCATGTATACATCACATAACGACCAAAACATTTGACTATCACTTAAAGTCTACTGTATTCCCAATAAGATAATGTTTATCTTGAAGTAGATAGAGCAATAAGTGTTTGTACAAGAGTAGAGAAAGTCATGTATACATCACATAACGACCAAAACATTTGACTATCACTTAAAGTCTACTGTATTCCCAATAAGATAATGTTTATCTTGAAGTAGATAGAGCAATAAGTGTTTGTACAAGAGTAGACAAAGTCATGTATACATCACATAACGACCAAAACATTTGACTATCGCTTAAAGTCTACTGTATTCCCAATAAGATAATGTTTATCTTGAAGTAGATAGAGCAATAAGTGTTTGTACAAGAGTAGACAAAGTCATGTATACATCACATAACGACCAAAACATTTGACTATCACTTAAAGTCTACTGTATTCCCAATAAGATAATGTTTATCTTGAAGTAGATAGAGCAATAAGTGTTTGTGCAAGAGTAGAGAAAGTCATGTATACATCACATAACGACCAAAACATTTGACTATCACTTAAAGTCTACTGTATTCCCAATAAGATAATGTTTATCTTGAAGTAGATAGAGCAATAAGTGTTTGTGCAAGAGTAGAGAAAGTCATGTATACCTCACATAACGACTAAAACATTTGACTATCACTTAAAGTCTACTGTATTCCTATTAAGATAATGTGTATCTTGAAGTAGATAGAGCAATAAGTGTTTGTACAAGAGTAGAGAAAGTCATGTATACATGACATAACGACCAAAACATTTGACTATCACTTAAAGTTTACTGTATTCCTAATGAGATAATGTGTATCTTGTAATAGAGCAGTAAGTGTTTGACAAGAGTAGAGCGCCAAACATCTGTTTTTCTTCTCTCTAAATGTTCGACTTCGATAAGGTTTCGACCAGTTACCTCGAGATTATGAAAACCAAGTGTCATTAAAAATGATATTATGCAAGCGACATCTTTTTTTCATAAGTTGGAAAGCCTGTATAATCCGCTATATCTTTCCGTTGAATAAAGCCGTGATTTCCGTGAGATAAGAAAATTATGTGAGCATGTAACAAAGACCTGGGAGCACCATCCGTGATATATGCTATCGTAATGAACAACTCTGCTTACTTTCCTTATTCACATTTTCCCAAAATGTTCCACACAAACTTATTTGCTGATACGAAAGCACTGTTCCTCACGTGTTACCTTCATTACAGCGGTAGGCGATACTGAACATGTGTTAACTTACCTGGTTCTCATTGGCGGAGCCAGAATTACCAACAATGAAGCTACTACGGCGTGTTTGTTTCACATTAAGCTAACAGAATATAATAAGATTGAATTTTAGTGCGAAAAATTATGACCGTAAAAAAATTATGATCATTCTTTATTGAACAGTGCTCATTATTATCAAACTTTTACTGCACTCTTTACATCTGTGCGTAACAAGAGTACGGATGTACTAAATATCTATTTCCGTTTCCTCCTTAATTAAGAATTAAGAATTAAGGAGGCTTTGGAGATTTCCTCTGAAAGGAGTACGCTTAATAGTCATGCCTTAAAATGGAAATCCGTCGATTTAAGAAGCAAAGATCAATACAGCTTGATAATCAAGATAAACAGTTATGTATCTTTGACATAATTTTCTATACTCACGCCATCTCCTGACCTGGCACTTAGTTTACTGAAAACACTCTTTTGTTCAGTGATGCGAGGATTGATTGTGTTTTGTCTTTGTTTATATTTGTGTTATATCCAATGTTACATTTTAGGTTATAGCATTTTATAACCTTTATGATGTAGTTTAACCTTTATATTTTATACTTTATGATGTGAGAGATGTACACTCCAGAAAAGTCGATATCCAATCATCTTTTCACCTGGCTGGCTGCCCGAGAAGAAAGTGAGCATAACCATACCTGTTTAACAAATTTTATTTTCCTTAGCGTTTTCATTAATAAGTAAGAATTATAATCCTTTTCAGTACAAATAACAAAAACACAACAATTGTAACTGGGTACACTTAATATGCAGTTACCGTTAGAGGCATCTTTAGAATTACATACAGATTAATAGAAAACTGCATCCTGTGGAACATATTGAAAATAGGAAGATGAAGAAAATATTGAATCCAAGAAATCTCAGGTTAAAATTATGAAATAGCAGCTACGATACAGGTGTAGGGTTACCTACGAGGGTTGTTCAATAAAGAATGATCACAATTTTTTTTTGACATCCTCATTATATTGATGGACTTTCTCAAAATAGTCTCCCCTGAATGAGATGCACTTGTCCCAGCGTTTCTACCAGTTTTCAAAAAACATGCTAGGAACCATTTTTTGAGAGATCCTTCAAAATCGCCTCCGCAGCCTTCACCACTGCTTCTGATGATGGACTTGCAATGTTTTCAGGACATCCCTGTAGTATTGTCCAGTTACTGATGTGTGTGCAGGTACAACATCCTGATAAACCATTCCATAAATATCAAAGAAAGAGATGACCATAGCTTTCCCAGCAGAAGCAACCAGTTTTGCTTTTGGGGGGCTTTGTGATGAAGGAGATTTCCACACTGAGCTTTGCTGTTTGCTCTCAGGATCAAAATGATGTAGCCAAGTTCCATCAGCAGTGATTACGTTTGAACGAAACTCCGGATCTTCCTCTAACATCAACTTTAACTGCATGCAGACCTGCACGCGAATGTCCTTTTGTTCTGGAATCAACAGTCTTGGAACCCATCGCGCACAAACACGTCTCATGTGTAATGTTTCTGTCACCAACGTGTGGGTGGCACCCAACGAAATGTTCAGTAATTCAGAAAGTGATCTTAAGGCAATTCGTCGATCCTCTCTCACAATGGCAGCAGCAGTGTTGATGTTTTCTTCCGTAAGAGCAGTAACTGGAGCACCGGGTCTATCTTCCTTTGAAATTGATTGTCTTCTCCCTTCTAACATTTTGAACCACCTTCGAGCTGTGCTGTAGGGAAGAACAGACTCTCCATGGGCTTCCTGTAACATTTTATAGGCCTCAACTGAAGATTTGTTGAGACGAAAGCAGAATTTCAAAGCCGCACATTGTTCCTCGCATGTTATCTCCATTGCAGCGGTAGGCGATACTGAATATGTCTAAACTTGCCTAGTTATCACAGGCGCGAACCAGAAATACCAGCAATGATACAACTAGGCGTGTTTGTTTCACATTAAGCTAACAGAAGATAATAAGTGTGAATTTTAGTGCGAAAAATTATGACCGTGACGTTTTCTCTAGTGCCGCTAGAATTTTTTTTATATTATTGAAGTATGTCTATTAATTTTAATAGAAAAAGCTAAATTTGCTATTGTAAGTTTTTGGCCAATTTGCACAGATGTGTCTCCTTAATAAACCCTTTTTTTTTTGCATATCCAATGTGCAGAAGTAAGAAATTTTTCTTAACGTTGAAACCAACAAATGCAAAAGCTGTTGTCACAAATTACAAGCAGAAGAAATTGACTAAAGACGCAGAGTAGGCAAACACGTATGAAATAGGCACTTATAGGCACTATAAAACTAAGAAATTAAGCTAATAATTGTAGGAAACGTGTTTATAACATAAAAGCCTTGGTTTGTGAACAAAGAAATAAAATAGGCAAATAGGTCATAATCCGCCCCTTATACATAACAAAGTGAACCCTTAGGATGAGCAAGGATGCGTCACAATGACGCTCCCACGAAAATTATCCGTTGCACGAAATATTCCTTTCGCATGTTTTTATTTTATAGAAACTATTACTATTACAATTAAAGTGTCATACCAGAGTGAGCCAATAACAATTGATAGTGTTCTTTCTACACATAAAATACGTCGCTGAAATCCATGTAAGCAAGTCCTTTGAGTTTACAACGGCCGAATCGGACCGCTTCGCCTTACAAGTAATGAGAACAGATATAATTGATTCTACCTTCACCTTAAACAAGCCATATTAAATAACTGTGTACATTGTTTTATGAATTGAGTTCGAGGTCATCCGTTTCTACTAAATGGACAATCAGATACAAATGTATTATTATAATACGCTTTAGGTAACGTGATTAGCGAGACGACTTTGAGGTAACGTGTGACGCTCCCTCTCCTCGACTGCTCATATGGCATGATGTGCATAAACAGTCTGTTAACGCTAAACTCTATGTACCCTGTACTCATTTGAACATCATTTCATTCATCGTCCGATATGACTTAACGTTGGAGGTTTTCTCTTATCCTGAAAGATGAATGTCTGGTAACTCTAAGCTCTATGTACCCTGTACTCATTTGAACATCATTTCATTCATCGTCCGATATGACTTAACGTTGGAGGTTTTCTCTTATCCTGAAAGATGAACGTCTGGTAACTCTAAGCTCTATGTACCCTGTACTCATTTGAACATCATTTCATTCATCGTCCGATATGACTTAACGTTGGGGGTTTTCTCTTATCCTGAAAGATGAATGTCTGGTAATTCTAAGCTCTATGTACCCTGTACTCATTTGAGCATCATTTCATTCATCGTCCGATATGACTTAACGTTGGAGGTTTTCTCTTATCCTGAAAGATGAATGTCTGGTAATTCTAAGCTCTATGTACCCTGTACTCATTTGAGCATCATTTCATTCATCGTCCGATATGAGTTAACGTTGGAGGTTTTCTCTTATCCTGAAAGATGAATGTCTGGTAATTCTAAGCTCTATGTACCCTGTACTCATTTGAGCATCATTTCATTCATCGTCCGATATGACTTAACGTTGGAGGTTTTCTCTTATCCTGAAAGATGAATGTCTGGTAATTCTAAGCTCTATGTACCCTGTACTCATTTGAGCATCATTTCATTCATCGTCCGATATGAGTTAACGTTGGAGGTTTTCTCTTATCCTGAAAGATGAATGTCTGGTAACTCTAAGCTCTATGTACCCTGTACTCATTTGAACATCATTTCATTCATCGTCCGATATGACTTAACGTTGGAGGTTTTCTCTTATCCTGAAAGATGAATGTCTGTTAACTCTAAGCTCTATGTACCCTGTACTCATTTGAACATCATTTCATTCATCGTCCGATATGACTTAACGTTGGAGGTTTTCTCTTATCCTGAAAGATGAATGTCTGGTAATTCTAAGCTCTATGTACCCCGTACTCATTTCAACATCATTTCATTCATCGTCCGATATGACTTAACGTTGGAGGTTTTCTCTTATCCTGAAAGATGAATGTCTGGTAACTCTAAGCTCTATGTACCCTGTACTCATTTGAACATCATTTCATTCATCGTCCGATATGGCTTAACGTTGGAGGTTTTCTCTTATCCTGAAAGATGAATGTCTGGTAACTCTAAGCTCTATGTACCCTGTACTCATTTGAACATCATTTCATTCATCGTCCGATATGATTTAACGTTGGAGGTTTTCTCTTATCCTGAAAGATGAATGTCTGTTAACTCTAAGCTCTATGTACCCTGTACTCATTTGAACATCATTTCATTCATCGTCCGATATGACTTAACGTTGGAGGTTTTCTCTTATCCTGAAAGATGAATGTCTGGTAATTCTAAGCTCTATGTACCCCGTACTCATTTCAACATCATTTCATTCATCGTCCGATATGACTTAACATTGGAGGTTTTCTCTTATCCTGAAAGATGAATGTCTGGTAATTCTAAGCTCTATGTACCCTGTACTCATTTCAACATCATTTCATTCATCGTCCGATATGAGTTAACGTTGGAGGTTTTCTCTTATCCTGAAAGATGAATATCTGGTAACTCTAAGCTCTATGTACCCTGTACTCATTTCAACATCATTTCATTCATCGTCCGATATGAGTTAACGTTGGAGGTTTTCTCTTATCCTGAAAGATGAATGTCTGGTAACTCTAAGCTCTATGTACCCTGTACTCATTTCAACATCATTTCATTCATCGTCCGATATGAGTTAACGTTGGAGGTTTTCTCTTATCCTGAAAGATGAATGTCTGGTAATTCTAAGCTCTATGTACCCTGTACTCATTTCAACATCATTTCATTCATCGTCCGATATGAGTTAACGTTGGAGGTTTTCTCTTATCCTGAAAGATGAATATCTGGTAACTCTAAGCTCTATGTACCCTGTACTCATTTCAACATCATTTCATTTACTGTCTGATATAACTTTTGAGTATGTAAATTTTAAAATTAGTGCGAGAATGCACGGAATCGAACCCAGATTCTGGCAAATGCATGCTTCTTTTATTGTACATAGTCAAAAGGAAATGTAGGTGAACTTTCAATTACATTATTGTTGTTGAAAATATGACATCACAAGCAACAGGTGCGTTTTAAGGAACTAAGCGAGAAAACATATTTGTTGTATGATATATCGGCTACTTCTTGGAAGTTTGCTTCGTCACACATTATGTAAGGAAAACGTGGGGTTGTTTACAGAATCAGGTGATGTGGCCCTACCCAGACTGAATAGTGACTTACAAAAGAGATAATATCTCTAGCTTCGGTGTCTCCATACAGCTCGAAGTGTCTTAAAGAAAAAAGAAGCATACGTTCGAAACAAATGACTGACTTTCTCTATAGAGAAAAACATTTGCTTATCACTGACCCCTTTGTGCCTTAAATGAATTGTGTAAATATAATGAAAAATAACCATAAATTAAACTTTTGCATTAATGGAAATCAATTCAATTATAATTGCATAAAAAACATGAAATTTTTAAACCCTTTTCACACAAATGTGCTGTATAATATAGCCCTAAATAAAGAGAAATTTAATAGAGTATATAAACTCATTATTATCACTGCTTTAATTAATAGTTTTAAGAGAGATTTTATATATAAATAGTTGAAGAATTTAAATATCAAAAAATTTTACATGTGTTTTTTAACCTTAAAAATAAAACATGATTAGTTTTGAAAATTTAGTTATCACCCTTTGGAAAATAAAAGATTTGTTTATAAACTTGTTTCCTCAAATTAATTATAATATGAATAGGTACCAGAGTTTTAAACAAGTTAAAATAATTTGTCACTAACCAATTTAATTGTTTATATTGCGACCGGGTTCACATTGGAAGAATAAAACATAATTGGACAAGAGATTTAAAAAAAATTCTAGACATATTAGGTATAAATAAATTAATAAATTGGTTGTGGTAGATCCTTTTTGATCGTTCAATCATGAAATAAATCCAGAAGTTAAATTATTACACCAATTAAATGGTCCAATACCTTTAATAGTTTGTGAGAAAATATTTATTTTGAAAAATAAAATTCGAAACATAAATTTTGAAATACCGCTGATTGATTCTATAAATAAATTTGTGTTGTTTCAAGTAGATGACAGTAAGGTAGCAAACAAGCCATAACCTAAGGCAGTACGGGTGTGAAAATAAGCGGTTAAAACAAGACGTATATTGTAAAACTGGTCTTTTGGAGTGACTTTTAATTTTTTTAACACGTAAGTGAAGTGGGTCACAATTTATTATGTTTTATTGGAAATTTCGCGGGAATATACGTAGATGTACGAGGGTAGTCTGAAACGTTTGCAACCTCAACATGAAGACGGCAGTATTCTCAAATAAAAGCTAGTGATTTTCTTTGTTCATCTGTTGACAGTTACTCACCAAAGCTTCAGCCATTTTCGACGCTCATTTGTTATGTAACAGTCGCCTGACTGAGTTGATGTGAGTGTTTTTATGAAAATGGACAAAACCGAGTATCGAGCTGCCATTAAAAATTTGTTTATGAAAGGCAATACGCCTACGCAAGTCAAAGATGAGTTGGATTCTGTGTATGGGGACTCTGCACCATCATTTAAAACAGTGAAATTTTGAGCAGCTGAATTTAAACGTGGTCCTAAGAGTTTGGGAGGCGATGAACGTTCGGGACGTACAAAAACTGCAACTACCGGCGAAAACATCACCAAATGGTGCTAGACGACCGCCGAATTTAAGTGAGTGAGATAGCGGAGTCTATGAACATGTCAAAAGAACGTGTTTGTCACATATTAAATCAAGATTTAGACATGAGAAGGCTGTCCACACGTTGTGTACCGCGTTTGCTCACGTTAGACCAAAAACGTGTTCCAATGAACATTTCCAACGCTCTGTTGGCGCAGTTTAGGCGCAATAAATCCAAATGTTGGAGCCGATTAATTACTGTAGATGAAACTTGGATACACCATTATACGCCTGAAACAAAAATACAGTCCAAAAATACAGTACTGCCATCTTCATGTTGAGGTCGGAAACTTTCCAGATTACCTTCGTAATATAACGAACAGCCGTGCCATTAAACAGTTTCACATTTGTTTAAAGCGTACTGTATTACACATACAAAGTAAATATGTAAAGTAAATATGTTAATAAAACAGTTTATGAAATTTTTTTAACTCAACGAGCATTAATAGCGGAGAAAAATAGACTTTTGTAAAAAATAGTTTAAGAAATTTGAACACGACAATGAGAATTTTGTATTCCGTAGAAACGAAACATTGTTATCACCGTTCCTTTATTTTATAACACAAGCAACTTCAATTTGTTTTAACTCCTGATATATTGTTGATTATATAGGATTTTAAACTTGTGTTATTCACTTATTTAATATATCCTATAAAGGGGATTATTTATAATTGGAAAGCTGCTTATTGCTATTCCAAATTACATCGGTTGAGAATTGTATGGGAATTGTATTGCTTTTCGAGATAATCATATTAGGACATTCACATTCCAATAAGAATTTATTTCACAATTTAAATAAATACATCTACGAGGGCTGTTCAGTAAAGAATGGCCATAATTTTTCGTACTAAAATTCAATCTCATTATATTCTGTTAGCTTAATGTGAAACAAACACGCAATAGTTATTTCATTGTTGGTACTCCTGGTTCCTGCCTGTGAGACACGTTCAGTATCGCCTACCGCTGCAATGGAGGTAACACGCGAGAAACAATATGCGGCTTTGAAATTCTGCTTTCGTCTCAACAAATCTTCAGTTGATGCCTACACAATGTTACAGTAGGCCTATGGAGAGCCTGTTCATCATTACAGCACAGCACAAAGATGATTTAAAATGTTTAAAGAGGGGAGACCATCGATTTCAAAGGAAGCTGGACCCGGTGCTCCAGTTACTGCTCTTACGGAAGAAAACATCAACACTGCTGCTGCCCTTGTGAGAGAGAATCGACGAATTACCTTATGATCACTTTCTGAAATAGTGAATATTTCATTGGATGCCACCCACACGTTGGTGACAGAAACATTACACATGAGACGTGTTTGTGCCCGATGGGTTCCAAGACTGTTGATTCCCGAACAAAGGGACATTCGCATGTAGGTCTGCATACAGTTAAAGTTGATGTTAGAGGATGATCCGGAGTTTCTTTCAAACGTAATCACTGCTGATGAAACTTGGCTACATCATTTTGATCCTGAGAGCAAACAGCAAAGCTCAGTGTGGAAATATCCTTCATCATCGACCCCCCAAAAAGCAAAAGTGGTTCCTTCTGTTGGGAAAGTTATGGTCATCTCATTCTTTGATATTCATGGAATGGTTTATCAGCATGTTGCACCTGCTCACACATCAGTAACTAGACATACTACAGGGATGTCCTGAAAACATTGCAAGTCTATATCAGGTGCAAAAGACCACATTTCTGTGAAGCAGGCTGAATGCTGCACCACGATAACGTGCGGCCACATATTGCCAAAGTTGTTGCTGAATATCTTGCATCCCTCACCCTGACTATAGTCCGGATTTAGCCCCATAATTTTTTGCTATTCCCTAACTTGAAGAAACGCCTTCGTGGGAGGTATTATCCATCATCAGAAGCAGTTGTGAAGGCTACGGAGGAGATTTTGAAGGATCTCTCAAAGAATGGTTTCCAGCATGTCTTTGAAGACTGACAGAAATGCTAGGATAAGTGCATCGCGTTCAGGGGAAAATATTTTGAGAAGCACCATCAAAATTATGAGGATGAGTAAAGGTACGTTGTCAAAAGCAACGTGATCATTTTTATTGAACAGCCTTTGTAACTATCTATCCATTCAGCACGCAATTAAAACATACCCTATAAAAAGTGTAAAGGTGAAATAATGATAACATAAGTAGGTGGGGTGAAGGTGGAACAGGGTTCGAAGTGGGTACTTAGAGAACGGTACGTCGAAATGGTACGATGTTACATAAACTGCAAGTAACACTGCGTACTCACCCACACCACTCCTGCCTTATAAGTAATGTTAAATTTTAGGTCATTCTGTACTCTTGGGTAATTATAGGGTTAGGCGGGTTTATCCCATCTTTAAAACATGTTCTTACGTTATAACCATTTATGACTCTTCCAAGAATAGCAGAAATATAGCCGCTCTCTGTAACAAATGAACATAGAAACAAAACACACGCTCACTATGAAGTCGTGATTAGCTTAACTTGTTTCAGGTTGATGTACAGTAAGTTACAAGAAATATTTGAGAGGCACAACGGCCCTAAATGCCTCTCTGAGTTGCCAATCTCTTACAGTTTTCGAGTATTACAAAAGTCATTGAAAATAACGAGGATTTCTGAAGACATTCCTAGAAACCTTAACATATACAGAATGTAACAAAAGCGTATTTCAAAAATTTGAAAAGAAAACTTTATATGAAAGAGTCCAAACTTATTTACTTATTTTTTTTGGCTTTTTTTCAACAGATTGAGCCCATACAATAATAAATGACATAATGTTAAGAAAACAGCCAATAACATCTCATCTTCAAAACCCCTCTAACAACTACAATGCATTGTCAACCTACCACAACATTTACCCCTTAATCCACTGAGTCTCCTGTCCATCTCGTACTGCAGTTGCATAAACCAGAGATTCCAATGTTCATTATGGTTTAATTCCCCTATCCTGAAAAATGTCAGTCTGATGCCTCTAAGCTCACTGTACCCTGTACTCATTTGAACATAGTTTCATTCATCGTCTGATATTACTTAACGTTGGAGGTTTTCTCTTATCCTGAAAGATGAATGTCTGGTAACTCAAAGCTCTATGTACCCTGCACTCATTTGAACATCATTTCATTCATCGTCCGATATGACTTAACGTTGGAGGTTTTCTCTTATCCTGAAAGATGAATGTCTGGTAACTCTAAGCTCTATGTACCCTGTACTCATTTGAACATCATTTCATTCATCGTCTGATATGACTTAACGTTGGAGGTTATCTCTTTTCCTGAAAGATGAATGCCTGGTAACTCAAAGCTCTATGTACTCTATACTCATTTGAACATCATTTCATTCATCGTCCGATATGACTTAACGTTGGGGGTTTTCTCTTATCCTTAAAGATGAATGTCTGGTAACTCTAAGCTCTATGTACTCTGTACTCATTTGAACATCATTTCATTCATCGTCCGATATGACTTAACGTTGGGGGTTTTCTGTTATCCTGAAAGATGAATGTCTGGTAACTCTAAGCTCTATGTACTCTGTACTCATTTGAACATCATTTCATTCATCGACCGATATGACTTAACGTTGGGGGTTTTCTGTTATCCTGAAAGATTAATGCCTGGTAACTCAAAGCTCTATGTACTCTGTACTCATTTGAACATCTTTCATTCATCGTCTGATATGACTTAACGTTATAGGTTTTCTCTTATCCTGAAAGATGAATGTCAGGTAACTCAAAGCTCTATGTACCCTGTACTCATTTGAACATCATTTCATTCATCGTCCGATATGACTTAACGTTGGAGGTTTTCTCTTATCCTGAAAGATGAATGTCTGGTAACTCAAAGCTATATGTACCCTGTACTCATTTGAACATCTTTCATTCATCGTCCGATATGACTTAACGTTGGAGGTTTTCTCTTATCCTGAAAGATGAATGTCTGGTAACTCTAAGCTCTATGTACCCTGTACTCATTTGAACATCATTTCATTCATCGTCCGATATGACTTAACGTTGGAGGTTTTCTCTTATCCTGAAAGATGAATGTCTGGTAACTCTAAGCTCTATGTATCCTGTACTCATTTGAACATCATTTCATTCATCGACCGATATGATTAACGTTGGAGGTTTTCTCTTATCCTGAAGATGAATGTCTGGTAACTCTAAGCTCTATGTACGCTGTACTCATTTGAACATCTTTCATTCATCGTCCGATATGACTTAACGTTGGAGGTTTTCTCTTATCCTGAAAGATGAATGACTGGTAACTCTAAGCTCTATGTACCCTGCACTCATTTGAACATCATTTCATTCATCGTCCGATATGATTAACGTTGGAGGTTTTCTCTTATCCTGAAAGATGAATGTCTGGTAACTCTAAGCTCTATGTACCCTGTACTCATTTGAACATCATTTCATTCATCGTCCGATATGACTTAACGTTGGAGGTTTTCTCTTATCCTGAAAGATGAATGTCTGGTAGCTCTAAGCTCTATGTACCCTGTACTCATTTGAACATCATTTCATTCATCGTCCGATATGACTTAACGTTGGAGGTTTTCTGTTATCCTGAAAGATGAATGTCTGGTAACTCTAAGCTCTATGTACTCTGTACTCATTTGAACATCATTTCATTCATCGTCCGATATGACTTAACGTTGGAGGTTTTCTCTTATCCTGAAAGATGAATGTCTGGTAACTCTAAGCTCTATGTACCCTGTACTCATTTGAACATCATTTCATTCATCGTCCGATATGACTTAACGTTGGAGGTTTTCTCTTATCCTGAAAGATGAATGTCTGGTAACTCTAAGCTCTATGTACGCTGTACTCATTTGAACATCATTTCATTCATCGTCCGATATGACTTAACGTTGGAGGTTTTCTCTTATCCTGAAAGATGAATGTCTGGTAACTCTAAGCTCTATGTACCCTGTACTCATTTGAACATCATTTCATTCATCGTCCGATATGACTTAACGTTGGAGGCTTTCTCTTATCCTGAAAGATGAATGTCTGGTAACTCTATGCTCTATGTATCTTGTACTCATTTAACCATCGTTTCATTCAACGTCCGATATGACTTAACGTTAGAGGTCTTCTCTTATACTAAAGATAAAAGTCTAGTTGCTGTAAACTGATTTTTAACATCATTTCATTTATGGTCGATATGATTTAACGTTTGAGGTTACAAATAAGATTTTTTTGTATGGTTGAAAAAGCCTGTTACATTACTGTGCGTTAAAAGGTAATACAAAATTTTAGAACAGTTGAAAAATGTGAGTTAAGATGTGGAAGTGAAATCCCTTTCATTAAATCGATGCATGTTGATACAGAAAGCTTCAACAATATTGGCAGTAAAACAATTGCAAGTGATTTGTGCGTAACCTGTTTACAGACGGCGTGAAATCCTGATGTAATTACCGCATCTCCTTGGCTTTCCTTCTGTCTATAATTGCAGCTACGCCCGTATTTTATGCAAAGTGGATGAGAATTACAATGCGAGGTGTGTGCCCTTAATAAACATATCACTTCTCTGCCTTTCCGAACCTATGCCACTTGCATACCGATAACGAGCTAAAAAATTAGGCAAAGAATTGTAAATTAACGCATCTGTGAATTTGAAGCAGCCAAGTGTCATTATTCAAGAAGATTTAAAAAGTATTCATAAATCAGTGTAACTACCCGCCTATAAAGTTATTATAACTACAATCCACAAAGGGTCCTAACTCAGTGTGTGAATATGACTCCATGCTTAGCAGATTTTCAGCTGTTTATTTTCGAGAGAACATTGAAAGTAGTTGCATCATACCACGATACAACCATATAAAACACACGTCACTCTCTGACCAATAAGTACAGTTATTATGACAGGTCACTAGCTCGGTTTAGAGAGAACAGAGAAGACAGGAATATAGTACAGTACAGCCTGACCATCAGTACAACGTACGTAACGCGACGTATGAAATAGATATCCCATGTCTTTAAGTATTCTACAGAATGTATCCTTCTACCTTCAAAAGGCTGGTTTAGAGAGATCAGAGAATTCGGGGATATAGTACAGTACAGTCTGACCATCAGTACAACGTACGTAACACGACGTATGAAATAGATATCCCATGTCTTTAAGTATTCTACAGAATGTATCCTTCTACCTTCAAAAGGCTGGTTTAGAGAGATCAGAGAAGACGGGAATATAGTACAGTACAGTCTGACCATCAGTACAACGTACGTAACACGACGTATGAAATAGATATCCCATGTCTTTAAGTATTCTACAGAATGTGTCCTTCTACCTTCAAAACGCTGGTTTAGAGAGGACAGAGAAGACGGGAATATAGTACAGTACAGTCTGACCATCAGTACAACGTACGTAACACGACGTATGAAATAGATATCCCATGTCTTTAAGTATTCTACAGATTGTGTCCTTCTACCTTCAAAAGGCTGGTTTAGAGAGATCAGAGAAGACGGGAATATAGTACAGTACAGTCTGACCATCAGTACAGCGTACGTAACACGACGTATGAAATAGATATCCCATGCCTTTAAGTATTCTACAGAATGTGTCCTTCTACCTTCAAAACGCTGGTTTAGAGAGGACAGAGAACACGGGAATATAGTACAGTACAGTCTGACCATCAGTACAGCGTACGTAACACGACGTATGAAATAGATATCCCATGTCTTTAAGTATTCTACAGAATGTGTCCTTCTACCTTCAAAAGGCTGGTTTAGAGAGAACAGAGAAGACGGGAATATAGTACAGTACAGTCTGACCATCAGTACAACGTACGTAACACGACATATGAAATAGATATCCCATGTCTTTAAGTATTCTACAGAATGTGTCCTTCTACCTTCAAAAGGCTGGTTTAGAGAGATCAGAGAAGACGGGAATATAGTGCAGTACAGTCTGACCATCAGTACAGCGTACGTAACACGACGTATGAAATAGATATCCCATGTCTTTAAGTATTCTACAGAATGTGTCCTTCTATCTTCAAAAGGCTGGTTTAGAGAGATCAGAGAAGACGGGAATATAGTACAGTACAGTCTGACCATCAGTACAACGTACGTAACACGTTTATCTTTTTGTACAATTATTTTTTGTTTGATTGGAGGAATAAAAATGCTTATATCCAATAAAACTTCGTTATATCGAATGTTTGGGTGATAAAAACGTCAGTGATAAGTTGAAGGAATGTGAATGGTAAGTAAGTTTTAATTGGAACAAGAGACTGTAGCTTGGAGGTGTCCATCAATAATGGACGTGTTACATGCCACGGATACACACGCCCACACTTTCCAAGTAAAAGCGCACAGTACATTTTTGCTGCACTGTGTACAACCAGGAAATAAATTACACTCCACAACTCTTGTTTTGAGGCTCCGAAATTTAACTTGTTAACGTGTTACTACACGATTTTACACTTCATTGCCTGTCGTAGGGAACTCATTTCTTTTTCTGCTTAACTGTCGGAAACGCCTGATTTATTGAGCCCTGCAGCTTCATCGCCTAAAGCCCTTACTTTTCTCTTCTACATTCCTAGTTTAACTTTTATAAATATTTTTCTCGGTCCATTAACAAGGCTTTCCCTTGTACGTAAAATTAGGTTACTATCATACTTGTAAATCAGTCAACGCTCTCATCTCTAATAATATTATAAACAGAAAACATTGTGTAGGGGGGGGCATTGGTCTCGAAATCTACTCAACCAATGTTTACGAGGGCTGTTCAATAAATAATGGTCATAATTTACTACGGTCATTATTTTTTTGCATTAAAATTCAAATTTATTATATTCTATTAGTTTAGTGTAGTAGTAGTTTTATTGTTGGTACTCCTGGTTCCAACTGTGAGAGGTAACACGCTGAAATGGAGGGAAACAATATGCGGCTTTGAAATTCACAACAAATCTTCAGTTGAGGCCTATACAATGTTACAGGAGGCGTATAGAGAGTCTGTTCTTCCCTACAGCACAGCTCGAAGGTGGTTTAAAATGTTTAAAGAGGGGAAACAATAAATTTCAAAGGAAGGTGGACCCGGTGCTCCAGTTACTGCTCTTACGGAAGAAAATATCAACACTGCTGCTGCCATTGTGAGAGAGGATCGACGAATTACCTTAAGATCACTTTCTGAAATACTGAACATTTCATTGGGTGCCACCCACACGTTGGTGACAGAAACATTACACATGAGACGTGTTTGTGCGCGATGGGTTCCAAGACTGTTGATTCCCGAACAAAAGGACATTCGCTTGCACGTCTGTATGCAGTTAAAGTTGATGTTAGAGGAAGATCCGGAGCTTCTTTCAAACGTAATCACTACTGATGAAACTTGGTTACATCATTTTGGTCCTGAGAGCAAACAGCAAAGCTCAGTGTGGAAATGTTCTTCATCACCAAACCCCTCCCCCTAAAAGGCAAAAGTGGTTGCTTCTTCTGGGAAAGTTATGGTCATCTCATTATTTGATATTCATGGAATGGTTTATCAGCATGTTGTACCTGCACACACATCAGTAACTGGACAATACTACAGGGATGTCCTGAAAACATTGCAAGTCCATATCAGGCGCAAAAGACCACATTTCCGTGAAGCAGACTGGATGCTGCACCACGATAATGCGCGGCCGCATATTGCCAATGTTGATGCTGAATATCTTTCAAAAATCAACGTGAAGTGCATCCTCAACCTCCCTATAGTCCGGATTTAGCCCCATGTGACATTTTTCTATTCCCTAACTTGAAGAAACGTCTTCGTGGGAGGCATTATCCATCATCAGAAGCAATGGTGAAGGCTGCGGAAGCGATTTTGAAGGATCTCTCAAAAATAGTTTCCAGCATGTCTTTGAAGACTGGCAGAAACGTTGGGACAAGTGCATCGCATTCAGGGGAGACTATTTTGAGAAGGACCATCAAAATTATGAGGATGATTATTGGTACGTTGTCAACAAAATATTGTGATCATTATTTATTGAACAGCTCTCGTATAATTCTTAAAACCAAGCTTAGGTGGAGTATGTGGCACACGTTTCACAGGTTAAGGTTCATTTCCTGCAGAGACACCACTAATAGTTATGCAAAGTGATGTCAAACTGGAAAATGTAATACCATACCCGGGATTTGAACTACAGGGGGCGCACGAAACGTCATACGAGGCATGTTTTTTAAGTCAGTACCGTTTTGCGATTCCGCCGCCGCAGCGCTACGGTCGGCGTTCCGCGCATGCGCGCTGGTTACCTACATGTCTTGTCTACGTACTGACGCCATTACAGTCTGATTCTTCATTGTATACGTTGATTACTGAGTGAGTCCCGCCGATTGTGAAGTACGGGTTGTTATACGATTTCTTAGTGCTAAAGGCGTAGAACCGATCGATATTCATCGTCAGATCTGTGAAGTTTACGGACAAAACATTATGAGTGATGGAATGGTAAGGAAATGGTTGAGAGCATTTAAAGATGGCCGCACAAATGTGCATGATGAAGAACGGAGTCGGCGTCCCTCTTTCGTCACTGAAAATTTGGTGCAGAAAGTGGACGAAAAGGTGAGAGAAAACAGACGCACTTGAAGAAACATCTGGGCGGTCAGCGTCTCAAGACGATAACGAAGTCAAAACAGTTGTGATACATTGGTAAACACGTCAGGTGGCAGAATTTTATGAGGGGGGCATTCAAAAACGAGTGCCACGTTATGACAAGTGCCTTAATATTCATGGAAATTATGTAGGAAAGTAGATTAAGGTACAGGCTTTCATGTAAAAATAAAATTATTGCGATATCTATGCACGTCTTTTTCCAATTCCAAAACGGTACTGACTTAGAAAACATGCCTCGTACATTGAAAATTGTTAATATAACTTTTAATAACTAAAGCATGTCAATATTATATGTTTTACATTAATGAACAGAATGTGTATGCTCAGTGAGCGTGCAGTACATGTTCAATATGTCCACCTTGACGTACCATCTCTTCGAGACGAATTGTGACTTTTCCGACCACTTTAGATCGAGTGTACATTAAAACGTGTACTTTCAGTAAAGTGTCGGTATCAAATGTTTAGCATCAATGCAGTGTATTTATTTTTGTAGAAGAGGAAGTAAAAATAAAAAATCGGTTATATAGCAAACGCTTAAGAAAATCCTTCCAACGCAAATTAAAATCAGAGCTTCCTTTCGTTCATCTAGTATATAAAACGCTGAGTTTTGACGGATACGCGATACTTAGTTGTTATAGTTTCTGAAGCTACCGCTAGGAGCGCATGTAGTTACACAAACCTCAATAGATAGCGCCAAGGGAGAATTATGACAGTGATAGTTGGAATTGCTAAAAAGTAGAGAACCTTGTGGTTTAGAAAAGTTTATTGTTTTGTGTGCAAAGCAACTTTACATTTGCTTTATATTCATTTCAAAAAAAGTCGAGTTAAAGAAATTCGTTTAAGGAAAAATAAATATTGGTTTTTTGTCAATTCTGAAATGGAGTCTGTCGTGATAATTACTAAATCACCTGACCTTCCAGTTACCAAAGAGAAGAAGAAGAAAAGTATGTTCAGTGTTCTGTTATTACTTTATTACGAAACACAAGTAGAACAGGGAGGTTCTTATGTAAAACGTGCGACTGCTGCAGAAGTTTTAATGCATGCTAACATTTGTTTGTTCTTTTATTTTCTGACAACAGCTCTTTCTCTACTGGACTGCTATATGCGGATGACTTAATGGTAGATCTATAACGGTAGTAGGATTACAGAAGGGAATAAATGAAATCCAGAAATTCTGTGAAAAGTGGGGAATAAAAATAAACATAAATAAGTCGAAAGTTATGGTCTTCAAGAAGGGAGTTGAACTAACAAAATATGAAAAGTGGGTACTAAATGACAAAAGGGTAGAAGTGTCAATGAACTTGAATACCTAGGAGTGAGGTTGAACAACAATGGAAAGTGGGGAGCACACAAGAGAAAAAGTGAAGCAAAAGGAAGGGCGGCTATGAATGGGATAAGAATGTGCAAATATAACCTAGAAATGACAACCAAGTGGTTAGAAAGTATGTATGAAGTACTAGTTGAATCCAAAATGTTGTATGCTGTGGAGATCTGCAATATACAAGAGAGAGAAGGATTAGCTTGGATGAGAACAGGAATAAGAGGTAGGGAAAGGGGATTTTGTGAAATGTGTGGGGGAAAAGAAAGCATAGAACACTACGTGAGAGAATGTGAGGAGGTTGCAATGTGGAGAAAAAAGGTGTGAGAGGAATAATGGCAGAAAGTAGAGAAGAGGATAGCAGCTATAAAAATGTTAACGGGCTGGGAGGAAAAGAAGGTAAGAAGTATTGGTGAGTTCTTGCAGAAAGTAATAGAAAAATGGGCCAGAAATGTAAAGAATATAAGAAAGGAAGATGAGGGGGAAGAATGGGATTATTATGTAACAAGGAGACATGGAGGTTAAGAGCTACCTGACAGAGCAGAAGACCAGGTTGCCAAGTAAGACAAGATAGCATCAAGGTAAAGATTAATAAATGTAAAGAATATAAGAAAGGAAGATGAGGGGGAATAATGGGATTAATTAAGTAACAAGGAGACATGGATGTTAAGAGCTACCTGTCAGAGCAGAAGACCAAGGTGCCATGTAAGCCAAGGTAGCAACAATGTAAAGACAAATAAATGTAAAGAATATAAGAATGGAAGATGAGAGGGAAGAAAGGGACTAATTATGTAACAAGGAGACATGGAGTTTAAGAGCTACCTGGCTGAGCAGAAGACCAGAGTGTAATGTAAGCCAAGGTAGTAACAAGGTAAAGACAAATAAATGTAATCTAAAGTTGTAAATTGTAAAATTTTGGAATAAGCACAATAAATATATCATATAAAAATATCTAACTTCATCTTACGCTTATTAACTCTGTATGAAAATATATGTATTCAATTTTTTTTGGAAGAGTAGGCTAAGTCATTATAAATAATATTTACATAATTGGAACCAGATGAAGCCACACTCTTACTACACGAGAACATGTAGATCTAAGTACATAGTTTATTAAAAGTGCAGTTCGCACCTTCAGATGTTTATTGCTTTTGTTGGCGTCACTGGTACAAATGTTATAAAATCATTTTTAAGGTTAGATCAGTACTTAGAGATTCAATACACGAAAGGTCTCCTTCTGTATCTATATATCCATTCTGTTGATGTTCATTATTGTGATATATCCGTGTCCAGGAAAGACAGAAAACTTTTACACAACAACTAATGTTTATAACAACAACAATATCACAAGACAAGAGACTGAAATTCTTTAAATTGCTATATTAGCCTCTAGAATTGTTAAAATTGAATTGTTGACTGTTTATGAAGTAGTGATATGAGTTCGTGATTAGTCATGGCCCCCTACATCTGACATAGAACCCTGAAACAGACACCACAATAAACGTTGAAGTTGTGTGACAAGAAACTGGAGGAGATAGTCACCAGGGTAAAACCGGGGAAGGTCAGCCACGAACCCTAGACCCCTCCAAAGACGCTACAGACTCAGCCATCCCCCTCGGTTGAAGGAATCACGTCTCACGATGAGTTTTTAATATTCCCAATGCCACGTTGGCGTGCTAGAAGTCTCAAAAGTGAACAATGGATTTATAATGACGATAGCATAAAATGTAGTGTAATTTACATGATTAAAGCGGCCCACCAAGTGATATCAGACCATTTTGGGAGGGGCAAATGACCTACTAAATCGCGACAATGGCTTAATTAACATCATTATTCTAATTGCACACTTCTTAGAATTTGTACACCTCAGCAAAAGTCAGTAACAAATACATACCACTTCTAATTAATAACAGTAAAAGGACTCTAAATATTTTATGGCCAACGTGCCAACATGGCATTAAATTCTCCAACTGACTCGTGTTTTTTCCCGGTAAACCACTAGGAGTTCTCATAAACACATGAGACAACTACCTTAATGACGACTTACTATGCTGTAAGTACTTTAAGGCCCGGGCTTTATAGTTCGGACCACTATTAGGTACAACTGACTCGTGTTTTTCCCGGTAAACCACTAGGAGTTCTCATAAACACATGAGACAACTACCTTAATGACGACTTACTATGCTGTAAGTACTTTAAGGCCCGGGCTTTATAGTTCGGACGACTATTAGGTACAACTGACTCGTGTTTTTCCCGGTAAACCACTAGGAGTTCTCATAAACACATGAGACAACTACCTTAATGACGACTTACTATGCTGTAAGTACTTTAAGGCCCGGGCTTTATAGTTCGGACCACTATTAGGTACAACTGACTCGTGTTTTTCCCGGTAAACCACTAGGAGTTCTCATAAACACATGAGACAACTACCTTAATGACGACTTACTATGCTGTAAGTACTTTAAGGCCCGGGCTTTATAGTTCGGACCACTATTAGGTACAACTGACTCGTGTTTTTCCCGGTAAACCACTAGGAGTTCTCATAAACACATGAGACAACTACCTTAATGACGACTTACTATGCTGTAAGTACTTTAAGGCCCGGGCTTTATAGTTCGGACGACTATTAGGTACAACTGACTCGTGTTTTTCCCGGTAAACCACTAGGAGTTCTCATAAACACATGAGACA
The DNA here is from genome assembly GCA_030765055.1 of Mantis religiosa. Taxonomy (NCBI): domain Eukaryota; kingdom Metazoa; phylum Arthropoda; class Insecta; order Mantodea; family Mantidae; genus Mantis; species Mantis religiosa. Next base: position 23,393,868 of record CM060949.1, read on the forward strand.
GCTACCTTAATGGCGACTTACTATGCTGTAAGTACTTTAAGGCCCGAGCTTTATAGTTCGGACCACTATTAGGTACAACTGACTCGTGTTTTTTCCGGTAAACCACTAGGAGTTCTCATAAACACATGAGGCATGACGAATTAGTATGCTGTAAGTACTTTAAGGCCCGGGCTTTATAGTTCGGACCACTATTAGGTACAACTGACTCGTGTTTTTCCCGGTAAACCACTAGGAGTTCTCATAAACACATGAGGCATGACGACTTACTATGCTGTAAGTACTTTAAGGCCCGGGCTTTGTAGTTCGGACCACTATTAGGTACAACTGACTCGTGTTTCTCCCGGTAAACCACTAGGAGTTCTCATAAACACATGAGACAACTACCTTAATGACGACTTACTATACTGTAAGTACTTTAAGGCCCGGGCTTTATAGTTCGGACCACTATTAGGTACAACTGACTCGTGTTTTTCCCGGTAAACCACTAGGAGTTCTCATAAACACATGAGACAACTACCTTAATGACGACTTACTATGCTGTAAGTACTTTAAGGCCCGGGATTTATAGTTCGGACCACTATTAGGTACAACTGACTCGTGTTTTTCCCGGTAAACCACTAGTAGTTCTCATAAACACATGAGACAACTACCTTAATGACGACTTACTATGCTGTAAGTATTTTAAGGCCCGGGCTTTATAGTTCGGGCCACTATTAGGTACAACTGATTCGTGTTTTTCCCGGTAAACCACTAGGAGTTCTCATAAACACATGAGACAACTACCTTAATGACAACTTACTATGCTGTAAGTACTTTAAGACCCGGGCTTTATAGTTCGGACCACTATTAGGTACAACTGATTCGTGTTTTTCCCGGTAAACCACTAGGAGTTCTCATAAGCACATGATACAACTACCTTAATGACAACTTACTATGCTGTAAGTACTTTAAGACCCGGGCTTTATAGTTCGGGCCACTATTAGGTACAACTGACTCGTGTTCTTCCCGGTAAACCACTAGGAGTTCTCATAAACACATGAGACAACTACCTTAATGGCGACTTACTATGCTGTAAGTACTTTAAGACCCGGGCTTTATAGTTCGGACCACTATTAGGTACAACTGATTCGTGTTTTTCCCGGTAAACCACTAGGAGTTCTCATAAGCACATGATACAACTACCTTAATGACGACTTACTATGCTGTAAGTACTTTAAGACCCGGGATTTATAGTTCGGACCACTATTAGGTGCCACTGACTCCTGTTTTCCCCGGTAAACCACTAGGAGTTCTGATAAACACATGAGACAACTACCTTAATGACGACTTCCTATGCTGTAAGTACTTTAAGGCCCGGACTTTATAGTTCGGACCACTATTAGGTACAACTGATTCGTGTTTTTGCCGGTAAACCACTAGGAGTTCTCATAAACACATGAGACAACTACCTTAATGACGACTTCCTATGCTGTAAGTACTTTAAGGCCCGGACTTTATAGTTCGGACCACTATTAGGTACAACTGATTCGTGTTTTTCCCGGTAAACCACTAGGAGTTCTCATAAACACAAGAGACAACTACCTTAATGACGACTTCCTATGCTGTAAGTACTTTAAGGCCCGGACTTTATATTTCGGACCACTGTTAGGTACAACTGACTCGTGTTTTCCCCGGTAAACCACTAGGAGTTCTGATAAACACATGAGACAAAAACCTTAATGACGACTTACTATGCTGTAAGTACTTTAAGACCCGGGCTTTATAGTTCGGACCACTATTAGGTGCCACTGACTCGTGTTTCTCCCGGTAAACCACTAGGAGTTCTCATAAACACATGAGACAACTACCTTAATGACGACTTACTATGCTGTAAGTACTTTAAGGCCCGGGCTTTATAGTTCGGACCACTATTAGGTACAACTGACTCGTGTTTTTCCCGGTAAACCACTAGGAGTTCTGATAAACACATGAGACAACTACCTTAATGACGACTTACTATGCTGTAAGTACTTTAAGACCCGGGCTTTATAGTTCGGACCACTATTAGGTACAACTGACTCGTGTTTTTTCCGGTAAACCACTAGGAGTTCTGATAAGCACATGAGAAAACTACCTTAATGACGACTTACTATGCTGTAAGTACTTTAAGACCCGGAATTTATAGTTCGGACCACTATTATGTACAGTTAAAGGAAATTATTGTTCTTTAACACTTGCCGTGTGTAGGCTAATGTATGACCACCTAGTTCAAGGTATGGCGGATTCGACACAGGAAGGAAGCTTTGGTATGATAAATTTCCGCTTACTTTGCTCGCTTTTTCACCTAGCACATTTTCACCGCATGTAAAAGGAATAGGAATCTTGTCTTGTCCACAGCTGGAAAGCTGAAAAAAGTGAAACTAATTTTTACTACCGTAATAGGCAAGCGTGGCACTTAGGTAACCAGTACGTAAACTATCATTTGTTTTGTTAGGCGCGCCCTATTTGGCTAAACTACAAGTGCGTGACCACACACTGTCATTCAAACTCGGTATGTGATCTTGTTACAGTGTATTACAACCGTTCGCATAGCAAATGTGAGTAAAAGTCTTTTTTAACAAACTTAGAAAAAGCAAATAAAGGAGTCAGATACAGAATTTGATGTCATGATGGCAGGTTGGCCATGGTAGCTCATAGGGTAAAAGCGACTGGACGGAAACTAGATCCGTTGTTCAAATTCCGGCCGTGACATTGAATCTTTCATGTTGACTCAATCAAATATCTTAGCCTATAAACGGCTGCTATGAAGAAATGACTAATTCCCATCAATTAACTAAAATAAAAAGAGTTAAATAATGAAGCCTGGGGGTCAAGTACTAAAGATAGTAAGTCGCCACAAACGGTGTATGTCGAATGCGAGACCCCCTAGTGGTTTACTGGGAAAATACACGAGTCAAATGGAGAATTTGATGTCAATATGGCAAGTTGGCCATGGTGGCTCAAAGGGTAAGAGCGACTGGACGGAAACCAGGAGATCCGTGGTTCAAATCTCGGGGGTGGCATTGAATTCTCCTCAAGTAGGTGAGGGGATCCGTCCCCTTCAGCTGCCGTGGTGCGGACACTGCGGACCCCTAGCACTCATGGTACCTCTGAGGTTATTAGAGGAACCTTGGGCCGAAAATTCGAGCCCCCCCCCCTGATTGGGAGTTGCTCGGATTGGGTTGGTCTCGGGGGCAGTGGTTCCCGATACCCGTGGGAGATCGGGTACGTCTCTGGACGGGGTTGTGGGAAGCCATATATTCCCGCGTCCTAGCCAGCATAGCTAGTAGAAGTTGTGCTAGATCACCAGGCAGCCCTACTGAGGTTGATCGGTAAACTTCCCCTTTTGGGGCTGGCGCTCGTAAGTGACGTATCCACTTCCATCCCGTGTTGAGTCCACAGGACCAGATGGGGGGGGGAGGGGCTTATTAGTCTCTAAGTCTTGCCCTATGGAAAGATCCACGGAGGCGCCGGGCGCACTTTTAGGGACAGCAAGGTAACTCCCAGGTCGAGGGAGGTCCGGGTCCTTGGTCCTACGACTCCAGGACTAATGGGAGTAGAACCTCTGGCATTAACCTTGACCCTATCTACCTATCTATTAGAAAAAGAAGTTGTCACTATAAATATAGAAGCATTGGTGTTGAAATTAGGGGACCTCCACACATTCAGAAAGTTCCTAGTTCTAATTTCCTTCACAGAGATAAGGTCTTCCTTCTTGCGGTTCTCCCTTATCCTGAAAGATGAATGTCTAGTAACTCTAAGCTCTATGTACCCTGTACTCATTTGAACATAATTTCATTCATCGTCCGATATGACTTAGCGTTGGACGTTTTCTCTTATCCTGAAAGATGAATGTATGGTAACTCTAAGCTCTATGTATCCTGTACTCATTTGAACATCATTTCATTCATCGTCCGATATGACTTAACGTTGGAGGTTTTCTCTTATCCTGAAAGATGAATGTATGGTAACTCTAAGCTCTATGTACCCTGTACTCATTTGAACATCATTTCATTCATCGTCCGATATGACTTAGCGTTGGACGTTTTCTCTTATCCTGAAAGATGAATGTATGGTAACTCTAAGCTCTATGTATCCTGTACTCATTTGAACATCATTTCATTCATCGTCCGATATGACTTAATGTTGGAGGTTTTCTCTTATCCTGAAAGATGAATGTATGGTAACTCTAAGCACTAAGTACCCTGTACTCATTTGAACTTCATTTCATTCATCGTCCGATATGACTTAAGGTTGGAGGTTTCCTCTTATCCTGAAAGATGAACGTCTGGTAACTGTAAGCTCTATGTACCCTGTACTCATTTGAACATCACTTCATTCATCGTCCGATATGACTTAACGTTGGAGGTTTTCTCTTATCCTGAAAGATGAATGTCTGGTAACTCTAAGCTCTATGTACCCTGTACTCATTTGAACATCACTTCATTCATCGTCCGATATGACTTAACGTTGGAGGTTTTCTCTTATCCTGAAAGATGAATGTCTGGTAACTGTAAGCTCTATGTACCCTGTACTCATTTGAACATCATTTCATTCATCGTCCGATATGACTTAACGTTGGAGGTTTTCTCTTATCCTGAAAGATGAACGTCTGGTAACTGTAAGCTCTATGTACCCTGTACTCATTTGAACATCACTTCATTCATCGTCCGATATGACTTAACGTTGGAGGTTTTCTCTTATCCTGAAAGATGAATGTCTGGTAACTGTAAGCTCTATGTACCCTGTACTCATTTGAACATCACTTCATTCATTGCCCAATGTGACTTTATTTCCCAGTGCACTATAATATGTATTTATATCCTGTATATGTAACGGATCTGTGTCGCTAACGGGCGTACTTTGGAATATCCGGTCCAAGCCGTTCATTGTTGACTTTCATTGTCACGTAACACTGGGTAAGTTTTGCTCTGTAGGTGATGATATAAGTATTTCGACACAGGAAGATAGTGGAGTATATTGCAATTACACGGCCCAGTGGATAGCAAGTGAATGTAACTCCAAAAGCGGCCACCCGCCACGCCTTCCCAAACAAAAGCTGTAGATAATATTGCTAAAAATCGAGGTGCCTGCTGCACCTTTGATGAACTTTGCATGTGGTCAGAGACCGACTAATCTGCATCTCGACGTAATCTGGGTGGAGTCCCCTCGGATGATCCAATTCCATTTCTTCCATTATACCTATGTTACGTGAGGGTTAGGGTAAGTACGAGTTAACTGGATATTTCACAAAAGCTCTATTCGTCACGTAAATATGAAAGGGTTTATTGTATATTGAAAGCTGGGTATTCTTTATTCTAATTCTTTTATCATTACTAGGGCTGTTCTATAAGGAATGATCATGATTTTTCGCACCAAATTTCAATCTTATTATGTTCTGTTAGGTTAATGTAAAACCAACACACCGTAGTAGTTTCATTGTTGGCACTCCTTGATCCCGTCTGTGAGAACCAGGCAAGTTCAGACATGTTCAGTATCGCCTACTGCTGCAATAGAAGTAACACGCGAGGAACAATATGCGGCTTTTAAATTCTAATTTCGTCTCAGCAGATCTTCAGTTGAGGCCTATACAATGTTACAGGAGGCCTATGGAGAGTCTGTTCTTCCCTACAGCACAGCTCGAAGGTGGTTTAAAAAGTTTAAAGTGCGGAAACAATCAATTTCAAAGGAAAGTGGACCCGGTGCTACAGTTACTGCTCTTACGGAAGAAAACATTAACACTGCTGCTGCCATTGTGAGAGAGGATCGACGAATTACCTAAAGATCACTTTCTGAAATACTGAACATTTCATTGGGTGCCACCCACACGTTGGTGACAGAAACATTACACATGAGACGTGTTTGTGCGTGATGGGTTCCAAGACTGTTGATTCTCGAACAAAGGGACAGGCGCATGCAGGTCTGCATGCAGTTAAAGTTGATGTTAGAGAAAGATCCGGAGGTCCTTTCAAACGTAATCACTGCTTATGAAACTTGGCTACATCATTTTGATCCTGACAGCAAACAGCAAAGCTCAGTGTGGAAATCTCCTTCATCATCAACCTGCAAAATAGCAAAAGTGGTTGCTTCTGGTGGGAAAGTTATGATCGTATCATTCTTTGATATTCATGGAATGGTTTATCAGCATGTTGTACCTGCACACACATCAGTAACTGGACAATACTACAGGGATGTCCTGAAAACACTGCAAATCCATATCAGGAGCAAAATACAACATTTCCGTGAAGCAGGCTGGAGGCTGCACCACGATAATGCGCGGCCGCATATTGCCAATGTTTTTTAATATCTTGCAAAAATCAGCATGAAGTGCATGCCTCCTCCTTCCTATAGTCCGGATTTAGCCCCATGTGACTTTCTTTCTATTTCCTAACTTATAGAGATGCCTTCGTGGGAGGCATTATCTATCATCAGAAGCAGTGGTGAAGGCTGCGGAGGCGATTTTGAAGGATCTCTCAAAAATGGTTTCCAGCATGTCTTTGAAGACTGGCAGAAACGATGGTACAAGTACATCGCATTCAGGGGAGACTATTTTGAGAAGGACCATCAAAATTATGAGGATCAGTGAAGGTACGTTGATAAAAAAAATTGTGATCATTCTTTACTGAGCAGCCCTGTACTTTCATACACCTTTCCCGTTACAGGGCTGAAGTGGAAATATCAACACATCCAGCAGGACTAACGTTAGGATCACCAATGCTCAGAACCGTGACCAGATTTGCCCTATCTCCAGAACACCTCTGCCCCTCTGCTTCGGGAGGGTTGAACTATTAGCCCAGTGTCTTTTAGTAACACTCTGCTCGCACCACACCAACTCAAGAGGTCCGAAACCTCGCTGTATGGAATACCAAACTTATAGACAATTAGTGCATTCCTCCCTGGGAGGAATGGATGACATGGGAGAGTCCTACGGGCATGCCTGAACCTGGAGCAAGTTCGTGAGGTACTCAACGTGAACTGGAGATTTACCTCAATACCAGTGTTAGCCGTGCAGTGGTACGACCTTGGCCCTCCCAACGAATTAATCTAGGCTGGTCAAAAATTACATCAGCGTTATTAGGCTCACGTTTTGAGACCTTTATACTTTATTATTTAATTTGTTAATAAACAAAGTAATACGAAATTTGAAGAAATCCTAAACTATAGGGAATAAAATCGCCGCTGTATTATTATATACCGATGAAGTCATAATATACAAATTCTGATGTTCTATTACTATGAAGGTGGTCTGAAAAGTTTCAGATTTCAACGTGAAGATACAGAATTCGTAAACAAAAGCTAGTTAATTTCGTTCTTCATTTGTTGACAGTTACTCACCAAAGTTTCACCCACTTTGGACGCTCATTTGTTATGTAACAGTCGTTTGAGTGAGTTGATGTAAGTGCTTTAATGAAACTGGACAAAATCGAGTATCGAGCTGTCATTAAATATTTGTTTTTGAAAGGCCATACGCTTACGCAAATCAAAGATGAGTTGGATTCTGTGTGTGGGAACTCTGCACAATCATTTACCACAGTGAAATTTTGGGCAGCTGAATTCAAACGTGGCCGTAAGAGCTTGGGAGACGATGAACGTTCGCGATGTCCAAAATCTGCAACTACCGACGAAATCATCGCCAAAGTTCATTAAATAGTGCTAGATGACCGCTGAATTAAAGTGAGAGAGATAGCAGGGTCTATGAACATGTCAAAATAACGTTTTTTTCACATACTAAATTATCATTTAGACATGAGAAAGCTGGCCGCGCGTTGGGTACCGGGTTTGCACACGTTAGACCAAAAACGTGTTCGAATGAACATTTCCAACGCTCTGTTGGCGCAGTTTAGGCGCAATAAATCCGAGTTTTGGTGCCGATTAGTTACTGTAGGCGAAACTTAGATAAACCATTACACGTCCGAAACAAAAATACAGTCCAAACAGTGGACTGCAAAGGGGGGCCGTCTCAAAAAGACTGCTTTTTCGGCTGGGAAAGTGATGGTGACTGTTTTTTTTTGGGTGGGGGATAGTCGATTATCTCCAAAAGGGAAACATCATTACTTGACAAACTGATGCCAGAACTTGCGGTAAAAACGGCCACATTTCCAGAAAAAGAAAATCCTGTTTCACCAAGACAACCCACCGTCTCACAGCTTAGCGGTTGCAATGGCGAAAATCCACGAATTACGGTTTCAACTGCTTGACTCACCAGATCTAGCCTGAAGCTACTTCTTTTTGTTCCCTCGTCTGAAAATAGCGCTCGGAGGACAGAGATTTTTGTCAAATGAAGACACAATCACCTTCGTGAAGAATTATTTTACAGAGAAAAACGACGAGTACTATTTGGACGGTTACGTAGATGAGAGCATCGCTGGGAGAAGTGTGTAGAGTTACAAGAAGGCTATGTTGAAAAACGCCGAGTACTATTTGGACAGGTTACAGAGATGGGAGCATCGCTGGGAGAAGTGTGTAGAGTTACAAGTAGACTATGTTGAAAAACGCCGAGTACTATTTGGACAGGTTACAGAGATGTGAGCATCGCTGGGAGAAGTGTGTAGAGTTACAAGGAGACTATGTTGAAAGATGACGAGTGCTATTTGGACAGGTTACAGAGATGGGAGCATCGCTGGGAGAAGTATGTAGAGTTACAAGGAGACTATGTTGAAAAACGCCGAGTACTATTTGGACAGGTTACAGAGATGGGAGCATCGCTGGGAGAAGTGTGTAGAGTTACAAGTAGACTATGTTGAAAAACGCCGAGTACTATTTGGACAGGTTACAGAGATGTGAGCATCGCTGGGAGAAGTGTGTAGAGTTACAAGGAGACTATGTTGAAAGATGACGAGTGCTATTTGGACAGGTTACAGAGATGGGAGCATCGCTGGGAGAAGTATGTAGAGTTACAAGGAGACTATGTTGAAAAACGCCGAGTACTATTTGGACAGGTTACAGAGATGGGAGCATCGCTGGGAGAAGTGTGTAGAGTTACAAGTAGACTATGTTGAAAAACGCCGAGTACTATTTGGACAGGTTACAGAGATGTGAGCATCGCTGGGAGAAGTGTGTAGAGTTACAAGGAGGCTATGTTGAAAGATGACGAGTACTATTTGGACAGGTTACAGAGATGGGAGCATCGCTGGGAGAAGTATGTAGAGTTACAAGGAGACTATGTTGAAAAACGCCGAGTACTATTTGGACGGGTTACAGAGATGGGAGCATCGCTGGGAGAAGTGTGTAGAGTTACAAGGAGACTATGTTGAAAAACGTCGAGTACTATTTGGACGTGTTACAGAGATGGGAGCATAGCCGGGAGAAGTGTGTAGAGTTACAAGGAGACTATGTTGAAAAACGCCGAGTACTATTTGGACGGGTTATAGAGATGAGAACATCGCTGGGAGAAGTGTGTAGAGTTACAAGGAGACTATGTTGAAAAACGCCGAGTACTATTTGGACGGGTTACAGAGATGGGAACATCGCTGGGAGAAGTGTGTAGAGTTACAAGGAGACTATGTTGAAAAACGCCGAGTACTATTTGGACGGGTTACAGTGATAGGAGCATCGCTTGGAGAAGTGTGTACAGTTACAAGGAGACTATGTTGTATATTTATTAGGTCGGAACATTTTCAGACTACCTATGTATATATGCTCCATTATCATTTTTCCGTTTATTCATCCCCCCTCATTGTTCTGTCTCAATCTCATACTAAGCATTGGGCTGATCACTCATCCTGGGTTGTCTATCTGGCCAGTGTTTGTTTTCCTCAACTCGACAACTAACGGTATAAGGGGTAAAGCACCAAGAATCTCCTAACACCACTATAGTGATATTACAAAGGAAGTTTTCCTTCATTATTTTTGGCCTTTGCCAGTCCCACCAGCCTAAGGTTGTACATTCGTGTGGGTGAGTTCACATCTCCTTGGTTACGGATCGACCCCCGCCTTTTGTTGATGACGTAGGTGGTACCTTCTAGCATTGGGTCGCCACACATTGGTCACGCCGAGTGCAACTTACCAAGCCTAGTTCAAGTGCTGCATATTTTGCTATTTTTTTCTCGCGGCTTTCAAATTCTCCGCTTGAAACTTTCATGCTGGCCCGGTAAGGAACAAAACACGGTCGTAGCTTCGAACTCCGCCTAGGGCATGGGCGTGTGTTGTACTGCACGCCGTTGTAATCTCGTCACAGTAATTTAGCGTTCCAGAAAATTACATTAAACTTTCGTCCTGATTTGTCTTTGCACTTAGAATGTTATTTTTAGACACTAAATGATTTCTGTATACAATGATAAATTTTGGACGCTAAACAATTAAAGGTTAGGAAAAAGGGGTTGCAAATAAAACATACAAGTTGTGATTTCAAAGCTATTTTATGTAATTGGTACTTGCGTTCCTGAAGTCTGTTTGTATTTTAAGCTGATTTCATTATTTGGTTTTTGATTATTTATTAAGTATGGTCACAGTGCGGAATCTCCTAACAAGCCAAAATTTTATCTATCTCTTACAGATTACACTTATACAAAAGGCATTCATAGGGAACATTATTTATGAGTACATTTATTAGGAAATTGATTATATTATTTCATTTTTTATTAAAATATCTTAACATCTTTGGAGCCATTTTTCGAAGAAAAAAAATAATAAAAATATTCTTTCTTTAGAACATTTCGTTTTTGTTTCTTGTTTGCAGATCCGTTCTCCTAAACGTATTAACTATAAGGTAAGCGCAGCGGATTCGATTGTTGGGCGACTCTAATTTGTTTCAAAATCTGCTCCCTAGGGGACGATAGTGTATTGGTTTGTTAGAACGAACAAGTTAACTACCTGAGACAGTTGACTGAGTAATACGATTGTGTTTTGTCAGTCTAAGTGACAAATCGAGCTTCTTTCACTTAGCATTTAACATAATCTAGAATATTTGGACTTAAATATAAGGTAAACGAAAGAGTTTCAAAATATGATCCCGTCCATCCATGCATACCTTAAATATAGTGGAATTTATTAAGGAATCACTACTTAAAGTAGAGAACAAGGTTATGATTCCTGGTTTTCGACATGATGGATAACGTACGCTCAGTACACGAGAATGCGTCTTCTTATTGGTTGTTAATTCTTGCAATAATACTTCGTTCATGGTCTCTACTCTAACAGACTCACGTTATAAATCACCCTGCCATAGCAACCAGTACAGCTGTTCGCATGAAATACTTCTCCAAAGGTAGAGAAGTGAACATTTCGTCACTTGGACAATGCATAGTTAAATAGAAACTATAGGAACCTGGATTTAAACCAAATTCGCCAACTCAATTACACTTCACATTGAACTTTTCTAAAAAAATTATTTAGCAATTATAATTTAAAACATAATTTAAATGATTTTATGATTAATAAACTATTCTTTATATACAGGATGAACATAAAGTTTCGATCCATTTTCTAGAGAGCGTAATATTATATTAAAAAATACAGGTATTGTAAACCATATGACATAGTAACACATAATGCATGAACTTTTTTCTTAGTCTCATTTGATATGGCCACCTTGCACTTCCATATAGGTTTCCAAGCAATGTACTGCTCCCTCAAACACCTTGTTCAGCATCGCAGGTGTGATGTTGCCTACCTGATACGCTCTTCAGGAATGGCAATTGAGGTGATTTTAACTTTGTAGACTTGTACGTATCCCCATGAAAAAGTCAAAAGTCAGATGCCATGCCATGCCATGTGGTGCTGACTGGCTGTATAAAGCCAGAAGGTTTTTGCTGCGTGCCCACCCGTTAAGGGTTTTACCGCAGGTAAGGTATTCGGACGGAATTTTGTAGGATGGATATGCTGCAGGTTTTCAGGTTGTTGAATTTTGTGAGGTTACAATTATTTTACCTTCGGGATGAAAGGACAGGATGCAATACCCAGCACCCTGGTGTTTAAATTTTAGTTTAGGTTGGGGAGTATTTTGTTGCCAAACAACTTAGGAGATTATGTGGAGCTCAGCTTTAGCTGCTGTTAGGATTAGCTCCTGGGTTATCTTGGGTGTCTGCATGCCATGCGGGGGACCCGATGTTGTCTAGATCGTCGTCTAGTGGGGTCATAATCTCCCAGTGATCTAACTAGGGCGCTTCTATGAGTTGGAGGGTGTCAGATCTGGGGAACGTGGCACTCATATGCGGTGTGAACCCATGCCAATGCAACGACGTGGGAATGTGGTATCGGTACTCCCGAACAATCAGTGCGAAATGAGGAGGGGCTCCATCCTGTTGGAAAACTACAGTTTCCAAAATGCCCTCCTGCTGTAATTGTGGTTGAAGGAACAGTTGTGGCATATAAAGGTACAAAATGCCCGTTACTGTTTGTTCTCCAAACTTCGATTTTGTCCGCCCCAACCACACATTAACTTTTGGTGTTTCATTCCCATTCCATGATAGCATTTGGTTGTTCATCCGCCCACACTCTGCAGTTGCGTCTATTGACCATGACACATGTGTGGAATGTGGCCTCGTTGCTGAACAACATATTTTGTAACAAATTGGCGTCTCAGGTCGTAACACAAGCGTAGTCTTCCCATTCCAGTGCATGTCAAACTTCTAGGTGACATAACAGCTTTTTTAAAGAGAAATGCACAATCTTTCACACTGTCGATTGTGGTACACCCAACTCTTGACTTAACCTCCTGGTTGATGCTTTCGGATTTCTTGTCACAGCATCACTTACCTGCTACACTTTCATTGGTCACCCGGGGTCTACCCGAACGTTTCACGTCTTGCACACTACTTGTTCTTTAAAATCTCTGTATCAGTAGTCTGATATTAACACTTGTAGGACCGGGTTTATGGAATTTTCGTTTAAAATGCGCTTGAACCTTCTGATATTGTCACAAATGACTATTAATTACACTCTGGTGACTCAAGTAGTAGGTGTGACGTCACTCCCTCCCCTCCTTTATGACTAGATGAATAATCTTTGAGTGATAGACGCTCTCTCTTAAAGTCTGTTTAGTTAACGTGTGTGCAGTTCCCACTCAAAGAGACCGCAAGGAACCTGAGCCTGCCGCCCACTAATGACCGTCATAAATCTATCTCCACGCTTCAGAAATGGAACAGTCGTTGAGGACCAATAGCAACCCTGATTTTCTCGAAGTTACAGTCGCATGTCTACTCCACGTGGAGTCTCAGTTGCCAAAGTTCCAACTTCCAGTTGATCTGTTTCATTACGTGCAGAAATTCGTTGTGTGTCACAATGTGGAGACTCTGGGAGGGAAATGCAGTGGTAAATGCAAATGAAGTAGTAGATAACTTTCTGTCAAGTGAAAATAATCAAAGTGAAGACAATAGTGTGAATAAGTGGGCCGAGTTATATTACTGGAAAAGCCTCAAAAAACAAAGTTATAACGGGAACTGTTTCTAAGCAAATTCAAGCGTTTGTTTTGAATACATATAAATATGTGCTGACAAATAATCTTGGTAAGGGGTCGTGCAATGATTCTGATATTCACAGAAATACAGTAAGAAATATTGTGACGAAAGGAATACCAAAGACGCCAATCTAGTGTGAAAACAAAAGGAAACGTTTCTCTAAAGTAGATAATTTCACATGCGATTTAATTCGTCGATAAATTTATAGATTCTATGCAAAAGGGAGAGCGGCAACCTTAGAAGAATTGGTTGCACATTTGCAAGAAATTTGTGATTTTCCTTACGGGCGCTGCACTTTGCGCGGTCTCCTAAAGGAGCTGGGTTTCAAATACCGCACTTTGAATAAGATAAGGGTTATTATGGAATCAAGTAGAATTGTAGCTTGGCGATATATATCGTCAAAACTAAGAAAGTTTCGCAGTAATGGACATAAGATAATTTATTTAGACGAAACCTCGTACGAGACCCATGACTTATCGAGAAAGGTGGCAACCTTGCAGAAAGGTCTGCGAGGAGGAGGATCGGGGGTTGTAAAACGATTATAAGGGTTCGTCATAGGCAGCGGCCGACTGTACATGAGTTAAATAAACAGACTTAACATTGGCTCTCGGATGATTAGCATGTATTGGTAGGCAGCTCCACTTCTGGACAGGTAAACGGCCGTTATGGCCGCCTTTGTATTCTGCTTGCTGTAGTAAATATTTTTATTAAGTAAATTCCACATTTAATTAGCCTTACACTACCTTTTTACCAATGAACATTTATACGAGAAGATCCCAACCTCTCACCAAAGCATGTAGTTGTGCTCTGAGTGTTTGCTCCCGAGTGTTCGACCTGACCACGCGTTCCTTAATATTCACAAAGTAAGAATAGGTCGTCACAATATTTAAATCCCCTCAAACGTGCAGAAATAACAGCGATTAGTTCTTAAGTTTACAATATCTTTCAGATCTTACGTAATAGAAATGAAAAATCGACCTTTTTTTCCAAAAATGAATCGAGACTTTATGTCCACCCTGTAGTTCTTAAACTCATCATTCAAAACATATTTTATAAAACATTTTATAAAACGGCTAAGTCAAAGCAGTTGCATAGGATTCTGTGATTGATAGGGAATGACTCTGCCGGGAATTGCACAGATTTCTTGGACCTTTTATCCAAAGCGGCTGGTTCCCAATCTTATGACCGGCATTTGTTATGTGGAATAACAATAGCTTGGGGCCGCAAGTGATCCATTATTGTCGGCTTGACCTCCAACTCGAGCTGCATTCTATGCCACAGTGAAAGTTGCAAACTTTGTGCAATATCGCGTAATGAACTCTCGCATATTTGCTGCTTCAGAAAATGCAGGAAACCAACAGCAAGGATATCGGTCGTGTTCATTAGAGTGGATAATAATCATCGGAGAGCCTAATGATCATATTTCCTGCTCTCATTTTTTTTAAAAAAACATTCAATTGAGTTCATGGCGGTGCAAATGAGCGTAAAGTCCAAAGGCATTTTCCTTTTAGCAGAAAACCTGCTCCAATTAAGGTGTACCAACTGGAAAAGGCAGTTTTTCGCTGTCTAGAGGTGACTTGTGAGGCAGCAGGAGGGGTGGCGCAGGGTTTATCTCAGGGTATGCGTCAGTATGTATGAGAAGGATAGTTTTAATGACACTGGAATGTCCGTTTCAAACTAGTTTAATGACTGCTTCGTTTTATCATAACGTCAAAATTGAAGTTGCCCACCAAGAGTTACCAATATCACTGTTTAGAGTTACTGTATGTGAAATACTTGTTACTCGATAAAACTTAATTCTTTCTTCACGTACATATGAACAGACAAAATTCTTCTCTCATCGCTTCTGGTCTGCCTTGCCCAAGACAGAAGAAGAGGACTGCCGTAATCGGCTTCACGCCGAAGACTGATGCCCGATTTCACCAACAAATGTTAAGACTTAACACGAGTTTAGCAATAGTTAAAACAAAAATTGCATTTCACCAACAAGTGTTAGCATAACACTCGTGTTAAATCTCATGTTAAACTAACAAGCCAAATTTCTAGTGTTAAGTCCTTAACAATTGTAAATAGTCAAGATGGCGAGCATGAACTCAGCTGTTGATGTCTATTTGCTATATTTAAGACCGTCTAAACGGCATTCATAATAGAGTACGGCCTATGAGGAGAAATGATTTTGAGGAACTATCCGAAGAAAATTGTTCTACTGAGCTTATAGACTGTCGAAACATATTGCTATGAAGGTTACTGCGGAAGTACAAGAGAGGTTAGAACATGCATCGAAAGGAATATGGCGATCTCGCCTTTGCTTCAACTATCAATAACCTTGCTATTTTATTGTCACCCAATTAGCGGAAGGTATGACGGTACAGCTGTGAGGAAACCAGGGGGGGGGCGGCCGAGCCACGCCTCCCATTAGTCTCTGTCACTAACTGAGGGGTGATTAAAGGAATGTCACTCGTCCCTGGACGTTTCTCTCCCCTTCTCTTATCATCTGGAATCTTCGCCTGGGAACTAGAAAAGCCGAGAAGACGGCGAGATGCCTATAAAAAGGGCTGCAGCTAGTCAGAAGTTTAGTGTGAGTGAGTGACGTGCTAGCAAAGGAACGCTGTTTTTGTGCAACGAAAGACTTTACGTAACTGTGTAAGTGCATCGGATTTGACGTAATCGTGAGTACAAGTGAAATTGTAACGGACGAACTGGTGAATTGTAATTGTGTGCAGCACGTAATTCTGTGTAATTGGCAAGTGTTAAACTGTAAGTCGGTGGAAATAAAGAACATTTTTGAGTGGTGAAATTGGACTTTTCATTTCAGGAACCCACAAAGTCACATTATAATTCACTGAATTATGTGGATAATACACTGTCTACCTCCCGTCTTGAAACGTTCAAGTCTCTTGTCCTTCTTCGCACCTCGTTTTAAATTTACGTAATAATGAGTTAGAACATGCATCGAAAGCAATATGCCGATCTCGCCTTTGCTTCAAGTATCAATAACCTTGCGATTTTATAATTCACTGAATTATGTGGATAATACATTGTTCACATCCCGTCTTGTAACGTTCAAGTCACTCGTCCTTCTTCGCACCTCGTTTTAAATTTACGTAATGAGTTAGAATATACATCGAAATGAATATGGCGATCTCGCCTTTGCTTCAAGTATTAATACCAACACCGTGTTGCCAGCTTAAATTTGTTTTGAGTCACGTGGCTTTAACTGCTTACGGTGGTGAACATTCTTTGGTATATTTTGCGTGCGAAATTCCGAATTTTAGTGTCTGTTAAGTCCTATTATTATCGCTATTATAATAATATGGCTACTGGTTCGTGAAATATGCAAATACGTGAAATATTTAAAATACGCATTGTTCCTCTGCTTGAAATTCCCACTAAAGTCCTGGCAACAGTGTGCTTCCCCCTCTCGAGAAATGTCAGAGCCGGAGATAGAGCGGCCGAACTGTTCACATTTAATTTCATTTCACTTCTCAAATCTTACATTATTATTGGTTTTTCCTTTTATTTCGAATTTTCGCATTGGTTTGCAAAACTCATATGACACTGACGTTCCGCCCACCCTGAGTTGGGGAACTGCTACCCTGAATTATTTTTAACGGTATACATCGTTATCAAATCAGCGAAGTAAATCCCTTTAGCGTTCATGCTGAAGTGCATTTTGAAAGTCCTTTGTCCCAAAACATTCCTGGCTGAAAGAATACAATAGTCTTCAGACATTGAACTTTTACTAACACAAAGAAGGTAACGGCCCTTCTTTCCTGTCTCTGCGACGTGTACGCATTTTTACAAGAATATTTTCTCTTTCTTGCCTGGATGCTAGTATATATTGTGACTTTGTGGGTTCGAGAAATAAAAAATCCAATTACACCACTCAAGAATGTTCTTTATTTCCAATTTATTCCAAAGTCACAATTACATAGAATTTCGTAATGTACACAATTACAATTTTGCCAGTTTGCTTGTCCACCTACACTGGGCGCTCCTTACACACTCTCGCCACGACTCACTCAACTCAACTGACGGTCGCCTCTCCTGTATTGATCGGCCGCCCGAAGTTTCTCGAGAATTCCTTTTTATGGAGGGGGAAAACATTTTCGACGCTTCGCCCTCCTTCGGGCGGCAGGAGGAGGGGGAAAGGAAGACTCAGCCACCCCCGTGGTCTCCCCTCCCTCCACTCTGTCTCGCCTGCATTTATTGATCGGCACCGTAGAGCTTGCCGCTTGGGTAACAATATGTTATATTAAATTATATTCTTCCCTTCTTATACTTTAAATCAACTCGTATTTTAATAATTACTCTGTCCATTCTAATTTCATATTATTATAACAAGGTTTTTATATTAGTTTAGCCAAGCATTATTATTAATTTATCTTCTTTTTTAATTATCTAACTTCGATTAATTTGCCGCCTCCTAATCGATGCCTGATTCTGCGGTTACAAGGTTTACAATTGACATATATGGTCTACTATATAAGCAAAACAGATGTTCATTGTGAAATAAGTGTTCATTGACTTATCATTTCGTATATTCTTAATGGTATACATTCGTGGCTGCATAATTAGCTTTGAAGTGCAATACATTGCAGTATATAGTTTTTATAAACAACTATCTTATTTACTCACCAGGCGAAATGACGTACCTTTTATATTACGCGGGCAGACCCAACTCTCAAATAGTTGATACCGAAATGAAGAATTGCAATGTATAAGAAATCATGATATTTTAAAAGAATGTTGATTCTTTGTGACAATACGTGCAGGTGTAGTTGAGTCAAACAGCAGTTTGGGTGAATAAGTTGTTGTAACAAAAGAACCGTAAGAAACAGTGTCCTTAGCAGACTTCCAAAGGGTAGCACTTGACTATGTTGAATGGGCTGTTCTTCGGACCCTTCTTAATGGCATGCCAAAATAGTCACAAAGGGAATCTTTGGTTGAATAAGGGCTTTCACAAAGTAAAAGCTATTCACCCACGCGAATCTGTGGTTATTCAGTCCGAGGCGTGAGGGCGATTAGGGCAGCTCTCTTGCTCTCTCTTGGGCCAGGCAGACCAGAAATGAAGAGAGAAAATATTTGTCGGTTCATATATACGTGAAGAACGAATTAAGCTTTATTGAGTAATAAACATTTCAAAAACAGTAACTCTTAACAGTGATATTGGTAACCCTTGGTCGGCAACTTTAATGTGAAATGTGTAGTGTTTAACGCCCGCTTTTACTACATATGGCACCGCAGGCGATGACACTGATGATACATGGGATGAGGATGGAGCACCGGTGGAATGAGATGGCGGGGGAAACCGGAGATCCCGGAGAAAACCCGCCCCCGCGCCGTGTTGTCCACCACAAATCTCACTTTGCGATCGCCTGGGATCGAATCCGGGCCGCCTTGGTGAGAGCCAAGCAGTCTAACCACTGAGCCACGGCGCGGCCCTCGGCAACATCAAGTTTGATATTATGATAAAAAGAAGCAGTCATTAAAGCAGTTTGAAACGGGCATTCCAGTGTCATTAAAACCATCCTTCTCACACATATCCACGCATACCCCGTGATAAACCCCATTGTTTTACTCTGAGCAAAACACCATTTGCTTCAAACTGTAGCCCCAACGTGGTAACTCTTTGCTCGCCAATGTATTTGCTTCATAGCATATTTACCCACCGGTAGAGGGAGGACAAAGCTGCTTTCAGCACACTTAATACAACCGTAAGCCGCTAGGGGAATCCTATACAAACTCGCATCTTCAGTTCTGCTATTGATGACGTCGAACTTTACGTGTTCAAATCACAGATAAAAATGAACATCGTGTATAAACCGTGTACTGCGGAATAGAACCACAACGTCCAAAACAAAAGCTTGACAAGTGCCGCATGCGACCATTTGCACATAGCTACTGGACAACCCTCGCCACTTCTGTGCCGGAGCTCCTTACATATGCCATGAGTAGAGCACTGCTCGTCAGGGGTGAACAATACCTCACATACAATGCTATAACATGTTCTTACGTATTCCGATCTCATTTCGGTTACTTCCAGCTATACTCCACACATAGACCCTACATACAACAGCGATGATGCCATCAAACTCTAAGCGAATTCAGGTATGAGCAAAGTAACAGTTCTCTCATAACATGAGGCGCGTTATGCGTGACACGCTCGTGAACCATCATTTTTCGCGAACTAGATATACCTAATTGAGATAATCGCGAGGTAAACTGGATCAGCCAAAGGCGCCTACCGCTCGAGTATGGCGAATTTACATTGCAACATGTTCTTCCTATAAAGTTGTCTGGCCGTAAGTAAAACCTCACTTCCGAACACAGGGTTAATTCTACAATTGGCTTGAAGCAGCCTACCGTACCAAATTCAAAACATTCATTACCTTATGTAACCAATATTTGGTGAAAATGCCTTCAGGAATGTATGAGGTCACGCTTACTGAGATGTCAACTTTGTTCACAAAATCTGTGGTATTTTATATGATTATAAATTTGTAAGGTTAACTCATATCGGACAATGAATGAAATGATGTTCAAATGAGTACAGGGTACATAGAACTTAGAGTTACCAGACATTCATCTTTCAGGATAAGAGAAAACCTCCAACGTTAAGTCATATCGGACGATGAATGAAATGATGTTCAAATAAGTACAGGGTACATAGAGCTTAGGGTTACCAGACGTTCATCTTTCAGTATAAGAGAAAACCTCCAACGTTAAGTCATATCGGACGATGAATGAAATGATGTTCAAATAAGTACAGGGTACATAGAGCTTAGAGTGATCAGACATTCATCTTTCAGGATAAGAGAAAACCTCCAACGTTAAGTCATATCGGACGATGAATGAAATGATGTTCAAATAAGTACAGGGCACATAGAGCTTAAAGTTACCAGACATTCATCTTTCAGGATAAGAGAAAACCTCCAACGTTAAGTCATATCGGACGATGAATGAAATGATGTTCAAATGAGTACAGGGTACACAGAGCTTAGACTTACCAGACGTTCATCTTTCAGGATAAGAGAAAACCTCCAACGTTAAGTCATATCAGACAATGAATGAAATGATGCTCAAATGAGTACAGGGTACACAGAGCTTAGAGTTACCAGACGTTCATCTTTCAGGATAAGAGAAAACCTCCAACGTTAAGTCATATCCGACGATGAATGAAATGATGTTCAAATGAATACAGGGTACACAGAGCTTAGAGTTACCAGACGTTCATCCTTCAGGATAAGAGAAAACTTCCAACGTTAAGTCATATCCGACGATGAATGAAATAATGTTCAAATGAGTACAGGGTACATAGAGCTTAGAGTTACCAGACATTCATCTTTCAGGATAAGAGAAAACCTCCAACGTTAAGTCATATCAGACGATGAATGAAATGATGTTCAAATAAGTACAGGGTACATAGAGCTTAAAGTTACCAGACGTTCATCCTTCAGGATAAGAGAAAACTTCCAACGTTAAGTCATATCGGACGATGAATGAAATGATGTTCAAATAAGTACAGGGTACATAGAGCTTAAAGTTACCAGACATTCATCTTTCAGGATAAGAGAAAACCTCCAACGTTAAGTCATATCGGACGATGAATGAAATGATGTTCAAATGAGTACGGGGTACATAGAGCTTAGAGTTACCAGACATTCATCTTTCAGGATAAGAGAAAACCTCCAACGTTAAGTTATATCGGACAATGAATGAAATGATGTTTAAATAAGTACAGGGTACATAGAGCTTAGAGTTACCAGACAAGCATCTTTCAGGATAAGAGAAAACCTCCAACGTTGTTATATCGGACAATGAATGAAATGATGTTTAAATAAGTACAGGGTACATAGAGCTTAGAGTTACCAGACATTCACCTTTCAGGATAAGAGAAAACCTCCAACGTTAAGTTATATCGGACAATGAATGAAATGATGTTTAAATAAGTACAGGGTACATAGAGCTTAGAGTTACCAGACATTCGTCTTTCAGGATAAGAGAAAACCTCCAAAATTAGGTCATATCGGACGATGAATGAAATGATGTTCAAATGAGTACAGGGTACATAGAGCTTAGAGTTACCAGACATTCGTCTTTCAGGATAAGAGAAAACCTCCAACATTAGGTCATATCGGACGATGAATGAAATGATGTTCAAATGAGTACAGGGTACATAGAGCTTAGAGTTACCAGACATTCGTCTTTCAGGATAAGAGAAAACCTCCAACATTAGGTCATATCGGACGATGAATGAAATGATGTTCAAATGAGTACAGGGTACATAGAGCTTAGAGTTACCAGACATTCGTCTTTCAGGATAAGAGAAAACCTCCAACATTAGGTCATATCGGACGATGAATGAAATGATGTTCAAATGAGTACAGGGTACATAGAGCTTAGAGTTACCAGACATTCGTCTTTCAGGATAAGAGAAAACCTCCAACGTTAGGTCATATCGGACGATGAATGAAATGATGTTCAAATGAGTACAGGGTACATAGAGTTTAGAGTTAGCAGACATTCATCTTTCAGGATAAGAGAAAACCTCCAACGTCAAGTCATATCGGACGATGAATGAAATGATGTTTAAATGAGTGCAGGGTACATAGAGCTTAGGGTTACCAGACGTTAATCTTTCAGGATAAGGGAATGTAAGTATTTATTTTCTTACTGTACAGGTTTCTGGAGCAATTTTAATGCACATTCGTTATAAATCTATCTTAAAAGAACTTGAAAAATAACACAGTGCCAGAATTTTAGCAATGACATACCTCGTTTCCATAAAAGAACCTCGATTTCTCACTTTATACTGACAAAACACAATCGTATTACACAGTCAACTGTCTGAGGTAGTTAACTTCTTTCCAACGAAACAATACACTGTCGTCACCTAGGGAACAGATTTAGAAGGACCAGTCCGAATATCCCATGATCACTTTATGTATTCACAATGAATGTAATGCTCCCGTAGTATAGAAGTCTGATAACTCCAGTTTCAGGTGCTAGCTGTAATGCTGGACATTTCACCAACAACGTTACCAAAAGGACAAGGTAGTGGAATATGCTGTTACTACAATTTTAGCATTGAAATTTGGACTTAAAGTGCTATTAATTTTCGGGACAAAGCTATGTTTGATTATTTTTGTATTATGTTTTGTACTTTAGGTTTCAGCATAAGTATAAAGGAAGGTTACAAACTACCGTCCACCTCTGTAGTGTGGTGTTAGCGTTACACTCAAGAGGTCCCATTTTCTAATCTCGGTTAGGATGACGCGGGTTTACCTCATATTGAAACACAAATGTCTGGTTACTCTTACTATGTGCACCCTGTACTCATTTGAGCATCATTTCATTCATCGTCCGATATGACTTAACCTGTCAAACGACCTTACATAAATAAATTTAAAAAATAAGATAATGTTTACTTTGTAGTAGTCAGTATTACCACAAGAGTAGAGAAAGTCATGTATACATCACATAACGACCAAAACATTTGACTATCTCTTAAATTCTACTGTATTCCCAATAAGATAATGTTTATCTTGAAGTAGATAGAGCAATAAGTGTTTGTACAAGAGTAGAGAAAGTCATGTATTCATCACATAACGACCAAAACATTTGACTATCACTTAAAGTCTACTGTATTCCCAATAAGATAATGTTTATCTTGAAGTAGATATAGCAATAAGTGTTTGGACAAGAGCAGAGAAAATCATGTATACATCACATAACGACCAAAACATTTGACTATCGCTTAAAGTCTACTGTATTCCCAATAAGATAATGTGTATCTTGAAGTAGATAGAGCAATAAGTGTTTGTACAAGAGTAGAGAAAGTCATGTATACATCACATAACGACCAAAACATTTGACTATCACTTAAAGTCTACTGTGTTCCCAATAAGATAATGTTTATCTTGAAGTAGATAATGTTTATACAAGAGTAGAGAAAGTCATGTGAGTACACATACAGTGTAGAGAAAGTAACAAATGACAGTATATATGAAACAGATCACATTTTTGTGTTACGTTTCGTCTGAGCGCAGACGTTAAATGGAGAAAGCAGGAAGCGCTCAAAATTCTTTCCTTTTGCGAGTAGATATTATTTTAATAGCGTCAAGGACGTGGGCGTTGCAGTAACTCATCAATAATAGCTGTGCTCTAAAATCCAAGCTGCATGCCACATCATAATAGATATAACAATATTACAAAACAGCCGAGATATCTGATCGAAGTAATTCTTGCTTCTCGTTTATCACTAAACCGGTCGTGAGGCAGCTGGGGGTTCGAACCTCGCTCTGGCAAGAGATCTTATCAGCTTCTGTGACGAGGCGTGTGTTTAGCTAATATACCCCGTTCTTCAGATATATCAAGCTAAATATTTAGTGGTTAGAGAAACTTGTAGATTCGTGGTTCAATTCTCAGTTATGGACTTGAATTTTTCAAGCTCACCCTATCTAAACATTGTGCTATACACGACTAGTGTTAAAGCACAGTTAATTTCCATTACTTGTACCTAATGGTGGTCCGAACTACGAGGGCTGTTTAATAAAGAATGATCACAATTTTTTTGACAACGTACAGATGTATTATTTTATCTTGACAGGAATCCTGCGCGGTAGAGTTGAGCGACAACTGTGGTAGGGATAGTGCACCTATCGCCATAATGTGTCACATGCGTAAGATTACGAGAGGGGAGTGCAGTGCTTAAGGGTATGTATGACTGAAATTTCATGAAAATCGTGAAAATAACGACTTTTTTATTTTAATTCTATAAAATAATTTAGACATTCCCGAATGTGAAAAATGCATAATTTGCCTCCGGACGCCATTTTTAAATGCTTATTTAAACGTCCGTGGCCTTTAAACTCTGTCAGAGTCACGCCCTCTTTTCCCTACATCCACATTCTTTTTCTGTTTTCCGTTCTTAAATTTTCAATTCAAGAAAATAAAAATAAGGCTTTCAGACAAAATAGTTCCTAAAATGTTGCCAATATATCAGCGACTGGCTTCTACAACATTACTAGAGAGGTGCAAAACAGGAAAAACACAGAATGCCAATGAATCTTTGCATCATGTCATATGGAATAAGTGCCCAAAGGAAGTTTTCATATCAAAACAAAAATTGGATCTTGCTGTTATTAAAAGCATCAGTGAGTTTAACATGGGTAGTCTTAAGTCATTGGAGCTGCAGCAAAATATCAGAGGTGAAAGTGTAGTAGACTCAGCAAGGAAAACTTCAGTGCAGCGAGATCAGACTCGTATCCTGCAAAGCAAGAAGCGAAGTAGTGCAGAAGAAAAGCAACATCTAAAGAAGAAAAAGGTGGAAAAAGCAGCAAAAGAGGAGAGGAAACAGAAATCTGAGGGTCCAACCTATCAGCCTGGTGGATTTTAATGTGAGTTATGCAATCAAATCTTTAATCGCTGTTTTCTCAATGTTCATATTTTCAGCATTTTTGTTCCTGTAAAATGCTCCTTGCGATGCTGTTTTTGTACAGTAACATGTTGTCTAAATCTTAAGGTTTACCGGTTATATACAGAATGGTCTAAACATGTAGAATTTGAATGAATTATATGGCACCATTTGACAAAAAATATCTTAAGCTTTTGTCAAACGTTCAGTATCAAAGATAGTACAGTCACAGTCGTTTCAACGAACAGTAAAGTTGGACACAACGATGTTATTACACAGATGATAGCGCATTACAGAGCACCAATCAAACGTATTAAAACTCATAGACGGAATACTACTACAAATAAACAACACCAAAAATTTTTTTTTTTTTTTTTTTTTTTCAAGTGGAGGAAAAATCCATTTATGGACTGAACCCGACTGAACTGGGATGGTTCAGCCGGGAGTGTGAGCTTCACCCGAAGGTACTACTCACTAAAAAACCTCCACCGGAGAGAAGTCAGGAGAGGAATTCCGGCAGTACCGCTTATGCACCTGCGGATTCACGGAGAGCGTGTAGAGGTTGGTCCTATGGCCTAACCAAGGTGAGATTGGATGCTAGGACATAAGCATGACCGAAGCCCTGAATATGCCCTCGCGGATTCGTGGTGAGGAATGTAGTTGGGTGTAGTGTCGTTTCCAATAGGAAACACCGTCCTAACTTAGTGGTTGCATCCTCAATGATAGAGGAAATGGTCATGTGTTAGTTATACTACGTTATGTGCATTAGCTGTTAGTTCTGAGTTAATGTATTGTCTACCCTGAGAGGGTAGACAATACATTAGACAAAGTTATTAGTTCTGCGCGTATGCTGCGTCTAGTATGTGGTTAATCCTAAGTTGAATTTGTTCGCATTAGATTGATCATAACCATTGTTCATAGCGATATGTCGTGTAAGTATGGGGGGAGGGGATTGCCTCCCCACCAGAGCCGCCTTGACTAAGAGCAAGGACTTTGTGGAACTGCCAGTTGTCGGGGAGTCGTGTACAGTCATGTGTAATCTTACTACTTCTATTGAAGTCTTACGAGAGTGCTCAGGTACTCTTGTATGTCTATCTCTGGATCTCCCATCCCTATGGTCCTATCAAATATGGACAGCGGTCTTTTGTGTTTATTGTATTCGGTTTCGTAATTGCCTAGTTGCTGAATTAGTGCATTAGTGTTTTTATCTTTTCGCTTATATACGTTGAAGCTGAGTCTTTTGATAAATTCCTCAATTGAGTGTAGTCTTAGTTCGTTATGCAACAGATTGGCCGGTGCTACCGGCGGTTGCTTTGTGATTATTCGGATTATTCGGTTTTGTAGCGTTTGCAATTTGTGTAAGTGAGTTTTTGCAGCGTATCCCCACACGGGGGCTGCATACGTGATAATAGGCCTTATCAGTGTCTTATATAGGGTAAGGCCCATATGTACTCTAAGTTGGTTGTTGATATTAAATATTGGAAATAATTTATTTAGCTGGCCATTGGCTTTGGCTCTGATCGTAGTAATGTGTTTGGACCAGGTGAGTCCCTGGTCCATTACAAGGCCTAAATAGGTCACTTGGTCCTTCCAGTCAATTCCTTCGCCTTGATAAATTAGCGGCTGAAGGGCACGCTTGTTTTTCCTATGCAGGAGTCTTTTCGTGAAGATTATTGCTTGCGTTTTTCGTACATTTACTTTAATTCTCCATTTAGAGAACCAAGGTTCTAGTGTATTTAAGGCGTTTTGGAGACGTTGATGAATGAGTCGCGGTTGGAAAACACCAAAAACATCGTCAATCATGCTTTAGTAATAATCATAATGGACTTCATTTCTAACTTTGACAAAAAGCAATATTCTTTTAGGGGGCATAAACTTCATATCAACGCTTTTTTTAAACACGATACAAAGCAAATATAAAGTTTCTTTCTACCCACAATAAGCTAACCACCTAAGCTAGAAAGTTGCCCAGCTTATAGACATTTCATTCAGTGGTTTTCAGATTCTATCGTGGCGCCATCTATCGAGCATTGTGGAACTACATGACTACACGCACACCTAGTGGCGGGATCAGAAACTTTTTGATGTATTACTCAAAATGATTCCAGTTGAGCTACGAGTAAACAACTTTTCAAAAGATTAGCTTGTAAACGTTGTTACAGAATTATCAATTTGCATCGAAGTGCATTGCCAGTTTTGGATAATTCTAATAAAATAGTGCTTGGTGAACAATATTTCATCGTTTTTGTGCATTTGACTGTGCTATTAACTCAAATTAGTGTTATTTTGTGCAAGTGACCTTTGTTGGCTCAGTGCCGTATTTTTTAGTGAATTTAAGTGAAACTTTAGGATTCCCTACTATAATTGTCGCATCGTAAGTTGGTGGTTGGTGTTTTGTCTCCACGTGCTATTTAGCTGCGAAAACAAGGAGAGGGGATTATCATGTCACTGACACGTCATTGCGATCGCCTAGCAACCAACAATCCCCCAATCAAATGTAAACTGTTGTCATAGCAACCCGGCACGCTTATCCTACGTTGCCAACTCTATCGCACTACACCACGTGCTTTATGCATGACGCTAGTCTATCGGCATGTTGAGGTTTGCAATAAGTAGACACTGCTACTATTGCTGCTTTGCGTATGAATCAGCGGTATCACAATGCCGTCATCGTTTGTTGTCCTTTAGTATGAGATGGTATGCGTTGTTGGAAGGGAACAGGTGTGGATTTAGTTTCAAGGAATATCTTATGAGGTTTTTTTGGGTGAATGACCAACCTTTTCAGTTTAATGACCAACCCTTCTTACCTGCCTTTGTCCGGTCCAGTTCTAACATGAATAACCCTTTACGGTACTTAGGGTAATTTCTCCCAGTCATCACTGCCAAACTAAGAGTATACTGCTTCAAGTAGTGAATGTTTCACAGGGTGTAAACAGCTTTACATTTTCACAACATAATTCGTGTGTTTCGGTGATCAACTTTAGTGTTTCAGTGTAACTTTAATATTTAGCTAATTATCGTTACTAATGGCTGTCACAAACACTTGTGCTACAGAAACAGACAGAAAGAAATTCTGTGAAGACAACAAAAAATGTTTTTGGTTAGGAAATCCTAATTAAAGTACAAGTAAGGCAAATTATATGTGCGTGTTCAAGACCATTTTTAAAAAGTATGAATTGCTAGAACCGGTAAAAGCAAACCGCAGTTCCCAAAATATATACTTAATGAAATGCTGCCGAAAAAGGCCACAAAATTATTAGACTTCCTCCCTACCATTGCTATTTTAATGCAATAGAGTTGATTTGGGCCCAAATAAAGGGATATATAGCGCGCAACAATACAGATTTCACTATAACATCTGTTATAAAACTAACAGAAGCAATAGCAAAAATAAGTGCTAAAAATTGGGAAGATGCTGTTTGTAGCAGCATGGGAAAACGACGGCGTTTTGGAAGAAAGTAAAAGAACTCATGATTTCCGTGGGAGATTGCAGTAGCTCTGACGGCGACGACGACGGCGACAACGATCAGAAAAGCAGTACCAATGACAGCAGCGACTCTGAGATAAGCGGCATATTCCCGTTGGAATAGAATGCATAATTCTGTGCAGGTATGGAACTTTTGTTTCTCTAAATCTTAACTGTAGCTAACCATTTATTTTTTGTTCATTTCGAAGATTTCGTATGCTGTAATTAGGTAACTGCTCACTTAAACGTGTGGACAGTCTTACGGCAGTCTTACGATTATCACTGCAATACGCAAATTTCTAGGAATATGTGCGTGTACATTACCGTATTCGAACTTCCTCCTCCCCTCTAACCGCCATCTTCGTTGCCTAACACGTGGCGAGGAACGGTAAAGTGGCAACGGTGCTATCCCCTCTCCCTCCCCACTCCTTCAACCGTCAATCACCAACTTATAATGCACCCATAATAATTAAAATATCGTGTGAAGGTGTTTTGGTGTGCCCTTGTGCAGAGAAGGCCAGCGTGCACGCATACATCCCTACAGTAGGATATTGTATTGGGACGAATTATTGGAGGGCTTTGCTGCCAATTTTGTGCTCTCTTTCGTACATCATGTCCTCGTGTAACATGGACTTCATAACAACTTCCCCTTCAGACGAAGATGTTCGCACGGCAGCTCTGACCTACTACATTAACGGTGGTAACAGCAACAGGTGTTTCATGGATCGGGCACTTATAGTTGATCCAAAGTTTCCCCTGCATCCTGATCATGTAACAATTCTTCAACTTGAGATGGTAGCCCGGTTGCAGTATGTTCAGTTTGCTGAGCAACATATCCCTCAACTCCTTGCGGCGGGCTCTGAGGGTAACAACTCCCAAGTTGCATCAGAAGAATTTCATAAAATGGTTCTGCACCGTGCTCGTTTGGAGGTCATCACTACGTACCTCACCAAGCACGAACATTCAACAACATCTGAATGGCAACAGGTCC
Organism: Mantis religiosa; assembly: GCA_030765055.1. NCBI lineage: Eukaryota > Metazoa > Arthropoda > Insecta > Mantodea > Mantidae > Mantis > Mantis religiosa. The sequence goes on from CM060949.1 coordinate 23,423,159, forward strand.
CCACAAAGAGGAGAGACCAACCAGCTCAATGCGACAACAGCACTGAGCACACATCTACGTCAAACAAATTCTCTCCCCTTGCAACTGCAGCCTCCTCTCCAGTCGTAGCAGCCCCTCCTAGCACCGCTCCAGTTAAACGTCCCCGCAGTGGTACAAAGATCTTGCCCACTTCAGTTACAAATGCTGACTCTACTCTATCAGACACTCCTATCCCCAGGGTGGCGAAACCCCCTCCCATCTTACTTCGTCAGCCAAAAGACGTCAGAAAAGTGCACACCTTCGCTGGGTACTATTACCCTCTGTAACATGCACAACACAGTTTCCATCCTACCTGAAGATCCCATAGCACATCGTGAAGTCCGTCACTGGTTAGAGGATAATCAAATCCCGTTTATCGCTACTCTCGTGCCTGAAGAAGGGCGGCTTCAGGTAACCATCAAAGATCTCCCTCAATATATCACTGAGGATGAGGTCAAGGACGAACTCCTTGGTCGAGGACTTCCCAATTCGCCTAGCTGGTGAGGACGTCCATTGGAAGTTACGTTAAGTATCTTGATGTTCTACTTGACATCAAATTGACGTGGAGAGAGCACATTACATATGTGGCTAATAAAGTTAACAAAAGAATGGGTAAGCTCTACCCTCTCTATAACCGACGATCGATGATGTCTCTGTCTACAAAACTGCTCCTGTATAAACAAGTACTCCGGCCAGCCATCACATACGCCAGTAGCAGCCAAGTCTCACCTACACCGCCTTGAAATTCTACAATCCCGATTTCTCCGCATTGCCACAGACTCCCCCTTGGTACATCCCCAATATAGTTATCCGACGTGACCTACGTATCCCCACAATAACAGGCTACATACATACCCTTTCACGTTCCTTCTACCAAAACCTCTCCCACATCTTCAACTCCCTCATCCGCGGTCTAGATGAGTACGACATCGATCCTGGAGAGCGCTACAAACGCCCGGCATATAAAATAACACATCAGATGGCTTATATATAACTTCAGCCTCAGCTTCTGCTTCATATTATCCTTCCTTACAAAACACTCCACTGCCAGTAGAGGGCCTAGCCCTGATCTGACTTGAGACCGAAGATCTGACATTCAGATTTTAAATGTCCAGTCGTTTGTGTATGATTCCACTTATTGTTCTAGGAAATGAGGCGAGGAGATGTTTGCTTTTAAATCGGAATAGAAGGATCTTTTAAAATTAACATAAGAGATTTCTTCCGAGCTTTGGAGCCGTGGTCTGATGGAGTTAAGCTGTCCATACGTTTCGTCCATCCCTGCGGTGGACATCATCAGTGGCGTGGTCTTAATCTTCTAGGTGAAGGTTCAGGCACAACTGCGACGCTCGCTAGAGGTGTCGTATTTATATCCTGGTTGGACGTACTGGATTGGTTCGGCTGGTTCCCTGTACTGATAGGGAAACCCCACCCACCGAGGACACACCCCTGCTCCAGCCGAACCAATCCAGTACGTCCAACCAGGATAAAACTACGACACAATCCCGGTGATGCTATATGCCTACGACATCTGAGGTATGGCAGCAGACACCTGGATAGCATGGCTTCAACGTGCACAGAATAGAGGACTACGGTCTATCTATTCTGTGGGACGTTATTTCCCTACCAGGTTGCTCCACGAAGCATCGGGCTTCAAGTTTATACGCAAGTTTACCATCACATAGAAGCGCCCTTGTCAGATCATTGGGAAATTATGACCCCACTAGACGCCGATCTAGACTACATCGGGTCCCCCGTATGGCATGCGGGCACCCTAGATAACCCAGGAGCTAAACCTATCAGCAGCTAAAGCTGAGCTCCTCGTAATTCTTCTAAGCTGTTTGGCATCTAAATTTCTCCCCAACTAAAATACCAAAAAAAAAAAAAAAAAAAAAAAAAAAAAAAAAAAAAAAAAGAATTTAAAACAAAAATATTGGGTGCTAAGTACTGCATCCTCCCCTTCAACCCGAAGGTACTTTGGTAACCTCAAAATTAACTCCCAATCAAAAAACCTACATTACCTTCATCCTATATCATTCAATAAAAATTCCTACCTGCGGTAAAACTCTTAATGGGTGGGCACGCAGCAAAAGCCTTCTGGCTGTATACAGCCAGCCAGGACGAGCGAGCGAGCGTCGCAGTTGTGCCTGAACCTTCACCTAGAAGATTAAGACCACGCCACTGATGATGTCCACCGCAGGGATGGACGAAACGTATGGACAGCTTAAATCCATCAGACCACGGCTCCAAAGCCCGGAAGAAATCTCTTATGTTAATTCTGACTCCGGCCGTGAAAGCTTCCGAACACTCATGATCTTTTAAAAGTTTAGTATTTTGGCAATTTATCATTTTTGCTCTCTCTCTCTCTCTCTCTCTCCCTCTCTCTCTCTCTCTCTCTCTCTCTCTCTCTCTCTCTCTCTCTCTCTCTCTCTCTCTGTGTGTGTGTGTGTCGCTTCGATGAACACATTGCACTTAAGTTAAGAAGTTCGATACCAACACGTATCGATACGTTTTGAAGTAACCTGAATCCTAAAAGTTCATTCTGAGTGTCCATTTTAGATCGGTTTACAAAGCCAGACACTACTGCTTAGAAATATTCCGCTAACAGATGTTCAAAACGAACATCCCCACTCTTTGATACCCTTTACGTTGTACAGTGTTTGGTAAATTTTTATTCCGTCGTAATGATTTGGTACAAATAGATATGTTCAAGATATTCTTCGAGTGGGTAGAGAGGAGACTGATGGATCGATAGCTGGAAGAATGTACCGGATCCTTCCCAGGCTTCAGTGTATATATCACCCAGGCCTCTCTCCCCTCGCGTGGAAAGTATGAAACAAGAAAAGGGCTACATGCGAGAATGTCAACTTGTGATACATAACAACAATAAGAGTAATAGTTATATAGTGCAAACAATTATTTTTGAGATAAGTATGGGAATTTTATCAAATCAGTAGCCCAATTATGAAACTAAAAGTTCCCAAAGTTTGCAAATTAAAGGTAGTCTTGGATGAAGATTGAGGATATTAAAATTAAAATAACAAACTACAGATGCAGATCTTGCGGACAAGAATTCGGAGAACTCAATTAAACCAACCTTGCAATTTTAAAAGTCATCAATATTCTGAGATTTATAAGGCACAGAACAAAGCTCATATAATAACTGCAAAGAAAAATAAAAAGTATTAGAAATAAAACACTCAGAAAAATTACGAGGGTGTGTCAAAAGGTAATGCCTCCTATTTTTTTCTCTTTTAATTGCCAATAAAATTGAATCCAATTTACATAGATTGAAAACTACAACATTGACGATTAATTTGTCACTATTCAATATAATCTCCGTCCTTTCCCACAGTTTTGGTCCACCTTTTAACTAGGGCATGTATTCCAGTGTGGTAAAACACACGGTCTTGCTTCCTAAGTCATTGACGCACGGACGTTTTCACAGCCTCCTCATCCTGAAACTGAATCCCACGATGAGCTTCCTTTAGTGGCCCCAACAGATGGTGCAAGGTCAGGGCTGTAAGACTTGCCATCCCAATTTCTCAATTTCTGCAGTGGTGTAACGGCTGGTGTGTGGTCTTGCATTGTCATGCAAAAGAAGAACATCCGCCATAGTTTTTATTGGGCGAACTCGGCGAAGACGTGCTTTCAGCTTTTTGAGAGTTCTGACGTATTGGACAGAATTTATTGTGCATCACTGCTCCAAAAAATCAATCATAAGCACACCCTCTGCATCCCAAAACACTGTCGCCATAACTTTCCCTGCCGGCCGCTGAATTTAGATTTTTTCTTCGGTGACGTTGCCTGATGCCCTTCATTGACTGCCTCTTTGATTCAGGTTCAAAAAAATGAACCCACGTTTCGTCTCCAGTAACAATTTTTTCCAGAAACTCCTCTTCCTCCAAATTGAAGCACTGCAAGTGTTCGGAAGCTATTGTTTTCCTTGTTTCATTGTTTTTGGCGGTTAACATTCTTGGTACCCAACGTGAACAAACTTTTGAGTAACCCAGTTGTTGAATAATCGTCATCACACTGCCTTTAGTGAGGGAGGTAATGCGACACAATTCACCTGTTGTTACCCGGCGATCACCACGAATGATGTCATCGACTCGTTGAATGCTGCATGGAGTCACTGCAGTCACCGGCCTGCCGCTTCGCTTTTCATCTGCCAATGGTGTTTGCCCTTCAGCTTCGTTACTGCGACGGACCCATCGTCTAACAGTGCTGACATCCACCGTTGCATCACCATACACATTTTTTAGCCTTTCGTGAATGTGAATTGGTGTTTCACCTTCCGAAGTCAAAAATTCAATCACAGAACGCTGTCTAATACAAATGTCGATGTCAGCCATTTTGCAAGAGGATGCAGTACTGCCACCTGTTGACTTAGGAAGTTACTACTGCAGGGGATTGGAGAAGAAGGTTTGAGGAATTGCACCAAATTCAAAGTTTTCACATAACTTACTTATTTAAGGAAAAAAATAGGTGGCATTACTTTTTGAACCACCCTCTTATGTTAATCAAACACTGTGTGGACTTATAAACACTTGTGACATTCACTACTTACTCTTGTATAGCTGTTGTTACAACAGTTTATCCTTGTATATACTTATGATGAACCTTACACATTTGTTATATTTACAGTAAGGTCTTAGCTTGGTATAAATAAGACATCTGCTTAATGTCTTTGATATTCCGAAATATTTACGTGACAAAGATAAAAAGCGAATACCGACTTACTACTTGAAAAGGAAAATAATTATTTGAAGTTTAAAACTGAGAACAAGCACTGCCTTGGAAATATTTAACGCTTTGAACCATATACTTCAAATAAACTGTGTGATTTAGAAAGATCTAAAAATTTCGTGGTAATAGTTTTTGTACGTAAAATTCCAACTGCATTAAAATAATTGAATAAATATACTTTTTCAAGTGGAGTTACATCAACTTGAGAAATGTTTCAAGGATACAAACAAATTTTAGGCTACGAAGGAAAATTTGTATGAAAGTACTTCTTGAGTTGTTAAACAATGACTCCATTTTGCCTTCTCTACCTCTTTAGCAGTCATAGAAAATATAATCTTACTCCTAAAACATCATTCATAAAAGAACTGTGCTTCTGCCTTGGACGAAGGTTTTACGAAATGCAGTTATGTAATAGCATTGGACTTTATTTTTGTTTGAATGACCTAGGAATAAAAACTGGGTTCGGGACGTTTTGTTTGAAAATAGGAATGGACAATGCAAACATACAACTAGAAAGGTGCATTTATAAATAACAAAAAGTGAACATTAAGTGCAACTTTAAACCAGATCTACATTTTGTCTAAAACCATGCTCTACGATCTGTGCACATAATGTTATTAAAATATATGTGATACTCGAATCAAACAGCTACTACAAAATATAAAAAAATTAAAAACATTGGAGTAAGGTGTAGCCTGTTGATTGCAGTACTTAAGCCTGGATGCGAATAGAAAATAACGGCATCATCGACATACATTGCTGTGGATATGGAATTTGTATTTGGAAGGTCGTGCATGAATATATGGAATAATAGTGGTGCCAGAATTGATCCTTGTGGATCTCCTGGTGCTATTGGTCGAAGATCGGATTTGTAACTGTCTATTCGCACTAAAAATTGGTGCTGTGAGATAAAACTTTCAATTTTTCTGATCTGATAACACTGGGCAACAATGAAAATGTTTCGGGCTTAAAAGTAGTGAATTTACATGTATTTCCATCTGCTGAATTCAAAAATCACCATAAAAATGATAGATTAGCTCTTGTTTTGAAGATAAAGTGACATTTAATTTTTTAGAGTGGAGATTTTAAATTTGGGGGAATTTTTCGGGAGTTGACACACCTGTCAAATAACAAAACACAATCAGAGAGAAATTTTGAAAACTAAGTGATCCAAAAGTTAAGGAAGTCATTTTTGTCGGACCACAAATAACAGAACGTGTAAAGAATCCTGCATTTGACGAAATTTTGGAGGGTAAATAAAAGGAAGCTTGGGAAGCCTACAAGGGTGTTGTTCATGGATTTTTAGGCAACAAAAGAGATGACAACTACAAGCGTTTGGTGACAGTGCTCCTACAACATGTCCCTTAAGATCCATTTTCTCCACTCCCACCTAGACTTTTCCCCTCCTAGTTGTGGAGCTGTTAGTGATGAACATGGGGAGAGATTCCATCAGGACATTTCTGTTATGGAACAAAGATATCAGGGTCGTTGGAATGAAGTAATGCTTGCGGATTACTGTTGGTCTTTGTATAGGGATTCTGCGGAACTCCATCACAAGAGGCTAGCTAAAAGACTACGAAGTCAATAGGCCACCACATGATTCTCTTCAGACATAACTATCTGCGAAGTACTTTTCAGCAATTTAGAGCTCTTAGAATGTAATTACCAGTTAATAAAATCAAATGCACTTTCATTGTTGTTAGCATATATGTAATTAAAATGTATCCTTTTCTCTCAATCCGTTAATATGTAATACTTCCACTTGTGTATATCATAGAAACTAGAGCTAATAAAATCTTTTCATTGTCATATTTGTTTTTCTCAACCCAAAATTAGTAGGAATTGCCTCATGAAGTGCTCGAAACATTAAAAAATTATTATTATTAATTATTATTATTAATTATTATTATTATTATTATTATTATTATTATTATTATTATTATTATTATTATTATTATTATTATTATTATTATTATTATTATTATTATTATTATTATTATTATTATTATTATTATTATTATTATTATTATTATTATTATTATTATTATTATTATTATTATTATTATTATTATTATTATTATTATTATTATTATTATTATTATTATTATTATTATTATTATTATTATTATTATTATTATTATTATTATTATTATTATTATTATTATTATTATTATTATTATTATTATTATTATTATTATTATTATTATTATTATTATTATTATTATTATTATTATTATTATTATTATTATTATTATTATTATTATTATTATTATTATTATTATTATTATTATTATTATTATTATTATTATTATTATTATTATTATTAATTTTTTTTTTTTTTTTTTTTTTTTTTTTTTTTTGCCCAGTGTAATCTGGAAGTCCAATTCTATGTAGTTTTACCAGTAAACCAGTGTGCCATACAGTATCGAAAGCTTGAGCTATATCTATAAAAATGGCAGGTAGTTGTCTCATGTGTTTATGAGTACTCCTGGTGGTTTATTGGAAAAAATACGAGTCGCTTGAAGAATTTATGCCATACATATAAATGAGTAATTCAAAAATTAGTGGCAACACTGCCTGCATTCTGCGCTATTAACGATAAATCATGTAAGCTTATAACAGTGAAAAAAGAGCATCTAATGTTCGTTGAAGAAAACTTCGACAACTTTCCTAACAGAATGGGACACTATACTTGTGCATACGTCAATTACAGAACGTAATGCATCCAGCGGGTGTGGAACGAAATAAGAATCTTCTTAATTGGAAAACAATATTGTCTATCGTCCATACTTTATTTATGAATCACTTCATCAGACAATTTTCTCCACGCTTGGACTTTTGAATGAGCAATCGCTAATTACAATCTCTTGAGTAAAGTCTCGAGGGTTAATTCTAAGGTGCACAAGGAACAAAGGCGTCCAGTAACATTTTCACCTTTGACCGAACACTTTGCCTCCACTCAAGGCCCTTGTACCTTTCATAAAAAGTAGATATCTGATGTGTTATTGACCTAACTTTCCTTTCCTGTTATCGTTTATTACATTCTATGCCACGTAGCTAGTTGCATTCTAGTCAAAACTTCGATGCCGAGATTGCATCGCAAAATACGTGGGCTGTTCAATAAACAATGATCACTTTTTTTTGACAACGTACCGTTACTCATCCTCATAATTTTGATAGTCCTCAAAATAGTCTCCCCTTAATGCGATGCAATTGCCCCAGCGTTTCTGTCAGTCTTCAAAGACAAGCTGGAAACCATTTTATGAGAGATCCTTCAACATCGCCTCCGGAGCCTTTCACGAAGGCGTTTCTTCAAGCTAGTGAACAGAAAAAGCCACATGGGGCTAAATCCGGACTATAGGGAGGGTGAGGTATGCACTTCATGCTGATTTTTGCAAGATATTCAGCAACAACATTAGCAATATGCGGCTGCACATTATCGTGGTGCAGTATCCAGCCTGCTTCACGGAAATGTGGCCTTTTGCGCCTGATATGGACTTGCAATGTTTTCAGAACATCCCTGTAGTATTGTTCAGTTACTGATGTGTGTGCAGGTACAACATGCAGATAAACCATTCCATGAATATCAAAGAATGAGATGACCATAACTTTCCCAGCAGAAGAAACCACTTTTGCTTTTTTGGGGGTTGGTGATGAAGGAGATTTCCACACTGAGATTTGCTGTTTGCTCTCAGGATCAAAATGATGTAGCCAAGTTTCATTAGCAGTGATTACGTTTGAAAGAAACTCCAGATCTTCCTCTAACATCAACTTTAACTGCATGCAGACCTGCAAGCGAATGTCCTTTTGTTCGGGAATCAACAGTCTTTGAACCCATCGCGCACAAACACGTCTCATGTGTAATGTTTCTGTCACCAACGTGTGGGTGGCAGCCAATGAAATGTTCAGTATTTCAGAAAGTGATCTTAAGGTAATTCGTCGATCCTCTCTCACAATGGTAGCAGCAGTTTTTATGTTTTCTTCCATAAGAGCAGTAACTGGAGCACCAGATCCACCTTCCTTTGAAATTGATTGTCTCCCCTCTTTAAACATTTTAAACCACCTTCGAGCTGTGCTGTAGGGAAGAACAGACTCTCCATAGGCCTCCTGTAACATTGTATAGGCCTCAACTGAAGATTTGTTGAGACGAAAGCAGAATTTCAAAGCCGCATATTGTTCCTCGCGTGTTACCTCCATTGTAGGGGTAGGCGATACTAAACGTGTCTCAACTTACCTGGTTCTCACAGGCGGGAACCAGGAGTACCAACAATGAGACTACTACGGCGTATTTGTTTCACATTAAGCTAACAGAATGCCCGCCTCGGTAGCGTGGTGGTAGAGTCAGGGTGAGTTACCTGGATAATGTTTTTTCCGGGGTTTTCCCTTATCCAGAAAGACGAATGTTGGATAACTCTGGGCTCTAAGTACCCTGGACTCATTTGAGCAGCATTTCACCCATACCATTGATCGTCCGATATGACAACGTTGGAGGACGTAAAATTACAAAACAAAAAACAAAAAAGAAACAAAAATAGCTAATAGAATATAATAAAATTTAATTTTAGTGCGAAATATTATCATTCTTTATTGAACAGCTCTCGTATTTTGGACGCACAAAGGAGATATAAATTACAAAGACATAACGACCAAAACATTTGACTGTCAGTTAGAGCCTCCTATATCCCTTGTAAGTAAAATAAGACAATGTTTACTTGAAATAGAGAGGAATTCTTTTAAGAGAATAGGTTGTAGAACATTGATTGGCGCAAGGAACGTGAGAGAATGGATTTCCATTTGAGGAAGACCTTGAAGGGGGTAATTAACCATGAGACTGTCGTGTTTCTAACAAGCTTTGATGATTGATTAACATCCCTTAGGTCATATCGTACGGTGCAGGAACAAATGGTGTTCCGAACTTCATTTGTCTTCTCAGAATAAGCGAAAAATCTGGAAATATAACCTTATCCCTGAGCCTCGACGTTTTGAAACTAAAACAGAGGCGGCCGTGATTCCTCTTTTTAAGTCTGACAGTAAAAAGTGTTAGTAAAGGAGTGATATGGTTACCTAATGGGTTAAACATGCAGGTTATTTTGCGTGCACGAATTCGCGAATGTGTACGCACCCGAGGAAAGGCTGTAATGAAGGATAATTACGTCGAGGTAGGCTACTGACCGCCCCAGTTCTGGGTAACTGTTACACAACTGCAGATAAGTACAATGTCTGAGCAAAAAACCGATTGTTTAGCCGTAACAGGTTCGCGCAACGTGCCATAACTGGGGATGTCACAGGCCAAGCCGTACTTTCTAATAATTACCATCTGTACCTACCGGCGCGTTCTCAGGTCGTACTGACCAACGCTTTAACGTGGTCCCACTTGATCCGGATATTCCTCCAATATTTATTCTAACCTCATGAAGGTAAAATTGCGGATTAATTACATTGAGCAACAATAAAAATGTTTCGTGCTTATAAATAGTGAATTAATATGTATTTCCATCTGCTGAATTCCAAAATCACCATAAAAATGATAGAGTAGCTCTTGTTTTGAAGAAAAAGTGACATTTCATTTTTTAGAGTGAAGATTTTAAATTTGGGGGACTTTTTTGGGAGTTGGCACACCTGTCAAATAACAAAACACAATCAGAGAGAAATTTTGGAAATTAAGTTATCCAAAGTTAAGGAAGGTATTTTTGTCGGACCACAAATAAGAGAATTCGTTAGGGATTCAGCATTTCTCCATTTGAACAAATTTTGGAGGGGAAAGAAAAGGAAGTTTGGGAAACCTTCAAGGGGGTTGTTCATGGATTTTTAGGCAAAAAAGACAAGCATTTCGTGACAGTGCTCCTGCAAAAAATACCATGACCTTGGAAGCAACATGTCCCTTAAGATCCATTTTCTCCACTCCCACCTAGACTTTTCCCTCCTAGTTGTGGAGCTGTTAGTGATGAACATGGAGAGAGATTCCACCAGGACATTTCTGTTATGGAACAAAGATATCAGGGCCGTTGGAATGAAGTAATGCTTGCGGATTACTGTTGGTCTTTGTATAGGGATTCTGCGGAACCCCGTCACAAGAGGCAAACTAAAAGACGACGAATTCAATAGGCCAACACATGATTCTCTTCAGATACGACTATCTGCAAAGTATTTTTCCAGCAATTTAGAACTCTTACCATGTAAATACCTGTTAAAAAAATTAAATGCACTTTCATTGTTGTTAGCATGTATGTACCGGTGGGCCAAAAAGCAATGCCTCCTATTTGTTCCCTTAAATAGGTAAGTTATGTGAAAATTTTGAATTTGGCGCAATTCCTCATACCTTCTTCTCCAATTCCCTGCAGTAGTAACTTCCTAAGTCAACGGGTGGCAGCACTGCATCATCTTGCAAAATGGCTGACATCGACATTCGTATTAGACAGCGTTCTGTGATTGAATTTTTGACTGCGGAAGGTGAAACGCCAATTCGCATTCACGAAAGGCTAAAAAATGTGTATGGTGATGCAACGGTGGATGTCAGCACTGCTAGACGATGGGTTCGTCGCTGTAACGAAGCTGAAGGGCAAACATCATTGGCAGATGAAAAGCGAAGCGGCAGTGACTCCATGCAACATTCAGCGAGTCGATGACATCATTCGTGGTGATCGCCGGGTAACAACAGCTGAATTGTGTCGTATTACCTCCCTAAGTAAAGGCAGTGTGATGACGATTATTCAGCAACTGGGTTACTCAAAAGTTTGTTCACGTTGGGTACCAAGAATGTTAACCGTCCAAAACAAAGAAACAAGGAAAACAATAGCTTCCGAACACTTGCAGCGCTTCAATTTGGAGGGAGAGGAGTTTCTGGAAAAAATTGTTACTGGAGACGAACCTGAATCAAAGAGGCAGTCAATGGAATGGCATCATACAACGTCACCGAAGAAAAAAAGAGTTCAAAACTCAGGAGTCGTCAGGGAAGGTCATGGTGACAGTGTTTTAGGATGCAGAGGGTGTGTTTATGATTTAATTTTTGAATCAGGGATGCACAGTAAATTCTGTCCAATACGTCAGAACTCTCAAAAAGCTGAAAGCACGTCTTCGCCGAGTTCGCCCAACAAAAACTATGGCGGATGTTCTTCGTTTGCATGACAATGCAAGACCACACACCAGCCGTTACACCACTGCAGAAATTGAGAAATTGGGATGGAAAATCTTACAGCACTGACCTGGCACCATCAATCTTCCATCTGTTCGGGTCACTAAAGGAAGCTCATCGTGGGATTCATTTTGAAGGTGAGGCTGTGAAAACGTCCGTGCGTCAATGGCTTAGGAAGCAAGACCGTGTGTTTTACCACACTGGAATACATGCCCTAGTTAAAAGGTGGACCAAAACTGTGGAAAAGGACGGAGATTATATTGAATAGTGACAAATTAATCGTCAATGTTGTAGTTTTCAAGCTATGTAAATTTGATTCAATTTTCTTGGCAATTAAAAGAGAGAAAAATAGGAGGCATTACTTTTTGACCCCCCCCCCTTGTAATTAAAATGTATTTTTTCTCACAATCAGTTAATATGTAATACTTCCACCTTGTGTATAACATAGAAACTAGAGGTAATAACAGTTTTTCACTGTCATATTTGTTTTTCTCAACCTAAAATTACTAGAAATTGCCTCTCGAAGTGCTCCAAATATTCAAAAATATTTTTTTTGCTTTTGCCCAGTGTTATTTATTGACGAAACATCCTGTAAGCTAAGATAACCGCGGAGTGTTTCCATGCATGAAACTTGTATCCTGTGTACTTTCAGTATTTTGGAGCTGTACTGCTAATTTAAAAGTGTCTACTATTATTAAACGCTGCAACTTCCTGTATGCAAATTTGTTAATATCATAGCAATACTGTTCGAGAAACGAGTTAATTTGGTGCGGACTGGTACCAGCTATGTACAGCCGATATACTTGCCTTGAGCTAATGAGCTTATGTGAAAGGACAGAACACTAACCTAAATGTATACTTCACTTCGGGCATTGTTTGCGTTCTTAAATAATAATTGTCCATTAATAACAAGACCTAAGTGACTGCTAATACACTCATGTACTACAAGGCTGGCTCTTGCACAATACTTCAACAGTTCACAGGATTTTCCAAGAAAATTCAAGCAATACTTTCATTTTCCACATATCATACATTCATACAGCCATTTATGACATAACAAAAGACCACTGCTTCCCGAAGGAGCAGTTTGTTCTCTAAATTTACCTACTCCAACCTTAAGTCATATCCAATGATAAATAAAATTATGTTCAAATGAGTACAGGGTTCATAGAGCTTAGAATTACCAGACATTCACCTTTTAGGATAAGAGAAAACCTCCAACGTTAAGTCATATCGGACGATGAATGAAATGATGTTCAAATGAGTATAGGGTACATAGAGCTTAGAGTTACCAGACATTCATTTTTCAGGATAAGAGAAAACCTCCAACGTTAGGTCATAGCGGACGATGAATGAAATGATGTTTAAATGAATACAGGGTACATAGAGCTTAGAGTTACCAGACATTCATCTTTCAGGATAAGAGAAAACCTCCAACGTTAAGTCATATCGGACGATGAATGAAATGATGTTTAAATGAATACAGGGTACATAGAGCTTAGAGTTACCAGACATTCATTTTTCAGGATAAGAGAAAACCTCCAACGTTAAGTCATAGCGGACGATGAATGAAATGATGTTTAAATGAATACAGGGTACATAGAGCTTAGAGTTACCAGACATTCATCTTTCAGGATAAGAGAAAACCTCCAACGTTAAGTCATATCAGACGATGAATGAAATGATGTTCAAATGAGTACAGGGTACACAGAGCTTAGAGTTACCAGACATTCGTCTTTCAGGATAAGAGAAAACCTCCAACGTTAAGTCTTATCGGACGATGAATGAAATGATGTTCAAATAAGTACAGGGTACATAGAGCTTAGAGTTACCAGACATTCATCTTTCAAGATAAGAGAAAACCTCCAACGTTAAGTCATATCGGATGATGAATGAAATGATGTTCAAATAAGTACAGGGTACATAGAGCTTAGAGTTACTAGACATTCATCTTTCAGAATAAGAGAAAACCTCCAACGTTAAGTCATATCGGACGATGAATGAAATGATGTTCAAATGAGTACAGGGTACATAGAGCTTAGAGTTACCAGACATTCATCTTTCAGGATAAGAGAAAACCTCCAACGTTAAGTCATATCGGACGATGAATGAAATTATGTTCAAATGAGTACAGGGTACATAGAGCTTAGAGTTACCAGACATTCATCCATCACGATAAGAGAAAACCTCCAACGTTAAGTCATATCGGACGATGAATGAAATGATGTTCAAATGAGTACAGGGTATATAGAGCTTAGAGTTACCAGACATTCATCTTTCAGGATAAGAGAAAACCTCCAACGTTAGGTCATATCAGACGATGAATGAAATGATGTTCAAATGAGTACAGGGTACACAGAGCTTAGAGTTACCAGACATTCGTCTTTCAGGATAAGAGAAAACCTCCAACGTTAAGTCATATCGGACGATGAATGAAATGATGTTCAAATAAGTACAGGGTACATAGAGCTTAGAGTTACCAGACATTCATCTTTCAAGATAAGAGAAAACCTCCAACGTTAAGTCATATCGGACGATGAATGAAATGATGTTCAAATAAGTACAGGGTACATAGAGCTTAGAGTTACCAGACATTCATCTTTCAGGATAAGAGAAAACCTCCAACGTTAAGTCATATCGGACGATGAATGAAATGATGTTCAAATGAGTATAGGGTACATAGAGCTTAGAGTTACCAGACATTCATTTTTCAGGATAAGAGAAAACCTCCAACGTTAAGTCATAGCGGACGATGAATGAAATGATGTTTAAATGAATACAGGGTACATAGAGCTTAGAGTTACCAGACATTCGTCTTTCAGGATAAGAGAAAACCTCCATTCTTAAGTCATATCGGACGATGAATGAAATAATGTTCAAATGAGTACAGGGTACATAGAGCTTAGACTTATTAGACATTAATCTATCAGGATAAGAGGAAACCTTCAATGTTAAGTCATATCGGACGATGAATGAAATGATGTTCAAATGAGTACAGGGTACATAGAGCTTATAGTTACCAGACATTCATCTTTCAGGATAAGAGAAAACCTCCAACGTTAAGTCATATCGGATGATGAATGAAACGATGTTCGAATGAGTACAGAGTACATAGAGCTTAGAGTTACCAGACATTCATCTTTCAGGAAAAGAGAAAACCTCCAACGTTAAGTCATATCGGACGATGAATAAATTGGGTGAAATGATGCTCAAATAAGTCCATGGTCCATCGAGCTTAGAGTTACCCGACTTTCGTCTTTCAGGGTAAGGGAGAACCCTGGAATACCCTTATCCAGGTAACTCGCCCTAATCGAGATTCGAACTCGGGACTTCTTGAACGCAGACACGCTACCATCTACACTACCGAGGCGGGCCTAATTGTATTCGTAATCCAGTATTGCAACAGTCGTTGATTTAATGTATACTCCATTTTCACGTTGGCTAGAAGGAATCATAAAAACAGCTGCCGACTACAAAGCAATTACGAATCAAGCAAGAACATATGCCCATCTAGTGACAGGCAATGTCAACTCGAGAACATTCTGGTTAATTTGCTGCTAAAATTGATGCATCGCGTGAATTTCGAACAGAATAATTAACGAAAACAAGTGTACATTTTACATAAATGGCTGTGTAATAAGTGACTCTTTGCCCCAGTGCAGTTTTCTTCACGTTTCCGCGATTCCATGCCAAACACGTTACAGTGACCATACGGCGCCGGTCAGTGTAAACTGCTTTACATAAAGTGCAGGAGAAAGGAACGCCTCTAGCGTTGTCCAGTTCTAATAGCCTATATCCAGCCAGCGAGCCTTGAATTATCAACTGCTGCTACGAATTCTTTCCCAAGGACAATCTTTTCGTGAAGTTAAACGTTGCCCGAAGGTATATAGTCAATAATGAGAGGAGAAAGAAGCTATTTCGGCAGCTAGAAAGATCTCATTACAAGCCAAGTTTCTTTTTCACAAAGTTTGTGAGAAGTAGGAGCCCACCCGGGAAGTATTGGGCGTACACAAACATACTCATCTCAATAAAAAATAAGCAACCTTTCTGTGGAAAAGAATTAATCTTCTCGGTTGTTAATGTATAAATGGTCTGTTCACTTATTTTTCTGTATAATCGTTTAACATCCCTGCTAACGGAACTCTATTATCAAAACAAAAGTACTGGATTCCAGTAACCTTACAAATCTACTCATCTAATGTATCTAAAACAGTCTTTCTTCTACTTATGCATCAACAATGTAAATCAAATCTACATCTCTATTACAGCTTTAATTCCTATAAGAAACTACGAAAGACTGTCCCCCACATTTCTAAAATTTCCTCTTCTGCAACTGGTATCCTAAGCTTCCTCTTAATGGTATCTATCTCCTAAAGGAACTGGCATCAGTAGATGGAGCTGGTTCGTCACTTCCAGATATCCGGGTTGTCATTTTTCCTCGTCTACATAATCAGTTGTCTCTGTCCGCTACTCTAGCTCTCCTGGAATTCTCCTTTCTTCAAGTCTGGTAATCTGTATCTTCAGTTTCTCTTGGTCCAATTTTCCTCCGATGATCTCTTAAGTAATATTATTTCCTCGTGCATTGTTACCTTCGACCGTCTTCTACTAGTTCACTATATTTATTACACTCAAAAATAACATGTTCAGGCGAATCTAAACATTT
Organism: Mantis religiosa; assembly: GCA_030765055.1. Classification (NCBI taxonomy): domain Eukaryota; kingdom Metazoa; phylum Arthropoda; class Insecta; order Mantodea; family Mantidae; genus Mantis; species Mantis religiosa. The sequence goes on from CM060949.1 coordinate 23,439,718, forward strand.
ACATTGCTCACATAAGTCAGAGTTCTTCTTCCCTATTATTTTTAAATATACATTATATGGGCAATGTCCTGTAACAAAGTGAAAAAAAAATCATTTCTTGTTTTTATATGTTCCAATTTTAGCCTCTCTTTAATGTCCGGAAATAAATCATGTGCTCTTCTTCTTACGTGTGCATTATCTCACTCTACTTGTCATTCATGTGATAAATAACTGCATCTTTTTCCCATAATTTTAAAAACCTTCCCATATTTTTCCTTCTTTATCCAGTAAGTTGCACCCCTTAATCCAATGATATAGTCAATAGGTCATATGATATATCCTTGTTGCTGTGAAAGTTATTCTATAGCTCTTTTGTACAATTGACGCAATTTCATAATGACATTTACTGCTTTTTCTCTTACGTACTTCATATGGCTGTTATGAAGTAATTTTTTATCTAATTCTATGCCTAATTACTTGAATATTTTGTGTCTTTTTATATTTACGTTATAGATGTTAATAGTAGGATCTCTTTTGACTAAAAATATATGCGCATCAAACGTGTTCGACCCTCTTCTGTTTTACTATGTATTTGTTTTCACTTTATTGTTCCATTTACAGCATAACTTTAACTAGAGTCGGCCATGATGATGATAAGGCTTCTCAGTTTGAAAGTCTTTCGCCACTCTAGCTCTATATCCTTCTTCAGGAATGTTTCAGTAATGTCATTATTATTACGCGACAAGTAGATGGTCAACCATTTTCTGTTTATTTATTACTAACTCGTGGCCATCTATGTGCCTTAGAATAAAGTATTCACTGCATTTGTTTTATTTTACATGAATATTTCAAGGAGTAACAACTATTTTGTACTGAAAACATTCGCAAGTTATTGTTTTTCTATAACTTCTATGTTTTTGTATTCAGCTAAAAGGATTATGTACGTGGTACGTATGTTAGGGTAGAGCAGGACTATTCCGCTCTTTTAAAATTTATGATGTTATAAAAGAAATAAAAGCATTCTTATGTTATACATAGAGCATAACAGTCTTCACTAATCCCTTAAAGCGTACAGATGTTACAAAGAGACATATTTTACTTGCTATAGTTGTGATCAAATAAAACAACGAATGTTGCACAGAAAGCGGGGCTATTCCGCCCGGCCCTTGGGCTATTACCGCCCACAGTACTTTTATATTTTAATTAAATATATTTGCTACAAATGAAGTTTTTCTTACCAATTGCACCAACCCATAGTTCACATTTCTGGCATTTGATCCAGTCTCCTTTGGTTGCTGATTTCGGAGAATAAAACTTTAACCCACAAAATCCACTTGGTGCATCTTCCTCATCACTGTATAATAACCAAGTCATCAATTGACTGACTATTCCCACAATTTAGTTTTACAATAGGTCTACGCCTTTCTTTCTTTTTGCTCCAGTGTACATCCAAAGTCTCTTGCTGGAAGTATTTTAACCTGGAAACTAAACCTTTCTCCTTCTCCAAACTGAACACTGTAGGATGACCAACTGATTTGTACTCTTCTCCTGCCGTTGATATACATGAACACGATCCCTGAGTGTAGAGTAAGGCCCGCTGCTCCTCTCATACTTACATCGTCGTAACAGCACAAGCAATGTCGTCCATGTCCATTTTCGTTCCAGCTTCCTTTGTTTATATGTGTGTACCATCTGAAACGATCAAATAAAATTCAGTAATAGTTGTATAACAAATAATTAGGTTAAAAGAGTACAAAAACACCTATATTATAACTGGGCGGAATAGCCCCAAATGTTGAACATGTGAGAGCTACGATAAAAGAAACGCGCCATCTGCTATGCATGGACGTAACCCAAACTATAACCCACACTGACACTGAATTTCAATCGAAAATCTCTCTATCTGCAGATACTAGACCTAAGTTACAAACAGTATTTATTATTCAACATACGTTGCTTACCTTGTAATATTATTCCATTAATACTATTAAAACAGCAGCCTAAAACCTCAAGTAAATTCATAGAAACGTCGCACAAACACCAAACTTGACAATGAACCGGCAGGAATGTCATCGCTGCGCCCTACCCTATGTCTCTTTATAGACTCAGGAGAAAAATTGTCAAAATAGTTGAATGATCCTTTTTTACATTACCCATCAATATTAATAGTGATAACTATTCTAATCTTGCAGCTTACTGCAGCGGGAAGAAGCCTCTCATGTTTAAATCTTGTATCTGGTGAAACCATAGAAGTTTTAACGAAATCCTCTGTCTTCGTAAATTACTCTTAAACATTCCGGTGTACGGCGGATAAACACGTTGGTTTACATTACTTTCTCCTCTGTATTTGTTACATATAAGGAACATAGTCTTAATATTGGGGAATTAGGACGAAGAATAAGGCATAGTAAGTACAATTTCCATATATTAGTGATACTAGTAGGAAATGTCTGCACCTCATTATATATACTTAGTTCTTCACCTGCTCTGAAGCAAACAAAACATCCAGCTCAGAGTGAACAATGTACACCGATACAGGAAACTCAAGGGCATATCAATACAAATAATCAACGTCTTAAACAACCTACTTCAAATCACACAATACATTCTCTATTCGCTAACATATCATTCCTAACCTCACATCAACCAGCAATTCAAGAACCTCTAACCTCACTTCTATCATCAACCTTACAAGATGACAGCACATAACATCAACTAACAATTGTAAATTGTACATTGATTAACTGTTACTATATCTTATTGCAGATATTGTGTTACACTTATATTTAAACGTTCGCAACAGCAAAGTTTAGCAGTATGATTAAATTCATTATATAGAGGAACCTTATGAGTAAACCTCAGCCTACTGTAATAATGTTATACTGTTAATGTTTATGAATGGTATATAAAGCAACGCTGCTGATCGGTCATTAAATAAATAAAGCAAAGGTTTGTCTCAATTAACTTGCCATAGACGAATAAGCATTTTTCAAAACGGGTTGCAGAAGAGTGGGAAGAGAAATGCCTGTGAGTGCGGCACATTAAAAATGAAAGCTGTAGATAGCACAAACAAGGCAAAGCCATTTAAGTTAACCTTACAAAGTACAAGCTGTCATAGCCTGAGGAAAAGCCTGCGAGAAGAAAGAAGTAAATTAATTAATTATAAGAACAAGGTGTGTATCTCCGGAGGGCAACGAACTCTTGGACTGTCTGTTGTTGTCATATTGCACTCGAAGAGTGACCACTTTCACCAACTTGTGTGAGTGCGGGAGGAAGAAAGAACAACAATGTCATGATGTGGGCACAGTTAGGTAACACGACATCCTGTAGGTTACACATACGTCACTACCCTCGTATATATTCGTCAAATAGCGACCAATCGATCATCTCTATATCGATAATTGCACACAATGCACAATTATCGCTCAGCAGTTGTCGCATGTTCTTTACTGTTCATTCCGTATATCACATGAACAGAAAATAGAGGTTATGTTACATTTAATCAATGAGCGCCACCTGACGGCTTTAACACCAAACTTGCTTTCAGCAGTACACGGCCTGTGAGAACTATTCATCTTGTATGTGATAATGTAGGTGTAGGAGATTTAGAGACTCAAATAACTTGTTTTATTGCTTTTTAACAATTTGTTTTATTCGTGATATAGTCTCTACAAATGCAACTCGTGGCTTTCAACTTCCCTAGATAAACTCAACAACACTCGTGACATTACTTATGATAACAACCATCGGGTTAACTTTTCAAATGTTATAATTAGGGCCCGGAAGTTTTTGACCTAAAATTCTCTAAAAGTGAGCTATAAAATTCCCTTAAAATATTGGCCGTGCCATGGCTCATTGGTTAGACTGCCTGGCTCTCACCAAGGCGGCCCGGGTTAGATCCCAGGCGACCGCAAAGTGAGATTTGTGGTGGACAACACGGAGCTGGGGCGGGTTTTCTCCGGGATCTCCTGTTTCCCCCGCCATCTCATTCCACCGGTGCTCCATCTTCATCTCATGTATCATCAGTGTCATCGCCTGCGGTGCCGTATGTAGTAAAAGCGGGCGTTAAAATATACGTCCTTAAAATATACAAAAAATGCACATAAAATGTAAAAGAAAAAAAACGACCAAACAAAAATTCACAATTTCTTTCATAATAATAAATTAATAACTGTCACAGACAAATAATGAATATATGGTTCGCATAACCACATTTTAGAACTTTCTTAGTAAATAATGTAATTATTGCTACTAGATAATAAATACGTTCAAAATTCATAAGGTCATTTTCAATTTTATAAACTGTGAAAAAAAAAAAAAAAAACTTACTGTACCCATTAGCCAAAACTTAGCTTTGCAGTACACCACCATGATCATCTTCAAGTTATAGAAAGTAAAGGAATGGCGGTTGTCTTTGATAAACTTCTCTCCACTTCCACAGTTGTTATAGATGCATATTTGAGAAACACTATGTCACTATGTCGAGGGGATCCATCCCCTTTAGCTGCCGTGGTGCGAGCGCTGCGGACTCTTAGCACTCGTGGTACCTCAGACGTTACTAGAGGAACCTTGGGCCGAACTACCGATGGGGAGTTTTCGGATAGGATTGAACTCGAGGGGGCAGTGTGTTCCCGATACCCACGGGTAATTGGATACCTCCGGCCAAGCTACGGCCGGCCGGAGGGGGTAGAGGGTTGCCTCATAAGTCCCGGGTACTATCCTGCAGAGTTAGTAGAAGATATGCTAGATCACCAGGCGGCCCCACCGAGGTTTTCAGTAGTCTTCCCTGCGGGGTTGACGCGCGTAAGTGGCGTATCCACTTCCACCCCGTTTTGAAGTTGTTGTCAACGGGGGGGGGGGGCTTTTTAAGAAATCAGGTATTGCCCTATGGAAAGACCCCCGGAGTTATCCATCACTCTCGTGTTGAAGGAGGCCAATGTGTAGTGTTTAACGCCCGCTTTTACTACATACGGCGCCGCAGGCGGTGACACTGATGATACATGAGATGAAGATGGAGCACCGGTGGAATGAGATGGTGGGGGAAACCGGAGATCCCGGAGAAAACCCGCCCCAGCGCCGTGTTGTCCACCAATAATCTCACTTTTCGGTCGCCTGGGATCGAACCCGGGCCGCCTTGGAGAGAGCTAAACTGTCTAACCACTGAGCCACGCGCCAGGGTCCTAGAACCTAAGGATCTTGGACTAATTCGGTAGAACCTCTGCACTTAACTGTCACTGCCTGTTAAATCCTGTTCAAAAATATCAGTTCTGAAGTTTTCTCTTGACAGATATTGGCAATCTGACAAATTGTTTGGTATCATTAATTTTGTCCATCACAAATCTTTATTTCTGTCTAATTCTGTCCCCAATTTCAATTTTGACATTATTTTTGTATCCTCTCTTCCACAATCCTCAATAACTCAAAAGACTTATCCAGTGTCATGCCACTTTCTTCAAGACGGGTTATGGTATCCATCAAAAATGCAACATTGGTTTAATGAAAGCTAATTTACCTTGAATTTGAGAATCAGAAAACAGATCCTGTGCTCTCTCAATTGCCATAGAATGTACCCTATCTAACCTATTCACCACTTCTCTCACTATTTGAAAATTGTCACAGTGGTATATACATGCAGTTAACCATGTGCCCCAACGTGTTAAAATTGGTGCCGGGGGTAAAGCTATACTAGGGGCCTTTTCTTTGAAATACGGAGTTCGGGTTGGCGCTTTCAGAAATATTTTATTTACTGTGGAAATTAGTGTTGATGTGACCTGTTCCGCAATTCAATGCAAAGCATGGGCCAAATACGTAGCATGCACCATCTTATTGTAAATGATTGGAGAAATTTTGCCGCCTTTAACATGTAAGGCGCCGCGTCTGTTAGGAAGAGGAGCACGTTGTCATGCTGTATTCCACTAGGCCACAATAAACACACGGATGTATCGAACATTTTGCATATATGACATTAGTTAACAGCTTCCATAACCTCTGAGGTCAGAAGAAACATTTGTCCGGCACTAGTAGTTTCTAGCGTACCTATCACTACATTGGCTACATAACGCCCCTCTAAATCGCTTGTTTCATCATTTGATATATACATTTTTTCCCATTCACATATTCACGTATTCGGTTTAACGTGTCTTCATAACATTTTTGTACGTAACTTTTACGCAAAGTTGATTCATCTGGAGTTGATTGACCAATGTGACGTTCAAGAAAATCTCGTAATTTGGAATTACTTAATTTTCCTGGTCGAATATTCGCACTAAGAAACACTTCACATAATTCTTTATAAAAGTAAGATAACTTATTACTTGACATTGAAGCCGTTTCTTTTAACAGTAACTGAGACGCTTGTCTTTTTTCTCACATTTTAAAGAGATCGCAAATGCTTTTGGCACTCAACATGTTGTGGGGTGAACCGTTTGTCTGCAGCGACTTTAATTTCGCACACTTTACAGAACAATACAGTTCCATCAGTAGAGAAGATGTTTGAAACATAGTGTTTCAAATGGGACGCAGTTGACTTTTTGTTTCGGCATTTCAATACCACAACACAACAAATTTACACACCTCACAAACTACTCTCCTTACTGCGACACTTCTAGTCCCTGAAGTCCTGACTGATACAATCTACATGTATTGCATGATGTAATCGGCGATTCCTCGAATTGATCACCAGCATTGTTAGGACGCTGACCAGAGTTAATTACATGTTTACAACATTTGCAAAGTTAATATTTCATAAAACATATATAAATGAACTTTTAATCACAGATTGTTTTAAAATCCCCCAAAAAGCCCATGGGTCAGTGTCAGGTCCGCCACGGGAATCGAACCCGGATCTCCCGAATGCGCGCTACAGATGAAAATGCCCTATACATTCGTGAGAAAGAAAGCAAATGACCGGAAAATGCATTTAATTAAAAAAAATGACTATTATAAAAATGTGGAAAAAATGAATTTTGATAACATAACTTATTAAAACCATATATATCTAACGTATTTTTTCCAGAAAGCACTTAATTTACAATATGCATCGTCTGTGACAACTCAGAAATTTGACAGCTGCTTAGATTCGACTAACAAGCTCCGCGAGCTCATTCAATACTGTATTTACGCATTCGTAATCTTAAATACGATACTTCGTAGATTTCCGGAAGCAATCGCGACACTTCGATAGTTAGGAAGCACTAACATATTTTGTCACGTGAACTCTCTATAGCATGTGAAGAAAAGTTAATTTGTTTGTTTTATGTGGTGCTTTAAATACAACTGTAAGTATATTTCAATAGCTTTAGCAATAGTATTTTACGTAGAAAGGTGTTTAATGGTGACAAATAGGAAATTGTGAACTTTTAAGTTATTAGCAAAAGTTTTATGCTAACAGTTCACGAAGCATGGGCCAGGGAACGTCTGAGTGGACAGGGGAAGCTTGTGGTGTGAGCAGGACCTACGTGTGACTGTACAATAGAAAGAGTACTGAAGAGTAGCCTTAGTTCTTTGAGTCATTATTCTCTCTTATTTTAATGACAATTATTATTTGGAGCTTAGCTCACTTTGAAAGTCGCGTCTCGTCACTGGCTTTAAGTATAGTCTTATACCTACAAATAAGCGAGAAAGAAATGTGAAAATATAGGACACAAGGAAACTGGGTCACTTGTTTGCTGTATTTCCTTGAAATATTCGAGTTATTTTAATTGAGGAAGGTTGTATATTAAGTCATTAGTACATACGTACGTGAGTCATGAAACTGGTCATTAGTATTGCTGCGAGAACTTCATCAGCAACGTGATGTAAATTTTCGCGTGTTAAACGGTCAGATGTCAATGTTACACAGTTAGGCTGCATTTACATAATCTTTTTTCTATTCATTCCTTTACAAATTATTATTGTATCCTTTTTTGTTTGTTCTTCTCGTCTTCTTTTGCGTTTTATTAGTCCTGAGGACCGTTTTGGCTTCAAACCCATTTTAGTGGCCATTCTATGTCTTCTTATTATAAATACTATAATTATAGTTTAGGATTTATCTATATTTATAATCCAGTAGGACTGACAAGGGCTCATTCATAATGCTCTAAATGTATCTTACATCAAGAGACAATTCGTGATTGTCATTGTTTTATCGTCCGAGTATTGCAAATCTATGATGATAAGACTCCAAAATCTCGTCATTTGTTTCCAAAGTCGTCATTTTATATATTTTCTGCATGACTCACCAAGTTTTCCAGGCTTGTAGTGTTACCTTACCAATTTCTTGGTGGATAAGTCGTTCAATGTCAGAACGGGAGATGCATAGTTCAAATCCCAACTGTAGCATTGATTTTTTCAGTCTGATTTTATCCAAGTTTTATGACACAAAACATTCATGCAATTTATTGCATGGTTTGGGTAATTTTGAGTAATTTACCAGAGACTTTTAACTTGACCAATGGTTTTTTCAAATCTATGGAAGCAAGATAAGATGGTTCTTTTTTCTTTGTGTTATTTTCAGCATAGTAAACATAAACTTCCTCTATTGAAGCCCCTTTCTTGTCTAGAAGTAAACATCTGCTAAACGTAGTTAAATAAACGTGTGTATATTTTATAGGAGTCATCAACATGGTAATACTAAAACCATTTAAAATGTATATACTTCAATATACTTCGTATAAATCGATATAATAGCTATTCATGGAATGGCGAGTTAAGTGGTATATTAGAGAGTGGAAATATGTAACACCCGAGGGTTAGCGCCGAGAGCGTGGTTTAACATCAAACCTCGTTAGTCTCATACGCAATTTTATACGTTACTTAAGAAAACATGTGTTTTTGCTTATGGTGTCGAATAAAATATATTTATGTACATTGTAGATGTATGATTGTAACTTGTTTTTAGATAACTAAAGAAAAATTGAATATCGGATGAAGTAATCGATAGTCAAGGAGAGTATGATGCGATAAGCTCTTTGACACTATATTAGAGCAGGCGTTTCTGTTTTGTCTTGCAAATGTTAACTTTATTCTTCTGCTTGACCTGGTATATCGACTCTGTTAGAGATAATTCGGCTCTTTACAGAGATTATTCAACACCAACTCCAATACTCAGACCATAATACAGATTCCAAGATGGCGCCCGTCGAAGCCCAGCGACTCTGGTTACGCAGAATAGGAAACTATACACAATGGACATAATATACTCCATATTACGGAGCAGCGAGGTAACTCCTAAGCATTTATCACTTTATACTTTCAACTAAAATGTGTGATAACATAAATAAAGAGCATCATGACAAATTCTAAGAGCTTACACATTATATAGTAGCACGACCAGTACTATGCATTTTCCACCTTATACTTCCAATCAAAATTTAATTTATAAGGCATGAGAACTCATAAGCATTAAACACAGCAAACTTTATCTTATTGAACTGTATCATGCTATCGTCTGTAGCAAGTACTAAAGTTTCTTTTACATTGTTTACATGGTAACCTTTTCTGGTAAGGACATACTGCTTATACTATAATATTTAAGAGAACTCACCAGATTGTCCAGTTTACTCCAATTGTCACGTTTGAAGGTGTCAAATTCCCTCACACTGCAAGATTCATTTAAAATTTTCCACTGGTAGGCTCATAATATTTCTTCTAGGTTATGAAATACTTTGAAACTTATTAAGTGAAGGAACATCAGTGAAGCTGGGATCTTGAATGTTATTGAAAAGAACGTAACTAATCGTCTTTAATAATGCCTATCAATGGGTTAAAATCTCCTCACCACTTCGGTTTTTAAGGACTCAAGACTGTCAATAACATCTTGTGCACACCAAATACTAAAATTATCTTCACTCTCTGTAAAATGTCTTGGATACACTCTTCAGGATTTCGTATTTTCTGGTTGAGCTTTAATGTGTGATAGGATGGCTGATTCTTAAAAATCGTGGGGTAGGCATCATCTATTACTTTTTGTACTTTTCGAAGGGCACGAATTGGTTCACCATCATTTACGGGAAAAATGTCTTCCTTAACCTCAAAGCACTGTTCAAAATGATGAATAGAAACTACAGTTTTGTCATTTACTTTAAAATCTTTACGATGTATGATTCTGATCCACTTGGGCCAAGAGCGCCGCCATTTTTCCTAAAATCGATTCTCGTATTATGGTCTGAGTATTGGAGTTGGTGTTGGATTATTCATGTCTAAGTTAATACCCTACTTTTCAATAACAAAAGTATCGCGTAATGATTGCCTTATGCCGGCGGATAAACACTTTGTTACACATGTACGAGATCTTCTCGGGCAGCAAGTCAGGTGCAAAGACGATTAGAAATCGACGTTTCAGGAGCGTACATCTCTCCGATCATCAGGATATTAATTAAATTTTATAACTACAAAATATATCACTGGATATAACACAAATATAAACAAAGACAAAACACTACCAATACTCGCATCCTGAACAAAAGACTGTTTACAGTAAACTAAATACCAGGTCAGGAGATGACGTGAGTACAGAAAATTGTGTCAAAGAAACGTAACTACTTAACTTGTTCATCAAGCTCTATATATCTGTGCTTCTTAAGCAGACGGATTTCCATTTTAAGACCGGTTTCCAAGAGGAGCTGAACTGAAATCCAGCATCACGATTAAGCGTGATCCTCTCGGAGGAAATGGCCAAAACCTACTTAAATAAACATATTATAACATTTGTGGCTATAACATTTCTTAAAATATCCTGATGATGGGAGAAATGTACGCTCCCAAAACGTCGATATCTAATTGTCTTTTGACCTGACTTGTTTCCCGAGAAGATCTCGAATATATTCTTCGCCAAGAAAGTTCCAGGTCTTAATTATAAATTCTTCTAAATGACCTGTTTTGCAATATACTATTTCATCTTCATCTCTTGTTTTAACAGTTTATTTTCATGTCATTGTCACTAGGTTATGGATTGTTTGCTACCTTACTACCATCTACCGGAAACAACACAAATTTATTTATAGAATCAATCAGCGGGTTTTCAAAATTCATGACGCGAATTCTATTTTTCAAAATAAATATTTTCTCCCAGACTATTAAATGTATTGGACCATTTAATTGGTGTAATAATTTAACTTCTGGATTTATTTCATGATTATATGACCAAGAAGGATCTGTCACATGCAATTTATTAATTTATTCATACCTAATATTTCTAGAATGTTCTTTTATTCTAAAGTTCAAATTATGTTTGATTCTTCCAATGTAAACCTGGTCGCTATCTAATCAATTAAATTGATAAATGACCATTTTTATCTCTTTAAAAAGTTTAGAACATATTTATATTATATTTAATTTGAGGAAACATGATTATTGCTCTTTTTTTATTTTATTTACCCAAGGATGGTAACAAATTTTTTTTTGAAACTATAATCATGTTTTACTTTTTAAGGTTAGAAAATACATTTACAATGGTTTTATACTTAAAATTTTCAACTATTTATGTAAAAAATCTCTCTTAAAACAATTCATTAAAGCAGTGATAATAATGTGTTTACATTCTCTATTAAATTCCTCTTTATTTAGGGTTATGTTTATTAACCTGTGAATTAAAATACATAAAATAGCAAATTTATGCCCAAAAGCTTTTAAAATGTTATTTCCTTATGTCATTATCAAAGAGTTGATTTCCTATAAATCGCAAAGTTTAATTTATTGTTCTCTTTTATTACCTTCACACAATTCATTTAAGACACAAAGGGATCAGTGATAGGCAAATGTTTTTCTCTATAGAGAAAGTCAAAGAGTCATTTGTTTGGAACGTATGCTTCTTTTTTCTTTAAGACCACTTTGAGCTGTATGGAGACAAAAGCTACAGATATTATCTCTTTTGTAAGTCACTATTCAGTTTGGGTAGGGTCACATCACCTGATTCTGTAAACAACCCCACGTTTTCCTTACATAATGCGTGACTAAGCGATCTTCCAAGAAGTAGCCAACATATCATACAACAAATATGTCTTCTCGCTTAGTTCCTTAACACGCACCTGTTGCTTGTGATGTCATATTTTCAACAATAGTTCACCTACATTTACTTTTGACTAAGTACAATAACAGAACATTTGCAAGGTTCTGGGTTCGAATCCGGTGCATTTTTTAATGGTCATTATCAAAACAATGCTCTGCCAGCCCAGACTTCTCAGGTTGCATTAAACGAATGTTCCGTTCATGCTCGTTTATTCTGGTAGCGATGGTCTTTCCGGTTTGTCCTATATAACGACCATAGAGCTGGCTTATGGGGGACGACCATCTTGGCAAAATGCAACAGTTACTGGGAGCGGAGAATTAAGGAGGCTTTGACCATTTCCTCCGAGAGGAGCATGCTTAATCGTGATGCTGGATTTCAGTTCAGCTCCTCTTGGAAACCGGCCTTAAAATGGAAATCTGTCGACTTAAGAAGCACAGATCTATACAGATTGATCATCAAGTTAAGCAGTTACGTTTCTTTGACATAATTTTCTATACTCATGCCATCTCCTGACCTGGCATTTAATTCTCTTTTGTTCAGTGATGCGAGTATTGATAGTGTTTTGTCTTTGTTTATATTTGTGTTATATCCAGTGATACATTTGTGGTTATAACATTTATTAAAATATCCTGATGATGGGAGAGATGCACACTCCCGAAATGTCGATTTCTAATCGTCTTTTCACCTGGCTTGTTTCCCGAGAACATCTCTAACATATCGTCGCCAGAAAAGCTTCAGATCTTATTTTAACTTTGTTGCATTTTTCTTTACGAGATTAATGAGAATATGAAAATACAAAAGGTTTAAGTGAATGCTAAATCGTTTAACAAAGGAATGACGACTTTCCATTTGAAAAAAGTATAAATATTGGATAATTCAAACAACTAACAAGGAATTTCTCCGAATGATTAACTCTATAGCGTATTCAAGTAAATCTTGCTTCCGAACTACTCCTTCCTGGTGCTTTACTGTGCTTCATAATTTTTGTATAGGAAGATTTTGTGTATGTTCCATACTTTACCAGTAAAGAGCAGTTCAGGATGGGGTTGATTGTACCCCGGTATTGAAGATCCTGCACTTAACTACCAGTTTTGTATTTTATTATATTTATTGCATCTCCTTTTATCTTTAATTTCAGGTCATGTTTCGCAGTATTTTACCTCAAAGAGTGATAAGGCAAAATTGGCAATAAAACTCCTCCTAAAGGAACATAACCTCACATTCTGGACATAATTACACATAAAGAAGCGAAGCTAATTGATGCTGCAAGGATAACTCTTATCTTAGCATTTGGAACGGCAGTGTCTACGGGACTAATCGCACAGAGCGGATCTCTGAAATGGCACAGAAATTGGATGCCATTATTGTCGAAAAGAGAGTTTTTTTGGACATGTGACCGCACCCTAGAGCTATGTATTGTGTAACGTACAGCTGCCGCTTCAATTGAAACAACGGCCGGCTATCGGCTCGATTAATCGAAACGTGTAACGCGTCGACATGTTCGATTTATCTTCGCCCAGGGCAAGCGTTTCTTTCTTTTTTTGCGAACTTCTCTGATGTAACGTCGGATGTTTTAACAGTGGACCGAATTTCTCGAAGTGAAATGCTCCATGACGGGATCGTAATTAGTGCCTTCCTGTGTTTTCACGGTACATAGAACTTTACTACATTTTAAAAACCTGTTGGTTTACCTTTTTATTATATTCTCTATCCATTCTTCAAAAAGCTGTTTTTACGAAATATGTTCTTCTGTCTGTTTCACATTAATCGGATAGATATTTGCCAAATGTGTTTATTATATACGCCCTTTGAAAGAAAATGAGCATAGACTGGAAGCGTTTCCACGACCGCTTTACTGAGCACGTCACTTTAGCTTCGTTCTACTGAATGCTCTCATAATCGAGTCTCACTGATAGACGAGCGGTTGTACACAAGTACCACCTAGACCTACAAATGTTCGAATACCAAACATTTTATTGTAGAAATACGAAATGTGTATTACGTACATTGGAATATAACTTCCAATTGCTAAGGTTTACTTGGTTTTATGACATTTATGCTCGCACATAAAAAGCGAAACACTGTACTGTGTTTTTAAAATAAATGAAATAAATAAATATTCACTTATGTATGTAAAATCAAATAAAAATATAAATTAACTTAGTATCAGGTGTGTAAACTCTGTTTCTATTACTGCTCTCATTCTGCGGGACATAGATGAGAACAAATGACTAGCGAAATTTTCAAGAGAGAATACTTCGCATTATATGCCAGCAACATTCATAACAAATGACTGTCTACATAACCAATATTAAGGAAATTTTCTAATAACATTGTACTTATTTGGAAGACGTCAAGAATATGATATTTCCGTTTTTATAAATGAATGTCTTTAAACTCTTGTTATTTATCTTCTGCAAGAAAAACATAAGGCATGGCTATTAAAATAGTGTGACTTTGTGGGTTCGTGAAATGAAAAGTCCAATTACACCACTCAAAAATGTTCTTTATTTCCACCGACTTACAGTTAAACACTTGCCAATTACACAGAATTACGTAATGCACACAATTACGATTCACCAGTTCGTCCGTTACAATTTCACTTGCACTCGTAATTACGTACAAACTTCCGATGCTCTCACACAGTCTTCTCGTCGTACACTAGCACTGCATTCTTACACCAAGAACTGACTGACTGACTGACTGACTGACTCCTCTTGCACGAGGTGTAGCTTATATAGGGTCCGCTTGCCGATCTGGAAGGTTCTAGATTAGAGGAAATATCCCGTAAGTTCGAGAACACAGGTGGAACAGAAAGAGACGGCGCAGTGATGTTTTTTGTCCCAGCCATCCCTTCTTAACGCTATAAGACAAACGAGGGGGCGGGGCGAACACCGACCCGTCTGCTGCTTGCCCAGTCTACAGGATGTTCCGACGCTCGGGTGACAATAGCAATAACAAAAATAAACATGCACATCAAGTATTCGAACTCATGTCTGTGTACTTATGAGACACAAGCGTTTTACCGCTCGGCTATCATTCATATGTCCAAACCGCAAACTATCTCCCTATCTATCTGATAACTTTGAAATGAACCAAAGTGATATTGCGAACGGAGCGTCATCGAATGCTTCTCATGTTTTCCGAATCGAACTTTGTTTTGGTAGATCATCATTTTCTTCCTTCCTTCTTTCCTTCCTTCCTTCCTTCCTTCCTTCCTTCCTTCCTTCCTTCCTTCCTTCCTTCCCTCCTTCCTTCCTTCTTTCTTTCTTTCTTCCTTTCCTTCCTACCTTCCTTGCTTCCTTCTTTCTTTCTTTCTTTCTTTCTTTCCTTCTTTCTTTCTTTCTTTCTTTCTTTCTTGCTTTCTTTCTTTTTCGCCTAAAGCTGTATATTAGTGTATGTAAAATGGTAAATGGATGACACTGTAGAAACAACAGTGAATAACAACTTTTTGTCTGAAAGAAGTGAAAGTATTTCACAATGCAAATCAATAACAAGGAATATCTCGGAAATGGCTAATTGTACAAAAATTGTACTTGTCAGAATTGCGATATTCAACCAAATCTAGGTTTTTCTTAATAAGACTTTCTGTGTCTGTTAAATTTACCAGTTATGCAGAAGTCATCCAGAATGATGAGGTCTTCAAAATCTTAATACACAAGATGGAGACGTAGAACCCTAAGTTACTTTCTATTTGAACTGCAAAAAGGACACGGTAATAACAACTTCCCAATTGCACTTCGTGACATCTCAAGGCGAGGTCGTAGGAACAACCGAAAGCGTGGCACATATTTTGTGAGAAAATAGTACCACATCAAAATGACTGCCAGATCACCACAAAATACGACGGAAATAGAACCGGTTTGGCCCCACAACACTTTACTGTAATGTTTCAGCAGATCTGAGCAAAATTCGTACCATACAAAACAAGGATCCAGGGGAAACATCACGAGGGAAAGAACCTCTTATACGTTAAATTCTCTACTCTTGTACAAACACATACTGCTCTATCTACTTCAAGATAAACATTATCTTATTGGGAATACAGTAGACTTTAAGTGATAGTCAAATGGTTTGGTCGTTATGTGATGTATACATGACTTTCTCTACTCTTGTACAAACACATACTGCTCTATCTACTTCAAGATAAACATTATCTTATTGGGAATACAGTAGACTTTAAGTGATAGTCAAATGTTTTGGTCGTTATGTGATGTATACATGACTTTCTCTACTCTTGTACAAACACTTATTGCTCTATCTACTTCATGATAAACATTATCTTATTGGGAATACAGTAGACTTTAAGTGCTATTCAAATGTTTTGGTCGCTATATGATGTATACATGACTTTCTCTACTCTTGTACAAACACTTATTGCTCCATCTACTTCAAGATAAAATTTATCTTATTGGGAATACAGTAGACTTTAAGTGATAGTCAAATGTTTTGGTCGTTATGTGATGTATACATGACTTTCTCTACTCTTGTACAAACACTTATTGCTCTATCTACTTCAAGATAAACATTATCTTATTGGGAATACAATAGACTTTAAGTGATAGTCAAATGTTTTGGTCGTTATGTGATGTATACATGACTTTCTCTACTCTTGTACAAACACATACTGCTCTATCTACTTCAAGATAAACATTATCTTATTGGGAATACAGCAGACTTTAAGTGATAGTCAAATGTTTTGGTCGTTATGTGATGTATACATGACTTTCTCTACTCTTGTACAAGCACTTATTGCTCTATCTACTTCAAGATAAACATTATCTTATTGGGAATACAGTAGACTTCAAGTGATAGTCAAATGTTTTGGTTGTTATGTGATGTATACATGACTTTCTCTACTCTTGTACAAACACTTATTGCTATATCTACTTCAAGATAAACATTATCTTATTGGGAATACAGTAGACTTTAAGTGATAGTCAAATGTTTTGGTTGTTATGTGATGTATACATGACTTTCTCTACTGTTGTACAAACAGTTATAGCTCTATCTACTTCAAAATAAACATTATCTTATTGGGAATACAGTAGACTTTAAGTGATAGTCAAATGTTTTGGTTGTTATGTGATGTATACATGACTTTCTCTACTCTTGTACAAACACTTATTGCTCTATCTACTTCAAGAGTGAGTGTGTGGGGCTTTAGGGCTCTACTTCAAGATAAACATTATCTTATTGGGAATACAGTAGACTTTAAGTGATAGTCAAATGTTTTCGTCGTTATGTGATGTATACATGGTTTTCTCTACTCTTGTACAAACACTTATTGCTCTATCTACTTCAAGATAAACATTATCTTATTGGGAATACAGTAGACTTTAAGTGATAGTCAAATGTTTTGGTCGTTATGTGATGTATACATGACTTTCTCTACTCTTGTACAAACACTTGTTGCTCTATCTACTTCAAGATAAACATTATCTTATTGGGAATACAGTGGACTTTAAGTGTTAGTCAAATGTTTTGGTCGTTATGTGATGTATACATGACTTTCTCTACTCTTGTACAAACGCTTATTGCTCTATCTACTTCAAGATAAACATTATCTTATTGGGAATACAGTAGACTTTAAGTGATAGTCAAATGTTTTGGTCGTTATGTGATGTACACATGACTTTCTCTACTCTTGTACAAACACTTATTGCTCTATCTACTTCAAGATAAACATTACCTTATTGGGAATACAGTAGACTTTATGTGATAGTCAAATGTTTTGGTCATTATGTGATGTATACATGACTTTCTCTACTCTTGTACAAACACTTATTGCTCTATCTACTTCAAGATAAACATTATCTTATTGGGAATACAGTAGACTTTAAGTGATAGTCAAATGTTTTGGTCGTTATGTGATGTATACATGACTTTCTCTACTCTTGTACAAACACTTATTGCTCTATCTACTTCAAGATAAACATTATCTTATAGGGAATACAGTAGACTTTAAGTGATAGTCAAATGTTTTGGTCATTATGTGATGTATACATGACTTTCTCTACTCTTATACAAACACTTATTGCTCTATCTACTTCAAGATAAACATTATCTTATTGGGAATACAGTAGACTTTAAGTGATAGTCAAATGTTTTGGTCGTTATGTGATGTATACATGGTTTTCTCTACTCTTGTACAAACACTTATTGCTCTATCTACTTCAAGATAAACATTATCTTATTGGGAATACAGTAGACTTTAAGTGATAGTCAAATGTTTTGGTCGTTATGTGATGTATACATGACTTTCTCTACTCTTGTACAAACACTTATTGCTCTATCTACTTCAAGATAAACATTATCTTATTGGGAATACAGTAGACTTTAAGTGATAGTCAAATGTTTTGGTCGTTATGTGATGTATACATGACTTTCTCTACTCTTGTACAAACACTTATTGCTCTATCTACTTCAAGATAAACATTATCTTATTGGGAATACAGTAGACTTTAAGTGATAGTCAAATGTTTTGGTCGTTATGTGGTGTATAAATGTCGACGAGTGTCTCGGCGGTACATTGCAGTTAAGTGCAGAGGTTCTATCCAATCAGTCCTGGACCCGTAGGTGCAAAGAACCTGGTCTCCTTCAACCCGGTAACGATGGATGCTCCCGGTAAACTACTTCCTCCTCCAGTAGGTCGGTTGCTGGTCTCCGCTCCTCTGCTGGGATCATTTCGGGAACGCCGGCCAGGGACCATTAGCGCTCGGTTGCTGGGCTCGTTGCCGTCTCGCTGTAGGGGAGCATCTCCGTTGTCCTGGCCTGTCAGGGGAAGTCTGTATCCAAGTAAACTGTAGGGACCTTGCCCTCTGTACTGTCGTGGCTCCTCGGGTCGGCCGCCCCTTCTCTCCTTCGCCTCATCCTCTTGCTGGGGTGCCCCCTTTGGAGTATAGGCACAATGGGCCCAGCATCGTGGCCTACGTACTCAATAAAATCCTAATCCTAACAGAAATTCGTCTTTCACGATAAGAGAAAACTTCCAACCTTAAGTCATATCCGACGATGAATGAAATGATGTTCAAATGAGTACAGGCTACATAGAGCTTAGAGTTACCAGACATTCATCTTTCAGGATAAGAGAAAACCTCCAACGTTGAGTCATATCGGACGATGAATGAAATGATGTTTAAATGAGTACAGGGTACATAGAGCTTAGAGTTGCCAGACATTCATCTTTCAGGATAAGAGAAAACCTCCAACGTTAAGTCATATCCGACGACGAATGAAATGATGTTCAAATGAGTACAGGGTACATAGAGCTTAGAGTTACCAGACATTCATCTTTCAGGATAAGAGAAAACCTCCAACGTTAAGTCATATCGGACGATGAATGAAATGATGTACAAATGAGTACAGGCTACATAGAGCTTAGAGTTACCAGACATTCATCTTTCAGGATAAGAGAAAACCTCCAACGTTAAGTCATATCCGACGACGAATGAAATGATGTTCAAATGAGTACAGGGTACATAGAGCTTAGAGCTACCAGACATTCATCTTTCAGGATAAGAGAAAACCTCCAACGTTGAGTCATATCGGACGATGAATGAAATGATGTTCAAATGAGTACAGGGTATATAGAGCTTAGAGTTACCAGACATTCATCTTTCAGGATAAGAGAAAACCTCCAACGTTAAGTCATATCCGACGACGAATGAAATGATGTTCAAATGAGTACAGGGTACATAGAGCTTAGAGTTACCAGACATTCATCTTTCAGAATAAGGAAAAACCCGGAAAGGGACTTTATTACTCTAATAAGGTTAACTCGGAACCACCACGTCTTTGGTGGTTACTGAACCTTGATGTTCACATGTGGGTAGATCTGATGGCAGGTGTCACGTGGTGCCCCGGGTTATAGCAAGCTCTTAAATCGCCCTCGGAACTGCTATCCAAAGGTCATGGTCTTATTTACTGGAAAGCTCGGCAGTTTTCCTTGCTGTAACATCCGCTTCTTGGTAAACAAGTCTACCAAAAGGCATCCTGTTGAGAGCGCTAGAACGTTTTGGAGTTGACTATTTGACCTATATAAGCATCACGACTATGACAAATGTTTCTATGTGAAACTTTCTTGATTTAAAAGAAAAGCGATACAAATATAATCCAATTATATAATGACGCGATACTTTGGAAAGCAAACGAATACAACCAGTTGATTTCGTAACCAGCTCCAGATCTATTCTGCTTCATAGGAAACGCTAGATCTTCCAAACACAAAAGGAAACGTGTAAAGCTACAAATGTGGAATTTTAGAAAGAGAGAAACGTTAATATTCAACGACAGTCGTTGTCCAGAAATTTTTACAAATAGATAACATGGAAGTTTGTTAAAGCAACATTCAGTTGTTTTCTGTTGGATAGCGAGCAAACAAATTTAAGGCCCTAGGGTTAGCGTCGAGAGCATAACGTCAAATCTCATAGTCCCGTGTAATTTTATCTGTTACCTAACAAAAAATCGACTTGAATTATGAATTATAAAAATATTAGGAGTTAATTATTTTAGAATCGATGTTACTAAGTATAAGATGATATTGGAGGCTTTGAATAGCGAAGAATCGTAACAATGGTGATGCAAAAATAACAAATGCTAAATTGTGGCGGATTGATTTGCATTTGTTTATGAAGGATACAAGAAATGAAAATACAAATTACGTAACGTTAGGTTGTACACAAATGACCGTGCTCTATTAAGTGAAACATTTGCATGTTTACATTTAGGTTATTAATTCTAGGTGAATACTGGAATTAGGTAATTGTAATCTCAGAGTGATGTGATAATACCATAAAGAGTAATGCAGATTAACTTGCAAGTGTATAACTGAAAGCCATTAGTGGAAACAAAACTTGTTCAGTAATAACAGTTCATGCACATAACAATCTTATTTGACATTGCTTGTTGATTGACAAGGAGCATGTAATGAAGGTCGCTTCAAATCCATTAGAAACAAATGAACGGGTTGCGCAGTTTCTTGTTTCCCTTGGTAACTATTAAAAGGTTACTTTGTGTAGCATACTTTTTTTTTCATTTGTTTTCGCCTTTAATTGCAGAGGTCATACAGGTGGCCATTTACCTTTGGAACATTAGGCAACAACTAACACATATCTGTTGCAGCAAATACTCTCATGAATGGCGCATTTGTTTAATAATGCTGCATCAGTTTTCATACTTAACGGAAGACTAACTTTAAATAACATTCATTTACTACACAATTTTATGTTTTTTTAGAGAATTGTAGTACATTTTTAATATTATATTTATTTTGAGCAACCAAAGTTATACCAAAATCTTTAAAAAAATTTGAAAATGTTTATTAACCCAAGGATAGTAAGTAAATTTTTTATATTGTGATTGTTTTTAAGGGTAGAAATATCATTAACAACTTCTTGATATTTAAATTGTAAAGTTTTCTAATGTATAAAGTATTAAAACAATTAATTGAAGCAGTATTGATAATATGGTTATATTCTTTATTAAATTCCTCTTTATTCAGTGGTATATTTATTAATCTATAAATCAAACTATTAAAAACATCAAATTTATGTGAAAAATGGTTAAGACTTTTATTTTTATGTAATTATCGATATGAGTAGACTTCCTATCAATACCAAAGTTTAATTTATTATTATTTATTATTATCTTTAGATCTATAAACGGAAGAAATCCATTAATCTAGTTTCTAATGTGAATTTTATAGCTTTATCTTGTAAATGAAGTAATTTTAAAGCATCATTTATGTATTTATCAAGTACAATAGCAAAAATATCATCAACATGTCTATACCAGGTTTAGTGACTTGCATTTCGAAAATACTCATAAAAAGATCAGCAAGAAAAGGTGAAAGCAGATTACCCATTGCTAAGCCAAAAATTTGTTGAAAAAATTCACCATTAAAAGTGAAAAAAATTGATCCATACAAAAATTAGTAAGTTTAACAAAATCAACTATTAAGTTGTCGTGTAAATTTATTGACTTCAACCACTTTTTTAAATAAATCAAAAGTTTTTCTCTAGAAATACTAGGAAATACGGCAGTTACATCAAAAGAAACAAGTTTATCAGTTTTAGATAATCATTGCATTTACCACATTTCTCCTAACAATAAAAAATCTGGTATTTATCAATTCAATTGTTTAGATTGTCATCAAGTTTATATTGGAAAGATAATTTGTAAACTAAAACGAAAACATTTTCGTAACATTAAGTGTAAACAGACTGATAAATCGGCCGTAGCAGATCATTTTTGGTCATTTAACCTTGAAATAAATCTAGAAGTTAAATTATTAAAACAATTAAATGGTCCGATAGATTTAATGGTTTGGAAAAAATTATTTATTTTAAAAATAAACTTCGCGTAATGAATTTTGAAATACTGGCAGTCGATTCTGTTTTTATGTTTGTTTCGATTTCAGATTTTGGTAGTACAGGCAAAAGCATAGTGATATCTAGTGATTGTAGCGTTAACGACGAGTTTGTTTGTGACTGAAAATGTATGCAAGAGTTTATGAAATCGTTCTCAGCAATTAATAAGAAAAATTTATGATAAGTTACTGTTACAAATAGTTCACTATGGCTAGTTTCATTTTTACGTAACATTCATTTGCTTTCTAGTTCCGCATTTGTTTTTATACTTACAGAAGACGAACGTTAAATGACTTTCATTTGTTTACTAGCTAGTGCCGCATTATTTTTCATACTTACGGAAGGCATACTGACTTAACAGTCATTTGTAACCAGACCTATGCATTTCGCATAGCCAGTCCTTAATCCTGTAATGTACTACGCAAGTTCATGATAGGAATGTTTTGCTATTTCTAACGCCGGAATTTACTCGGTCACTGCAGTAGACTTTGCATTACCTGAATGCAGTTTTCAGTTGGCCGTGCAGCAGTTTACTGTCGTCGCCGATATATAGTGGAAGGTACACATTGCATTACTAGCTTCCAGAGTATTCAAGTGTATGGCGAGTCTCTATTCACTGTACAACATAAAATCACCTATGGCTCTGAGGAATAAGCTCCTTCTATATAAACAAGTAATAACAC
Organism: Mantis religiosa; assembly: GCA_030765055.1. Lineage (NCBI taxonomy): Eukaryota > Metazoa > Arthropoda > Insecta > Mantodea > Mantidae > Mantis > Mantis religiosa. The sequence goes on from CM060949.1 coordinate 23,462,736, forward strand.
CCAACTTCACCTACGTCTATCAGCTGTAAACACTCACCTCTACAAACTTCTAATACTTCAGAACCGATACCTTCGAGTAGCAATGGTACATTCCTAATGACCACAGTCATTCAGACCTATCATTTCCCAAATTAAATGACTATATCCTCAATCTCTCTCATAAATTCTATTCTCGTCTTCGCTACAGCTTCAATCAGCTTATCCGAGGTCTCGGGGAGTAAGACATTGCCCCCGGGGAAACCTATAAGCGTCCCAGACTCACATTAGGCCCATCATAACCTCAATGGTCTCCTGTAATTAACAACATGTCCTTTCTTTCATCCTACAACTTGTGAAACTTCATAAAAAAAAATAAACCACCGTCTATTATTTTAAATCCATCATACAAAGTGCCTTCAAGTTATAACACCGATTTTTTACACGACTGGGACCAGATATTAACTTCTGATCTTTTCTAACTACACGTGGACCCTTTGTGAATGCTTTACAGAGATGGCAGCACTGTATAGTGCATAGAACTCTAGTGACAGCGACGACAGTTAGGACTGTTTTTGATACTTAAAACGGTAACGTTTTCTTTGCAAGAACAGCGGGTAATCGTTCGTATTCTCCATTCTCATGGTGTGACACCTATTGAAATTCATCGCCAGTTGAGTGAGGCATGTGGTGATGGTACCATGGATGTGTCTAATGTACATTCCTGGGTGCGACAGTTCAATGAAGACAGAGCATCATGTGACAACACACCAAGGCAGTTGAGTGAGGCATGTAGTGATGGTACCATGGATGTGTCTAATGTACGATCCTGGGTGCGACAGTTCAATGAAGACAGAACATTGTGTGACAACAAACCAAGACAGTTGAGTGAGGCATGTGGTGATGGTACCATGGATGTGTCTAATGTACATTCCTGGGTGCGACAGTTCAATGAAGACAGAACATTGTGTGACAACAAACCAAGACAGTTGAGTGAGGCATGTAGTGATGGTACCATGGATGTGTCTAATGTAAATTCATGGGTGCGACAGTTCAATGAAGACAGAGCATCATGTGACAACACACCAAGACAGTTTAGTGAGGCATGTGGTGATGGTACCATGGATGTGTCTAATGCACGATCCTGGGTGCGACAGTTCAATGAAGGCAGAACATCGTGTGACAACAAACCAAGACAGTTAAGTGAGGCATGTGGTGATGGTACCATGGATGTGTCTAATGCACGATCCTGGGTGCGACAGTTCAATGAAGACAGAACATAGTGTGACAACAAACCAAGACAGTTAAGTGAGGCATGTGGTGATGGTACCATGGATGTGTCTAATGCACGATCCTGGGTGCGACAGTTCAATGAAGGCAGAACATTGTGTGACAACAAACCAAGACAGTTGAGTGAGGCATGTAGTGATGGTACCATGGATGTGTCTAATGTACGTTCCTGGGTGTGACAGTTCAATGAAAGCAGAACATCGTGTGACAACAAACCAAGACAGTTAAGTGAGGCATGTGGTGATGGTACCATGGATGTGTCTAATGTACGTTCCTGGATGCGACAGTTCAATGAAGACAGAACATAGTGTGACAACAAACCAAGACAGTTGAGTGAGGCATGTGGTGATGGTACCATGGATGTGTCTAATGTGCGTTCCTGGATGCGACAGTTCAATGAAGACAGAACATCGTGTGACAACACACCAAGGCAGTTGAGTGAGGCATGTAGTGATGGTACCATGGATGTGTCTAATGTACGATCCTGGGTGCGACAGTTCAATGAAGACAGAACATTGTGTGACAACAAACCAAGACAGTTGAGTGAGGCATGTGGTGATGGTACCATGGATGTGTCTAATGTACATTCCTGGGTGCGACAGTTCAATGAAGACAGAACATTGTGTGACAACAAACCAAGACAGTTGAGTGAGGCATGTAGTGATGGTACCATGGATGTGTCTAATGTACATTCATGGGTGCGACGGTTCAATGAAGACAGAGCATCATGTGACAACACACCAAGACAGTTTAGTGAGGCATGTGGTGATGGTACCATGGATGTGTCTAATGCACGATCCTGGGTGCGACAGTTCAATGAAGGCAGAACATCGTGTGACAACAAACCAAGACAGTTAAGTGAGGCATGTGGTGATGGTACCATGGATGTGTCTAATGCACGATCCTGGGTGCGACGGTTCAATGAAGACAGAACATAGTGTGACAACAAACCAAGACAGTTAAGTGAGGCATGTGGTGATGGTACCATGGATGTGTCTAATGCACGATCCTGGGTGCGACAGTTCAATGAAGGCAGAACATTGTGTGACAACAAACCAAGACAGTTGAGTGAGGCATGTAGTGATGGTACCATGGATGTGTCTAATGTACGTTCCTGGGTGTGACAGTTCAATGAAAGCAGAACATCGTGTGACAACAAACCAAGACAGTTAAGTGAGGCATGTGGTGATGGTACCATGGATGTGTCTAATGTACGTTCCTGGATGCGACAGTTCAATGAAGACAGAACATAGTGTGACAACAAACCAAGACAGTTGAGTGAGGCATGTGGTGATGGTACCATGGATGTGTCTAATGTGCGTTCCTGGGTGCGACAGTTCAATGAAGACAGAACATCGTGTGACAACAAACCAAGACAGTTGAGTGAGGCATGTAGTGATGGTATCATGGATGTGTCTAATGTACGTTCCTGGGTGTGACAGTTCAATGAAGACAGAACATAGTGTGACAACAAACCAAGACAGTTGCAGACATCGCCTCCAAAATTGACATTTCCGTGGGATCTGTACACACAATCCTGCATGAAGATCTGAAAATGCTCAATCGGCTATCCACCAAAACAACGTTCTCCACTCGCTGGATCATGTGGTTACCCCGGCTGGTGTGAGGCCGTGACTGTCTTGGTTTGTTGTCACACGATATTCTGTTTTCATTGAACTGTGGCACCCAGGAACGTACATTAGACACATCCATGGTACCATCACCACATACCTCACTCAACTGTCTTGGTTTGTTGCCACACGATGTTCTGTCTTCATTGAACTGTGGCACCCAGGAACGCACATTAGACACATCCATGGTACCATCACCACATACCTCACTCAACTGTCTTGGTTTGTTGCCACACGATGTTCTGTCTTCATTGAACTGTGGCACCCAGGAACGCACATTAGACACATCCATGGTACCATCACCACATGCCTCACTCAACTGTCTTGGTTTGTTGCCTCACGATGTTCTGTCTTCATTGAACTGTGGCACCCAGGAACGCACATTAGACACATCCATGGTACCATCACCACATACCTCACTCAACTGTCTTGGTTTGTTGTCACACGATGTTCTGTCTTCATTGAACTGTGGCACCCAGGAACGCACATTAGACACATCCATGGTACCATCACCACATACCTCACTCAACTGTCTTGGTTTGTTGTCACATGATGTTCTGTCTTCATTGAACTGTCGCACCCAGGAATGTACATTAGACACATCCATGGTACCATCACCACATACCTCACTCAACTGTCTTGGTTTGTTGCCACACGATGTTCTGTCTTCATTGAACTGTGGCACCCAGGAACGCACATTAGACACATCCATGGTACCATCACCACATGCCTCACTCAACTGTCTTGGTTTGTTGCCACACGATGTTCTGTCTTCATTGAACTGTGGCACCCAGGAACGCACATTAGACACATCCATGGTACCATCACCACATACCTCACTCAACTGTCTTGGTTTGTTGCCACACGATGTTCTGTCTTCATTGAACTGTCGCACCCAGGAACGCACATTAGACACATCCACGGTACCATCACCAGATGCCTCACTCAACTGTCTTGGTTTGTTGCCACACGATGTTCTGTCTTCATTGAACTGTGGCACCCAGGAACGCACATTAGACACATCCATGGTACCATCACCAGATGCCTCACTCAACTGTCTTGGTTTGTTGTCACACGATGTTCTGTCTTCATTGAACTGTGGCACCCAGGAACGTACATTAGACACATCCATGGTACCATCACCAGATGCCTCACTCAACTGGCGATGAATGTCAACAGGTGTCACACCACGAAAATGCAGAAAAGGAGTTGATTACCCGCTGTTCTTGCAATGAAAACGTCGACATTTTAAGTATAAAAAACAGTCCTATCTCTCATCACTTCCACTAGAGTTCTATGCGCGGTGCAGTGCTGCCATCTCTGCCATGCATTCTCAAAGGGTCTACGTGTATTTAAAAATGAACAGAAATTCTTATTTGGTCCTGAACTAAAATTTGTTGTTGTTATAGCTTGAACGCACCTCGTAACGTCAGTAAGGGACAAAGTCCTGGAATGGCAAAAGGTCGAAGGCTCCTTGTCATCGGAGAAGGATGACGCTTCAACGACACCTCTGTGCTGCTGTGATATGTGGTGGGTCTAACGTCGCCGATACAGTGACACGTGGAAGTCGTGACTGCCGCCTACTGGCCACTTGAAGCAAGTGTCCAGCACCACTTCACTCCGCGAAACCTAGGATACATAAAACAAGTGATAGAAGCAGAAGCAAATGTTCAGTTCAACTTTAAGTTGATAAAGCATCGCAACACTGGCTTAACGACCAGGGAAAATCACGAAAAACGCAAAGTTTGAACGGACTGTAAAGGAGAGCTATTCGCTTGATATAACAATAGTTTCTAAAAAGTGAATCAGATAATACGTATTGTTTTATTTTCCTTTGCATCCTTTTCACCTGCCGAAGAAATGCCGCCTCCTTGTAGAGTACAACGTAGACGGAGTTTTTTTTACCGCTGTCGGTTCTTCAACCGGAAACCACAGGAGCACATGTAACGTGAAATATGAATTGCCTGTCCAAAATATCGCGGCGAAGAAAAAAGAAAGAAATGATGGAGCCAGAGATTGTGTATGGTTTCCGTTTTCTCTTGCTGCTTTTTACCAGTCCAACTGTAGTATTACAAACCTTTCACCGCGACCCAATTACTCGCGAGGTACGTGTTCAATTAACTCTGCCTACGAATTTCCTCGGAGCTGATAAAATACAAGCGAGGTCAGTCACGCTTACATCCACCGACAGGTGCTAAACAATGTGGCGTTTTGTACACCAATTGTTTCTGACCATTGTTTTTATTTCTTGGCTGCAAATCTTCCAGATAAATGTATAAAACAGCAACTTTCCCTCTCTGATATTTCGTTTTAACGATAATTCCACGCGAGAACGTTTCAGCAAATGCACGTCCTCATTCCTGGCTTATTCACCAATCACAATCGAACTTAATCGTCATTTGTGAAGTACCATATTGTCTCTGTCTTACTTTCTCTGCTATATACACCAGGTAGAGAGCAAAAGTATTCAATTGTTGTATTCTACTAAAACAATCAGTACTGAACAAGTTAGTTAGTTAGTTACTAACACTCCCCACATGGCAACCTTGGCCTTCGGGGTAACCTCACCCCACCAAGTGATGACCGGACCCATTTCTCAGGTGGAGGCACCCAGAGGGCGGTGTCCATTACCTCCGATGATAGGGTGATAGTGAAGATGGCGGTGAGGTGAGAGGACCTACAGTTTTTACCGTGGACTCCGAACCACGTTGGGCATAGGGGATACTTCACGTGTGCTAGACAGAGGTGAAGGCGTGGATAGGGCCGACTTAAAATCGCCAACCCCAGAGCCGGGAATCGAACTCGGGACCCTTAGAACGGGAGCCGCGAACGAAACCACCGCGCTACCCCGGCGCCTCAGTACTGAACAAAGAAAACGCAATTTTAGAAAAACGATTTGTCCGTGTGACTATAAGTAGTACAGTTGGACCAGGGACCAAATGGACAAGATGGCGGCCATGCGTAGTCTAGGGAATACAAACTACAGAGTGGGCCATGGAAACCTGGCGATTTTCAAGATTCAATAAGTTGATAAATATGACAAATAAATGAATGTACGAGATATCACAAGGAAGGCCCATGTTTGCCATTGTTGTAAAAATGACGCAATGGAATGCTGAACATCGTGCTTTTGTGGTGGAAACTATTTTACAAATGGTGACTCGGTACAAGTAGATTTTGTCTTCGTTGTAATGTCCCATATCATAGCAACCTATACTCTATGTCAGGCTAGTTTAATCCTGATGTATACAAACAAGGCGGAGCTGACTCAACACGACACGTGTTAGACGCTATACTCTATGTCAGGCTAGTTTAATCCTGCTGTAAACAACAAGGCGGAGCTGACTCAACTCACCACGTGTTAGACGCTACTCTATCTCAGGCTAGTGTAATCCTGCTGTAAACAACAAGGTGGAGCTGACTCAACTCGCCACGTGTTAGACGCTACTCTATCTCAGGCTAGTTTAATCCTGCTGTAAACAACAAGGCGGAGCTGACTCAACTCGCTACGTGTTAGACGCTATACTCTATCTCAGGCTAGTTTAATCCTGCTGTAAACAACAAGGCGGAGCTGACTCAACTCACCACGTGTTAGACGCTACTCTATCTCAGGCTAGTGTAATCCTGCTGTAAACAACAAGGCGGAGCTGACTCAACTCGCCACGTGTTAGACGCTACTCTATCTCAGGCTAGTTTAATCCTGCTGTAAACAACAAGGCGGAGCTGACTCACCTCGCCACGTGTTAGACGCTACTCTATCTCAGGCTAGTTTAATCCTGCTGTAAACAACAAGGCGGAGCTGACTCACCTCGCCACGTGTTAGACGCTATACTCTATCTCAAGCTAGTATAATCCTGCTGTAAACAACAAGGCGGAGCTGACTCAACTCGCCACGTGTTAGACGCTACTCTATCTCAGGCTAGTTTAATCCTGCTGTAAACAACAAGGCGGAGCTGACTCAACTCGCCACGTGTTACACGCTACATGCACGCACATAAATTTTGCAACACTAGCAGTATATATAGCAGCACTAACTTCTAACCGTTCCAGCAGGACTATACGCGAGATGACAGTGTTGAATATCAGAAGTAACTCCACACTATAAACAATAACATCTTAATCAGCATTCAACTCGATACAGACCTCGTTGTGAGACAGCTGCCTGGTATAGGATATAATAACAGTGTCCTTTAGTAATTGTTAAGTAAAATGTAGCTTAATTTAACATAATAATTTAATAATGCATATAAGTTCACCTGTCTTCTGTCTAATCTGTATATAGTATACAGAACACATCTATGTGATATGTGAAGCAGAAAGATAAAATGTGAGGCTATTACGTTTATAAGAATCGAAACATTTGAATACTTTTCTCTCTCCGAAATTAGCTCGCACAGAGCAGTGATCAGAAAACTACTTACAGTACTGTACTTAAAGGAGGGGTTTATCGTACGTATGTTAATAAAAGAAAACGTCCATTAACTTAGCTAAACCAATCAAAACTTAACTGTGTTCTGTCTCTCTTCTCGCCCAAATGTTTATAACAGGATTAAACTAGGTTGAGATAGATTATAGCAGGAACATTATCAAGTTATGGATACAGAACATTTGAGTAGTGAAGAAGAAACCATCTGTACTCTCTGTGAGAACACCAGAAAACATTAAAATGATCAGGCAAGCAATAAGAACGAGTTCTAGTCGCTCAACAAGAAAACCTTACGGTTATCACGGACAAGTTTTAGGAGAATTCCACACAAAGATTTGTGTTGGCTTCCCTACAATATGGGTTTAGTTCAAGAGTTAAAAGCTAATCTAAATGCATTCTGTGGAAACTTTGTAAAACTCTTTAATGATGGTATGGTCTGATGAGGCTAATTTTCATTTAAATGTTATGGTGAACAAACAAAATGTTCGCTATTGGAGTGATTCAAACCCACAGCAGCTATATAAAATATGAGTAGCTGGCATTACTCACTCAAACTAGGCAGGTGTTTACCATTTCTTCCAAAAGCGCTTTACGGTCTTTGCTTCAGACCATCTTCAGTGGATGCTGCTCCAACTACTCTAGCGCTTTTTGAAGAAAAGGTGAATACCTGCCTAGTCTGAGTGAGTAATCTTACAGATTAAGCATGCCAGCTACTCATATTTTATATAAAACATATCTCACTTTTAACAACTTGGCAAGTCTTCTTTTAAAAATTCACAACAGCTATTTATGCGCCCTCTATATAGTCCATATGTAACAGTCTGATGTGGCGTTGCGCGTTTTGGAGGTCCTTACTTTTTAAGAAAGTTACTGAGCTGTAACAGTGATCTCAGATTGATATTGTGACTTTGTGGGTTAGTAGAATTAAGAGTCCAAGTTGCAGAAATCCAAAATGTTTCTTATTTCCGTAGAAACACACTTTGGCTAACCCTTACAGTAGCAGAATTACCTAAAATACAAAAATACAGCCTCCAAGGTCGTCTACCACACCCACAAACAAAGAGTTCACTTTTAAAACACAGCTGTACACTCACCAGCCAAGTTCCATTTCGACTCTCTCTCTCTCTCTCTCTCTCTCTCTCTCTCTCTCTCTCTCTCTCTCTCTGGCGTGTCGCAATTTCTTATACATATACCTCTACTCATGTTTCTAGAATGAACAAGACGGCACTAGAATCTTCTAGTTATCTAACTTTATCTATGTCGGCAAGCCTTTTATCTCCGCGCGACACTATCTGTCCTTTTTGTGTACTTCGGCCGCGCTTCCTCGCAACAAATGCCGTCAGCCACAATATGTATAGAGGTTAGTGGACTTCCTTGGACCTGATTTATGTACATGTTCCTGGAATCGATCTCAACTCCGTGTGGTTTCAACAAGATGAAGCTACAGCACACACTGCAAACGTGTCATTACAATGATAAAACAAATGTTTTGAAACAAAATGATTTCAAGAACAGGAGACCTTCCGATCTATCAGTACATCACTACTTCCTTTGGGGCTACCTCAAATCTCAGATGTACATTGGGAAACTAAGGAAAAGTAATGAACTCAAAGAGGCCTTACAGGAGAAAATTACAGCCATACGGCAATCAGCGATACAGAATCTGCATCACAGACTACAACAATGTAAACTAAATAATGGGGGCCATTTAACAGATGTCCTATTTAGGAAATAAAGTCATGTCCTCAAATGGCATTCAATACGCTATTGCAGTGTTACAGAATTAAAATGTTAGTTTGAATCTTATACTATTTAGTTTATTTTAAAACTCGTCAGGTTCTCTTGGCACCTTGGCCAGGGACGAGTGGGCAAGATGGTGGCCATGCATATTTTAGGGAATACCTACTATATCACTGTGTCACAAATTTAGAAGAAAGTGACTCTCAAAAAATACCCTAATGGACGGTATGTCTATACTACCGTCATCTACCACTAGTCTTTAAAGTGCTGTACTTGAAAGTATTAAAGGGTTAGCTGCAATATAATGACACGGAATCAATCGGAATATTGCGATGTGGGATTAAGCAGTCATGGGCTACCTACGCGGGCAATAATGTGTTCTCACCCCCCCCCCTCTCTAATTTTCATGTTTCAAAATAAACCAAGTGATGGGATGTGGGATCAAGCAGTCACGGGTTACCTACAACAGCGCAGGCAATGGTGCGCTCTCTCTCTAGTTCCAGTGCTTCAAGATAAACCAGACGAACTGCAGTCTGTGTCTGCAGAATAAGCTGTCACTTCATATGTTTATGATTGCTTCGTAATCGGGAACGGTTTAGTGATTGACTTTGAACGACATTTTCACTAAGAAATTGAGGAGGTAATACAACAAGACTGAGAAAACTGCGTGAGATATGCAGATAAGACAGCCTGAATTGTCTCATGACGTAAGTGATATCAATAGCTACATGGCTGAGCCACTGACAGTTCCACTGACATACAAATATGCGAATATTTTTATTCCAATTTTGATTTTAACACTTGGATTATTATATAAGTTTTAAACTTCAGTTTGGATTCCTTGCGTCTAGCTTCAAGGAAACTTTCACGCTCTACGAGAGCGTGCGCGAGAAAGGTAACTATGAGGAGAATGGGGTAACAAGGTGGCTAAGGAAATGCATCTCATTCGCTGTAGTCCAGAACTCTTCCCATTTGACAAACATAATAGACTCACTAAAAGTATTACTCTACACCACACACTACACGTGTTCAAGCACAGGCGACCAAGTGACTGTGTAGCAGACGACAGAGCTGTTTAGGAATCACATATCAGGCGTGTCGTTCTAGCAAACTAAAAAATTATCTCAAGCACTAATTTATTAACATCATCAGATTCATCATTTATCATATTCACGATTATTATGCGGTCATCTTTGCATGCTTCTGGTCAGGGCAGGTACGGGTGAATTTAATACACATGTTTTTGTCAGTATTTAATAATAATAATACTCTTTTAACCTCTTCTACTTTAAAATATCTAAGCAAAAGACTGCGACAGTTTTACTACTGCTATGATTTCTTAAATATTCCATATATTATGTGCTCAGTTACCAAACAGTATGATAGTAATATATTTGAAATAGAGAAAATACGCTGAAATAATATTAATGAAGATTGCAGGTGTTGTTTTCAAACCAATAAGATTACGTTCATAATAAAACCTATTAAAAGGAACACTGACACAGTACATTATAGAAAATAATTTGGTATGTATTATATACGTAAAAGGAAATTCAACACTCACACGTAATCGTCATCCTGGCAGATAATCCTGAATCTGAATCGGAGTTTGAGGTTAAGTTGGTATCGTCTAAGTTCATCATGAATCACGTGGTCTGCAATATTCTTCAGCTGCATAACATGCTTAATAATTAGAACGAAATGCGTATTTGAAAGGTCGTTCATCTTTTCCAAAACTGTGATCTGATTTTCTCTCGTATGACACGGTGTTTTGACAATACCAGTTCTTTTCCATTCCGAATATTCACAATGCTGTATTCCAATTTTTTTTTTTTTTTTTTTTTTTTTTTTTTTTTTTTTTTTTGTAATTTACGTCCTCCAACGTTAAGTCATATCGGACGGTGTATGAATTGAGTGAAATGATGCTCAAATGAGTATGTCAGTATCTCGTCATTCAATTTTACGGTGTCAATTACCACAATACAGAATGATGCTCCATTAACTTCTGAGGTATTACATTGTCAAAAGTTTACGTTTAGGGTCCATGCTGTAACCCCATGCACTCTTGTTTATCTCTGCCACAATTGCAACCTCACATATTATTTACATCGGCGCCATATTGAAATTACTATTTGCTATGTTCAACTGTTCATGATCATATTAGGTTTTGTTTAGTCAACGAATGTTTCTTTTTAAACAAAATTATAAATGTGCCTTAATTCATTAAGGTGCTTATTTCTTTTTACTTGTATATCCAGTATTAGTTTGCCCTCCATTTGTCAAATTTTGATCTTTGCTTCTCTAATTTGTCCCATATCTCAACATACAACTGTTATTTCACTCGGCATGGAATTTCTTAACCTCGCTTTTTGGATAATGTTATACATTTTCCCATTTCTTGCCTCCCCTTTCCCTATTAAAATTATTAAACTTAATGTTTTCAACTATTCTTCCTATTATGTATTATTTCACCCAATAAAGCGAAAAAGTATCTTCTCCTCTATCTCTCACGAAACCACTCTAATTCTCTCTTCCCTTTCTGCAATTTGACTGTCTATTTTTTGCCTTGACAATTTCTCCCATCTCCCCTGGTTATTTCTCACATCTTTTCTGATCTCTCATGTTTCCATACACTTGTTTCACTCTGTATTTACCATATATTACCTCTTCCTTTATTTTCTTCTTCGCCATTTATAAGTTCCTCATCTCTTCCCTTCCGTTAGTACCTACTATTAATCTCGGCGTTTAATACCAAAACCTATTCTCCGATTAGAAACTGATGCTCTGAATATCATTGTAACCAGAAAATAAATATCTTAAAGTTTCATGTTCGTAAGCAGCATATTCTTGAACGCACTCCTCAAACCCAACGTGGATGGGTGATGGACATTTTAGGTTATAAAAATCCGTAGCGTGGCTTCTTTCGGAAGGGAAGTAAAGCCGGTGGTAGAAAGACGTGAAAGAACCTCAAGCTTGATACAAAGGCATCTGAACAAAGATAGTATTTCACACCCAATATAGAACCACAACAGTCAGTGTCCACAAATTAAAACAGCATCTGTGCCGAAGGTCTAATAATGTCACATTCCATTGAAAGAACTTTTTCTTCGTACATGTTAACGATAATAAGAAATTGTGTATGCCTTAACATTTGGTTGCATTATCTACTGCAATAAAACTACAAAAAAAAACAGTAAAACATATTCCCTGTGTGCTTTTGATAAATATCTTTTATCATGTAAACTTTTACGAGGTAAGTTCATGATAAATCTCACAAAAGTGACAGAAACATAAAAATATTATAATCTATATTGACCCGTCTGTATTGATTGTATGTGTTGCCCGCGTTTATCTTTTAGTTTTAAATTATAAAAATAGTTTTTGAAATCTCTTGTAGTAATTGAACATTTTGTCAAGTCCGTTTGAAGACATTCATTTATGCCAAAGAAATACTTTCCATTATCTACTTCCAGATGCCAGGAAGGTGCAAAGTTACTCCAGTGACATCTAGTTCATATTTTCTACACTAGCGCTAGATCAACGCTGTGGATCCCGGAAATAGCAGGTATTTATGACGTGGGAAATGTAAATTTCAAACGTTTGCATTCTGGATTCGCAAACTTCAAATTTTTTTAGGTAACGTGCATTGTAAATACCTTAGTGTACCTGAAGAATTTGGTGATGAAGTTGCTTTGCAATTTGAATACCGCGAATGACACAACAGACACAGAAGATGCGTGTTACCGACTAGAGGTTTAAAATTTATAATAATTATGTCAGGAGGAAGGTTATACATAAGGTAATTAGAACGAACTGTCAAATTTTAAAATAACGATGGAAAATCATATATTTTATCAAGGACATATAAACGTTAATAGTAGCTAAATTAATGCAGAAGCACCTATAAACCGTAATGTCTTATTTTAGGACCTCCAGTGGTACTCTTCAATTAAAAGTTAACGAGGTTAGTTCGTCTCTTGAGTACATTTTCGTTATTTAGAAACAAACTTCGTAGAGGTATCACAAATATGACAGAAATACGTTGTAATCACATGACCAGGTCACACTTATGGTGATTATAACGTACCTAAATCATTTGCAAAGGTAATAGACCTACTTAGGAAAATTAAGTAATTAACAAGCTTATATGAATTATTAAAGACATAACCTTGCTGTTTTATGCTTGAACACATATTCATCCATAAGCTGTTTTAGATGAATAAAATGGTTTGGGTACGCAAAAGCTGCATTGGAGAGAAGGAATAATAACAGTAATATAATATAAATAGCTTTTTGTTAAATGGAGATGTAAAATAACCTATTTCTTCATGACTAATGAAATTTAAAATAAACATTTATTCCTCATGATATTTAATAATTGAGGATATGTAATACAAATTAAGTTAGTTTTACAGCACTCACACTGACTAGTATAGAGTTGTATCGTTCAAGTAATTATTTAAGCATTTAGTTATATATTCAAAATGGTAGCAACATCACTTTGTTTGCACCATTCAACTACACATGTGAGTATTTGTATTTCATAATTTTTCTTTCATATTTGCTTTGTGCGGCTGGTTGAAAAGGTGTAACACATTTAAAAGACAAATTTCTGGAGTACTGATGCTTTTTGTTATCATTCTGAGTCATCAGAACTTAGTTAAGCATGTAAATTAATGTATTTTGTACATGGGACCAAAAAGTTGTCATGTTAATCAAATTGTACAGAGGGCTAAATTTTAATGGATAAAGTTTGATCCACATAAATGTAATGTATTCTGTAGAAAAGCAAATGTATAAGAGGTTCAGCTGTACTTAATGCAATACTCAGTACTGGTCTTTAGGATAAAGACTTATCATGGAAAACTGACAATCCATGTTTGTAACCCAGGCATGACAGTTTTTCATTTTGTTAGTGTGTCTTGCAAGGATGATTCTAATATACACAGTAATTTTTTAAAAACTGTTTAATTAAATATATGCATATGTGACTTCATCAGCTTTTCCCTACATAACCTTCTCCATACTCTACATACTTTGGGCAACATTTTGGAAGTTTAAAGATTCCTTCTTAAAAAAATGTTTGAGGGTATATCGCCAGCCAATTGCACACATGCTGCTCGAATCTTCATTGTTTTTTTATTATTTTGGTTCCAAGCAATTGTTTCATGGATGCAAACAAAAACTATTCTGGTGGAGGGATACGTCTGGACTATAAGGAGGGTTCAAAGGTTTACCAGTGCATGTCTGCCACTGTTTTCATTGTCAAGTTTATGGTGTTAGGCTTAACATTGTCATGGACAAGAGTGTCATCTCTTATTTTATTTTGGTAGGCAGCTATAACATACTTTAACAATCTGCAATAGTAAGCCACATTTATTATATTGTGAAGAAAATCAACCATTAAAACTTCTATACAGTTAAAAAAACACTCTTGCAAGTACTTTTCCGGATGAGTGACTTTTTTTTTTTTTGCCTTTGCTGGGCAGTTGTCATCCTTTTGTTGTCACTTGTCATTTTGGATTCCAGAGGGCAATAATGAACCCATGTCTCATCACATGCAACAATAACCTCAAAAAATCCTCCTATTCTTGTTGGTATCGATTCACAAGTCTCTCGCAAATCTCTAACCTAACCTCCTTTCGCTGCTCAATTAATGACTTTGGAACCCATTGAGCACCAATTTTTCTAAAGCATTTTCTAAAGTCCAGCTGCTTCCTAATAATGACATGAGCACTCCCAAAGCTGAAACACACTGATGCAATTTGTTGAACAGTTGAGTGGCAGACACCTTCAATAAGCTCTCGAATAGCACGGATGTTGTCATTTGTTGTCAGGACTTGACCTCAGGCTTTGACTCATTTTCCACATATACTCAGCTACCCTTAAATTATCTGGCCCATTATCTGTTGTGGTACAAAGTAGTCTCTCCAAACTGTGTCCTTAAACAATTTGAAATTTCCAAAGGTTTAATCCCTTTATTGGTTAAACATTTTATAGTAATGGATTAGGCAACAACGAAAGAACTTCCTGCTTATTTATGATTACTAATGCAAGAACCTAGTAGAGCAGCTAACCAAGCTATGCTTGGATGCATAGGCTTCCACGGCCCGTGTCTTGATAAGTATCCGTAGCTTCCGGTGAAGGCCGTATCATTTTGGTCATACTTGTGGACGACACATTTGTGGTTTGGCCACATGGTAGGGACACCATAGACGGTTTCCTCAAACATCTTAACAGCCTCCACCAAAATATATGAAGGCTGCTCAATAAAGAATGATCATAATTTTTTTACAGTAATAATTTTTCGCACTAAAATTCAATATTATATTTTGTTAGCTTAATGTGAAACAAACATGCCATAGTAGTTTCATTGTTGGTACTCCTGGTTCCTGCCTGTGAGAACCAGGCAAGTTCAGACATGTTCCGTGTCGCCTACCACTGCAATGGAGTTAACATGCAGTTAAAGTTGATGTTAGAGGAAGATCCGGAGTTTCTTTCAAACGTAATCACTGCTGATGAAACTTGGCTATATCATTTTGATCCTGAGAGCAAACAGCGAAGCTCATTGTGTAAATCTCCTTCATTACCAACCCCCAAAGAAGCAAAAGTGGTTGCTTCTGCTGAAAAAGTTATGGTCATCTCATTCTTTGATATTCATGGAATGGTTTATCAGCATGTTGTACCTGTACACACATCAGTAACTGGACAATACTACAGGGATGTCCTGAAAACATTGCAAGTCCATATCAGGCGCAAAAGACCACATTTCCGTGAAGCAGGCTGCACCATGATACTGCGCAGCCGCATATTGCCAATGTTGCTGAATATTTTGCAGAAATCAACGTGAAGTTCATCCCTCACCATCCCTATAGTCCGGATTTAGCCCCATGTGACCTTTTTGTATTCCCTAACTTGAAGAAACGCCTTCGTAGGAGGCATTATCCATCATCAGAAACAGTGGTGAAGGCTGCAGAGGCGATTTTGAAGGATCTCAAAAAATGGTTTCCAGCATGTCTTTGAAGACTGGCAGAAACGCTGGGACAAGTGCATCGCATTCAGGGGAGACTATTTTGAGAAGGACCATCAAAATTATGAGGATGAGTAAAGGTACGTTGTCAAAAAAATTTGTGATCATTCTATATTGAACAGCCCTCGTACAATTTACAATGGAAATAGAAGACAGTGGAAAAGTTCCCTTTCTGGATGTTCTGGTACAACGAAACGTAGACACTCACACCATATATTGTTCCGTATACAGAAACTTACACATCCCAACCGATATTTGGATGAAACCTCTCATCATCCACCTATGTGAAACGAATGATGGGGTCGCTATTTCTGTGTGCCAGCTGTATATGCATACCACAACTAATCGGAGGGGAAAGGAAACAACTAAATAGCATCCTGAGGGGAAATGGTTACTCCTACAGAGAAATATGATGAGTGCAAGAAAAAACAAACAGAATAAATCCACAGGACAAAAGAGATGACCTGGGAATAAAAGACAAAAAATGGATCCCCTTACCCTACATCAGAGGTGTACCGACCAGATCTCAAACGTCGTCAAATGCCACATCAGTACATGCTACAGATCAACAAAAAAGATCAGATCACTTCTCTGACCAGCTAAGGACAGCAGCAATCCACTCCTATACCCAGGAGTATACAGAATCAGATGCGACTGTGGAAACGCCTACATTGGTCAAACTGGCAGGTCAATCATAACACAAAGAAAAAAGCATATAGGCAGCCTAAAACTAAGCCAAGCCGATAAATCATTATTGGCAGAACACGTGATCTCAACCGGATACCACATCGATTTCGACAGTACAAAACTTCTAGCCACCTGCAGCAACCTCTCTGAGGATGACACGAGAGAGTATAGAAATTTTCAAGGAAAAAAAGATCATCAACAGAGATAACAGAATGCAGCTCCACAGTACTTGGAAGATCTTGCTCATAAGCGAAGTTATTGGTCGAAGCTTGCCAGGGAGATACAAGGGGCAGAGCCACAAGACCATCTAGAGTCTCTCAGTTCACAGAAACACTGTCTACCATTTAATAGAAACAAATCGAGTCGAGAAGACCTAAACAACCACAAGGAAAGAAATAACGAGGGAAAAGTCTACAGAACTCACTTAGAAAGCCACCAGGAAACAGTGACACTGGCACCGACTCGAATAGGTGGACAGGCAGCCAATCAAGTACTAAGGGGTGGAGCCACCAGAGAACCGTGGAGATATAAGCCTGAACAACATCACAAAGATCGGACAAGAGCCCAGAAGAGGCTCATGACAGGATGGGCGAAACGTCGGCAAATATGACCAAAACAACGTGGCCTTCCCTGGAAGCTAAGGATACCTATCAGAATTGCTTTCTCCAGGACATGCAACAATTGCTGTTTATATTTGAATTACCCTCGTACTTCACTTTTAACTACAATGTTATATTGGCTGCCTTTCCTTTGGAACATATTGCCATATTCAAATTGTGTAGTTTCTCTACATTAAATCACACACATGCATAATTGTTCATACTTTTAGACTCTGTTGGGAATGATTCCAAACTCCAGCCACTGGTAATTGAACCTGGAATCTTGTTCAGCAGCCAGGTGCTCTATCGACTGAACTGCAGGCTCAGGCTTTTCAAATCTTATTCCACTCTTCAGGTGCATATTTATTATCTTTCTGTATTGCTTATTGCAGGTGATGGCAGGACCACAGGTGAGCAAATGCAAGCAACACGGCAAAAAGTTACTCAGCTCAAACCATATGAAGAAAATCGTTCTCCCCCTCGAGTTCGAGAAAGAAAGACTGTGGTTAAAAGCACCAAGTTGGTGATTCCTGACCCTCCTCCTCCTAAAAAAGTCCAAAAAACAGCTGTAAAGGACAACACTTCTGCACCTGATGATTATAATCGAGGTAAGCAAATTGTTAATGTACTATTGCAATGTACTGTAAGATAATAATGTAATCTTTCTAACCATACTACTTGTAGTTGATGATTATTTTAATATATCTTATGACTACTTAAAGAAAGTTGAGGTGGTTTTTCCAGTGAAATCTTGCTGAGTTCTCCCCTTTGCTCAGCGCCTCACGATGATGGGTTTTGTGATGGGTAAGGATTAAGGATTGGAGAGAATTGAACTTGGTTGGGGATTTCTGTAAGGTATCTCTGCATGGATTCTCTTAGCTGAATTCAGGGTGTGGGTGCATCCTAACTGGTGATGTAGTTCTGACAGAAATACCTCGACTGTTTAACATATCAGTTTATTGTGTTCCTTAATCTCTTGTTGAGCTCTCCACCTGTGATGTCGCTACGCGTGTAGAAGTGTGATACATGCTGCTGTGTCCCGTGTCTGTAGTGTGATCTATCGTAGTTTATTTCTCCCATGTGAATAAATTTAAGTTTTCGAAAATACACTAATGTCTCATGCGCGAATCAATTTAGTTGTCTGAAATATGTATAGTTTCTTGCGCCCGGCTGGAGTTCTTGTACTTTGTGTCCCTTGGTGCAGAGTGTAATTTATGTTATCTCTCACACCTGAATAAATGTAACTGTTCGAAGATTCACTGTAGTCTGACGCGCGGTCAGATACATCGAGTTCCTTGCTATTTAGTTTGCAGAGTGTTCTATCGTCTACTATCAAAGTTCTCCCATGATGATTTTCTCTCCCACTGTTGCTATTTTTTTAAATTTAAAAACTCACGTGATGTGTTTTTAGTTTGACATTGGTTGATTTTTATCCCCTCTTCTGATAAATGTTCAAATTTCTCAGTTTGGATGTTTTTTCGCCTAGCTTTCTCTTTTCCCACCAGGGAGATAAATTATGTGTACACATGTCTCTTCAACTTCTGGTATAATCCTACGGTCTGTTGTGTGGAGCATGAACCAGATTCTATGAAAGAACTATGTACCACAAACTGGCGTCGTAAATTGCCTCAAGCTAAATCATGCAATAGCTAATAGTTTCCGAGTGATTGCAAGTCTGTGCACCTGTCTGAGAAGATTCAATATCATTTCTGTAGGAAACATTTCTGTATTATTCATATATGTCGAATATGATCTTTAATTATAACTTAATTGACCCTGTGAGTTATTATTATTAATTTATTTATTATTAATTATTATTGGTCCTGTCCTATACGGACTGCTTCAAAGTATAGGGTCATTATTACAGAACTCAGGATGGTCTTTCCCTCCTCTGCACTGCCCTTACCATTGCTGGGCTTTGGACCAGCAGAAATAGGAAACCTATGGTCTACGAGTACAAATTACTGAGTTGTGTCTTAAAATTACTAGACCATATGTACGTCACTGATCACATCCACTTCACCTGTAACATATGATAAAACAAGTATTTGGAGCCTATTAAAATTTTGGATTCAGTTTCACCCTGGTGTATATAAAATAGAAAAAAAAAAAAAAAAGCATTGTTGAGGGTTTTTAATTTTGAAGTCGAACAGCTCTTCGATAGATTATTTGGAGCTCTGCTTTTGCTGCTGTAAGGATTATCTCTGATGTTAACTCAGGTGACCGCAAGCCATTTACGGTCCCAGAACAGACTAAAGCAGCATCTAGTGTGTTCATAAACTTCTAGAGACCTAACCAGGGTGCTTCTATGGTGAGGTAATTTGGCGTAGAATTTTGTAGCCCGGCACCTAATTTCATCCTCGCTTGATATTTAGGTTCAGCACCTCCCGAGGACATGACAGATTTTCAAAACAATCCTTCTAACCCTAAACTATACAAAGAAAAAAATTTGTTACTTTGACCGTCTCAAAAATAGCCCTAAGCAATTTTGATTAAAATGTCAAATTACATTTACATACAAAATGTATATGTTGAATTTTCTGGAAATAGTTTTTGAATCATCTTCATTTTGAATGACATTGATACCAAAATTATAGATCCAATAAATTAAGAATCATAATAGATATGAACATTTGATATATTCGTTAAACATGAAACAGGATGATAGTTGAGCAGTGAGATATGAGAGAAGTCAGCTTTGGAGGTGGTCTAGATGTTTGGCATTTGTCACATGTGCGAGCTGATTGCCAAAGGGGCACTACTGGTCATTAACAAAAGGCTTAGGGAATTCTAGTGTATCAATAATACATTTTTTTGCAGTTAAAAACAACAAAATGGGAGAAAAGATTACTACAACCAATCAAGATGAAAACACAAACAAGTTTCCTACACAAAGTTATGGAATTAAAAAAAGATCTGAATCTTCCTAATTCTAAAGAAAACATTTTAATCAAAGAAAATGCACTGACTTTTGAACCAATTAATATTCAATTAGATTTAGAGCAAATAGTTACAAAATCTGAAACTTCCAAACCTGTACTAAAAGCACTAGCATTAGAAAATGTGAACAATAGATACCCACCTGAAGAATGGTTACATATCTACACAGATGGATCTAACTTGGACAACAACTCAGGAGCAGGAATTAAGTGTGCACTGTTCTCATTCTATCAACCAGCAGGATACCATACAACAAATTTTGATGCAGAAGTAACGGCTATTCATGTTTCGCTCCAACAACTTTCATACAGATAAATTAAAAAATGCTGTCATTCTTTCTGATTCTAAAGAAGCATTATGTGCAATAAGTTCATATAAAATGAGGTCAATCCAAATTAAAGAATGTCACAAAATGATCCAACAACTTCAAAAACTACAGAAAAGAATTATATTACAGTGGATACCTGCACATTGTGGAATTGCTGGAGATAAATCAGCCAAAAAGGGTGCAAATTTAATTCAGAACAAAAGTAAAAACTTACCCTTTACATCCATAAAAAGATTAATCAAAAGCAAATATAAAAACAAACAAAACCAATCAATATCTAACAAAGCCAAAGATAAAAAATGAAACATTTTAATTAAAAATCCAGAAATCTCATGTAAAATTTCAGTAGCAAATTTTGGATTACTTATGGAACATGATTATTTGGCCAAACACCTACACAGAATAGGAATTTATACAAGTCCAAATTGTCCTCTGTGCAACAAAGAAGAGGAAATGACAGAATAACATCTTTTAACCTGTGAAGTCCTACCTGCCGGACCCACTACACAGAAATAGTGGAGAGCAAGAGAGCTAATGGCTTCATTGCCAAAGCCTAGCATTTGACAACAAAGAAGAGGAAGTGACTGAAGAATATCTTCTAACCTGTGAAGTCCTACCTGCCGGACCCCTACACAGAAATATTGGAGAGCAAGAGAGCTAATGGCTTCATTGCCAAAGCCTAGCATTTGACAACAAAGAAGAGGAAATGACTGAAGAATATCTTCTAACCTGTGAAGTCCTACCTGCCGGACCCACTACACAGAAATATTGGAGAGCAAGAGAGCTAATGGCTTCATTGCCAAAGCCTAGCATTTGAAAACAACATAATACATTTTTTTGAGAGGAATCACACAGCTGACTGGTCATTGAGGAAGAAAGACATAGCTGGAGGAAGTGTATTTTCTCAACGTAAATAATGAATTACGTAAGCTAATTTATGAAAATTATTCATTTCTTCACACTAGTCGTATACAGGCTAAGGTATTGGATTGATAAGAGTCGACATGAAAAATTCAATGCCTCGGCCGGAATTTGAACCACGGTTCTACTGGTTCCTGTCCATCGCTCTTACCCATTAAGCTACCATGGCCAATTTGCCATCATGACATTAAATTCTCCAATCGACTCATATATTTCCCCAGTAAACAACTAGGAGCTTTTGCATCCGAGATACACCATTTGTGGCGACTTACTATTGTAAGTACTTAAGTCCCAGGCTTCATCATTTAACTCTTATTATTTAAGTTAATTGGTGAAAATTAATTATTTTTTCACACTAACCATATACAGGCTAAGGTATTGGATTGATAGTCGACATGAAAACTTCAATGCCACGGTCGGGATTTGAACCACGGATCTACTGGTTTCTGTCCAGTCACTCTTACCCATTAAGCTACCATGAAGCCTGGGACTCAAGTACTTACAATTGTAAGTCGCCACAAATGGTGTGTCTCAGATGCGAGAGCCCTTAGTGGTTTACCAGTCAAATATGAGTCAATTGAATTTAATGTCATGATGGCAAATTGGCCATGGTAGCCCAATAGGTAAGAGCAACTGGACAGAAACCAGGAGATCCGTGGTTCAAATCCTGACCGTGGCATTGAATTTATCATGTCAATTCTATCAGTGAATTAACGTGTTATTGCATAGTATATATTTCACTTACGTAACTCTGTATGCTAATATAGATTAGTGTACCTTAGCTGACAACTTTGTGATTTACTTGAATATTATAAAAAGGAAACAGTTATTAAACAAGTCTTAAACTTGGATTCCGGTGTCCTCCTTACTCCTATATGTATATAGTCATGCAGTGTGTGAGTGTGTGCTGTTTAAGGGCCCGTCGACAACAAGGTCATTTGGGCCTATAGTCATGCAGACCCTGAGATAAGACTTACTCAAGACGAAGGCTAGACCATACACAGAGCTTCAAATTTGCGTAACGTTGCGAAAATTGTGACAACAACATTTGTATAATTGTTAAACCATTACAGAAAGACATTTTATGTACAAAATTACAGATTTTTGTTAAAGCACCTAATTCGTCTGTGTTATTAACTGTTTCCGAGATGTTCATTGTTATTGATTTGAATTTTTAAATATTTCGTCAAGGGATGACTTGCATTTCTCTTTTTCCTGTGGTCATACAATGAACATAGAATTTCAAAGCCATTACACATCAACACAGTTGCTTTAGTCTACTGCATGTCTACAGTGAAATATGTAATGAAAGTGTTTGAAAATTAACACTCCAGTTTTGCTTTTCACTCATTCCACCATCTGCTCCATCTAATTCATCCTCACTCCATATCTCTTTCCTCACTTCGGACTGATCACCCTCTCTCTCGCTCTCTGATCCAGAGCTTGTCTGCTCCTCAACAGGCACCCACTTGGAAGTTCTCCAAACAGAGGGGAGATGAACAGAGAAAGAATTAAAGTAATTGGGAGTCGATTAATGACACTAAACACTTACTTTTGCTGGAAAAATTTAAAAGTAAGTGTTGTTTAGTGTCATTAATCGACTCCCAATTAATTTAATTTATACAACAACACTGTTTTCAACACTTCCATGAAAGGATTTAGAGAAAGAATGTTCCTTGAAACGTCTGAAAGAGAGAATAAATGTAACCTTAAACTTCTTCAATGTATGAGATTTTCTTTGGCTTAACTCTTTAATGTGTGAATTATTTTGCTATTTATGCCACTGTTGTTGCAATTCCTAAACCAATTTTCATATCGCCTTTTACGGTGTTTCAATGTAATCAATTTAAATAGCTGTAGCATTAAAGCAATATGTAATAGACTGACCATCCATTCAAAGCTGAATGTTGTGAGTTTAAATCTTGGCAACTGTAGTGAAATATGCCTGTGGAAAAGGACAGAGGGCCCACGTAAAATAATAATCGGTGTGATAGCATGCATGGATGTTGATAAGGTATCATTTGACTGCAATTGCTTGGATTTTCTACTTATACTAAGAAAAGAAAAAGAAAACGTTACAACATAATTGTGAAAATAATGTAATATTTACAGTTCAAAAGGCTCAAAATTTTGTGTGTAACTGATAAAGGTCAGTACAATATTACAACAAAAAACTGCACTAAAACATTTCTCAAGCTGAATACAGCCTAATGTTATGGCAACACCATGCAGTAAAGGTTAAATGATGACATTATACTTATCTACCACCTGTTATTTAAATTAAAAACCATATTTTGATTTCAGGAATATGGCTGAGCCCATCAAAAAGAGAGCCGTCAGATTTGGGTCTGCCGTCGTCTCCGAAAACTTCATCTTCAGAAGAAAAAAAGGAATATGTGAAGAAGCAAATAAAGAAAAGAACTGCAGAGATTTCAGAACTAAAGAAAATTCGACAAAAAGAAGAAGAAATCAAAAAAGAACGTTTGAAGGCTCTACGGCAGAAGCAGCTGCAGCTTGTCCAGATTAACTTAAAACGCTCCAAAGAAAAACGTGAAGCAAAGCAGGTAATTATTTTTTATTGTAGAAAGTATTCCTTAAATAATTAAACCAAGATTCAGTTAGTAGCACTTGACACCCTTAATTACTGAGCATTAGCACCTGAATTTTGGACACACTTACCTCGGTTACTGTTATTACACAAGACATTTCAGAATCCCTCAGTTTGACTTGTGGTGCTGATGTCACCTTTTTTTCTGGTCTTCAGTGTGATGAATCTAGTGTCAGGATTACAAACTTCATTCCTTGGTAGATAGAGTCAATATGAAAAATTCAATGCCATGGCCGGGATTTGAACCACGGATCTCCTGGTTTCCGTCCAGTCACTCTAACCCATTGAGTTACCATGGTCAACTTGCCGTCATGACATTAAATTCTCCATTTGACTCGTATATTTCCCCGGTACGATAGTAAGTTGCCACAAACGGTGTATCTCGAATGCGAGAGTCCCTAGTGGTCTACTGGGGAAATATATGAGTCAAATGGAGAATTTAATGTCGTGACGGTAAGTTGGCCATGGTAGCTCAATGGGTTAGTGACTGGATGGAAACCAGGAGATCTGTGGTTCAAATCCCGGTCATGCCATTAAATTTTTCATGTTGACTCTATCAAAAACCTTAGCCTATATATGGCTAGTGTGAAGAAATGATTAATTTCCATCAATTATATAAAATGCATTCCTTGGTGTTTGGATTTGTGGATAAATATCTCCCATACACCATGCTCTAGAGGATTTTCTATATTGTTTGTGTCTATTACATGTTTGATTTGCCAAAAGTAGGTTCCAACCACTGATTTGTAAGTTTCAGATATGTTCCTGCTTGGTGTTTTTTATATATACAGCTTATGTAAAACAGTGACATTTCCCCACTCATGAAGTGAAATCTACACTAGATTCATCACGCCATCTACCAGTGCTGCAAGTTGACCTTCAGCTGATGATGGAAACATTAAATTTTGCTTGTATGACATTAGAAGCTTGATTTAGTTATTTTAATGGCCTAATATGATTGTTAGCCTCAAAATAGTTCTCCAAATAAGGGATGACAGAATGACTTTTGCATTGTCAATAACTTATGTTATTTTCTTTGTGGGTATGTATGATATTGGAGAAAGGGCACATGGTTTAACTTGCAGTCTCAATGAGGTGAAGGTTGATTGAACTCTGGTAGAGTTACACTTTGAAGTATACTGATTTGCAGCATTGATTGTAAAGTCCATGTAGATTTAGTAGTCATCTTGTGAAACAAAATTGCTGCAAAATGGATTTAAGTCCTTATTGACTAATGGCACTGGGGATTAGTTGATTTGCATCATTTTCCCCCTAGCTTCCCAATATAAAGCCTGTAGGTTCCCACTTTTGGACCATTACATTTGTTCAAATGGTGTTTGTTCATGACATCCTCTTTACAGATAGTACATTTGGGTGTAGGTATGCAGTGTATTTTATAAAGGTGTTCTGCAAGACAATCATGGCCAGTTTCCATTCTAAATAGGGCCACTGCAGTTTTTCTTAGTAGTTTTTGTATTGGAAAGCATGCCTGCGTTGTAGTCCATTTAGCGTTATCCAGGGAACACCACGTGGAGGCGGACTATGTTTTTCCCCCCTTATGGAGTAATTGATTACTAGGTTTTAATTAGTGTCAATTGTGTTCTAATCTTTTAAATAATAAGTATGGATTTTTAATTAAAAAGAGCTCCTGGACATTGTTCCCCTGCAATTCTGAGCCAGTCTTTCACAGATCATCCTTTCTCCTTGTGTATAAAAATATGCATTCTCTTCAAGTCATTTAAAAATACTGTCACCGTATGGCATTGTTCAGCTGCTTCCGCAACACAGCCAGGCGCATGAGCAGGAGAGAAAGGCTCTAGAGCATTCAGTCCATTGTTGTTGCCGAGAAATTTCTTGGAAGGTCTGCAGCATTCTAGAAACAATGGCTGGGGGGTGTAAATACCCTGCAAGGTGTTAGAAGCGGCAGTTGTGTGATGGTTATTGCGACAGTCGCCATTTGAAGTATACCGCACTGATTTCATTCATTTGTTTTCATGCAGCAGAGTACCTAGATGACCTTCAAGACAGCTGATTGTCAATTTCACGTCTTTCTACTGCAGCAAGAGTTGTTTTAGATTTCTGCAGGTAGATTTCCGAATCTACATAACCCATACAGTCACAATACAATTGTTAGGAATTTTTGTGAAGTAATGCTACAGCCTAATTTCTCAGCTTCAGTGGCTTTCACTAAAACCCCTGAAGCTGCTGCTGTTGTCTTTATTATTGTGCTTGTCGGCAAGTTGAAAATTCATGTTTGATAGACGTTTCCAATTTACTTAGGAAAAAGTTGTATTCTTGTCATAGCTTATTGCAAAACAAAGATATTCTATAACCTTCTTTAGAAATTGGTGACATAGAGGTCACAATGAAAGTGTGCATAAGTTGTATTCCTCAGCCTTTGAATGAGTGAATAAGCCATATGTCCCATTAATGGCAAAGGCCTCCTACCAGATCGGAGCTCGTTGAGCTATGCAATGTAGTGTTTATTTGCTGCTTTAGTGTGACATGTCTAGAAATGTGATCCTGTGAATCATCACATTCACTTCACACAACAATTTTCACTGCACTTGGACAGTTCCTGCCTGGGTTTCACCATGTAGTCCTGGTTTTGGCAATGGTGGACCAGTGGCTGCTTGTTATCGCCTTGAAAATGTCAGCCCATGTGCGCCTTGTCCTACCTCTGTATGAGTCCCACATCATGGTGTGCTGTGTCCATCTATCATCGTGAAGTCTACCCAGATCACTGCTCCATGTCCATTTAATCTTGTCAACTTGGTTAGTAATGTTGTTTGATGCTCACCTTATATGAAGGGACTCATTGGAAACTTTGTTTTTGAGGGATATTTTCAAAATTTTCCATGTTCCTCTGGCATACCTGTATGGATTTCCTATGTTTGCCTATGAGGAGCCAGGTTTGACAACCATATATTAGGGCTTAGCTCATCTTAATTTCTGAATTTAAAATCCCTTGGTTTTTCACAATCGCATGAGCTTTGAATTCCATTTCCTATAAAAGTTATATGTTTCAAGAACTCTATCTAATTCTACCCTATTTGACTCTACTCCCATTTGAAATTTTGAGATATGCTAAGCATATTTTGTCTCTTCTAAGCACTTAACATGGTGCAACTTGGACATACTTAGAACAGAGCACAAACTTAAGTAAACTGCGAACAAAATGCAGTTGGAGGCATGACAACAAAACTGATGCCCTCCAGCTTCCCCCTCTAGCATCATTTTAGGTTGCCTCTCCTCTATCGCTTGGGCTGCACTGGTCAACTGTATCGCTCGCTTATACTGGGCAACATTATATACTATTTCACAAGGGCCACCTCTGATTGGCCTACTGGAAACACAAGAAGACTTTGAAAGCTGACAATTTCTGGACATTTTTAAGATGCACTGGAAATCAAAACAGCATTAAAATACATGTATTTTGTATTTTGTGTGGTTTGCACTCTGTCGTATGCAGAAAGGGAGGAGTGGGAGTCATGTGGTGCTTGGATGGTGAGGAAGGGAGAAGGCTATGCTTGTGCATGCGCACATCGACTAGTTTGTTCACAGTCTATCTATAGTCATATTGAATCACAACTCACAATTGAACTCTGTAAACTAACTATTAAGAGTGTACTAAAAAGCTGTCCACTCTCAGCACGCTGTCAACTCTTGACTCGTCTCAGCTTGACGCAACTGACTGACCCCTGCTGGGTGATAGTTTCTTACACAAACTGAAGCTTCTGTAACACCAAACTGCTAGAAATAGTCTGAGCAAATCTTTGGGAACAGAAAGACAACACACATTGGCTGTTGCTCAGCCAATAGCAGTACATAACTGGGTCGGTATGTGCTAATTCTTCTACAGTAGGTAATTAGTTTCATGGCATGGTGATAATATTTGTGTCTCAAAAATGTTAATTCTACTTTTTCAAAAATAGACTACTTGGATCTGGTTCACCTGTACATAAAGAATTATATGGTAGATAAAACCATGCAAGTGTGCTGCATCAGATTTTCTTTTTAGACCATTGGCTGTCCTTTTTATTAATACTGTCTTGATTTATGTTGCAGACCCAGCAGGAGCAGATATCACCAAAAAGAAGCAAACATGAGGACGAAGCTGAAGAAGAGCAAATGGAATGTCAGCAAGTGGAAGAACAAAATCCCACTCGTCTGCATGAATCAGCCATAAAGGAAGTAGCATCACATGGAAATCCTGAGAAAGGTGAACAAGACTGCAGAGAGAAGGAACATGTTGGAAAAGTACCCTTTGCTGAAGAAAATAATACAACTGCGGTCCTCCAAGAAGTACCAGTAATACCAGATGCAGGAGCTGCCATTTCTGCAAAGCTTAAGTTTAGAGTACAACATCTGCAAAAGGCATTACAGGAATTAAAAGAAGCAAAGTCTGAAAATACTCCAAGAAATGTAACATTTAGAAGCGAGGTATGTGTAATATCTTTGTAATGTCATTCCATTTGACTTTCACAAGTGCAAAATACATCATATTCATTCATAGATTTGTGGCTAATAACATCAGGAAAAAAGTGCAGTAGTGCACATAGAGGTAAAGAAAGGTACAATTAATATATTAATTGAAATACATTTTATTTATATGGTGACAAATACAAACACCAGTTTCTGCTAGACTTGTCTCTTAGATGCATACACATTCCACTTGGGACACTTGATACTCGAAACAAAAAACAACTGATCCTTATCATCAAATAACTCTCAACGAAGGTGCACTTGGCACTGTCAGTTGAACTCTACCAGTCACTGAACATTCTGGGAAAGGAACCTACTCAAAACTGCCAAAACAGATCCTCTGGCATGTGGGAAGCAGCTCACAATGGCTACTGAGCTCTTCTTTCTAATATGCGATGCGGCGATTTTTTGCTAAGTCCTTCACACTTTTTGATGGTTTTATATACAATCATGATTTTTAATATAATATCTTTACTTTTTAGTGCAATTTCGTGTTGCAGGGCATTCTTTTAATGTTCTTAATTGTTTATTTACTTACTGCATAAAGTAGCCATATTGAAGAATTCAGTGCGGCCAAACTATGCTTGTTTCCCCACTGAACGCAATGCTGCCAACAATCTTACTTGTCCCTGTATCTCACTATCTAGCAAACTAACACAAAGAAGTACCTAAATTGCACCTAAATGTAGTCCTCGCCAGCATGACTCTGTTGTTTGTGTGCACATTTGTCACTGAGTCGACAAAGTGCTAGGAGTGATTCAGTCCTAGGTGCGCAGCAAACCCTCAAGCCATCAACCCACAGTATCCCCGCTAGTCATGGGTGTGAATGGTGCTGCTGAACTCTACGTGCTTTGCAATTAGACTGTAGAGTGTATTTGCTTCCCTTCTGTTGTTGGGGCATATTGTCATCCGCACCTCATTCGTTCCCATGTTGATCCCCAGGATCCAGTTGTCCTCTATGACACGCCCAAGATACAACTTGTGTCGTCCTATTTTACATTCGTCGAGACTGCCAGTTTTCCTCCTTGCGTTATACTTGGTGTCATTTCAGCAGTAGCCGAACCAGTCCGATACAGTCCGTGAGCTCATACATGTATTTCCTACGGAGCACTCCATTATCGTCGTGATTTGGATTGTTTATGTGCAAAGCAGTGCATGAGTAACAAAATTTGACCGGGCAATAACTTAGCTTGCTCAAACCATGTTCCTTTGCACACAGCCTGCGTCACCTATGTCTGGGGCATTTTTGCAGAGGTTGGCTACAAGTTTTTCATATCTTTCTCATGTTGGCTGCAATGCGAGAACTGGCTGGTTGTCTGCTTGCATATGCGTATACATGCACCTTTGGACATAGAAAATATTCTCGCGTCGCACAAAAGAAAGTTTCTCCAGCTACTGTTCTGAGGAGGATTGGTCATCAGTTGTACCAAGTGGGGCATGATTCAAACTGATGTTAGAGACAAGTTTTGTGTAAGTTCTGGTGTAGAAAGCGAAGTTAAAAGTAATAAAAAGCTCCAGATTTTACCTATTAATTGAAACATCTTGCCGATAACACCACTATTTACACAGTTCCAGAGCACTTGTATATTAGTATAATTTTTTAACTTGAAGAATAATTAATACAATTTACAGTTTTTTGTTATGTAAATAATATTTCTACATCACGCCAATAATTATTTTTCTGTCCTTCTAGTCTCATTCTACAGAGGAGAACTTAAATTTCCTTAAAACAGCAATTAGTTCTCCTAGAATTGACGATTCAGTAAGACGAAAGATAGTATTTCCCAGTCACCATGATGAGCAAGAAGAACCATCATGCTCAGGTAAGCCTTTCTCTGTTTTACTTTCTCTACAGCTTACTTCATTGCATTCTATCCAAAAATTGAATATTGAGACTTCATTACAAATCAAAGAATTTTAAGCAAACCTCCCCATTAATATAATTTTGAGTCAAACTAATACTCAATGCTCCACTTATTGCTAGTATTTACCTAGAACGCATTTCGTTAGATCTTCCTAACATCCTCACCTGTTGTCGATTAATGGACGATGGTTTGGTGCATTCATTGGAGGTGACAGGTGCGCCTCTGTCGGTATCTTGATGAACTTGAAATTTGGGTTTTCTTCAAAGGTAGTGTTGAAATTAAACAATTTTCTTTCATATTTCTTTATGAAGACTTTTTCCCATGTGGTTAATGCAGCTGGACCTTGGACACTTTTTAATAAGTGGATTTCTCATTCTATATCATGATTCTCCTTCCAAAAATGGTACGCTACCGCCGATTTATCTATTTCTTTCTTCCTGATGTTCCTAAAATGCTCTTTAAGCCTAAAGTTCAAGTTCCTTTCTGTTGTTCCAATGTAGAAGTGGTCACAGCCTTTGCAGTTTATCCGGTACACACCTGATTTTTTGTTTGTGGGTATCTCCTTTGTATTATGTGATTTCAAAAGGTGTTGTGCACTAAATTTGTTCTGTGGGGCCAAAGTAATATTGTGCTCTTTGAAGACTTTTTGGAAAAGGTGTGGAGCTCTGGGATGATATTTAAATTTTCTTTATGAAGTTTCATTGCTGATTGGGGAAAGAGTAGTTTTAATTTTCTTTTTTACCAATTCAGCACTGAATCCATTGTATTCTGCAGTGTGAATTATATTATTGTACTCTTTGATATATTCCATCTTGTTTAAAGGTACATTAACCAGCCTGTAAGTTAAACTGTTGATAACAGCATGCTTGTGTTGTCTTGGGTTATGTCCATCTGCCTTTATGAAATTTTCTGTGTGTGTTTCCTTCCTTTCTTGTGTTTTTCACACTGAAAATTTCATAAAAGCAGATGGATATAACCCAAGACAACACAAGCATGCTGTTATCAACATTTTAACTTACAGACTGGTTAATGTACCTTTAAACAAGATGGAATATATCAAAGAATACAATATCATTCACATTGCAGAATACAATGGATTCAGTGCTGAATTGGTAAAAAAGAAAATTGATAACTTCAAAAGACAACAAAGATGCAAACAAGTAACTACTCATTCCCCAATCAGCAATAAAACTTCATACAGAAAATTTACATTTCATCCCAGAGCTACACACCTTTCCAAAAAGTCTTTAAAGAGCACAATATTACTTTGGCCCCACAGACAAAAAATCAGGTGTGTACCGGATAAACTGCAAAGGCTGTGACAACTTCTACATTGGAAAAACAAAAAGGAACTTGAACATTAGGCTTAAAGAGCATTTTAGGAACATCAGGAACAAAGAAATAGATTAATCAGCGGTAGCATACCATTTTTGGAAGGAGAATCATGACATAGAATGAGAAATCCACTTATTAACAGGTGTCCAAGGTCCAGCTGCATTAACCACATGGGAAAAAGTCTTCATAAAGAAATATGAAAGAAAATAATTAAATTTTAGATGAGTCGTATTTTTTACACATCTGCTTCACTTTCGTACCTAGTCGCATAAGAACCGTAGATGCAAACGATGATTTGCGAAACATGTCCTCAAAATAAGTACGAAAGTGAAGCAGATGTGTAAAAAATACGACTCATCTAAAATTTAATAATTTTTCGCTTCACTATGGTGTTCCAATACAGTTAAATCTCGATATATGAAAGAAAATGTTTAATTTCGACACTACCTTTGATGAAAACCCAAACTTCAAGTTCATCAAGATACCGACAGAGACGCACCTGTCGCCTCCAATGAGTTCACCAAACCAACATCCATTAATCGACAACAGCTGATGATGTTAGGAAGATCCTAATGAAATGCATTCTAAGTAAATACTAGCAATAAATGGAGCATTGAGTATTAGTTTGACGCAAAATTATATTACTTTTGTGCTTCATTGTATCATACATTGTCCTTGCACATTGGAAACCTCTCCATTCTGAACTAACCTTTATGTAGAGCCATTTTGCTTATTTTGGATTTTACCAAAAATGACTAATGATTTTAATTAAAATACTGTATATTTAATTGATTTACAGAAAAAATAGATATTTTATCTTCAGTTTTCTTCCAGTAGTCTTTAAATCCTCTATATTTTTAATTAAATGTTGCACTACATATCAGAGCATTGGGGCATACTGACCTTCAGTGACCAGCACTGCATTCGTTTCTTACTTGTTGATTAGTTGAGTGAAAATATTAGTAAGTTGGCATTCCATAAGTGACGAAACACAAATAGAGCACTTGGGAGCTGCATGTCTGATATGAAATATTAGCCAATTATTATGCATAATAAAAAACAACCCTAATAATTATAAATGCATTATTGTTGTAATTATTTATTGTAATATTTTTCAAATAATGAAAATGAGGCTAAACAACCCTTTCTTCTGCAATTTCCATATGGGAAAAAAGAATGATAAAACGAACTAAATTAATTATTACACTTTTGTAATTAAATCTACTGCAACTATAAGAAGTGCATGGTAATATAACTAATTTTATGGTGTTATCAATCTGTACAATGGGAATAATTTCTAAAAAGGTGATTTGCTCAACTAATAAAGGTGTAATGCCAAATATACCAGCAAGGTTCAGTCACTGAAAGATGTCTCACCGTCATTGTCATCATTATCATATACAAGTCATTTGAGCTTCTTGTAAGATTTGAACCTTTCACGGCGATGATTAAGTAGAGCTTCTCGGGTTACCAGCCGTGCGATATATATAAAATTGCTTGAGCTTTCAGCCATGTTTTCTCTATGGCCTTCTTCAGGAAGTGATGAGCATCCAGTCCAAGGCCTCCCTCGATAGTGTCGATGGTAGCACATCTGCCTCACGTTCAAGAAGTCCTGAGTTCGAATCTGTTAGGGTGAGTTACCTGGATAAGATTTTTTCCAGGTTTTTCCCTTATCATGAAAGATAAATGTAGGATAGTTCTAAGCTCCATGGACCCTGAACTCATTTAAGCATAATTTGAACAATTTCATTCATCGTCCGATATGACGTAACGTTGGAGGACATAAATAAAAAAAATCTAGTCCAGGGCAGTATATATATCTTCGGATGGAGGAGCAGGGCTAAATGGTGCTGTCTAGTGGGGAACCAGTGTTCTACCATTGGTTCGGCGGATAGTTGCTGGCCATATTAAAACTATTTCCTCTAACTCTCAAAGCTTAACTAAATATTAACTATATGCTTAACTGTAATATTAGTTTTCTATACCTTATTGTATATATTATTGTAAATATTTTTCGACGTTGTCTATTGCTATACTTAGCTTAATGACAGTAAAATCCTTTATTCCTTCCTTTAAGCTTTCGCCCATGATATACTCAGACCTATTCTCTGTTTCATATAACCTTGCCCGGCTGAAATGTATCACTCCGCGTTCAACAACCCTCCCCCTCGCCCTAATTGGCTAATGCTTTCGCGTCATACGCCATAGGCGGTGCCTTCCCGTCATATTTAAACGTGCAGTAAATGTAATAATTGCCGGGAAGATAAATAAAATCATACAAATAAGGATATGAAGGCATGCAAAAACACAAGTTTATAATGAACTGAGCAAATTGAAACAGAATGGCTGAGCAATGAAACTGAAAGAGTTTATAATGAAAGGCATTTGGCCTTTTCCACTGGGATTTTTTAAACCAGCACACATACCTTCCAAAAACGCTTGTCTTTCAGTCTTAAAAGTCGTGTCACACCATACTTTACTTTTCGTGTGTTCTTCGTGTATATTTAGCGATTTGTATCCCGGTGCAGTGTGGTTGTCAAATAACGTCTTCGCCACACAGCAATATCGCCTCTGTCTTTTAGCACATTTTTCTTGCCTCTTTTTTCATTCACAAATCCCAGCTGTATAAGCAATCTGCTGAAATTTGGTAAATCTGCATCCTCATTTACAGCAGACGAAATGTTACTTATGTTAGGGAGTTCGTTTCTAAAGAAAAACTACACACATGACGACGCACAACACTTTTCACGTATTTTCTCCGAGCATGCACTTCTGTTTATTCCTGCTTTTGCCTGAAGTGGTAAGTTTTCCTGTTTTCTCAATTTCACATCGCGATGTTCCTACGGATCTAACACTCACACCTGTAACTTCAGAGCACAGCTGTTTGACTTCTCTCACTGACAAAGACGGATTCTTCTCTGTGAGTGCATTAAACACATGCAACACAATTCTTTTTTCGCCTGTTTGTAAATAATTATCCTTGCGATACTTCAGCGAAAAACTGGCGGTAGACTCTGCCATTATACATATAATACATGCGCAATAAACGATCAATAAAATAATTTAGCTCCCGAACTCTCGAATGGTGATGCATGACTAATCCAGTTCAAAACAAGGTCAGTGATAAAAGTCATAAACAAATGTCACCACTACCGCTAAATCACGTGCTGTCGTGCCATGTGCTTGAGAGCAAAGGAAACTCCTCTTCGTTTAAGAATTAACATGCATTTCAGATAAATAAGCTCTGTTGCATAATATATTTAATTAAAACAGTTACGAAAATATAAATTTGACAATTCTCTTCCAACATATAATGATATATCACCATGTTAAATAACAAACTAATTTTTACCGCACGACAGTCATTACCACAACAGCAACCAATGAGAGGTGATTAGGTCACGTGACCGTTAAGAGATACTGGGCAAGCTTACGTGAAACAAGGTATAGGCTGTTGTTCTAGGATTAAAAACTCCCGGTATATACAAAATTCCATGCCAATGTGGGAAGATCTATATAGCACAGACAGGCCGCACCATAGAGGAGAGGTGTGCAGAACATAAGCGCAACCTGAGACTACTTCAACCAGAGAAGTCAGCTGTGGCCCATCATAACTTGTATAATGACCATAGAATCTTATTTGACAGGGGCACAGTCTTACACCGTAGTGACTGATATTACGACAGACTTATAAAAGAAGCTATAGAGATTAAATCACAACCAAACAATTTTAGTAGAGACAACAGTCTAGGTCTGAGTATATCATAGACAAAAGCTCTGAAAGCTAGAGGAAATAGTTTTAATATGGCCAGCAATTCTCCGCCAAACCAATGGTAGAACACTGGTTCCTCATTTGACAGCACCATTTAGCCCCACCTCTCTGCCTGGACTGGATGATCATCAATTCCTGAAGAAGGCCACAGAGTAAACATGGCCGAAGCTCAAGCAACTTTATAAATATTGCATGGCTGGTAACCCAAGAAGCTCTACTTGAGCTGCTTGTTTCAGTAATCCATCCCTTATCCCAATAATTATCAATTCTTTTAGTCTTCTATTATCTATTTGCTGTTAGAATAAAGTAAAGTATTCCTCTGCATTCTTTACTGAGCTCTGCCTCTACTATGCTATTGTTTAATGTAACATCTGTGCATGTACACATAAACAGCAATGCCATCACTGGAGTTTAACTGCCATCTTTGTTGTTACATCAGCCAATGCATTTTTGTACTTTTGTGAGTCACTGTTCTTACTGTAATCCCTTTATAATGTTAATTCTGTATTATAACAATTTGAATGGTTTATTGAAAGCAGGTAAACCAAGAAACTTAATAAACCGTGGAACTATATTGTAGAAGAGCATGGGAGTATTAAAATCCACCAGCCAATGCTGTTCATTTCTGCTATGTGCTTCTTTAACATTTACTTTATTCTTACAGCAAACAGATTATACCAGACTCCGCCAACTGACATGCATGGTGTGCCTATACAGTTCGCACGGTACCGGCGTGCCTGGTCGTTGCTGCGAGTACTAGGGAGATATGCCAATCACTACCTTGCGCAGTGGTGTTCCGCAATTTGCACTTGCATTACCATTAAATAATTACGGACATAGATAAGAGTCAACATGAAAAATTCAATGCCATAGCCGGGATTTGAACCATGGATCTACTGGTTTCCGTCCAGTCCCTCTAACCCTTGAGCTACCATGGCCAACGTGCCGTCCTGACATTAAATTCTCCATTTGACTCGTATATTTCCCTGGTAAACCACTAGGAGCTCTTGCATTCGAGATACACTGTTTGTGGCGACTTATTATCGTAGTACTTGAGTCCCAGGCTTCATCATTTAACTCTTATTTTAGTTAATTGCCTATATATGGCTAGTGTGGAGAAATTATTAATTTCCATCAATTAACTAAAGTTAAGGACATATTAGTAATGAAGGAACAATCCAGAAACTGTATAATAGTCATTTAATATCTCTGTGATACTTATTATTATGCTATATATCAGGCAACCCAATACCAGTAAGATCATTATACCCTTCAATCCTATACAACCAAATGATGGCATATAAAAGCAATATTTTTTTTATTTTTTTTTTTGACTTGCTGTTGCCTTTTAAGTTTATTAGGCAACCCATCATCTTTATTTCATCCATATGATCCAAATACATAGTATACTTCAACAGGTTTAACAAATACAATCTGTACATAATATTAAAATAATAAAATATAGTAAAATATGCAGAGGGTACCTTTACTATTTAAGCTTTAATTTAACCTTTTATACTCATCTATAGAGTAGACTGGGTTTTCTACAAGGTACTTTTTAATTGCTTTAAGTTTAATTTTTTCTTCTGTTAATTATAAGAATGAAACCCTACTTTGTGTAAATTAGCACAATTTTGATCCTGAGACATTTGAAAAATGCCAAATAACAAAGCAATATTTACTATATAGTGATATTATTACACAGAATACTTCATATTAAACGAATATACAGTTTTAATTACGAATTTGATACATCCAGTTTTCGGTAGACACTCTTGCCTTCTGACATCCTTTAGTTTTCACAATATTCGTCACATTTGGGGACACTGAAACATAACTCTGGACCCTTGATGCACACTACAAGTTATGATCATTGATGTTGGCTCTCTGAGGGGTTTTAATGCCTTCCATAGCTGAAAATAAGGATTCACATACATAGGTCGAAGCAAGCATTGCAATCATAGATGCCGCATGCCTGTGTAATCAAGGGAATCTTGATTTAGGAAATCTCCTGTAGAAATCTAGCAAACTTCCTCTGCTTCTTTAACTGTCAGCTACCTCAATGTCACATTTCAAGGTGATTATTGTTGTTGTGCCTTTTATTGGCACCAGATCTGGCATTTCTTCCACAACTTCCAAATGTTCATTTTCTCCACGAATAAAAATACATAATTGAGCCATACTTGTTAAGTCAGTACTATCATCAATGGCATTAGAGAATGCAACAAATTCTCGTGCTCTTTCAATAAGTTGTGCGTAAATTTTGTCCACCAGATCTTGAATTCTGCGTGAATTAGTATGAGGTGACAGACTGACACTCTCGAACTGGTGAACACTGACAGTGTTGAATTTACCTGCAGCTATAAGTATAGATCGTTTAATAAGTAGACCATCATGATAACTACTAGAAGATCTGGCAATTTCTATTGCTATTTCATAACTCACATAAACTGAGGTTTCTGCCATTCCGCCATCTGCTTCTTCCTGTTCCTCTTCCGGCAATGTGATATTTTCTCTGAGCTTTTGTATCTCTGCAGTGCGTTCTTCTTTTTATAGGGCTGAATAATCATTAGCATGCAATGTATTAAAATGTCGCTGAAGATTAAATCGTTTCACTTGCAATTTTTTTCTGGCAAATTAAGCAAATAGCACCAGCGCTACATTCCATGAAGAAATACCCAAGTTTCCCATTCGGGATTGAAATAATGTGTCAGCGTGGGTACCCTTCGCTTTAACGAGTGCCCTTCCATATCAAGCTGACACTGAAGTATGGACCGCCACTGCTACTGAAGACAAACCGTGTGAAGCACGCACTGAGGCAACACATTGCTTGTAGCCCAGCACATGCACTGCGGCAAGCGAGTTGGCTGTGACTGGATTATACTTAAAAGAAACTCGTTAACAGAAGCCTTTTCTTGATATAGTTGTTCGATAAGTCTGGTAAAAAACCATGATTTTTTTTTTTTCCCCATGAACATTTATGGCCATACACTTGTTGCAGCAGTGTTCCAGCTTTTTCATCCCGTCAGAAAAATAGGTTCCCCCAAGGTCTGTAAAATACTCTTTGACGGTCACTATCACTTCTTCATTTGATGAAAATTTCTAACCACCAAGCCAAATTTTCAAGTTTTGAAACAGGAAGAAGTCACTTGGGGCTAACTCTGGTGAATAAGGTGGATGAGGAACCAATTCAAAGACTTTGAATTTTTCAGCTTTGTGGTTGTAAAGTGTGAACTACAGTTTCCTTGTATGGCTTAAGCTTCAGAATTTTCATTGCCCTAAATGCTACGTCTTTGGAAATGCCAACCTGTTGTGCTGCACGTCTGTGATTTTTGGATTGAGTGCTCTAACCAGGTCCCTACTTCATCACACTTCTCTTCTGATAGCACACTGCATATTTTTAACATATTTCATGTTTATAAATGATCCTGTATGCTTGACTTTAGTGACAAGTTCATGAATAGTTGACCTGCCAGGAATTCGAACACTTGCGTAATGCAGTTGAAATTCTCTACAACACCTTCTTGCAGAAGTATATTTCACATACGTGTCATACAGAAAAATATGTTGTTCTAAAGTGTACTGAGCCATTAATAATGGACAAATTATCAGCAAGAGACAGCACAATGTCACTCTAAACACACACGCACGCACGCACGCATGCACACACACACACACACACACACACACACACACACACACACACACACACACACACACACCTCTTTACTACAGCCATGTCAGTCATGTTGGATCTGTGGTGAGAGAGAGTGCTGTTCTCTGGCAGCAGATGCACCACTTGTCCCCAGTCCAAGGCCGCTCAGGGAACATACGGTAGATTGTTATATTCAAACTTGAGATATACTCAGGATAGTTCCATGTGCAATGTATAAATCAGAAACCCATGCTGCACTATGCCACTGCTACATTGTGAGTGGTCGTACCTTATGCTGCTTTGTGTTAGCATTATGTCTACATTGTGAATGGCGACTTGCTTTGAAAGCTTTTCAGAGGTATTAAGATGTAAAAATAAGGCCCAGTTATTGACTAAATAGCCAGGCATAATTATTATTTTGTCTTTTTCAGCAAGTAAGAAAGTGCTTGTGCAGCTATACCCTCATCAAAATGCAGAAGAGCAAGAAAAAAGACCATCATCTGAAAGAAATGTAGAAACCCCAAAGAATAAAATAAATTCTACACAACAGGAAAAATCAGAAATTAACATTTTAGGTAAGTAAAATTAACGAATAAATTTCAAATATAATTTCCTTTCTGTTGCACAAGTAGTCAAGCCCACCTCAGTAGCGTAGATGG
Organism: Mantis religiosa; assembly: GCA_030765055.1. Classification (NCBI taxonomy): domain Eukaryota; kingdom Metazoa; phylum Arthropoda; class Insecta; order Mantodea; family Mantidae; genus Mantis; species Mantis religiosa. The sequence continues at coordinate 23,502,683 of CM060949.1, forward strand.
TAGCATGTCTGCCTCATGTTCAAGGGGTGCTGAGTTCGAATCTCAGTCAGGGTGAGTTACCTGGATAAGGTTTTTCCCGGGTTTTCCCATATCATAAAAGACGAATGTCGGGTAACTCTAAGCTCCATGGACCCTGGACCCATTTGAGCATCATTTCACCCATTCCATTCATCGTCCGATATGACTTTAAGAAAAGTTAAAGGATGTAAATTACACCAAAAAAAAAAAGAAAAGAAACAAGGAATCAAGGTTGCTGCCTATAACTTTGCTTATTCACAGTGATTTGTTATTTGCAGTGCATTGTTATAGTTTCCCAGTAATACCAACATAATTTTTACACTTAAATTTGTTGTGCAAAAAAAAAATGAAGCAAGGAGATATTGGGACTTCATACTCACACTATTAAAATAAATGGGTATATCCTTTGAGCTTTACTTAGGAAGCAAAATGTTGTCAAATGAATAAAACATTTTTATATTACTTTTGTATACAGGAAGAAAAACTGTATCAGATGCTTTGAAAGAAATGAGAAACAAAGCCAAAACAGAAGATTCTACAAATAACAAAACTGAAACTGCATTTCAGTCACAGAATGTGAAGTTTCAATCAGAGGTAAGTTGAGATTTAATCTAGTGATTGTTGTTTTCATTAAAAGAAAATCTGAAGTGTTTAACCTTTGTTATGTTTATATCATATTTTAATAATTTTACTTAATTTAAGGAACAACTACTCTTACCAGGAGTTATGACTAAATAAGAGTACATAAGAACAAACACATCCTATGTAAGGTTCTAGGCTATGTATTCAGATGTTGCAATGGAAACAATACTTTCCCATCTTCTCGGTCACGGAAATGGATAGCCGAGACCATGATCGTGTTCAATGGACTTGTGAACAGGTTGACTGTGGTTCAAATCCCTGACTACAGAATCCCTTCCCCTGTCTCCCAGGTTTTTCTCAGTCCTCACAATTGTAAATACTAGGTATCACCAACAATAGTATATTATGAACACTATTAAAAGAAAATTTCCAGTCATTTCTTCAGTAGACTTTAAACTATAAAAGTGTTGTAAACTATAACTCAATTGGCCATTATTATTTCATAGATCTTAGCTATCAATAACAGTCCTCTTGTATATCAAAAGCATGTGTTGCAAATGTATTTGAATAATTTATAATATAAGAGATTAAGATAATATCTTAATATTCAGTGAACAATTTAATTTTCTAGGGTGATTATTTACACAAACTTTTAGTAGTTTTGAAAATTACTAAACAGATTACTACTATTACTAAAATTAGGCAAGTGAGTCAACCTTGTATATACTTTTCTCCACTTACAAGTTTTTTATGAAGACTAGTTTCTGGGGACTTCTCCCCTATCGTCAGCTCTGTGTTAGACTGATGATGCATCCGGTGTCTGCATCTGGCTTGGTGTTGTGCTGCCATCTAACGTCCTGGTAAGTTTGATGACGTCATCTACCGCGGGAATTTCAAAATTCATCAAGAGGTCCTGTTTTTTCGTAATATGTTTTCCCAAATCTGTAGTTCCAGAGGTTTCTTTGCCTGTTTGATCAGTTCTATTTCTTGTTTTATGTTGTGATTCTCAGACCAAAAGTGATGTGATACGGACGACTTGTCCATTTGTTTGAATTTAATATTTCTGAAGTGTTCTTTCATTCTTGTTCCTAGATTCCTTTTGGTCTTACCAATGTATATCTTGTCACAATCCTGGCAACTCATTTGGTAAATGCCTGATAATTGAGTTTTCGGTGTGCTATTTTTTAGAGGGTGGTTTAGTAAGTTGCGGATGTTGTGTTTGTTTTGAGGGGCTAATTTTATGTTGAAGCTCTTAAATATCTTTTCAAATTTTTTGAAGTATTTTGGATGAAATGTAAATTTTTCATATCTGGTGTTTGGGTTTTCTAGTTTTTTTAACGTAGTAATGTCCTTTAAGTATTTGTTTCTTTTGTGTCTATAGATCAGTTTTTTGATGAAATTTGTGTTATAGTTGTTCAGTTCGGCAACCTGGTGTATGTGAGCATACTCCTGTTCATATTCTGTTTTTGTTAGCGGAATGTTGATTAATCTGTGAACTAAACTATGGAATACTGCATATTGATGTTGTACTGGGTTGAATGGGTTGCATTTAATGTAATTGTCAACATGTGTTGCTTTTCGGTATATTCCAAATTGTAATCCTGTTGGTGTTCTAATGATTTTCAAATCTAGAAAAGGTAGCCATTCATCCTGCTCTACTTCAATGGTGAAAACTATGGATTTTTCTTGTAGGTTTAGCAACTTTATAGCATCCTCGGTTAGTCTTCTAGGGACTATCACAAACACATCGTTGACATATCTATGCCAACATTTGAAAATATGTGTAGCAATTAGTAACAATGGCACTCCACTTTCTGAAATACTTCTTTTTATTCTATATACTAAACAGATGTTATTTACATTTTCAGAAATCAGCCGCTGCAGAGTCATCTGATGAAGGAGCAGGGCAATCACAAACTGAACTAGAGGATGAATTGTGGTTGAAGCCATCATACGTAAAACCTTGTTCTAACAACATAATCACTGCTGTTCAAAACACAGTAAATAGCATGATGAGGCGAAGACAGCCATTTTGGATCCAAAAAACTCCAAATGCTTTAAAAACTCCAGAGCAAATTACCCCTGTTATAGATGCCTCCAAAATTAGAAGAAGTCAGAAGTCAGTGACGCTTCAGTTGAACGACAGAAGGCGCCGATCATTAGCTCCTAGTGAAGATGATACTGATGCACAGTCTTACATATCAACTACAACTGATTATAATTCAAGCTCAGATGAAAGTTCAGTGAAACTCAGGAGAAAGGTTATTAAATCTACAGAATCACTGTTACCAGACCGAATATTCCCCGAGGAATCATTTAGAAGACATTCAGCAGCATATATTCGCAGGCCTAAGAAAAGAACAAAATCTTTACATTCCGTTAAACCTAAAACTTCAGAAGAGATCGAGTCAATGGTCATGAACAAGTTGAAGAAAGAGTCTCCAAATGTGACATTGCGGCAGAGGTACAACAGAGAACCAAGTCCTCTTGGAAATACGTGGAATAGTCACACAGTGCAACAAACAAAACCGGATGACCTATTCCCAAACACAAAATATGTAAACAAGTCAGAAGTAGGGCAGCAAACCGAAGAGTTTACTAGCACAAGTAAATATACTATAGGAGAAGGTGTAAGAGTGAGTGAGCGATTAAGAGAGCTGTTTTCAAGTCATGAAAGAAATCAGAAGAAAGAGAAGTCTCCTAGATTTTCAGAATCTTACCCAGGAATGTCAGTAAGTAAAACTTATTTTTATTTTGTTAGTTTTTTATGCACTTATATTTAGTCTATATACTTAAGCATGCAGAGTTTTCATTCATGATCGCTATAAGACAAACTCTTACACAGATGTGACACAGATTCCCTAATTTTTGTATACCTCACACAGAAGCTATTTGTAATCAATAAGGAGCATTCAAAAAGAAACGAGCCAGAGTCTGGTATGTGCAGACCGGTGACAGGATAGTAATATTGTGGCATGTGTAACGAAGTGTTGTTCTGACCAGAGCGCGGAAGTTCACAGCCTGTCGCTAGAGGACATGCTTGCATGTCACGTGACTATACAAAGCTAGCAGCAGCATGCCTCAATCATCCAACGTTGCCAGTCGCATTGCAAACAGTGAAATGGAGGCAACAAAAGAAGAGTAAAGAGGTGTTGTTTGTTTCCTGTCAGCGGAAGGAGTAGGGGGAATGGATATTCATCGACAAATGTCACAAGTGTAAGGCGAACACTGCATGTCCCTTGTAAGGGTCAAGGCGTGGTGCAAGCAATTCAGGAGAGAACAGGAGTCGTCCGATGATGCACGGTCTGGAGCACCACACTGCATTACCGATTGATGCACTCATTACCCAGGAGCGCCAAGTGACTGAAAGCCATAGCTGCTGAGATCGCATTGAGCATCGGAAGTGTTCACATCATCATGAAGGAATGCCTGCTCTTGGGCAAAGTGTGTGCCCAATGGGTGCCCCACAGTCTTCATCCACACCAGGAAGCATGTTGAATGGGCCACTGTCTTGTTTTTTAAATTTACGTCCTCCAACATTGTCATATCGGACGGTGAATGAATTGGGTGAAATGATGCTCAAATGAGTCCAGGGTCCATGCAGCTTAGTTACCCCACATTTATCTTGAAGATAAGGGAAAACCCTGGAAAAACCTTATCCAGGTAACTCACCCTGACCAACATTCAAACTCGGGACCTCTTGAACGTGTGGCAGACATGTTACCATCTATGCTACCGAGGCAGGTGCCCACTGTCTTGGTCATCTGCAGCACTATGCTAGGGTAGGGAATGAGTTCCTGGCACGAGTGGTGGCTGGAGATGAGTCTTGGTGTCATCACTTTGAACCAGAATCAAAACAACAAAGTCTCCAGTGGAAGCATCCAGGGTCACCAGCACCAAAAAAAAGCCAAGGCTATCCACACAAGTGCAGGAAAGGTTATGCTGACGTTCTTCTTTGACCAAGATGGCACACTTCCTGTAGCATGGGACATCAGTGAATGCCTAGCGTTACTCGCAAACCTTCGCCAAGCGATCATTTCAAAATGACCAGGCAATCTCACCCGTGGGGTCATTCTGCTCCACAACATTGCAAAGCCTCATACGGCCAACACAGTCACGGCACTCCTGCAGATATTTAAATGGGAGGTTCTTGACCACCCTCCATACAGTCCAGATCTCTCTCCCTGTGATTACGCCATTTTTGGTCCCCTTAAGAAGGCTCTGAGGGGCAAACGATTCATCTCGGACGACGATGTCCAGCTGTACGTGTGGAACTGGCTCACATCACAGCCCCGGGACTTTTATGAGACAGCCATTCACTGCCTTGTGTCACAGTGGGACAAGTGTCAAGGCCAATACTTCTAACATACAGGTACTGGCTTCTGTAATTATGTCACTGGCTTGTTTCTTTTTGAATGCACTTTATAGTTAAAATTGGCATTTAAAATACCAGTAGTTAATAATATAATTAAATGTTCCCTAGCCATTCCGGTATTTTTGACCTTTAATTGTTGGTCGAGAGCATTTTATTATCTTTATTGTGATATGAAGCATTGTTAATGACAAGAATGTTCCTTTGCAGCAATCTAGGTATGTATTGGTTTTATAACCATTTGGAGTTGTTTTCATAGTCCATTTCGCTGTGGTAGTCAGATGTTTTGGATTTGGAATCATAAATGAGACAAGCATCTGGAATAAATCCCATCTCCCAGCCAGTATTAGCAATAAGATGCTGTCCAGCACTATCATTTGCATACATTTCTGATTTATTTTTCCAGAGTTAACTCAAAATCAAATATTTTTATAATTTTTCTGAAATTCAGTAATTTTTGTAGTGCAGGAATTTGCTTTTTAACCACATAATATTCCTGATATTTTCTTCTAATTATGTACTTTCCCATTTTGTTCATAGCAATTTTACTTGCAGGAAGTTTACCGCCTTTCTAATGTAACAACTTTATTTCTTTTGCATTCCGCATGAATACTGCATAATGCACTATACAGCTCGCAAAAGTTAAAGGCATATGAACGCTGGCCAATACTCAAGCAGAGCACTGTTGTCAAGCATAGTGGGTGTACCGGCATAGATTCTATACATAACACGTTTTACATGCCACCAAAGGTTCTGCCTAGTTTTCCTGCAATTAAACAGTACATTAAATATTCCTAAAATATTAAGATCTTACCTTGACACATGTCACAGCAGTGGAACAACAAGCACGGTTTCCAATCCAGTAATTCGCTTTCCAATTTCGTGGGTCTTTGCCGGAGATTGAAATACAGGTACGCTCCCTTTTTCTACGCATGAAGGTGCTTCACTATAAATTTGTGACACTGTATGTGCACTACCTACACCACAAGCTTCTACAGTTAATTGCTGGGTTTTCCAAAAACCTACACTTTTCCTATATTCTGGATTGGAGAGCTTTTGTAAAAACTTGTTCATATTAAATATAATTCTTCTGCCCTTAGAATGAATCACTTCACATTTGTTGATCGAAAAATCACATGTCCCAGTTTCGAGGGACATGTTCAGGTATTCGGATCACAAACACTGAGAAAATATATATGCACAATAATGTTGTTTTCTAATGCCTTGCATCTGGCAATGAAGCCATTAGCATTTGTGCTTTCCAATACTTTTGAACTGTAGTTTCTTCTGGATCGTTACACAGGACACATATTGGTGAAGCTGAGATACCTATTCTGTAGAGATGACTTGCCAGAGAGTCGTGATTTGTCAATAGTCTGAAGGCTGCAACTGTTTTCCTTGGTCTCTGGGGCATTATATCTGTGTTGGAAAATAGTGTGATCCATTTTTTGTCTTTGGCGTTTGTTTCTATTTCTTGTAGGTATGAGTGAGAAAATTTTGTAGTGATCAAGCGTTTTATTGAGGAATATGAGAAATTAAATTTAGACTTTTGCTTTATTGTTGTGCCTTTCTTTGCAACTATATCTGCAGTTTTATTCTCCATGATGCCACAGTGTGCTGGAATCCATTGGAGATGGACAATCTTATTAACTTTTTGGAGTTGTGTTAACATTTTGTAGCATTCTGTAATTTTTTTGACTTCTTTGTAGCATTTGAACATATTCCTTGAATTGTAGCTTTAGGATCTGAGAGAATTACGGCCTGGTTAAATTTATTTAAGGGAAGATTTAGTAATTGTTGGAGAGCAATGTGTATAGCCTCTATTTCTCCATCATAATTTGTTGTGTCTCTGCCAACAGATGGATAAAAGGAAACATGTGTACATGTAACTCGAGCTCCAGTAAGGTTTTCTTTGGTGGATCCATCAGTGTATATATGTAGCCATTCTTCTGTGGGATATCTGGTATTGATTGTTTCCAGTGCTAGAAGATTTTGTATTTCTTTTGGTGTGTCTGATTTACTTGTTTTCTCTGTTAATTCCAAACTGAAGGTAGGTTGCAATAATTCTAATGGATTCTCTCTTATAAGTAGATTTTCTCTGGTGTTAGGAATGTTTAATTTAGATTTAATCTGTGTTACCTTTTCTAGGAAACTACTATGAGTTTTAAGAACTGGAGGAGGGAGGTTCTTTTCTGTCCATTTAGAGTTCGGTAGCCGTAACATTTTCTCATGTTGAAGCAATGCTTGTTCATCTATTTTTGTTTTTATTGGTGGGATCCGTGTTAAGGCAAGCATGGCATCAACAGGTGTGGATTTAACTGCTCCAGTGATTAGACGAAGAGCCTGATTTATATGCATAATAATTTAATGTAATATTAGCAATATTTCAGCTTGAATTCGACTCACAACTTAAGGATGCCGTTCACTTTAACAAAATAACAAACCCTACTCTGAAAACGAACTGAACAATTAACTCAGTCTGTTTCAAACTGTGTGCAGTAGCTAAACTGTTTATTTATGCTTTAGATAAGTGTTGTTAGGAAAGAATGTTGTTGTTTTTCAGGCTTATCTGTGTTGAATGAATGGGTAACAACCATATGAAAGATAAAACATGCATTGCTTGCATTCTTAAGTATTGTTACTTTGTGGGTGTATAGAATTGAAAGTCCAAGTTGCAGAAATTCAAAATGCTCTTTATTTCCATAGAAACACACTTTGTTCAACCCTTACAGTAGCAGAATTACGTATCATACACAAATACAGCCTTCATGGTCGTCTGCCACACCCACAAACAAAGAGTTCACTTTCAAATCACAGCTGCGTGAGTCCATTTATGACTCCCTCATTATGACTGTCCACTCAACTAACCACGGCTTCCTTTTATATGTCCATTCATGGTTCCAGAAGTTTATGGAATGTTCTGTCACAATCAAGATGGTACCAGACGAAAGATGAACCTTCCAGTAATGTATTGTTCTCTTTATCTGTTTCGGCAAGCTTTTATCTCTGTGCTGCACTATCTGTCTCTTTGTGTACGTTGGCTGCACTTGTTGCAACAATGCAATTGGTGACAGTATTGTAGAGACAGGATTTTTGTACAGTCATGATAAAAAAATAAAATTCTTTCTTATTATGAGATCAGCATCTGTCATTTTCAAATATTAATATTCAAGTGTAATTAATGAGATAATGTTCTCAGTTCAGGCGCGTGAGGTGCATGTACCACATTCAGCAGCACTGGTAGGAGGGACAAGCTTAGGATTTGCTGGAGTCTGCAGTAGGGCCCGCCTACACATGCCTTTAACTTTTGCAAAGATTATAGTAAACATAAACTAGCCTGTACAGCATTTTATGTCATCACGTCAGTTCGCCTGCTTTCCGTTACTATACCAGGACTGCACTCACCTTGGTCATGTATAGGCTGAAAAATCTGTGTATATTTTGACAGCATTATTTTTTGGTATTTTGATTACTTTTACAGGAATTAGTACTTACGATTTAATTTAGTAATCATATTGTACTGTAATTTGTGTTTCTCTAATTTGAGAACTTTAAATTGGAATTAACACTGTGAAGTAATGTAATAACAATAAGTTGACTGAGACACTGTACTTGACCTACCACTTAAATGTGTTTCGCCTCCACTTGAAGGCATTATCAAAGAATTGTCAACTGGCTAGAGCCTTGGTTTTCCAGAGACAAGACAACTGGCAACGATCTAATGAGGTTAAGTAAAATATTTTCATCTGATGGAATGTCAAAATTCATTAATTGTGTTTTGAATTTCTTAATATAAATGTTTTCTCAGATGTTAAATTCTTGATTCAAGTGAAATGATTTTAGTAGTTGGGTTTTATGTTCTATGTTGTGGTTATGCTCCCAGAAATGTTCTCATATGTGAAGTACAGAGTGTCTCGGTTAACTCATTATATCAGTTTAATTATTGTATTTCTCTGTTAATTTGTTTCCCTTGTCATATGTCATGAGCATATGTTTTATTTTCAGTTGCATCCAGCAGCATTGCATTTTCAGTTCCAGTCACAGCTGAATCTTCTTGATTCTGTAGAGGAGTCACGTCACCATCTATCTGAAATCCAAAGTCTTTTAGCACAAAAGACTCAGGTAATAACACAATTAGCATCTAGTATAAGTTTGGCTTTTTTATGCTTTTTTCCTCTATAAGCATGCTAATTGCAACCATAGTATATTTTATACATTTCTGTTTTAAAATAATAATAATAAGAATAATAATAATTAATAATAATAATAATAATAATAATTATAATAATAATAATAATAATTAAAGTGTAGTGAAAACAGAAATTGGTGAAATGAAGCTCTTAGCTGTATGTTAAATATGCAAACATAATGAAAAGCACTTTGCAGTGATGGCGGTAATATAAAAACTTATTTGCTTTTGTTGCAGTTATTACTGGTAAATGCTTTGGGAAGAATTTAATTTAAAAACTTATGCCCGATTTCACCAACAGATGTTAAAATCATTAGCAGATGTAATATAACAATTGTAACAGCGCTAACAAAGCTGTTAAATTTCTTACATTTCACCAACCTGTTTTCTGAAAATGTTTACAAATATGTGTTAACGTCAAGAGACTTGTAAATATTACAGCTATAGAAGGATATGGATGAGTTGTATTATTTTGTGAATGTACTGCAATGTGCTTTTGTTTCCATTTTCGTCTGCACACAGCTAAACAAATGGCAGATAGACAAAATCGTAAACAAAAGCTGTGAAACAAATTTCAGAATCGGTGGAAAAAGAATTGCTAATTGAATTGGTGACTAAGTATAAGGATATTGTGACTTTGTGGGTTCGTAGAATTAAAAGTACAATTTGCAGAAATTCTAAATGCTCTTTATTTCCATAGAAATACACTGTTCAATCCTTACATAACAGAATTATGTCACATACACAATCTACCAAGGTCATTGACCACAACAACAGCATTCTGATTACATCTGTGTACATCACTTCTCGTTACAACTGTTTACTCTTCCTGTTTACAACTCCTGCTCTGTTTACGATTGACTCTTAGCGAGTCGTCGCTTTCTTAAATACCGCATAGATAACTTGAGACTGTTCTGTAACAATCACTAGATATTTCTTGAATAAACAAGACATCGATTGTTCTCTCACTAGATGAAACCCAAATCTTCCAGAAGCGTAACTTAATCTGTGCCAGCAAGTCCTTTATCTCCGAGCTATCTTTATCTGTTTTTGCAGACTCTTTATCTCCACACTGCGCTACCTGTCTGTTATCGCTCCGCACCGAACCCTTTGTGCACGTATGCCGCCAGTCATAATAATGGATTTGCAACGATATATATATTCTGATGCCAAGAAAATTCCCACTAGATGGCTATACATCCAAATGAAGGCTCTCTAGAAGCCCCAGTAATGTTTACACTATTATATTAGTATGTCGGTCACCAACCATCCATCTTCCTCTCTCTCACAATTATTATTTTGTTTGTTACAATATTAATATGTGTATAACTTAATTAAAGGAGGAATTTCCTATCTTGTAGGTCACATCTACAGAAGCGAAGCTTGCAGCTGAAGAAAAGCCACCACGTCCAACATTTATTCGTGATGCTGAAACACAGACGAGCCAGAAGAAACCAGAAGAAACACTTCCACAAAAAGCAATACAGGTTAAACTAATAAGCGAACATGATAAAGTTTCAGCAAGCACTCAAACAGCAGAACTAGCAGAAGAATTGCAGCCACCTGTACAAACACAAGTTCCATCCAGTATTACAGTTAGAGAAAGTAGTGTTCAGACCTCGCAGAATGTACAATATAAATCCTCTGGAGAAAGTAGCATTCAGAATATAGAATACAAACCTCTTGAGGGAAGTAGCATTCAGGCCCTGCAGAGTGCAGTACGCAAAGCACTGGCAGAAAGTAGCGTTCAGACAGTACAGAGTATAGAGCATAAACCTCTAGCAGAAAGGAGTGTTCAGACCTTGCCGAGTGTACAAAACAAACCCCTTGCAGAAAGGAGTGTTCAGACCTTGCCGAGTGTACAAAACAAACCTCTTGCAGAAAGGAGTGTTCAGACCTTACACAGTGTACAAAACAAACCTCTTGCAGAAAGTAGCATTGAGACTGTACACAGCGTAGTATACAAACCTATATCTAGTTCTACAACAAGAGAAAATGATAACCAGCTTGAGGTCCAACATTCCAATCAAATGTCAGTGTACTCAGTCAGTAGAGTTCGCAACTTATGCAACATGATCGAGAAACAGACAGATGTGGTCCACCACATCTTGCAAGAATCAAAGTGCGTCCGAAATATGATAGTGGCAGATACTGCTGAAGATCAGCAGCAAAGAAGAATTAATCTTCTCAGCAAAATTAATGAGAAATATGACCAACAGAATGCACAGTTTGACGAATTTATTAAGAGAATTAGAGAAGAAGATAGTAAACAGTGGGAGAAACTTCTATCAGAGAATATACATTCCTCTTCAAAACACTACCTTGTTTCAGATTCTAGACCTGAGGAGAAGCAAGTGCAAGACAAACCACTTGTGCAGCAGGTGAGTTTTATCATCTAAAGATACTTCACATATTTGAATTTTCTGTGTACACATGAAAGGATAGAGTACTTCAGTATGGCTTACTGCTTGCTAGTTAGAAATGGAATTGACTGTAAACTAAGTTATCTTTTTTTTACCATCAGTCATCTCTGGGATGCAACCCCTCTGGCCTAACCATTTTCTAGGTATGATAAAGACAAAAACTACCTAGTCTGGCCATAAATACTGTTACAATTTGAAAAGTGAAAAATGCAAATACCATGCAAAATATTTGAATTGGCTTTTAGTATGTTGTACCTACAGGCATTCATTACACACAGCACCAATCACTTTTCGAAATGGCCACCTTTTGCATGAATACAGGCTCTGAGTCTTTGTGGCCACTCATCTATAGCAGAACGGATGACATCCAGGGGAAAATCCGCCACTGCTGACAAGGAGGATCCGTGGTTCAAATCCCGGGCGAGGCATTGAATTTTCCATGTTGACTCTATCAAAAACCTTAGCCTATATACGGCTAGTGTGAAGGAATAATTAATTTTCATCAATTAACTAAAGTAATAAGAGTTAAATGATGAAGCCTGGGACTTAAGTACTTACGGTAGTAAGTTGTCACAAACGATGTATCTCGAATGCAAGAGCCCCTAGTGTTTACCAGGGAAATATAGGAGTCAAATGGAAAATTTAGTGTCATGACTGCAAGTTGGTCATGGTAGCTCAATGGGTTAGAGCGACTGGATGGAAACCATGAGATCCGTGGTTCAAATTCTGGCCATGGCATTGAATTTTTCAGGTTGACTTTATCAACCCATTTCTTTATTGTCTTATGACATAGCAAATAATGTGCAAGCAGTGGAACCATGAATATTCTTAATTGTGAGTGCTCTAAAATATGTTTTGTGCACCGACCTCTGTTTACCTTATGATTAATGTATCATAGGATGTTCATATACAACTGTACAGCTTACATGTTTATGTGCAATATTCTGTTTTTTATTTCCAGCTAACTGGCATAGAACCTCCAAATGTAACTGCTTCACTGCAGACCTTGTCAAACATAAGGAAGGACATATTGGATCTGGAGAAGACAGTGGAGGATAACATAAATGATACTGCAACAGACATTTCTGTTCCTCGATTCAGTGATGAAGGTAAGCACAAGTAAACAGGATAGGAGAATGTGGTGGCAACCCTGACATGATGCTACTGTCATAGACTGGTTTGAATAAATTTGGAGAAAGCTGAAGAAAGAGAAAGCATATAAATAATAATCATAATTGGGTACTTTCACTGAGCCAAGCATTGTAGCAGGGCTTAGTATCCTCACTGCTTACAGCTTTGCAGAATTTGTTAAATACAGTGCTGTTCAAAACAGTGGTACGCTTATAGCACACAAAACTCATAATAAATGCTGAAAATGTTCTCCTCTTGCTTCTTTAGATTAGTTATTTATTTTTCAAATGGGGGTGAAGTTTAAATACAAATCAGCTGCAATTAAGTTAATTAATTTAAAGCTTTCTCTTTTTTTATTGTGCGTAAGTATATAAAGATGGTTACACAGAAAATGAAGCTAGTTACAGTGGAGTAATAAATATTACACAAATAAAAATATTTGTTAATTAATGTCAACTTATCTTAAGAAGTTGATGTTAATACTTCTTTCTTCTTTTTTAAAAAATCGATTTCACAAACATTTGCTTGCATCATCAGTTAACACACTTCAAATGTTCGTGAAATTGATTTTTTAAAAAAGAAGAAAGAAGTATTAACATCAACTTCTTAAGATAAGTTGACATTAATTAACAAATATTTTTATTTGTTTAATATAAAGATGGTTTTTTGGACGCTGAACACATGACAGAAACAGGGAAACTCCAAGTTCATTCCTCAAACTTCAAATGACTGCCATTGTGATTTACTTATGGTCATCACAAAGGCCTAACCCATGGGAAACTGTAGGATTTTAGACACTTAAAATCAAAAGGTAAATCTGTTGGAATCATCAGAATATGCAGGATCAAGATATCCTCTCCTTTGTACCTTCCCTTGATTGTTGCATCGATGATGTTACTCATTAGCTCTTTCACACTCTCATTCCATTGCAGTCGTGGTTGGTTAATGTTACGCAGCATGATCACAATTGATCCTACTTTTAATTTTAAAATTGTGAGGTGGGAGTCCAGGCAATTCTAATTAGTACAAAATTGAATCGAGAATATATTGACACATTGCTTCACTCACACTGTTTATTCATAGGACATGTTTCAAGAGCTCTTGCTCCTATCCTCAGCTGATACTCGACTAGTGCAAGTTGTAGTGGTTTCTTCTTTCTCCGTATTAAACCACTACAACTTGCACTAGTCGAGTATCAGCTGAGGATAGGAGCAAGAGCTCTTGAAACATGTCCTATGAATAAACAGTGTGAGTGAAGCAATGTGTCAATATATTCTCGATTCAATTTTGTACTAATTTGTGCTTCACTGTCCCTACGCTTCTTTCAAGTTTATACTTCAATTCTAATTAATTTAAAAACTCTGTGGGATAGCTGACTACGTCATCCTGGTTTATAACTGTGTTAACTGATTTGCACGAAAACAGCTCCCTTGGAAGAAGCAGACACTTTAGAATGCAATTATGACATACCAACACGACTATTAGCATTATCTGTGTCTTGCTGCTCATCAGTGCAGTCAGCAGATGACGTAGCTCGTCGCACATTTAACTGATTTCTACAACCTAAATCAAGTCGTTTTCTCCTAGGCATAATAAAAACGTTTCTGCAAACTTTACAGAGTCACAAAGGAATTTAATTAATTTGATGTCAATTCAATTACATTCATATATTCAAAAACACAAATTATAAAAAAGGTATCCAAGGTTCACCAATATTTGACAACAATTGTCTGGGTCAAATATTTATAATGTTACAGTGCATTCAGAAATTAATTTTCTGTCTAATCTTCAAAAGGTATAGTATCATGCTACATAAAAAAAATTTCAGTCTTGATAATAAATGATAAACGTTATTTAATAAAATATGGTAAGTGAAATATCTTTGAAGACTTTGGCAAGAAGTTGAATATCTTTCTACTTTGTAATGCTATTGTTTGTCGAAAATAAAAGAAGGTGTATGGTTCTGTAAGAGATTGCATGTGTACTTTTATATTTAGTTAATAATCCAGTCTGTTATCACCTCAGGATTTTTTCTCACCTTTTAAACCTTCCTTGAAGTTATACAAATATTTCAAAACCAAAATTAGAGAAATCAGTTCTGCCGTTCCCAAGTTTTTGTGAGACTAACAAACATCAGTTCATTTATATATAGAAGATTTTGCAAGCATACTATCTGTACAGGGATTTTATGGCTGTGTTATATGTTTTGTAAATATCTGAGATTCCTGAATGCTTTATTTTCTTATAACAGTAGCATTGTATTGTAACATACTGAATACATAAATATTAAAAGCAGAAGCATTATTAGCAGTGAAGTATTCTTCATATTTGAGTTTGATTTATGAGTCACTATGTTTACACTCAAACTTCACTTACTTGTTGTATAATTGAAACGTTTTCAAGATCATTCGATCTCATCCTCAGCTGTTTGGTGACTAAATGAACATTCTTCTTCCTCCACTACTACGGAGCTCCGATCACTCTGCCATCTGGTGTTAGGGGCACTAAGTTTTAATACATAGGAAAAACTAAGAGAAACTTGTTAACCAGGCAAAAAGAACACCAGAGGAACACTAAGTTGAAACAAACAGAAAAATCTGCAGTTTCACACCATTTTTGGACAGAAAACCACAACATTGGCCACAACATTAAACTGTTAAAATCTTTAAGTACACCCATAGAATTGGATATTTGGGAAAAAATATTCATAAACAAAAACTGTGATAAAGTTATAAATTTTGAAATCCCGGCATTAAATGAAATATTAAAACTTAGTGCCCCTGACACCAGATGGCAGAGTGATCGGAGCTCCATAGTAGTGGAAGAAGAGGGATGTTCATTTAGTCACCAAACAGCTGTTTGTTTGTTTGTTAAGTTACGTCCTCCGTTAAGTCATATCGGATGATGAATGGAATGGGTGAAATGATGCTCAAATGAGCCCAGTGTCCATAGAGCTTAGAGTTACCCAACATTCGTCTTTCAGGATAAGGGAAAACGCTGGAGAAAACCTTACCCAGGTAACTCACCCTGACCGCACCAAACAGCTGAGGATGAGATCGAATGATCTTGAAAACGTTTCAATTATACAACAAGTGAAGTTTGAGTGTAAACATACTGACTCATAAATCAAACTCAAATACTGAATACATTTACAATTTATCACAATAAATTTAAATTAAAAATCTTAATAGTTATAGTGTCAATCAAATAGCAGATGAAATTTGAAATTGAAAGATGAAATAAATTTTTGTTATATGCAACACCACAGAGGTTTGTTTGCTTTTCTGAAAATATTAAGAACATTGTAACTAAATATGAGTTAGTTTGATAGCTGCTAATAGACAAGTCTGTCATTTTAATTACTGTATTCAGCTTAATCTGCTAAACATTTTAATATGTGACTTTGGTCTTGGTTACTTTTCAGTTGGCAGCATAGCATATTCAGATGCCTCGTATACCACTAGCTTCAGCAGCCATCAGAAGTCTGAGTTTTCACAGTATTTATCTAACGTCATTGTAGGAGATGCAAAAGAACAGCTAACCAAATTGAAGGAATCCCTTGCTAATGTGAGTTTTCTCTTTGCAGTTCTCTTACATAACTGGTTCAGTATTAATTTTGTTTCTGTTTGGATTTTGTCACACAATGATGTCAAGATTACACCTATATTTGTAAGATAGTAATGAATAGATGTAGTGCAAGATCATTTGGAGGTTATTCACTAAATTTGCAGTAGGTATCTGTTGCTGTGAAACAGCAGTGTTTAATTTATGTAGACAATAAGCACATCCCAAGTCAGAAGCAACAACAAACCACAGAGTGAGATGTCTTAGATGGTAAGCCCACATTCGAGAGGTCTGGGTTAGATTACTGTGGCCGACCTATCTGACCTATGGGTTTTTAGGTGATTTTCCTGTCCCTCCATTTCATCTCCATTTTACATCATCTCTCATCTGGTGGTCTCTTTCAGGGTAGAAGTGTTGGTGGGTGTCTCGGTGCTGCATGGTAGGATGATATGCTCTTGTTAAACACTTGCTCCTCTGATAGGACAGTCTTCGATCTCCAAACCCTGTCTGGTGGGGCGGTTTCAGAACCACGGTAGGTGGGATGTCGGTTGTATTGGCCTGCCAGGGAGTTTCCATGTGGTAAAATGTAGCGGTCCTGCCCTCTTTACTCTCATGACTCCTTGGTATGGCCGCCTTCTTGCCTCATCCTTCCTCCTGGGGGTGTCCCACTTGGGGCATAGATACAATGGACCCAGTTTGGACCTCCATGACAAATCCCCTCCGTAGTGTAGTCCAGTCCACTTTATTCAACACAGGTTGCCTTACCCTATTTTGCACATTCTGTATGAAGCTATTGTACAATACTCTAAAGGTTTTCTATCCTTTATAATTTTGATTTCATACATTTCTGACCGTTCATAATAATAGATGAAATATCCCCTGATATTCGTGCAAAAAGATGTAAGCATTGATGGCTTCATATTGTGTAAATGCTGCAATAGCATAAAGTGCAGATGTATTTTTATATCTTGATAGATAAAGAGTGATGTGCAATGGTATCTGGACAAGTCCACTTCAGAACAGTTGCAACTGGAGGGGAAGGTAGGTCAGTTGTGCATCAGTTGCGAGCAAGTAAACAAGTGCAGAGCTACTGACTAAGACTACAGCTTGTTTCAAAGTGTGTCTCCTGGTTCCAAGAGAGCATTTAGAAATGGCACCTCCTAGCAGCACATTAGGAAATAAGGTGCTACATTTAAAAACACAAGAATAATAATCAATGTCTATAAACATAAGAGATTTCTTCCGGGCTTTGGAGCCGTGGTCTGATGGAGTTAAGCTGTCCATACGTTTCGTCCATCCCTGCGGTGGACATCATCAGTGGCGTGGTCTTAATCTGCTAGGTGAAGGTTCAGGCACAACTGAGACGCTCGCTAGAGGTGTCGTATTATATCCTGGTTGTACGTACTGGATTGGTTCGGCTGGAGCAGGGGATGTGTCCTCGGTGGGTGGGGTTTCCCTGTACTGATAGTTAATTGGTTCGCGTGATTTTTCTGCGTTAGATTTTGTTTTAGCCGTTCCAGTATCGGATGCCAGATGTTCAGTTTAAGAGCCTCTCCCTTTCTGTTGAAATTATTGGGGTGTTTGTAGATTTCAATAGCTTCGCGTTGTAGTCTGGCGTGGTAGTATGGTGTAGAAGAAAGCACCTTCGTCTCCTCATACTGGATAATATGTTCACCATCGGCCCAAATGGCATGTTCCGCGACCGCAGACTTGTCCCATTGTCCCAGACGGCAGTTGCACTTGTGTTCTGAAAGCCGGGTGTTGAAACTGCGTTGTGTGGTACTGACGTATACAGCACCGCAGGAACAAGGAATACGATAGACGCCGGCTGAAGCGAGAGGGTCCCTGGGGTCTTTGGATGAGCGTAATAACGAATTAATCTGCCTAGTGGGCTTGAAAATAGTTATAACCTTGAAGCTTTTAAGCAGGCGCTCAATTCTGTCCGTCACATTCTTAAAATATGGCAGGAATGCAACGTCCAACCAGGATATAAATACGACACCTCTAGCGTGCGTCTCAGTTGTGCCTGAACCTTCACCTAGAAGATTAAGACCACGCCATTGATGATGTCCACCGCAGGGATGGACGAAATGTATGGACAGCTTAACTCCATCAGACCACGGCTCCAAAGCCCGGAAGAAATCTCTTATGTTAATTCTGACTCCGGCCGTGAAAGCTTCCGAACACTAATGTCTATAAATTTATGAAAAAGGAACAATGGTTTGGGTCTGCTATGAAAATCTGGGAAAGGGCATCTGAGGCAACAGTTGTCTGAAAGCAGTTTAGGTGAGTTATTAAGAAAAGAAAAACCATTGGTGCTAGTGCTACAACTTCCTTCTCTATGCCCAGAAAACAAAGATTAAAAACATGCACAAAATCTAATTTGGAGGCCTTAATTCAGAAGTAGTTAGGCGAACTGTGAATAATTTTTACAACACAGAAAAACAAAGACCACTCTGAAGGAAGTGCTCATGAAGCTTCAAAATTCTATTGACTTCCAAGGCAGTGTCTCAATATTGAGAAGAGTTCTTTTGAAGCTAGGATTTATATAGAAGAAAACCAAGCGCAACAGACAAATTGTAATGAAACATTGTACCATACGGGACAAAATGCTTAAGTATTTACAAAATATTCAGAGATATTGCAGTGAAGTTAATATATTTTATATGGATGAAACTTATATCATTACAGCACATACTAGACCATATGCCTGGAGTGAAACTCGTTACAGGGACTCTGCAGCAATGTCGAAAGGCTAATAGTTGGTTATCATGCATGCTGTAGGAGAACAGGGTTTTGTTCCAAACGCCTATGTACTAGGCGTTAAAAATCCAATGAAAGCGTGGAGATTACTACAATAGTAAGAATTTAAACTTAATTTATAAGAGCTGCAATACTGGCTTCAAGAGCGAGATTTGTTTTTAGACAGCTTGTGCGGCATACTCTCCTCTTGTAATCTTACGCATGTGATGCATTGTAGTGATAGGTGCACTATCCCCATCACAATTGCTACTCATCCCTACCGCGCAGGATTTTCTGTCAAGATAAAATAATACATCTGTACCTTATGGTGTGAGCTAACTGCTCACTGTACTACCGGCCAGGTGGGTTTGCTTTGTGTTGCTGTTGTTTTTTTACATACCTGGCAGCGCTGTCCGCAGGAGCAGGGTTTTGCTCAGAAGTAGGTTTTGCACTGAAGTCAGTCGGTGTAAGTGGGCCACCAGTTTGGTAAGCTGTGAGTGGCAGACATCTGCTATGTTATAATTTATTTCTCGTAAAACGTGCTTTTAGTTTTCTGGGCAGGGGCTTGTGCTCGCAAGATCTGAACTGTTGGTAATTTAATATCTGAGGGACTAAACTCCATGTTAAAGAAGTAATAAAAAGGTGTGTATATATATTAGCCTGTATATAATGACGGCATAAAATAAAATAATATTTAAAACAGATCCACCAATATATTTGGTTAGGCATTTCAGAAAGGGGCACACTTTCAGCTCATGTTAGGTGTTGCCATATAGCTTCCTACATTTACTCCATCGGTTCCTAGTCTTCCTGTCATCCAATTTAATATGTTTAAAATCTTGCACCTTTCCCTGACGAGGATCGGCACAGGTGGTGTAAGAATCCTTGATCAAAATGGTCCAGTAAGTTTTTAGATATTGTTCGTCAAGGTCCCTATGCCGTATAGCAACTTACAAGCTTTTCCATTTGTAATTCTGTAATAAGTGTTGTAAGTAATGTTTAAACTTTCAGATTGATAAGTTGATGCAGGATGAGAAGGAGAATTGCAAGAAGAGAATTCAGTTGATGAATGAGAGGTTTATTCTGCTGAAAGAAAAAGCTCATTCAGACCTCAAGCTGCTGGCAATTCAGATGAGGTAAGTTTAGAATATATTATATTTCAACACTGTTTTTATTGGCTATTTTATGCTGTCTACATTTATTTGAACATGTTACTTCAAATTTAAATCCAAAACTTAGTTATAGCTGTGTTTCTTGATTTGATTGTGTATTTGGGCTTTTAAGTTTCAAAACTTAGTTTGACTTTATTTCTGGTATTACATATAATTTTCTGAGCAGGAAACATAAAGAAGGTAGCAGAGAGTACAGTGTACACAAAAAGAAACAAGAGATGCTCTACAAAAAACTTCAGGAGGCAAAGGAAGAAAATTATCAGTAAGTAACTAAGCAGCAGAGGTCTTTGATAGAGTCAACATGAAAAATTCAATGCCATGGCCGGGATTTGAACCATGGATCTCCTGGTTTCCATTCAGTTGCCCTAATTCATTGAGTTACCATTTGTTGACTATATCAAAAACCTTAGCCTATTTACGGCTAGTGTGAAGAAATGATTAATTTCCATCAATTAACTAAACTAAGCAGAGATCTTATTTACACTTTTTTATACATAGTAATTCAAAACAAAGGGGTAATAAAAAAGCATACTTAACACACTGGTGTTATTGAAATTGGACCTTAAAAATGCCACTCTTTAATAAAACTATAAATAGAAGTATTTATAAACAGTGGTACTTCATTAATCAAAAGCACTTTTTAAACCAATTCTCGAACTGTAAAAACACTTAAGCTCCACTAACTTTTGAAATTAGGACATGTTTCAAGGACACCGCGTCCCCATCCTCAGCTGATGTTCTACTGGTTCTTCAGGTGGTCGCCTCCCTCTCCTGGCACTGTTGAATGACGTCATCTACTATTGGAATTTCGAAGTTCATTGCTCTCTTTTTGTTCTTCAAAATGTGTATGTTTTCCCAAACTGTTAATTCCCAATACTTTTTTGCCGGTACCAAAAGTTTTATGTCTTTGGAAATATTATGATTTTTTGACCAGAAGTGATGGGCTATGGCCGATTTATCTGTCTGTTTGTATTTAATACATCGCATGTGTTCTTTCATCCTTGTTTCTAGGTTTCTCTTTGTTTTTCCGATATAAATGTCATGGCAATCCTCACATCTTCGCTATAAATTCCGGATAGTTTGTTGGTTGGACTTGTGTTTTTTAGCGGGTGATTCAGCATGTTTCTCATGTTATATTTGTTATGCGGTACTAGTTGTATCTGAAACTGACGGTAAATGTTTTTGAGTTTATTAAATGACTTAGGGTGATACGTAAATTTGCAATATACTTTCTTTGGGTTTTCAGCTTTTAAAGTGCTAACGTCCTTGATGGTTTTCCGTCTTTTATGCTTGTTTATCATTTTTTTAATAAATCTTGGATAAAAGCCATTCACAATTGCCTTCCCTTCCTTCCTTTCTTATTTTCTTATTTCTTCCTTTCTTTCCTTTTTTCTTCCTTTCATCCTTCCATTCCTTTTCTCTTCCTTTCTTCCTTCCTTTCTCTTTATTTCTTTCTTTATTTTTATTTTTCTCTTTTTTCTCTCTTTATGCTCTCTTTCTCTCTTTCATTTTATCCCTTTCTTGTTCTCTTCTTTCTTTCTTTCTTTCTTTTTTTCTTTCTTTTTTCTCAGTTTCTTTCTTCTTTTCTGCCTTACCTTCTCTCTTTCTTCTCTTCCTTCCTCTTGTTCCTTCTCTCATTCTTTTATTCTTTCTCTTTCTTTCCTTGTCCCTTTCTTTCTTTTTCCTGATCATGTATAGAGAACAGAATTTCAAAATCATCACATAATAACCATTGTTAAAAAGATTTGACTATTGTTTAACCCTGCTGTTAGCATTGCACTTAAAAAGATGTGTAATGACATGAAGTAGATAAAGGTTAAAAGTCTTTGTAAGAATGGTTTATTAAACAAGTAGAGGAATGCATGTGATGTAATACATCAGGTACATACATTTAGTGTATTGAACATTTTATACGTTCTAAAATTCAAGTCAATTATTACTCTTAGCTGGACAAGAAGTTTATGGATTTCAATTTCAGGAACTAGGCAGATTTGTAAAAACACTTCTGCCCAATTTCACCAACAGATGTTAAGACTTAACACGAGTTTAGCAATAGTTATAACAAAAATTGCATTTCACCAACAAGTGTTAGCTTAACACTCGTGTTAAATCTCTTGTTAAACTAACAAGTCAAATTTCTGATGTTAAGTTCTTAACAATTGTAAATAGTCAAGATGGTGGGTGTGAACGCAGGTGTTGTTGATTTGCTATATTTAAGACCATCTAAGTGGCATTTGTAATAGAGTATGGCCTATGAGGAGAAATTATTTTGAGGAGCTATCAGAAGAAAATTTTCTACGGAGGTATAGATTGTCGAATCAAGTTGCTATGAAGGTTACTGCAGAAGTACAAGAGAGGTTAGAACATGCTTCGAAAGAAACATGCCGATCTCGCCTTTGCTTCAAGTATTAGTAACTTTGAGATTTTATAATTCACTGAATTATGTGGATAATACACTGTCCACCTCCCATCTTGAAACGTTCCAGTCACTCTTCACTTGTCCTTCTTCGCTCCTCATTTTAAATTTACGTAATACTGAGTTAGAACATGCATCGAAAGGAATATGTCGATCTCGCCTTTGCTTCAAGTATTAATAACTTTGCTATTTTATAATTCACTGAATTATGTGGATAATACACTGTCCATCTCCCGTCTTGAAACGATCCAGTCACTCTTCACTTGTCCTTCTTCGCTCCTCATTTTAAATTTATGTAATACTGAAGATGTTTCGTGTTTCTAGTAATGACACATTCATTTGAATTAAATTCGTTTCCAATTTTTCTCCATGTGATATCTTTCTCTTTTGCATTCACTGCATCTGTCCTCTTATTTTCATGATATGTGTATACTTTGTCACCAATTCAAATAATTCTTTCTCCATCGATGAGAAATTTTTTTCACGGCTTTGTTTATGATTTCGTCTATCCGCCATTGTTTTAGCTGTGTGCAGATGAAAATGAAAACAAAAGCGCATTGCGTACGTTTAGAAAATAATAGGACTCATCCATAGCCTTCTATAGCTGTAATATTTACAAGTCTCTTGGCATTAACAAGTGTTTGTTAACATTTTCAGAAAACAGGTTGGTGAAATGCAAGAAATTTAACAACTTTGGTAGCACTGTTACAATTGTTAAATTACATTTGTTAACGTCGATTTTAACATCTGTTGGGGAAATCGGGCATAATACTCATACTATTGAGATTCATAATATAAGAAAGGAAACATTATTGTGCCTACAATTTTTTTGTGTGTGGTAAAGATTTTTAATGTTAAATTATTTTAGAGAGTACAACAAGCTATTGAAAGATACGACTGCAAGAAAAGCTGCTTTAAGGCAACAAAAGATGCTGATAAGGGATTTTCTGAAAACTCTCTTGAAGAACCAATCAAGGAAACAGTCGGAAGAGGTATGTGTTTGATTATTGTGTCACTGTATTGAATTAATGACATCTGAGAGCAAGGCAGAGAGCTATGTGTTCCTGACTAGCTGTTTTATTTTATTTATTTTTATTTTCTTTCTTCCCCCCCCCCCCTGAGCGAGATGGCTCAGGTGGTTTCATCTGTGGCCTACATTTGGGAGGTCTGGGTTCAGTTCCCATGGCCAATCTCCATGACCCATGGGTTTTTGGGGGGTTTTCCCGGGTTACCTAGCAAATGCTGGATAGGTTAATTACATCTTGTGGCCATGCCATGGCTGAGTGGTTAGCACTTGGCTCTCACCAAGGTTACCCAGATTCAATCCCAGGCGACAGCAAAGTGAGGTTTTCCCCGCCAGCATTCCACCAGATGCTCCTCATCATCTTTCCTAACACCTCATCTCTCTCATGCTTTCACTTCCGGTGTTGGGCTGATCACTCATCTCAGAATCTCTCTGATCAGGGAACCTCTAATCCTCAACCCGTTGCCTATGGGCCTCGAGGTTGCGCGGTTCAGCAGGCCATATGTTCCACTTAAGGAATTACAGAGCTTCATATTGTAGCTTTGTGGGTTCGTAGAATTTAAAGTCCGAGTTGCAGATATTCCAAATGTTCTTTATTTCTGTAGAAATACACTCTGATCAATTCTTACGTAACAGCATTACAACACATACCACAGTGTACCAGGGTCGATGACCAAACAGCGTTCTGATTACATCACTTTACAGCATCAGCTCTCGTTACAACACTTCACAGCTGTTTACTCCTACTCCACTCCTGGCAAGTCGTCGCCTTCTTAAATACCTCACTGATAATTTCTAGACTGTTCTAAAATAAACCAGAAACCGAATAATCTCTATCAGTCAAGAAGTCACTAGAAATTACCATTTATCTCAGTTTGTTTGTTTCAGCAGACCTTTATCTGCGTGCTATCTTTATCTGCCGGCTCTTTGTTTTCACACTGCCCACCTATCAGTTTCTTTGTGTAAACAAGCAGCGCGATTGTAGATAACGGGTTTGCGACTATATATATAATTATATCCCTCGAATTTCCTGTTCCTCCATTTCATCTCCATTGTCATTTCACATCATTTCTCATCTGGCGGTCTCTTTCAGGGTAGAAGTGTCGGCAATGCATGGCAGGATGATATGCTCTTGGTAAAACTACCTCCTCTGGTGGAATTGTCTCTGGTCTCCAAGCCACAGTCTGGTGGGGCCATTTCAGGACCACAGTGAGTGGTATGCTGGTTGTACTGGCCTTCCGGGGAGTTTCCAGCTGGTAGTGTTGGAACCCTGCCCTCTGCACTCTCATGGCTCCTTGGAGTGGCCAACCTGTCTCCTCTCACCTCATACTTCCTCGTAGTGATTCCCCATTTGGGGGTATAGGTACAATAGACCAAACTTTGGACCTCTGTGCCGAATCCTCCTCATCGAGTAGTACAACTGTTTTTTACTAGATACAATATTTTCCGGGCTTGTGGGCCGTGGTCTATTGGGTTCCTTCTTCTTCCCAAACGTTTCGTCTGCGACTGCGGCAGACATCTTCAGTGGCGGCGAGGTCGAAGTTTCCTAGTGGAGATTTCAGCACCGACCACGGCCGATCAGCAATAGACCACGGCCCACAAGCCCGGAAAATATTGTATCTAGTATTGACACCGGCCGTGAAAGCCTTAGAACAACTGTTTTTTGTATACCCAGTAGTTTAAAAGGTAAAATCAGGACTGAAAAATTAATGCCAGCATTCGAACTTTCAGAGTTTGCCTACACTAGGTTGGATGTGTTAGAACAACCCATTATCATTGATTGCCTTTCTAAATAGATAGCCAGTAGTTCTGTACTATAACATCTTTACTTGTTAATTTCAATGCTTGTATATTCAAATGAATCATCACAAAATGTTCACACTTTACTAACTGCTGAATTTTTGTTTCGACACATGGCTAGTATAAGCGGAACTTTGTTGGCTCCACGAGACATACTATTTACCAGCAGAGGGTGATATTCATAGCTCCTTAAAGTAAGGGTATAGATTTCTCAAACAAATTCTAACTGCAATAAGACGTTGGAAATGATCAGTGTTAATATGGCCATGTCAATTAAACCATGCAGATCAATAGAGTGATCATTAGCAGTAGTGCCGCATAGTGATGACAAGATATGAGCATACATTCCTCATAAGAAAATATTCAAATAGAACTCTTGAAAGAAAAACCTATTTGTAGCCAGTTTATTGACATTTCATCACTTACATTTTTATATTATTGAGGTATTAGTTTCGGAAGCCATCGCTTCCACCCACTTCCAAAACTAGTTCCTCAGTATCTTATATAAAATGTAAGTGACGAAGTGTCAATAAACTGGCTACAAATAGCTTTTTGATTAATTTTGATGTCACTGTTACTAAATTCCTCCAATCACACAGAACTCTTGAATCTTGCCTTATTGTTCTGACTTATCCTGTATAATTAAAATTTTAGGGTATTACAGCATATTTATACAAATTCTTCACCAGTTGATTGCTTTTGTATATAAGCCCTAATTATCTCTTTTATTATTTCAGGAATATAGCAGCAGTCCCAGGGACAACAAACAAAGGTATGATAAAATTAGTTGTAATAAGGTAGTTGGGGAGCTGACCAGATGGGCTTAGGATAAAATACAAAACAGTGTGTGTGTGTATATATATTTCATTAATATACCATTTGGCGTCCAGCAGTGGCAGAGAGAGTGAACGTGTATATATACAGAGCTCTGCAAATACAGGATGAACATAAAATTTTGATCCATTTTCGAGAAAACTTAATATTAGATTCAAACAAATACATGTATTGTAAACCATATGACATGGTAACACATAATCCATGAACTTTCTTAGTCTCATTCGACATGACCACCTCGCACTTCCATATAGATTTCCCTGTGATGCACTGCTGCCTCAAACACTGTTCAGCATTGCAGGTGTGATGTTGCACACTGCCTGCTTGATACGCTCCTTAAGAATGGCAATGGGTGTTATTTTAACTTTGTAGACTTGTGATTTCATGTATCCCCATGCAAAGAAGTCAAGAGGTGTCAGATCTGAAGAACGTGGCACCCATATGCAATGTGAACCCCTGCCAATCCATCGATGGGGAGATGTGGTATCCAGGTATTCCCGAACAATCAGTGGAAATGAGGAGGGGCTCCATCCTGTTGGAAAACAAGTTTCCAAAATGCCATCCTGCTGTAGTTGTGTTGCATATCAAGGTACGAAATGCCTGTCGCTGTTTGTTCTCCAAAGAAGAATGGCTCATACACCTTTGATTTTGTCAGCCGCAACCACACATTAACTTTTGGTGTTTCATTCCCACTTCATGATCGCATTTTATTGTTCATCTGTCCACACTCTGCAGTTGTCTGTTGACCATGCCACATATGTGGAAGGTAGCCTCATTGCTAAACAAGATATTTTGCACCAAAGTGAAATGCAGAATCTTCCACACTGTCATTTGTGGTACACCCAACTCTCGACTTAACCTCCAGGTTGATGCTTTCGGACTTTTGGTCACAGCATCGCTTACCTGCTGCACAGTTTCATTGGTCACCCGGGGTCTACCCGAACGTTTCTCGTCTTGCACACTGCCTGTTCTTTGAAATTTGTGCATGAGTTGTCTGATATTAGCCCTTGTAGGACCGGGTTTATGGAATTTTATTTAAAAATCCACTTGAACCTCCTGATATGTAAATCACCTCAAATGTAAAGAAACAACAGCGATTCATTCTTCAGTTGACAGCATCTTTCAGATCTCTTGTAAAAGAAATTCAAAATCAACCGTTTTCTCAAAAATGGATCGAGACTTTGTTCACCCTGTAGTGTAACTTGGATGAGATCTGGAGTCATACTGTGCTAGAACTAGGAAGAATGTAGGCTGGGGGAAAAAAAAGAAATAAAGCAAAAATAAAATAGGACTGAAAGAGCATCCATGGCTGATATTAGTGACAGAAGTATTGAGGGTGGGAAATTATACATTAACAAATAACACTGGTCTACATTGATTTGCTACAGAACAAAAACAAGTGTTCAAGTTCTAATTCAAGTGTGCTGATTACAGATCTGAAGTCCACATGTCACAATTTTAAAGTAATGACATTTTTAGTAAAAGTAAAAAACTGAAGGAATTGACAAAGAAGCAAACATAAGTCAATAAATTATAATTAGTGGCTGAACATCAGTTAACTTTCATATTAACATATAATAGGACTAGTACTGTAGTTATCATTACTGCCATTAGGTGATGGATTATTTTTTGTTTTATTGCCAATCGCTGGATGTAAACAAATTTATTGGCAGAATAAATTGTTAGTATTTCAGAATTCATTATGCATCCTTATTTTTCAAAATAATACACTGCTTTTGGATAGATAGTCAAACTGAAAAACTCAATGCCACGGCCGGGATTTGAACCACGGATCTCCTGGTTTCCACCCAATTGCTCTTACCCATTGAGCTACCATGGCCAACATGCCGTTGAGACATTAAATTCTCCAATTGACTTATATATTTTCCTGGTAAACCACTAGGTGACTTACTATTGTAAGTGCTTATAATATATGAGTCAATTAGAGAATTTAATGTCACGACGACACATTGGCCATGGTAGCTCACTGGGTAAGAGCAACTGGACAGAAACCAGGAGATCTGTGGTTCAAATCACAGCCATAGCATTGCATTTTTCAGGTTGACTCTATCCAAAACCTTAGCCTATACATGGCTAGTGTGAAAAAATGATTAATTTCCATCAATTAACTTAAATAATAAGAGTTTAATGATGAAGCTTGGGACTCAAGTACTTAAATAGTAAGTCGCCACAAATGGTGTATCTTGAATGCAAGAGTCCCTAGTAGTTTACCGGGAAAATATGAGTTAATTGGAGAATTTAATGTCACGACACGTTGACCATGGTATACTCTTCCACAGGAGATAAAGTCTCCAACAGACAGATTTATGACACCCCATGTCAATACAGTTACAGACCATTCAAAACATTATGACGGCTTCTACTTTTGTGAATGAATCTTCTCGGTTTTATTGTACTGAGTGAATAGTGTGCATGTATTTTTAATGGTCTTCTCCTTGTGTAGCAGAGGTTCTCTGCCACACACATTTGCTGTCATTGTCCCTCTGTGTAACACAGGACATTCCTTACAGGGACCTTCTTTGCGTTGCTGGACTATAGCTCTATGGGTAAGAGCAACTAGATGGAAACCAGCAGATCCGTGGTTCAAATCTCTGGCGTGGTGTTGAATTTTTCAGTTAGCCTCCATCCAAAACGTTAGCCTATACATGGCTAGTGTGAAAAAATGATTAATTTCCTGAGGAAGTTCCTTTCACACAGTTTGTATTCAAGTCCACAGTTCCATGACCCTGGTTACTGGAGCACCGTGATGCACCAGGTGCTGACCAATCATATACCTGAAATGTTCAATGGGCGACATATCAGGCAATCGTGCAGCCCAGGGAAGCAATTTTACCTGTCACTCTTGAAGAAATCTTGTACATTCCTCACAATATGTGGTTGGGCATTGACCTGCTGAAAGGTGGTCTGTGGAGATGCCTGAAGCAGGGGAAGTACCTCGAGCCCTATAACCACCTTTAGGTACCAGTTGCTGTTCAAAGTGCCCTCCGTTCATAGGGGATGAGATCAGTTGTTGTAACCAATGGCACCCCAAGCCGTCACACATGGTGTTTGTCCACTATGTCACTGAACAATGCAGCCCTCCAGGTTTCATTCACCATGGTACTCTGCATATGTATGCAGCCATCACTGTAAGACATGTTGAAGCACATCTCGTCCGAAAAGACTACATTTTGCCACTTAGCACCCCAGTAACAGTGTTCATGTGCCCATTGTAGTCAGAGGAGCTTGTGGTTTCTGAAAAATGGAAGCCGAATAATAGCATTATGCAGCCAGTCCAACCTGTAGCAGAACCGTTGATGCAGACAAGTTCACACGTGTTGCATTGAGTCAACACTGAGGATGCAGCTGTACGGTCCATTATGGCCATGCAGTCAAGATGATGGACATCCCATGCTCTGACCATCTTCCGTAGTCCAATACCTGTTCTTTGCTCATACGACCTTCATCTATCCATTGCTTCCACATATGCATCACTGTTGTAGCAGCATGTCCAGTACAAGCTGAAATGGCAGTATGACAAAGCCAGTTTCCAGAGACTGATCATTCTGCCCTGTTCAAACTCACTCTAATGCCAGTATAGCTCCCTTTGACGTTGACAAGGCATGCTGGCACTCACTTTATTGTTTTCACCTTGTTTGACAGTTCTCCACTGACTCCACTTGGTGCAAAACTGACCATGTTGAACCAACATGTCAGGCCTCTGCTCGGTTTACGTGTACCGCATCTCTCTGTACTCTGTAAACCTAATTACTTATTGCTTGCACGCTCTTCTACACCTCACCAAATTTGAAGTTAATCGAGAAATTCTTTCTTGGTGTTGGAATTTTCTCAAACGTAAGTGTTTTTTTTGCAATCTGTCACATCTATGGGTCCATTTAATTGTTTTAACCCATTCACATTGTATGATGTACATTTGCATGATGCTCGTATCAGATGACGACTTCAGCTGGCACAAGCGCGTTATTGCACATAAATACATGGAGTTCAAATTGTGAACTCTTAGCACAAAAGTGAATTGAGAAGATATTGACACACTGCTTCACTCACACTGTTTTTACACAGGACATGTTTCAAGAGCTTTTGCTCTTATCAGCTGGAACTTGACTAGTGCAAATTGTAGCAAATTTTGTAGTGCAAATTTGTAGTAAATTGTAGTGCAGAATTGTAGCAAAATTTGTAGTGCAAATTCCTCTTTTGAGGAATTTACAATTTGCACTAGTCAAGTTCCAGTTGATAAGAGCAAAAGCTCTTGAAACATGTCCTGTGAAAAAACAGTGTGAGTGAAGCAATGTGTCAGTATCTTCTCAATTCACTTTTGTGCTAAGTTGTGCTTCACTGTCTCTACGCTTCTTTCTCTTTTATACTTTGTGTTGTCAACTCTTGTTGATATTTCTTGATGATGACTTCAAGTGGAAGTGAAACATGTTGAAAGAATATTTGTGTATGTGAAGTACAAAGTGTTTCTGTTGACTCATTGTATAATTTAAATTGTTACATTACTTGTTATGTTTTCAAATTAATAAAACCATGTCTTCAATTTAGACATTCCCTAGAGTGATTTGTTGTACAGATTTTTAGAAGTGTCACCAGAGCACTCTGCAGATATGTAAATCAACTTCACCACCCTGATCCATCAATGCTCATTTGAAGTAACTAGCCTCCAAAATATGTTCCAGGATATTTAAAAAGTGAGGTTATTTTTTGTAATCAACTCAGTTTTACTGTTAATAAACTTTAAGTATTTGAGTCCCTGAGCCCGTGTTATTGACAATAGATACATTTTTTACTTTGTAGCACTTTGGAGCCATCTGTACCTGCCTCAGGAGTTGAAAGCTCTCCACTTGAGATATCTGAGCATCTTGATGTGGCTGAAGAACAAGCAACTTCTGAAGACCACGAAACTGCAGAACTTGATCAGCTTTATGCAGCATCGGACCGTAAGTTTATCCTCCTTCCACATACAACTTTTTGAGAAAACAGAGCTGTGTATAAAGAAAGGCTGGTCACAGTAATGGAGAATGGAAACCAAACGAAAGATAAAATACATGTATCATAATGTGAGCGTTCACAATTAATTGGAAGCTTCTCCAGGAATAGTAAAAGGACACAGGTGCCACTACCTGAAAATAAGAAATGCCTGGATTGACTTCACCTACAGGAGTTAGTCACCAGAGGCCAAAAACAGGGGTGGTAAAAATTATGCTGCAGAACCTCTGCAGAATATTTTTATTTGAACTTTCCAAGTAAAGAAACCGGTAAAATAATTCATCACTTTTTTTTTTTTTTTTTTTTTTTTTTTTAACAGGGGCATACTTGTACCTGCATTAAATCTGAATCCATAGTATTTTGAACTGCACTATTTTGGGCTTCTACTGTATTAATTTTACTGTAGTACAAGATACAGAAGGCCTTCCTAATTTAATATCTTTTGTGTTTGCTCAAGTTGTTCTCGGGAAGCAAGCCAGGTGAAAAGACAATTAGAAATCGACATTTCGGGAGTGTGCATCTCTCCCATCATCAGGATATTTATAAAATGTTATAACCACAAATGTATCACTGGATATAACACAAATATAAACATAGTCAAAACACTATCAAAATTCGCATTACTGAACAAAAGGCGGTTTTCAGTAAATTAAATGCCAGGTCAGGAGATGGTGTGAGTATAGAAAATTAATTGGGTCAAAGAAACGTAACTACTTAACTTGATTATCAAGCTGTATTGATCTTTGCTTCTTAAGTCGATGGATTTCCATTTTTAAGGCCAAGAGGAGCTGAACTGAAATCCAGCATCACAATTAAGCGTCCTCCTCTCAGAGGAAATGGCCGAAGCCTCCTTTATATTCCGTGATCATGATGCTGGATTTCAGTTCAGTTCCTTTTGTAAACAGCCTTAAAAATGGAAATCCATCAACTTAAGAAGCACAAATCAATACAGCACACGCAAGATAAGAAGAGTACTGGATTTTCGGTGTGGTGCAGGCAGAAGGGAAGAAGCGAGAGCTAATGCTCTTTTGTTTCTGCAGTGTGGTCAACCTTGAAAAACACAGTTCAGCAAAATAGCATGTAAGATAAGCGAAGATATCACAAGTAACGTTGCATCCTCTGAAAACATTCCTTAGTTTTGCTCACACCAGCTCAATTGCACTCAGATCACAGTTATACGGAGGTAGACGAATAATAATGTGTCCCCTTTCGAGAGACATAACATCCACAAATGTTCCTACAAATATAAATCATTTTCAAGTAAATGCTGATGTACCACACTCGTAACAAGGATAAACTGGCACCAAACGAGACTTTATGAAGGAAGCTTTAACTACAAAGTGATAATGTTATATATTAAACTTCCAAATTCATTTAAACAAGCTGCATCATTAAAACACTTTAAGAATAAGGTTAAGAAAGTTTTGCATGCACATTGTTATTATACGGTTAATGAATTTTTGGAACTATAACCATGTAAATGAGCACTGGGAGCATAGTACATTCACAAACCTGTAATATTTATATTATGACATTTCTTGTGGTAAATTAGTCTATACAAATACCACATGAAACCATAGAAAAGCTGCTTACTGTGTATATTGTATGTAATAAATTTGACTTTATGTATATACTGTATTTATACATTTTGACGCGTCTCATAAAATGTATGTTGCCAAGGATGAACTAAAATTCTAATTCTAACATACGATTGTTGTAAACTGGTTAGCTAATTAACATTGAAATTGATCAAAACGAAATATGGCAGACGTGATAAAGCTTAGCGTATTAGCCACTAGATGTCAGTGTATAACGCATTTCAAATGAACTTCCAAAGAGTTTTCAGGCGGCAATTCTGTAACCTAATAGGTACAGGAACATATGAGATGCATGAAATACAAACAAATAGAAAACTCAGCAATAGCTCACCATTTCTGGTCTACCAGTCATGAAATTGTACCAAATATAAAACTATTAAAATCAGCCAGTAATGCAGCCGAACTCGATGTTTGGGAAAAGTTGCTAATTATAAAAAACAAACAGTATACTTTAAATTTTGAATTGCCGCCTGAAAACTCACTTTGGAAGTTCATCTCACAGACAACAGATGCCGCCACAGACAACCGGCTCACTTCAAAAAACCACGGATCCAACCAGTCGGATAACTGCTGACAATGGGGACAAAACGTTCTCCGAAACATGTCCAAGTAAGGATAATTTAAGTGATGTTTGTTTTTGAATTACCGACTCATTACTTTCAAATGTTAAATACATCACTGTTTCTAACCTTTTGCTTCAAATAAGTACAGAGGTATTTTTTAGAGTTGGCACATGACCTTGCTCGGATGTGCACAAGTGACATCATGCAAATCAATGGTGGGGGTAAGAACTCTGCTTCTACAGCAGACTGCTCATAAAGCTAATATTGGGTCAGGTGACACATGCTAACCTGACACCCCTTTTGTCTTACAAATAGACAGGTGGACTCAACCACAAACTACAGCGCAACATTACGTCGCACACCAGCTCTAAAAATATCTCTAGCAAGAGTGAAGGTTGGTGGCTTATTGCCCCTTTGTAGTTACAAATGTTCAATGCATTCCTAACAAACTCCACCAGTATTCCTTAATTTATGTGCCTACTGCATTTTAGGATGCATTTTAATTGGTTGCAGGTTAATGAAGCTATACTGTACATTCCTACTTTTACAGTTTATATTTGTGTAGAGTTTTCCCCAACAGAAAAATGTAACATTATTAATGTACTTCTACAGGAGCAACAAGTGAAATTAAAGATCTTCAGGCTAGAGTAAAGAGTCTTCACTCCCAGCTACATCGGAAAAGAACCGAAGCTGAAGCACTTACAGAGCAGTGGAAGACACATTTGAAACTGAAAGAACAGTCATTACTAAAGAAGATTAAGGTAAAAAAAAATTATCCATATCCTACAGTCAGATTGAAAGTCTGGTAAAAAGCATTGTAAATAACATTTTTTTGCAAAACTAACCTTTGAGCTCGATACACTTTGTCTAATATGACATTTTTTTATCCCTTCAGAAAAAAGTATCCATCTAACATAGTACACATTCACAGCTTCCATACAACCAAGTTTTAGGTAGGAAACAGAAATAAGTCAGATGGTGGGAAATTTGAACAAGAGAATGGGTGGGGAACTCAATTCGAAGCCCACCTCAGGTGTTTTGACATTGCAATGACCTCCTGTAGGGAAGGCGATCCGTATCCTTCAGCTGCCGTTGTGCGGGTGCTACAGACCCCTAGCACTTGTGGTACTTCAGACGTTACCAGAGGGACTTCAGGCTGAACATTCGAGCCCCTCCCAAATGAGAGTTGTTTGGATTGGGTTGGACTCCAGGGAACAGTGTGTTCCCCATACCCATGGCAGATCGGGTACCTCCGGCCAGGCTTCAGCCGCCCGGTGGGGGCAGAGGGTTGCCTAAAAAGTCCTGGGTACTAGCCTGCAGAGCATAGTAGAAGGGTGCTAGATCACCAGGTGGCCCCACCAAGGTTATTCGGTAATCTTCCCTGCAGGGTTGACGCACATAAGTGGCATATCCACTTCCACCCGTTTTTTTGTCGATGGAGAAGCTTTTTAGACTCAAGGTATTGCCCCAAGGAAAGCACCCCAGAGTTTTCCATTGCTCCCAGGAGATAGAGGCCGGGTTCTTCAGACTTTCGGGTAGACCTTGCTTTGAAAAATTGCAATGACCACTTATGAGCCTATGGATTGTTCTGGTGAAGGAACACCTTTACATGCGCTATTATTGGTAAAAATTACCTTATGATTGAGGTTCGTGCTGCCTGGCTTAACTAGGCTGCAACAGAATGCACAGCATGTGCATAGATTTAAAATTAATTGCTCCACTAATAACTTCTATTAATCAGCAGTAAAATTAAATATTAAAAGCAGAAGCATTATTAACAGTGAAGTATTCTTCATTTTTGAGTTTGATTAATGAGTCACTATGTTTACACTCAACTTCACTTACTATGTAGTTGTATAATTGAAACGTTTTCAAGATCATTCGATCTCATCCTCAGCTGTTTGGTGACTAAATGAACATTCTTCTTCCAATCCCTCTGCCATCTGGTGTTAGGGGCACTAAGTTTTAATACTTCATTTAATGCCGGGATTTCAAAATTTATAACTTTATCACGGGTTTTGGTTATGAATATGTTTTCCCAAATATCCAATTCTATTGGTGTACTTAAAGATTTTAACAGTTTTATGTTGTGGTTTTCTGTTCAAAAATGATGTGACACTGCAGATTTTTTTGTTTGTTTCAACTTTATGTTCCTCTGGTGTTCTTTTTGCCTGGTTAACAAGTTTCTCTTATTAAATTTTAGATGAGTCGTATTTTTTTACACATCTGCTTCACTTTCGTACCTATTTTGAGGACATGTTTCGCAAATCTTCGTTTGCATCTACGGCTCTTGTGCAACTGAAGCTAGATCCAGCGGTGTGGGTAATTCTGGGGTTGTTGCTGCCATCTGTTGATTTAGTGATGAACTGAAATGTGGGATTCTCTTCTAGCGGGATTTCAAAGTTCATTAGTTGGTTTTTATGTTTTTCTATGTATATCCTCTCCCATATGACGAGTTCACTATGTTTTTGTACGTATTTTAGTAATTCTGTGCTATCTTCAATTTCATGATTTTCAGACCAGAAATGAGCTGCTATTGCGGACTTATCAATATTTTTGTATCTTAAGTGCCTGAAGTGTTAAATTTCGATAAGTTTCTCTTAGTTTTTCCTATGTAGCTTTTATCACAGGTTTCACAGTTTATCTGATAAATTCCCGATTTCAAAGTTTTGGGGATTGAATTTTTTAGTGGCTTATTTAGCAAGTTCTTCAGACTGAATTTGTTTTGGGGTGCTACTTTTAAGTTTAGTCTTTTGAAGATTCGTTCAAATTTTCTAAAAGCCCATGGATGGTAGGTGAATTTTCTGTATTGCCAATTTGTGTTTTTAAGTGGTGTGAGAGTGGTATTTTTTGATATTATCTTGAGTTTTTCCTTTCTTTTCATCATGTTCCTTATGATGGCTGGGTTGAATCCATTTAATACCGCTATCTCTTTTATGTGTTGTTCTTTCAAAAACTCCTCCTTACTCAGTGGGATGTTGTATAGCCGGTGAATTAGACTTCTAAAGGCAGCTAGTTGATGTGAAACTGGGTTGTATTCATTTTTCTTTATGTAAATCTATGTGTGTGGGCTTCCTGTATATTCCAAAATCTACACCGTGACGATTTCTAGTTTTCTTGAGGTCCAAAAAGGGTAGGGTGTTCTCTCTTTCTACTTCCATTGTAAACTGGATATGATTATCTTGCAGGTTTCGTAATTTTAGAGAATCTTCTTTAAATTATTCTGGAATGATAGTGTTACCCAATTAGCGGTAGGCATGAGGGCAACAGCTGTGAGGAAACCAGAGGCGGCCGAGCCACGCCTCTCATCAGTCTCTGTCACCAACTGAGGGGGAAGATTAGAGGGAATGTCACTCGTCCCTGGACGTTTCTCTCCCCTTCTCCTATCATCTGGAATCTTCGCCTGGAAACTAGAGAAGCCGAGAAGACGGCGAGATGCCTATAAAAAGGGCTGCAGCAAGTCAGACAGTCAGTCAGTGCTTGACGTGCTAGTGAAGTAGCGCCGTGTTAGTGGAAGAGAAGACTGTGCGATGGAAGAATTTATGTAATTGTGTACGTGCATCGGAGTATTGTCCGTAATTACTAGTGTAAGTGAAATTGTAATGGACGAACTGGTGAATCGTAATTGTGTGCATTACGTAATTTTGTGTAATTGGCAAGTGTTCAACTGTAAGTCGGTGGAAATAAAGAACATTGTTGAGTTGGTGTAATTGGACTTTTTATTTCACGAGCCCACAAAGTCACAATAGCAAAATCATCAACATATCTCCGCTAAAATTTGTAAATCTGTGGGAAGGCCTTTACCATGTGTGTTTCAAAATAGTTCATGTATAGGTCTGCTAAGATAGGCGAAAGTGGGCTCCCCATAGAGAAGTGAAGTTGAGTGTAAACATAGTGACTCATAAAATCAAACTCAAAAAAGCAGTAAAATTGCTGCAGAATGGATGACATGAATTGTGAAGTCAACTCTCCTTATATAAATTGTCTTATAAGGTGCGTTCAAAAAGAAACGAGCCGTAGACATAATTACAGAAATGAGTACCTGTATGTTAGAAGTATTGGCCCTGGCTGTTGAGACACTTGTCCCACTGTGACACAAGGCGGTGAATGGCTCTCATAAAAGTCCCAGGGCTGCGATGTGAGTCAGTTCCACACATACAGCTGGATGTCATCCGAGGTGAATTGCTTGCCCCTCAGCCTTTTTAAGGGGACCAAAAATGGCATAATCACAGGGAGAGAGATCTAGACTTTATGGAGAGTGGCTGAGAAGCTCCCATTTGAATTTCTGCAGGAGTGCCACAACTGTGTTGGTTGCATGAGGCTTTGCATTTTATGGAGCAGAATGACCCCACGGGTGAGATTGCCTGGTCGTTTTGATTTGATCGTTTGGCAAAGGTTGGTTAAGGATTGCGAGTAACACTGGGCATTCACTGGGGGGCCATCTTGGTCAAAGAAGAACTTCAGCATAACTTTTCCTGCACTTGTGTGGATGGCCTTGGATTTTTTGGTGGTGGTGACCCTGGATGCTTCCACCAGGAGACTTCCACCTGGAGACTTTGTCGTTTTAATTCTGCTTTGAAGTGATAACACCATGACTCATCTCCAGCCACCACTTGTGCCAAGAACTCATTCCCTTCCCTAACATAGCGCTGCAGATGTCCAAGACAGTGGGCCATTCGACATACTTCCTGGTGGGGCACCCATTGGGCACACACTTTGCACAAGAGCAGTCATTCCTTCATGAGGGTTTTAACACTTCCAATGCTCAATCCAACCTCAGCGGCTATGGCTTTCACTGTCACTCAGCGGTCCTGGGTAATGAGTGCATCAACCAGCAGGATGATGTCATCGGTAATGTAGTGTGGTGCTCCTGACCGTGCATCAACAAATGACACCCGTCCTCCCCTGAAGAGCTTGTGCCACACCTTGACCTTTGCAAGGGACATGCAGTATTCGCCATACATTTGTGACATTCGTCGATGAATATCCGTTCCCCCTACTCCTTCCGCTGTCAGAAAATGAACAACACCTCTTTGCTCTTCTTTTGATGCCTACATTTTACTGTTTGCAATGTGACATTGGATGATTGATGCATGCTGCTGTTTGCTTTGTATATCATGTGAAGTGCACGCGTGTCCTCTAGCGACGGGCTGTGAACTTCCATGCTCTGGCTGGAACAACACTTCATTACACACGCTATGATATTACCATCCTGTCACTGATATGCGCATACCAGACTCCAGCTCGTTTCTTTTTTAATGCACCTTATATTCACGTTTATTGTATTACCAAGAAGAATTGGAGTAAGAAATTTTCAGATTTCCAAGTATTTTTATAATACAAAATTTGCATGTTATTTTTTAACATTTGCTGCACTTGAAAAAATTTTTACATTCTAAATTTCATATTATTGCAAAATGATTATAGTTTGCCATGGTACTTTTACAGTTTCAATTTCAAGAAGTTGACAAGTATGCATCTCTCTTTGGAACAGTGTAGATAGAGACAGCAATTATAATTGTAAGCAAATTAATAGGATTTATTGGTATAAGTTAAATTTCAGTTATTGTAATTGATCTTTTGTCTTATTTAGATTTTTCTGTTGCAGGCTTGTGATGCTTACATAAGCAAAACAAAATGTGAACTTCTAAAGAACACAAGTTCATCTACAGATGTGTTACCATCTCAGAATGAAGAAGCCTCCATTGACCTACAAGCTCCATCTATGAAATTTCTTTCCAAAGTTAAAAGCCAGGAAGAAAAAGATTCATCTTCTGCTGATGTTCAGAGTATTCCTGCTGATTC
The DNA here is from genome assembly GCA_030765055.1 of Mantis religiosa. Classification (NCBI taxonomy): domain Eukaryota; kingdom Metazoa; phylum Arthropoda; class Insecta; order Mantodea; family Mantidae; genus Mantis; species Mantis religiosa. The sequence goes on from CM060949.1 coordinate 23,541,923, forward strand.
AAAACTTACACAGAATAGGCTGATAGATGAAGAAAATATTGCTGAAGAAAGTAGTGAAAAAGAATTAACAGTGGAAAACGTGCATGAAGTATCAAAAGAAAGCACAATTTTGCATAATGAACTGCACGTGAAGCAGGAGACAGCTTTAAAAACAGATTCTGTGACTGAAAATAAAATTGAAAAAATGAAATTATTACACGATAGGACTAAACATTCATTAGGTACAGAAAACATAATGCAGTGGCTTCAAAATGTAAGTTCTTCGTATACTTCAGAAATAACCACTCCCAAAGCATCAGAGTCCAAGTTGTCTCAACCAGAACATCACTCTTCAAGTAAAGATGAAATAGAAACAGCATCCTTTGTACAGAGTAATGTAGGTAGTGCTAGCTCTATTAAAACTGTTACAGACAAATCATATAAAACTACCAGTTCTTCCCTTAGAAGCATTATAGGAAGCATAAGGGAAGCGTTAGAAAATGCTTCTTTACCTAAAAGTAGCATAAAGGATAATGTGCCAGACAAAAGTCTTTCCGAATCAGCTCTTTCAGAGAGGATCATAGAAAACGGTTCCTTGGCAAGGAGCATTGATGAAGATGTTCCTGCTGTAAATGATGTACAAAACACTTCGTCAATTAACAGTCCCAAAGAAGAAACTTCTGTTATTAAAAGTGCCTCATTCACAAATATAGAAACTGTATCTTTTGTTGAAAGTGCTTCAAATATATCAGTAGCTACAAGTGCAACAGAAAATGGTACCTCTGATAAACACATCACTTACCTTCATTTTAATAATACGTCCCTTGGTGCTTCAGATGCATCTTCAGTTCAAAGTGAAGTAGAGATTCATTCAAATAAAAGTATTGTGGAAGATGTATCATCAGTACCATCTTCATTAGAAGATGGAACCAAAGATGTGCCTTTACATGAAGGTGAAACAGCTTCTGCTGAAAGTGTTTCTCAAAAGACGTCTTCAGTTAAAGATGTAATAGAAGATTCCTTCGTAGAAAATGCAGGAGACCTCAGTGAAAATTCCATAGAAAGCCTCAGCACAGCAAGAAATGATGTAGAAAATATATCTTCAGTTAAAGACAGTTTTAATAAATTTAATCAAAATGTTTCTTGTTCAGAGAATACAGACATATTGTCTGAAGAAAAAGTGGTAGCTGAAGATTCTCCATTGCCTAATTTCAATTCCACTCCAACTAAAAGCTCTGCCTTTTTTAAACAGCCAAAAAAAGATATTTCAAGCGAAAGTAAGGATTCCGTAAAAAGCGGCATTCATGAGGACTTATTCATAGAAAAAGAATTGAATGATGTTTCAACTAAAAGTAAAGATTCTGTGAAAAGCAGCCTTCTTGAAGATCTGTCTATGGAAAAAGAACTGAATGATATTTCAGCTAAAAGTAAAGAATCCTTGAATAGTACAGAAAAAGAATTTAATAACCAGAGTGCTGCAGAACCAAAGACTTCAGAAATGGTGCTATCAGAAAGTGCCTTTCATAAATCAACTGAAGCTGTGGTTGGTGCACTGGGTATTGATGCTTATTTGATAAATAACTTTGATGCAAAAGACATTACAAATACTGAAAATTTAAATAAAAATGTAGAGCAGTTGGGTCAGCAAAAATTACAAGTCCTTCAAAACGTAGATAAGACTGCTGACAAATTCCTCCAACAAATCATAGATGAATCTCTTGCCTTACATAATATAAACAGAAGTAAAAAGAAGGATAATAAAATATTACTGGGTAAAAGTGAACGAGTAAAGGTCAACTTAAATGATATGACAAGAAGAGATGTAGCAAGTAAATTAGATGCAGTTGAAAAAATTACTGATTCCATATTTGAAAATCTTCTCAGGGATACATGTAGCAATTTAGCAGCAAAGAAATTAAGGAAGAATGCTGAAGATATCGAGTCAATTACAACAGGTAAGTGTAAGCAGGGTCTGTACTTTCTGGAAAATCAAAACATTTTAAATGCATTCACAGTTATAGAGCGATAGGTTCATAAGTCTTTCTATAGATATAAGTGTTCTTCTAAAACCTGTCGAATTGATATCTTGAAAACAATGTGTGAATATATACAAATATAATTTGTAACTCAAAAAAAACTTCACTTATCTTATAACAAATGATGACCATTTTCTTACAAATTGATAGGATCGTGATTTTGTGAATATCTTATTCACATCATCAGCTTGAACCATCAACAATCTTGTTGTTAACGCTACTGTCGCTAGATGCCACTGTTTATTTTAGTACTACCAACATCTGAAAATGAAACAATTTAAAAACAGAATCGACTGCCAGTATTTCAAAATATTTTGAAATACCGGCAGTCGAAGGTAGAAGTTTTTTTTAATATGTTGTTGAAAAATAGGGAAAAGTCATGTAAGCAATACATCAGGAATTTTTGTTAAGAGTTTGATTAAATGCATAAAAGCCTGCAACTTTCATCTGAAACTGTTTTTTATTAAACTGTTATTTTACAAAATGTTAAGAAGTTTCAAAAGAAATTAACTGTATTTAACTGTTTAGATCGATAGTCAACATGAAAAATTCAATGCCACGGCTGGGATTTGAACCACGGATCTACTGGTTTCCGTCCAGTCGCTCTTAACCATTGAGCTACCATGGCAAACTTGCCGTCATGACATTAAATTCTCCATGTGACTCAACATATTTCCCTGGTAAACCACTAGGGGCTCTCGCATATCCGAGATACACCATTTGTGGCGACTTACTATTGTAAGTCAATTTATTATTTATTAATTATTGCAAGAGCCCATAGTGATTTACCAGGGAAATATGTGAGTCAAATGGAGAATTTAGTCTCATGACGGCAAGTTGGCCATGGTAGCTCAATGGGTAAGAGCGACTGGATGGAAACCAGTAGATTCATGGTTCAAATTCCGGCCATGGCATTGACTTTTTCATGTTGACTCTATCAATCTAATACCTTAGCCTGTATATGAATAGCGTGAAGAAATGAATAATTTCCATCAATTAACTTAAATGTATTTAACTGTATTTGTATTTTGTAAAATTCAAACAAATCAAATCAAATTTAGTCTTTTAAGGTGTTAATACTTAGTTTTTTTCAGTTCTGAGGTTTCTTTAAGCTGGGTTATATGGAAATGATAGCTCTAATTTGGTAAACCTAGGGGGCCAAAGCATGTGAATGTGCCTAATGTGAGATGCGTTCAAGTTATAACACCATTTTTTTTTTTTTTTCAGGCCTGGGACCAGATAGGAACTTTTGGTTTTTTTAATACACGTGGACTATTTGTGAATGCGTAACAGATGGTAGCACTGTATAGTGCATGGAACTCTAGTGGCAGCGACGAGAGTTAGGACTGTTTTTGATACTTAAATGGCAATGTTTTCATTGCAAGAACAGCGTGTAATCGATGTTCCATTCATGCCGTCATCAAGCATCAACATCGCCTGACAATTTGCCACACGCGCAGTCTTGTGATCATCCGTCAGCATCCATGGCACCCATAGAGGACATGGAGGACACAGATACTTTTCGCATTCTCAGATCTTCATGCAGGATTGTGTGCACAGATTCCACGGAAATGCCAGTTTTGAAGACGGTGTCTATAATGCTCAATTGGCGATCCTCCGAAACAACATTCTCCACTCACTGGATCATGTCATCAGTCTCGGTGGTGAGAGGCCGTGACTGTCTTGGTTTGTCACACGATGTTCTGCCTTCATTGAACTGTCGCACCCAGGAACGCACATTAGACACATCCATGGTACCATCACCACATTCATGCAGGATTGTTTGCACAGATCCCACGGAAATGCCAATTTTGGAGGCGATGTCTGCAACTGTCTTGGTTTGTTGTCACACGATATTCTGTCTTCGTTGAACTGTCATACCCAGGAACGCACATTAGACGCATCCATGGTACCATCACCACATTCATGCAGGATTGTTTGCACAGATCCCACGGAAATGCCAATTTTGGAGGCGATGTCTGCAACTGTCTTGGTTTGTTGTCACACGATATTCTGTCTTCGTTGAACTGTCATACCCAGGAACGCACATTAGACGCATCCATGGTACCATCACCACGTGCGTCACTCAACTGGCGATGAATTTCAATAGATGTCCATGAAAATGGAGAAAACGAATGGTTACACACTGTTCTTGTAATGAAAACGTTGCCATTTTTAGTATCAAAAACAGTCCTAACTCTTGTTGCTGCCACTAGAGTTCTATGCACTGTAGAGTTTTGCCATCTCTTTCACACATTCACAAAGAGTCTACATATATTTTAAAGAAAAAACCAGAAGTTTCCTATCTGGTTCCAATCCTATAAAAAAAAAATAGGTGTTATAACTTGAACGCACCTTGTAGTGGTTAAGGAATAATGAGGGACTTTATATTTTCTGGTAAGATTAGTAAATATGAGGAGCTTAGCTAATAAATACATTTCAGGTCCCAGTGTATCATCTCCAGAAAGAAACAGTGTTGACGTCAGAAAACGAGTACAAGAGATTCTAGTGGAAACTTCACCATCTACTGCAAGAGAGAAAGCTAAGCTACAAGATTTCATGAGAACAACTTATGATATTTCACCACCAGAAGAAAACTCTGAACCAGGTAATTATTATTTCTTCAGAGATTGAATCAAAACTTAACAGATTTAAATATAACTGTTTGCCATTCAACACAAAACAAAGTTCAGTAATCATTTCTTTGAGGTATATTTTCCAAACAGAGAATTTAAATTTTGCAAAATGGTACAACATGAGAGACTCACCAAAGTTTGATATCCATTGCCATCTACTATTTTAGTTTCACTGGCAGCCATTGAAAGTGCCATGGCAATAACTCAGTGTAAAAAAGTATCAAATTTATAAGGTATATCCAAAAAGAAACGAACCGGAGACATAATTACAGAAACCAGAAGCTGTATGTTAGAAGTATTGGCCCTGGTTGTTGAGACACTTGTCTCACTATGACACAAGGCAGTGAATGGCTGTCTCATAAAAGTCCCAAGACTGCGATGTGAGCCAGTTCCACACGTACAGTTGGACGTCATCTGAGGTGAATCGTTTGCCCCTCAGAGGCTTTTTAAGGGGACCAAAAATGGCGTAATCACGGGGTGAGAGGTTTGAACTCTATGGGGGTTGGCCAAGAGCCTCCCATTTGAATTTCTGCAGGAATGCCGCAACTTTTGGACGAATGAGGCTTTGCATTATTGTGGAGCAGAATGACCGCACGGGTGAGATTGCCTGGTCGTTTTGATTTCATTGCTTGGCAAAGATTGGTCAAGGATTGCGAGTAACGCTGGGCATTCACTGTTGTTCCATGCTGCAGGAAGTGTATCAGAAGGGAGCCATCTTGTTCAAAGAACGTCAGCATAACTTTTTCTGCATTGTGTGGATGGCCTTTGCTTTTTTTAGTGGTAGTGACCCTGGATACTTCCACTGGAGACTTTGTCGTTTTGATTCTGATTTGAGGTGATAACACCATGACTCATCTCCAGCCACCACTTGTGCCAGGAACTCATTCCCTTCCCTAGCATAGCGCTGTAGATGACCAAGACAGTGGGCCATTGGACATGCTTCCTGGTGTGGTTGAAGACTATAGGCCTCCCATTGGGCACACACTTTGCACAAGAGCGGTCATTCCTTCATGATGGTGTGAACACTTCTGACGCTCAATCTCACCTCTGTTGCTATGCTTTCACTATCATTCGGCCGTTCTGGGTAATGAGTGCACCAAGCAGCTGGACGATGTCATCGGTAAAGCATTACGGTGCTTCAGACCGTGCATCATTGGCCATCCTCTCCTGAAGCACTTGTGCCTTGACCCTTGCAAGGGTCATACAGTGTTTGCCGTACACTGGTGACATTCGTTGATGAATGTCCATTCCCCCTATCCCTTCCGCTGTCAGAAAACAAACAACAGCTCTTTGCTCTTTTTTTGATGCCTCTATTTTACAGTTTGCAGTGCAACTGGCAGCGTTGGACAATTGATTCATGCTGCTGCTAGCTTTGTATAGTCACGTGATGTGCAAGCATGTCCTCTAGCGACGGGCTCTGAACTTCCACGCTCTGGTTGGAACAACACTTTGTTATACACACCACAATATTACCATCCTGTCACCAATTTGTGCATACCAGACTCCGGCTCATTTCTTTTTGAACACCCCTTATACTACAAATAGCACAAAGTAAGAACATATTTTGCATTGAAAACAAGATATGAAACTTTCCTGCCATAAGTTTATAATAAACGAATATATTCTAGATGCTCTCAGGCTTCAAGCCAGGTGTATAGATGATTAGCCATTGATGTTTCAAGAGCATACATCTTTCCCATCAGGTTGAATAAAGCAGTGAAAAATCCAATATATATATATACCAACTACCTCGGCAGCTGGCACAGACCTAGTAGAAAATTTAGAACGATTCAGTTATGTCGATGTCGACAGACCTTATAGAAAATGTGACTACTTAAGTGCAGTTCAGTCTGTCTAAATTTGTGCTTCTTCAACCGATTGATTTCCCATCTTAAGGCCAGTTTCCAAGAGGAACTGAACTGAAATCCAGCATCGTGGTTCAGTGTGCTCCTCTCGGAGGAAATGGCCAAAGACTCCTTAACTCTCCACTGCCAGTAACTGCTGCATTTTGCCAAGATGGTCGTCTCCCAAAAGTTGGCTCTATTAGTCCTTACCAAAGCAATGGTCCAGACTTTTCAGGTTTCAGTAAACAAATGGTTTTTCTGGTTTCAGTAAACAAATGGTCCCCATTCATGTTCTTTTATCCTAGTTGAGATATATGCTCGCAAAACATTGATGGCTAATCATCAATCACCTCGCTTGAAGCCCAAGAACATCTAGAATATATTTGCCAGCAAGAAAGTTTCGGATCTTATTTCATTTTAAATAAATAATTGGTAGAAAAGGTCATGTGACTTTTGGACTTGCTACATTTGAGGCTTATGTAGCAAAAAGAGGGACTTCATCCACCACATATCAAAACAAAAAATTGCTGCAGAATTATATTGCCCAAGTGTCGGATAATGATCACTCATTCACACACTGCCCACTGAGATTACTTGACTGCATGTGAGTACTTCTTTTGGCATTATATGAACACAGGGTCTATATGCCACCCATGTCTCCAGGATCTGCAACATTGTGTTATCAAGTACAAGGCTGGTTTACAGTAACTTTGGAATATTAAGTAAAACAACATAGATTTTGGTTCATACTACTCCAGGAACGAGAATGAAAGTAAGCATCAATAGCAAACAAAAAATTTATTTTATGTATTGCAATGTATTAGTTTGTATATTTTTTCACCTGCTTCCAATTTAGGCAACATAATGCAGATTAGCAAACATCAAAATTCAAGAGACTTTTCATTTTCCAAACATAGATCAATTACTATTTCTCATTCCTCCAGTTGTACCAAGCTTCATTCATATATTAATAATGTACATTAAATTAATTTATTGTTTTTATTCATTTTTACCAACTTTTTATTGCTTTTATTGTTATATTTATCACACTTATTGTGTGTTTCAAATGGGATGACATTTGTCCTTGAGTGCTACTGGACGAGCAACCAATTGGAGTCCTCCAGTGTTGTCGTATGACATTCCCCTATACCTTGTTTCACATAAGCTTCCCCGTATCTCTTAACGGTCATGTTACCTTATTACCTCTCATTGGCTGCTATTGTAGTATGGACTGTTGTGCGGTAAAAATTAGTTCGTTATTTAACATGGTGATATATCTTTATATGTTGGAAGAGAATTGTCAAATTTATATTTTCGTAACTGTTTGAATTAAATATATTATGCAACAGAGTTGATTTATCTGAAATGCATATTAATTCTTAAACAAAGTAAAGAGGAGGTTCCTGTGCTTTCAAGCGCACCTTTCAGATGACACGATAGCATGTGCCTTAGCGGTAATGGTGACATATTTGTTTATATGACTTTTATCACTGACCTTGTTTTGAGCTGGATTTGTCATACATTGCCATTCGAAGGTGTGCTGTTCCGAGTGCAAGAGACAAATTATTTTATTGGTCGATTATTGTGCATATACTTATTATATGTATAATGGCAGAGTCTACCGCCAGTTTTTCGCTGAAGCATCGCAAAGATAAAACCTTTACAAAGCGGCAAAAAAAAAAAAAAAAAAGAATTGTGGTGCATGTGTTTAATGCACTCACAGAGGAGAATCCGTCTTTGTCAGTGAGAGAAGTGAAACTACTGTGCTCTGAACTTACAGGTGAGTGTTAGGTCCATAGGAACATCGCGTCGTGAAATTAAGACAACAGGAAAACTTACCACATCAGGCAAAAGAGGAATAAACAAAAGCGCATGCTCAGAGGATGCCAGGAGTTCATGAAAAGTGCTGTGCATTGTCATGTGCATAGATTTTTCTTTAGAAAAGTACTCCCTAACATAAATAAAATTTTGTGTGCTGTAAATGAAGATGCAGATTTACCAAATTTAAGCAGATCTAGTCTGTATAGATTGCTTATACAGCTGGGGTTTGTGAATGGGAAAAAGGGGGCAAGAAAAATGTGCCAAGAGACAGGGGCGATATTGCTGTGTGGCGAAGACGTTCTTTAAGGACAGTCAGACTTTACCAGGATACAAATTGCAAAATATACTACCTTGACGAGACTTGGGTGAATGAAGGACACATGAAAAGTAAAGTATGGTGTGACACGACTTTTAAGACTGAAAGACAAGCATTTTTGCAAGGTATGTGTGCTGGTTTAAAAAATCCCAGTGGAAAGGGCCAAAGGCCTTTCATTATAAACTTGTTTCAGTTTCATTGCTCATTCATTCAGTTTCAACTTACTCAGTTTCATTATAAACTTGTATTTTTGCATGCCTTCATATTCTTATTTGTATGATTTTATCTATCTTCCCGGCAATTATAATGGCGTTTACTGCAGGTTTAACCCTTTCACCGATATGGACGTCATATGACGTCCAAGTTAAAGTGCCCCAAACCGATATGGACGTGTATAGACGTCCTGCGCATACATGCATTTAATGCTCATTTAACGCCAATTATTTTAATCTTGCTGTTTTACAATAAATTTAAATTAGTTCTATAAGGAATGTAAACGTATCCTTAAAGGTTTCTTTTTGAATTGTACACCTCCAAACCTGGATAAACACCCAAGGGCGCATCTGCAGATTTACACCAAATAATATTGGTTTCCTTGCGAACTTCTTTTTCGCAACACACTACACATTTTCGAAATGGTTACAAGTTTTTTGGGTGTGGGTGGTATACTTTTAGGAAAGTGTTTTCTCTCAAGTATGAGGGATGATGTGGTGAATTTTGCTACCCCCTAGTATAAAGAGGCCTCGGATTATTATAATACTCAATTAGGTTACGAGCTCTTTATACGCGCAAGTACAGGTAGATGAATGTCTTTTACAGCTCTGAAAATTACTAAACAACTGTGCATAGTTACATCCAGTGGTATAAAAATCCTTTTTTTTTTTTTACCATTTAACTGTTTTCCGTAAAGAGGGATAGCTGGTAATAGCTGATCCGTATCACCCTATTTGACCCGCCATTTCCCCAAACAATGGAGTAGATAACATGCCAGCTGTAGACCAGTACACGTCACTGCTACGTATGTCCTAAAGATCTCCTTCATAATCGCACAACAAATCTTCCAGATTTTCTACAGTAATATCAGAAGCCTGTACACATCATACGCAAGCTAATTTATTTGCTACATTACCGGGATAAGCCATGGTTAACATTGAAATTTAACAATTTCAAATGTACCATACATTTAGCTCTTTATAGCTACAAGTAATCACTCTGAACACAGACAGAGTATAAATATCTAAAATACTGAGCGAAAACTGCTGCATAAGGCTACTAGAAACCTTGGTTGAGAAACACTGTAATAACAGTTGCTGACAGAGAGTTTTCATTCCAGTGTGTGAGCGTGTGACGCAACATATTCTCGTCATATTATCGCTTGGCATAGCATAAATAAACTAAACTTGAACCTGAGAAGTTTCTTGCGTAGCTATACATACATACTATGGCTCGTATACACACAAAACAAAATGATTCACATATTAGGCGCGTTCGGCACAAAGAATGGCTTTTGCTACAGTGAAACAAAGTAGTGAAATTTCAACAATTTATTAATGTAGTCTCTACTTTATTGTTACTGTAGATTTATGCTGCCTTTAATGAGTTTTAAACCAGTTTTTGTTTCGTTTAAATAACTTAATAAATACGGAAGATACGGAATTGTATTTATGATGCATTTTTACAGCATTTAACAATTTAAATGTCCTGCTCTGTTTATTGGGTATCCGTTTCCGGCCCCTGAAGGGTTTAAATGGCCATCGGCGAAGCGGTTAAATGTGATGGGAAGACACCGCCTATGGCCTATGGTGCGAAAGCATTAGCCAATTACGGTGAGGGAGAAGGTAGTTGCAGGTGGAGTGATACATGTCAGCGGGACAAGGTTATATGAAACAGAGATTAAGTGGTGTGTGACGATTGCCAACCTAATCAATCTCTAATAAATACTATTCATGCTAAGACAAAATTCAGATTTTGTAAAAACTAATCCATGAAGAAGGTAGAGAGTAATTAATGTATCTAACATAACCACAAAACCCCATATTTTTAGCTCAAATAGTTTTCCTAATACAAATAAATAAAACACTATTATATTATAACAATGCATTGTGACGTAAGCATTGCAATAGATATCATTATTGGTTAGCATATATGCATGTACGTATATTTTGTAATTACTCAGAACTGAAACGTAAACCTTTGACATGGTGAGATAAAAGAATTACTTTGAATAAGCCAAGGTGTTTGTTAAATTCGAGCAAGAACATACACTTCCTGCTGGCTTGTAGAATGGTGCATCGGCAGAGCGTGACTTGTCACACTATATGTTTGTTTATGAATCGTACGTAATCTCTATTTACTCTAGAGAGTTCAAAGCAGTATTATTCAGTTCTTCCGTTTAAAAACCAGGGAAAGTGTATCAGCTGGATCAGCTTGCAATTGAAATGAGACATGAGGTATTATAAACCACCTTCCCAGAACAATCCAATTGAGTTAATGTGGGCTCAAATTATGTTACTAACAGAAATACTTTTAAACTGACTGACGCTGAACAACTTATTCACCAAGAAATTGACAAGGTTGCACAAGACTGGGAAAACCTAATGAGACATGCAGATAAACTACAAGAACATTCAAAGTATGAAATTGAAAGAAGCGTAGAGACAGTGATGCACAACTTAGCACAAAAGTGAATCGAGAAGATATTGACACAGTTTGACTCACACTGTTTTTTTACAGGACATGTTTCAAGAGCTTTTTCTCTCATCAGCTGGAACTCGACTAGTGCAAATTGTAGTGGTTTCCTCTTTGACAAGTGCATCATGCCATCTATCGATAATGGAGAAAGAGGAAACCACTACAATTTGCACTAGTCAAGTTCCAGCTGATGAGAGCAAAAGCTCTTGAAACATGTCCTGTAGAAAAAACAGTGTGAGTGAAGCAGTGTGTCAATATCTTCTCGATTCACTTTTGTGCTAGAAAAACATTGCTTTTGGAAAGAAATACTACGTGACGAGATTTTGGAGCCTGTCATCATAAACTTACAACACTCAGACGATGAAGACAGTGACAATGACGAATTGTCTCTTAACGGAAGTGACATTCATAGCTATATGGATGCGCCGTTGGCAGTTTCGTTGGATTAGAAAAATATATATTTCGTAAACTATAATTATTTTTTATACTATATATTTAAAACATGTGTAATATACGAATATCCATGTTGCAATTGTGATTTGAACAACTGCATTATTATAAAGCTTTGGAAAAATCAGTCTAGCGCCAAGAAGACTGGCAAGTGTGCGAGAGAGAGGGAAATATAAAAAGAGTGGGGGTAATGAGGTGGCAATGCTGAAGGCTCTTAAACGAATCTGGTTCGCAACAATCCAGAACTCTTCCCATTTGAAACACATAGTAGTACCATGTTTTATGTTGAATATAAAAAAACTATAGATAACTCCTTTGCTAGAAAAATGAACAGTTGGTGAAACTGAGGGAGTTACAGCATGTTTGCTAGAATATCTAGCAACTAGAGAATACTGTAGTGACTGATGTCACAGATATCTTGAATACTTTCTTCATTGAATATGCGAAATCCAGGAACGAGAACAAGAAAGTTAAAATTTGACCCATTCTTCTTCCCCATTCCAGAGACTTAGAAAAACTTTCTCCTAATCATAAAAGCTTGCATTATAAATACATATATTTCAACTTGCCTTTCTTGTTATAGTGTCCATTTTTATTTATTGTGAGCCTTAACTCCTGATATGCTGGGTTAACCATAGATTACATGTGTGCCAAGTGATAACATATGACATTTATTTTTAATATAAAAAGCTATTTTAAAAACAGCAAAACAGCAATAAAGGTTGAAGTAATGAGTTGGTATTCAAACACAACATCACTTAAAATATCCTTACTTGAACAATTGTTTCGGAGACCGGCTCGTCCCCATCATCAGCAACTATCCAACTGGTTGGATCCGTGGTTTCTTGAAGTGAGCTGGTTGTTTGAGGTGACATCTATTGATTGTGAGATGAACTTCCAAAGAGAGTTTTCAGGCGGCAATTCGAAATTCTCTTTGGAAGTTCATCTCACAATCAACAGATGTCACCTCAAACAACCAGCTCACTTCAAGAAACCACGGATCCAACCAGTTGGATAGTTGCTGATGATGGGGACGAGCCGGTCTCCGAAACAATTGTTCAAGTAAGGATATTTTAAGTGATGTTGTGTTTGAATACCAACTCATTACTTCAATTGTTATATACATCACTGTTTCTAACCTTTTGCTTCAAATAATAGCAATAAAGGTTTTTGTTCTGTTTTTTAAAGAGAGTCATCCTGTTGAAGGATGATGTACATATATTCAATATTTCTATGTTTTTTATGGACTTATATCCCTTTCTGTGAACTTGAAGTTGTAGAAAGAAACCAACTCCACTGTCCAGCTTTTGATCAGTATATCAAAGTATTGGAATGCAAGAGGCCAATTGACTTTATCTCTGTCCAGCTTTTATAAAATTGAGTATTTTTCCCCATCTAAACTTAAAAACATCAGTAATTAAATTACTGAAAACCAAAATAAACTTTTATTTCCAATTTTTAAATAAAAAACTATTATAAGTAGATATATAAAGATGAAAATTAGAATCAGAACTGAAAACTTCAATGCCATAGCCAGAATTTGAATTTTTCTGTTCTCATTCTACCTTTCATTATTGTAGCTCAGTGTTGTAGCTGTGCGTAAAGCAGAAGATCCGTGGTTCAAATCCTGGCTATGGCATTGAAGTTTTCAGTTCTGATTTTACCTTTCATAGTTTGCCTACACATGGTTTGTTTCAAATTCCAACTCTATAATTTATCAATACACAACTGTTTCTAATATCTCTGTTCAGATCTAATGCAAGTTGAATAGCTTTGTAAAAGACAAATCTAAAATGAAATATAATGGAAAGAACAGTGGATAAGATTTTCAAAACAGTTTCATATTATTGCATAGAAAAGTTTCTAAGAAAAAGTGCACTTATATTTAGGTAAATTAGTACTGAAGATGAGCATTACCTACTCTGCATAAATTTAAAAAGCACTAGATTTTTATGAAGCTACAGAAATTCAGCAACTCATGTGCTTCATTTCAAGAATGGTGTTACAACTTATGTTATTGATGAGAAATGTGTTTCAAATGGGATGATGTTTGTCCTTGAATGCTACTAGGTGAGCAATCAATCAGTCCTGCGGTGTTGTCATATTGCATTCCCCCTAAGTGGTGTGTAACGAGTGCCAATTGAATTCATCTCTAATAAATACTATTCGTGCTAAGACAAAAATACGGATTTTACAAAAAGTGGTCCATGAGAAAGGTAGAGTGTAATGTGTCTTAACATAACCATAAAATTCCCGTATTTTTAGCTCAAGTAGTTTCCCTAAAACAAATAAAGTACCAATAGATTATAATAATGCATCGCGACATAAGCACTGTAATGAATATCATTATTGATTGGCATGTATGTGTGTACGTACATTTTTAATTACTGGGAATTGAAATGTAAACATTTGACATGACGTGATAAAATAATTACTTTGATTAAGCCAAGGCATTTGTTAAATTGAAGAGAAAGCAAATAGTATACTTCCTGCTGGCCTTTAGATTGCTGCATTGGCAGAATGTGAGTCGTCACATTATATGTTTGTTTATGAATAGTTCATAATCTTTATTTACTCTAGAGATTTCAAAGCAGTATTATTCAGTTGTACTTCCATTCAAAAACCAGAGAAATGTGATCAACTGATCAACTTGCAATTGAACTGAGACTGCAGGTAATCTGCTTTCCCCCTTACCACTGCCAGTACAATCCAAGTGAGTTAATGTGGACACAAATTATGTAGCAATCAGAAATGATACTTTTAAACTGACGCTAACGACTTATTCACGAGCAATTACATAAAAAATGAAGCTAGTTGCAGTGAAGCAACAAATGCTGCACAAATATAATTATTTGTAACAGAAACTTCACTTATCTTAAAAGAAAATTATGTAAATTTTCTTATTATTAATTGAGATTGCAATTTCGTGAATTATCAACCACAGCTTCAGTCTCAAACAATCTCGCTGTCAACATTACGACCATTAGATTACTAGATTATGGTAGTACTGACAGAAACGTAGTGAGCTCTAGTGATCTTAACGTTGACAACGAGATTGTTTGAGACTGAAGATGTGAATCATTATTCATGAAATCGCAATCTCAATTAATAATAAGAAAATTTACATCGTTTTCTTTAAAGATAAGTAAGTTTCTGTTACAGATAATTATATTTGTGTATTATTCACTAGGAAATTGACAAGGTAACTCAAGACTAGGAAAACTGTGAGACATGCAGAAAAACTACAAGACGACTTTTAAAAAGAAATAGCATGCGACAAGATTTTGGAACCTGTCATGAATTTGCAGTACTTGGATAATGAAAACAATGACAATGACAAATTATCTCTTGACGTAAATGACATTCACAGCTACATGGATGAGCCACTGGCAGCTCCGTTGGATTAGAAAATTAGGTAATTCATAAACTATAATTACAATTAAGCGTTTAAACTTTTGAATAAATACAAATGACCGCCTCGGTAGCATAAATGGTAGCATCTCTACTTCATGTTCAAGAGGTCCCGAGTTCAAATCTCGGTCAGGGTGAGTTACCTGGATATGGTTTTTTCCGGTTTTTTTCCTTATCCTAAAAGATTAATGTGGGGTAACTCTAAGCTCCATGGACCCTGGGCCCATTTGAGCATCATTTCACCCATTCCATTCATCGTCCGATATGACTTAAAGTTAAAGGACTTAAATTACAACAAGAAGAAAAAAATGCAAATATCCATGTTGCAATTGTGATTTCAACAACTGCATTATTATACATGTTTGGGTTCCTGTACGTTTAGCGCCAAGGAGACTCACGTGGTGTAGGTAGTCTACGAGAGAGAGGGAAATATGAAAAGTCGGGGTAACAAGGTGGCAATGCTAAGCGGGCTAACGCATGTGATATGCGGCAGTCCAGAACTCTTCCCATTTGAAACACATAATAAATCTATGATAGCCCTGCTAAATTGATACAGGATGGATTATACAGTGAAGCATCTCTCTCTCTTCTATAGATGAAAACTTTCATCTCTGGTGAATTGCTAGAAGTGGTATGTGATATGGAAGGTAAATTGCTCAGTATGTTCATGCACGTGCCCATTAACACTGTAAACAGAGTAGCTTATGCAGTGAGTGCTGCATGAAATGAACAGAAGTCCCATATGTTGCTGCATGTGAGCCTATATGCAGGTTGTTCATGTGTACCCCCTACTGTAGTTGATGATTCCCGAGTCCAAATGCATGGTACTTTTTGAAAAAAGTGCTTTATCACTAACGAAACAGAAAACAAATCTCAAGAGTGTATCAATCATAATGAAACATTTTATATAACTGAAGCAGCTTAGACTAATTTTAATTATTCCCTAAATGTCATAGGAACATTTTATACAAAACTAGTAGTAACTGTGTATTCGCTAAAGATGGAAACGTCTTGCTACATTGTCATGCCTTATCAGCTTTATGCAGTTTCTATAAACTATTCTTATGGAAGTTTATTAATATAAACGTATGCAGAAACTAGTTTCAATACACATTTTGTTGTAAGGGGTCAGATAAATGTTATGTTTCACGCTTATGGGCTGTGGTCTAGAACTTTTTGAGTGAACCGACGTTTCGCCCCAGGAACTACGTCTAGCACCGACTTCTGACTTCCACAGTAGATGGATCAACACCCTGATGATGATAATAGGCATAGTTCCTGGCAAAATGTTGGTTCACTTAAGAACTTCCAGACCACAGCCCATAAGCCCAGAACATAACATTTATCTTCAAGACGCCAGCTGTGAAAGCCTCAGTTTATATATCAGTGGTCAGATGTTTCTTCTTTGTATGATGTGATTTCAAAAAGTGTTGTACACTGAATTTGTTCTTGGAGCCAGAGTAATGTGTTCTTGATTCAAAAATTCTTCAAAGAACACGTTACTATATGCGCACGATAAGTTGAGCGCTGGATTTACAGTGTGGTGTGGGCAGAAGGGAAGAAGCAAGAGCTAACACTCTTTTGTTTCTACAGTGTGATCAACCTTGAAAAACAAAATTCAGAAAAATAGCGAAGATATGCGCCGAAATTGTGTGAGATATGTGGACAAATAGTAAATTTAACTTGATCTGATAAATTGTATATTTATATACCTACTATTTATATAACATAAAAATAGAAAATAAATATTATGACAGTTATAAATACTCATTCACTTTGTGATTCCTCTAGTCTGGTGCATCACATTCTTTGCTAGTATCCTCTGATGTTTTGACAATTCCTTCAATAGCATTTTCTATCTCCCAATATTTCACTTCCAGCTCTTGGAATTTCTTGCAATGCACTGCGGTTACGGAAGATAATGCTTCTATAGCAAGTTTCCGCAGATTTGGAACCGACATATCACCAGTAACGTTGCATCCTCTGAAAACATTCCTTAGTTTTGCCCATGCCAGCTCAATTGCATTCAGATCAGTTATATGGAGGTAGATGAATAATAATGTGTCCCCTTTCGAGAGCCATAACATCCACAACATACCTTTGGTGTAAACTGGTTAGCTAATTAACCTCAAAATTGATCAAAACGAAATATGGCAGACATGCTAGAGCTTAGCATATTAGCCACTAGATGTCAGTATGTAGCAAATTTCAAGTTTCAAAGTTGTCTGTGTTTGTGGAGTTAGACGAAACTTACCAAATGAGGACTTGGAACCCAAGCACTCAACTTATCACGTGCATACTGTACATTCCAACCTTATGCCAACATGCACAAGAAAGAGATGGACGATCATCCAACTAATACAGGGAGGAGATGTAGTGAGCATCTCAACATCCCCAGTCAGAAAGTTGGCTTTCTAGACCAGAATTTGCTACCTATCATAGCTCCTCAATTTTCTCACGATGCTGAGGAACCAAAGCACAATGCTCTTGCTGACTACGCCATGGCACAGGATTTAAAAGTTATGTATCTATGTAAAATCAATTTTGTTGAGATTGTGTGCAAATAACTTTGGATCAGACTTCTATCACAATTTTCATCCTTAGTCGTAAGTGCATTTTTCTAGAACTCGTGCCATTTCACAATGTCTCGATGTGATGGGATATATCGACAGTTGTACTGACTTCTGAAAGCTTGCTTGGTCGCTGTTAGACTAAACATTTTGGCATCTGTACGACATGCTGAGTATCACTGTTGTGCCATTACGGCCATTTTGTTTTGTTTTCTTTGCATGATAGCATTGTCATGCCACTGAAATATCTCTTATTTCTTAACTCCCAACCTTTCCACTTATACACTACCGAAAATTTCTCAGAGATAGGTTCATTAACTTCATAAATATAATGTTTTACTTTTCTGGCATCTCAAACAGATCAGCCTGTAGATTTACAGGGAAATTTTTTTCAAAACTTTTGACTTTCCCAAAACTGGTTCCAAAAATATTGATGTAAGTACTGTACGTTATAAGTAGGGCCCATAAATTGTTAACCTAAAAATTCTCTAACACTGAGACATAAAATGCCCTTAAAATATGAAAAAATGCACCTAAAATGTAAAAAAATTACCTAACAAAAATTAAAAATTTCTTTCATAATGTGACTTTGCGGGTTCGTGGAATCAAAGGTCCAAGTCGCAGAAATTCAAATCGTTCTTTCTTTCCATAGAGATACGCTTCATACACCTCTGACAACACTTACGCAATCTTCCAGTCTGTCTGCACACTGCTCACGGCTTTCTGCCAAGAACAACTGACTAACTTGTCCAATGCATCACTTATATACAAATTTTGCAGTATCTAGAGATTTCCCGACGATTAGCGAAGAATCAGTCTTTCAAGGCGGCAGGAGAGCGGGGTCCAGTAATTTCTGGTTACGCCAAGGCACCACACGACACTAATAAATTAATGACTGTCACAGACAAATAATGAATATATGGTTTGAATAACCACATTTTAAAATTAACTTTTGTAGTAAATAATGCAATTATTGCTACTAAATGATAAATTCAAAGTTCATCAGGTCATTTTCAATTTTATAAAATACATGTTTCCGCCAAACTCTAAAACATACTGTTTCAAATGGAATGCAGTTGACTGTTTTTTGTTTCGGCCTTTCAATTCAACA
The DNA here is from genome assembly GCA_030765055.1 of Mantis religiosa. Lineage (NCBI taxonomy): Eukaryota > Metazoa > Arthropoda > Insecta > Mantodea > Mantidae > Mantis > Mantis religiosa. The sequence continues at coordinate 23,560,788 of CM060949.1, forward strand.
ACGCAACAAATTTACACACTTCACAAACTAATATACTCTCCTTATTGTGACATTTCTAGCTCCTGAAGTCCTGACTGATGCAATCCACATGTATTGCATGATGTAATCAGCGATTCCTCAAATTGATGCATCATAAATTCACCAGCACTGTTAGGACGATGACATGTGTTAATTACGTGTTTAGCACACTTACAAAGTTATTATTTCATAAAAGATTATGATATAAATGAGTCTTTAATCACAGATTATTTATATATAAAAAAAAGCTCATGGGTCAGAATCAGGTCGGCCACGGGAACCGAACCCAGGCATCCTGAATGTGGGCTACAGATGAAAATGCCCAATAAATTTGTGAAAAAGAAAGAAAAGACCGAAAAATGCATCTAAATGTTAAAAAAGACTATTATAAAATGTGGAAAAAATGCATTTTGCTGACCTATAAAACCATATATATCTAACGTGTATGTTGCAGAATACACTTAATTTCCAATAAGCATCGTGTGTGACTACTCAGAAAAAATATGTCTTTTCATCAAAATTCAGGCCCTAGTTATAAAAAAGGTCTTAAAAAACAATTAAAATACTGTTATGTAGTGGTAAGTTGTTATTTGTCATGGTCATACAACTGACCATCACATGGCGATCTGCTTCTTAAAAATCTTATCACTTCAGTATCCCATTTGTGCCCAGAAAATGTAATAAGACTATTTCTGCAAATATTTATTTCAATTAATATAAAGCAGATAGAAGAACAAGCGTTTGTAAGAATAATTTTCTAAAGAATGGAAAACAATAATGTGAATATTATAAGGTGCGTTGAAACAGAAACGAGCCGGAGACATAATTACAGAAACCAGTACCTGTATGTTAGAAGTATTGACCCTGGCTGTTGAGACACTTGTCTCACTGTGACAAGGCGATGAATAGCTGTCTCATAAAAGTCCCGGGGCTGTGATGTGAATCAGTTCTGCACGTACAGCTGGACGTTGTCACCCGAGGTGAATCGTTTGCTCCTCAGAGCCTTTCTAAGGGGGCCAAAAATTGTGTAATCACAGGGAGAGAGGTCTGAACTTTATGGAGGGTGGTCGAGAACCTCCCATTTGAATTTCTGCAGGAGTGCCACAACTGTGTTGGCCATGAGGCTTTGCATTGTCAGGGAGCAGACTGACCCCAAGGTTGAGATTGCCTGATTGTTTTGATTTGATTGCTTGGGGAGGGTTGGTCAAGGATTGTAACACTGGGCATTCACTGTTGTCCCGTGCTGCAGGAAGTGTATCAGAAGGGGTCCATTTTGGTCAAAGAAGAACATCAGCATAACCTTTCCTGCACATGTGTGGATGGCCTTGGGTTTTTTGGTGGTGGTGACGACCCCGGATGCTTCCACTGGAGACTTTGTCGTTTTGATTCTGGTTTAAAGTGATGACACCATGACTCATCTCCAGCTACCATTGTGCCAGGAACTCATTCCCTTCCCTAGCATAGTGCTACAGATGATCAAGACAGTGGGCCATTCGACATGCTTCCTGGTGTGGTTGAAGACTGTGGGGCACCCATTGGGCACACACTTTGTGCAAGAGTAGTCATTCCTTCATGATGGTGTGAACACTTCTGACACTCAATCCAACCTCAGCAGCTATGGCTTTCATTGTCACTCGGCGGTAATGAGTGCATAAACCAGCTGGACGATGTCCTCAGTAATGCACTGTGGTGCTCCAGACCATGCATCATCGGCTAACAACAGTCCTCCCCTGAAGCGTTTGTGCCATGCCTTTACCCTTGCAAGGGACATGCAGTGTTTGCCATACACATTCATCGATGAATGTCCGTTCCCCATACTACTTCCGCCTCCATTTCACTGTTTGCAATGCAACTGGCAGCATTGGACAGTTGATGCATGCTGCTGCTAGCTTAGTATAGTCACGTGACATCCGCGCGTGCCCTCTAGAGATGGGCTGTGAACTTTCACACTCTGGTCGGAACAACACTTCATTACACATGCCACGATATTACCATCCTGTCACCGTTTTGCGCATGCCGGACTCCGGCTCGTTTCTTTTTAAATGTCCCTTATACTTATCTTATTTTCATTGAATTTTTGTAACCTTTCTTTTTTTTTTTCATAGAAATAGAATAAAATAAAGAGTAAAAAAATCGTAACCCAATTTAGGCTTGTAACAGCATGAATGTCTCCCCTTTATGTGGTTCCAACTTTCATACTGTAGTTAATTTCATAAGTTGGTAGCATACCATTACTCTGTTGTACAACTGTATAGTACTCCTTTCATCCCAGTAATAGGTCGTCTTGTGCATGAAATCATGTTGTAAGGAATAGCTTTTACATAGAAGAAGAGAGTAAGTAATTTAAGCTACAAGCTGAATTATGACAGTATCTGACAGAAAATTATGTGTATGTAGTAGTGTTTACTTGGCAGTTTACATAAGATACCTAAAACGTGAGTGTTAACTGGTTTCTCACATGTTCAGAAGTTCTGATTTTAAGGATATACAATTTGAAAAAAATTATACTTTTTAGATATTATCTCCTTTAAAATAGTCCCCTTGCCAATGCCAACATCACTCCTGGAATAATTTTCATTGTTGAGAACAGTGCTATAGGTCTACTTCTATCAGACTGTTGATCAGTGTAATTCTTTTATTTTCACTGCTTCTAGAGACCTGAAGTAGACTTGATATTTTGGGAAACAAAAAGTCACAGTGGACCAGATCGAGTGAGTGTGGTGGATGTTCCAATACAGGGATCTTAGGCTTACCAGAAAATGCATTGTAGTATGCCAATGGCTTGAATTCTCAAGCAATGATCTTTCCTAACAAACATTTGTGTTGTTCAAGTTTGGCCAGGTCATGGATCATATTGTCGTAGCCCATTGTTGATTGAGGCGGTGCGGATGACTAGTTCAGAGAGACAGGTATAGCAGTGTGTAGATAAAAGCTTGCCAAAATGGTGGGGGGGTAGGAGACTGATTTCTCGTGAGTTTGTCTTTGTTCTAGTCGCATCTTGATTGTTTGAGAAGATTCCGGAATGTAAGTAATCTATAAAAAGAGAGCCAGCCCGCCCGCCACAGTGAGTCAGTCGGTAACTGGACGCGTGCGCGTGTACAGCTGTGATAGTGAACTTTGTTTGTGGTCGATGACCTTGCATGTTGTATTGTGTATGTAATGTAATACTGGACTGTCAGTTTGATTTCTACGGAAATAAAGAGCAATTTTTGGTGTTTGTAACCTGGACTTTTAATTTCATGAACCCATAAAGTCACAATATTCAATCACCCCTCATGCTTCTTTGAATTTTTTGAGCCGTACAGGAACTTGAGTGTGTAATTAGCACTTATTTGTGTAACAAGGGCCATGCCATGGCCGAGCGTTTACACCGCTTGACTCTCAGCAAGATAATTCAGGTTTGATCCCAGGCAACCACATGGCACTAAGGCGGGGTTCCTCTGGGATCTCCAGTTCCGCCACCATCTCATTCCACCAGTGTCCATCTTCATTCCATGTATCATCAGTCATCGTCTGCTGTGCCAAATACAGTAAAAGCAGGCATTAAACATTACACATTCATTCCTTTTTTTTTGTAATTTACGTCCTCCAATGTTTGTCATATCGGATGATGAATGGAATGAGTGAAATGCTCAAATGAGCCCAGGGTCCATAGAGCTTAGAGTTACTGAACATTTGTCTTTCAGGATAAGTGAAAACCCAGGAAAAAACCTTATCCAGGTAACTCAACCTGACCGAGATTTAAACTCGGGACTTCTTGAACATGAGGCAGACACCCTACCACCATGCTACTGAGGCAGGCTTCATTCATTTTGTGTAACAAATTTAAAGTTTCTGTAGTCTATTCTCCACATTTTACATATTCTCAATGGAATTGAGACTCAAGGTTTTTAGAGCAGCTGCTACAGCAATATTGTTTGGTTTCACATCAGCATGAGTTGGAGAATGGCTTTGCTCATACATAAACTCCATGTATAACCCTCTTACAAAGCTATGTATTAGACGTGGCATATGACGTAATGTTGTCCAGTAGTTTATGGTCGAGTCCACTTGTTTATTTACAAGAAAAAGGGTGTCAGGTTAGTCATCTGTCATCTAGCCTGCTAGCATTATCAGCAATCTGCTGGTGAAAGCAGAGATCTTACCCCCACTATTGATTTGCTTGATGTCACTCGCACACATCCAAGCTAGGTCATGCACTACATCTAAAAAATACATCTGTATCTTATAGAAGGTGTTGGAAACGTTGCCCACCATCAACTGAACATTTTATCAGGGGAACACAATTAAATTGGGCCACTGTAATGTCTCTGATTCCATTTCTAATATTTTGTTTTAGTTCTTCCACTGTATGAGGATTTGTCTTGTAAACTTTGTCTTTCAGATTACCTCACAAGTATCTTAGGAGAACAAGAGGGCCATGCACCAGCACTAATCACTCTATCTTCAAATACTTTCCTCATTTTTCGAGGGTGGTCTGAAAAATTTCCCACCTCAACATGAAAATGGCAGCACCATAAATAAAAGCTGGTGAATGTCATTAATTAATCTGTTGACAGTTACTCACCAAAGTTTCAGCTTTTTTGGACACTCAGTTGTTACGTAACTAGTCATTTGAATGAGTTGATGCAAGTGTTTTTATGAAAATGGAAAAATCAAGTATCGAGCTGTCATTAAATATTTGTTTTTGAACAGCAGTACGCCTACACAAATCAAAGATGTGTTGGATTCTGTGTATGGGGACTCTACACCATTTATCACAGTGAAATTTTGGGCAGCTGAATTTAAATGTGGCCATAAGAGCTTGGGAGACGATGAACGTTCAGGATGTCCAAAAGCTGCAACTACCAACGAAAACATAGCCAAAGTTCACCAAATGGTGCTAGACGACCGCCAAATTAAAGTGAGAGAGATAGCAGAGGCTATGAACATGTGAAAAGAACGTGTTTGTCACATATTAAATCAACATTTAGACATGAGAAAGCTGTCCACACATTGGGTGTCGCATTTGCTAACGTTAGACCAAACACGTGTTCAAATGAACATTTCCAACGCTTTGGCGCAGTTTAGAGGCAATAAATCTGAGTTTTGGCGCCTTTAATTATTGTAGATGAAACTTGGATACATCATTATGTGCCTGAAACAAAAATACAGTCCAAACAGTGGACTGCAAAGGGGGAACACGCTCCAAAACAAGTAAAAATTGTTTTTCGGCTGGGAAAGTGATGGCGAAAGGTTTTTTTTTTTGGGGGGGGGGGTGATAGTCATGGAATTATTTTAATCGATTATCTTCAAAAAGTAAAAACCATTACAGGAGCATACTACACATCATTACTTGACAAGCTGAAGGCAGAACTTCCAGACAAACAGCCACATTTGCAGAAAAAGAAAATCCTGTTTCACCAAGACAACGCACCGTCTCATGCCTCAGCAGTTGCAATGGCGAAAATCCACTAATTACGGTTTGAACTGCTTGACTCACTAGATCTAGCCTAAAGTGACTTCTTTTTGTTCCCTCATCTGAAAACTGCGCTCAGAGGACAGAGATTTTTGTCAAATGAAAGAGGCAATCACCTTCGTGCACAATTATTTTGCAGAGAAAAACGCTGAGTACTATTTGGATGGGTTACAGAGATGGGAGCATCACTGGGAGAAATGTGTAGAGTTACAAGGAGACTATGTTGAAAAACGCCGAGTACCATTTGGATGGGTTACAGAGATGAGAGCATCGCTGGGAGAAGTGTGTAGATGTACAAGGAGACTATGTTGAAAAATAAATAAAAAAAATTCTGAAAAAATATCTTGTATCTTTATTAGGTGGGATACTTTTCAGACCACCCCCGTACTTACATGGTTTTAGTTTTAATAATTTGGCTGCTCTATATGCAGAAGACTCTGAAATTCCCACCTGTTTTACTAATTTTGGGATGGATATAGCTGGTGAACGTTCAAAACAAGTGCCTATGTCATCTAGCTTTTCTTTTATTAATGCTGTATGTTTACGCTTTCGTTTTCTGTTTGCCACCGAACCAGTGGTTCTGAAATAAACTAATCATTGAAGATGTGAAAAGTGGTTTACTCCAAATGGTGCATTATATCTACCTCTAACTTGTTTGAAGGTATGTGTTAACTTTTGTCATGAAGCAGTGTTCATCAAATAATGCCAAGTTTGTATCAGTAACCAAATAAAAATGAAAGTTATTAATATTTGTTATAACATAAACCTTGGAAGATAAGGTGTCTAAACAAATAAATGCAATGAAATGAAAAGGCTTTTTAGAAGCAAGATGTGGCAGTGCATGACAAAGATGAACATGAAATTAGCTTCACTTTTAACAATGCTTTTATTTATAACTATTTAAAGAAATATAGGTTTAGAATATTGATATTCTGGCATGACCTGAATTAACTTCAGTGTTTTAATTCTCTATGGAATGCTCCTTCTGCTTTATTGTGGCTCTAAGGGAAACCAAAATGTGTCTAAGCCCTTAGAAGTCTGCACCATTATCTGTAGAATGCAGTTGAACTAACCTGTCTTATTAAACTTTTAAAGCGACTAATATGTAATTTAACTTGGGCAAGTGCATTAGCTTTCACTGTCAAGCCTAAAATTTTGCTTCTCTCTTTTAAGACCATATTGAATACTTTATAAGCAGAGGAAACATTTGTTTCTATTTACATTTTATATTTCAGGTTTTTCGTAATTTGAAATCAATGTGGATGTGCTATCTTTTTAAGGGTGTGTGTGTAGTGTTTAACGCCCGCTTTTACTACATTCGGCACCGCAGGCGATGACACTGATGATACATGAGATGAAGATGGAGCACCGGTGGAATGAGATGGCGGGGGAAACCGGAGATCCCGCCTCAGTGCCGTGTTGTCCACCACAAATCTCACTTTGCGGTTGCCTGGGATCGAACCTGGGCCGCCTTGGTGAGGCTATCTTTTTAAGCAAAGTGTGTAATCATAGAGTAAAAGTACTCTTTTAGTTAATATCACACAGTCCCAAATGTTTGTTTAGTGTATCAAGGATAACGTGGTCACATTCTGTATTCAAAGCACCATTGTGTAAGTGTGTTTTCATTTAAGTTAAAAATATTTTTGATTGAATGGCTTGTGTTTTTAGAAGAGGTGGTAAATATACAGAATAAGTGAAGTAAAAATTTGCTACTTCTAAAGTCCAGTTTATTATTTTGAAATATTGTTTGTGATTTAATAAATTTCATGAAAGTGGTTTTGTCCACCGAAGTATATCCTGATTGTCATTTAGGATGTTGCAAAGTCAACAGTGTACAAAGATAAACCAAAAAGAATAGATTAACTAAAGTTGACAGTGATAACTATCGGGTTGTCTCATAAATTCGTTCGCATCTTGTTACGTGTTTACGACTAAGAACTCCTGAGAACACTGCATGCCCCCATTACTTTTACGTCAAAGAAGTTGCCTAACAATATGGGGTTTGTTTACAAATACAATAACTGAAAAGAATGCTATGAACACAAACCACAGCGACCTCACGGCCAAAGGTAAATAGGTCAACTTATGTAAGAATTGGTAACCAAACTTCAGTACCAGTTTGTGGATGCAACAGTGTGGCGTTGTAACTTGTGAATGTTAATATGGAGGACAAGAAGGAACATTTTCGACATTTAATGCTGTTTTATTACTATAAAGGTAAAACAGCCTCACAAACTCAACGGAAAATTTGTGCTGTTTACAGAGAAGATGCAGTGACGAATCGGGCATGTCAAAAATGGTTTACTCGATTTCGAGCTGGGAACTTCTCTGTGAAAGACAAACCTCGTTCTGGACGACCTGTGGTTACGGATGAGGAAAGGATAAAGGACATGATTACGAACAACCCCAGAATAACAACTCGGGAGGTAGGTCAGGAGCTAAACTTATCTCATGCAACTGTAGCCAGGCACCAAAAGAAACTTGGTTACGTAAATCTTCGGGATGTATGGGTTCCGCACAAACTGAGTGAACAAAATTTAGTTCAGTGCGTTTCCATCTGTGACGCATTGCTAAGACGCAATGAAACTGCCCCTTTTCTGAAACACCTGGTTACAGGAGACGAAAAGTGGATTGTGTACAACAACATCCGAAAGAGAAAGTCATGGCGTAAGAAAGGGGAACCACCACTCTCAATTCCTAAACCAGAGCTTCATCCTGAGAAGATTATGTTGTGCATTTGGTGGGACTGGAAAGGAATTATTTATTACGAATTTCTTCCTCCTAGGAAGAAATACTGTTCTCAGTTGGATCGTCTGAAGGTTGCCCTACAAGAGAAAAGGCCAGAGTTAGCATCTAATGGTGGAGTCGTCTTTCATCAAGACAATGCCAAACCACACACTTCTATGGTAACTCGTCAGAAATTACGGGATTTCGACTGGGATGTGTTACCTCACCCGCCTTATTCTCCATCATTGCCCCATCCGACTTCATTTATTCCGATCCCTGCAAAACTTCCTTAATGGCAAACGCCTTACTTCCTTGGAGGATTGCAGACTCGCCGTAGAAGAGTTCGTCAAACAGGAAACTGCAAGATTTTGGAAAAATGGTATTGATAAGCTTCCTGAGAAATGGAGATATGTTATTGATAATAATGGTGCATACTGCACAAAATAAAGTTTGTTTTGAAAATTTCATTGCCTTGTTTACTTTCGATGACCTTGCGTATGTAAACAGGTTACCCCTACATAATTAGGCAACTTCGTTGTGATACGGGCATGCAGTGCAGGTGTTCTTTGTCGTAAACACGTAACAAGAATCAAACGAATTTATGAGACAAACCAATACTTCCCAGACGTTTTGTCTACAAGTGTGGCAGACATCATCAGTGGAAGTAGCAAGGCCAAAGTACTTGGTGGAGGTTTCAACAGCAATTGTGCTGGTAGCCAAGAGCTAAGAGCGAGTACAAGTTGCCTGGATGCTCCCAGATGGTGGGTAGAATGCCACGGTACGTATCCGCTATGCAGATTTACCCGTGCAGTCAGATAGATAATGTCAGTATTTGCAAGCTTTGTGTTCAGTGTATGATGGAGGTAGATGGTCTCTGTTGGTGCTTCTGGTGCTGGGATGTGCATCCAAAGTTTGGAAGCCAGCACCCAATACTGCTTCACTAGGAGCAGCCTGCTTGCAGGGTTCGTCCAGTAGGGGCGGAGCCAGAAGTGAGAGACCAAATGGAAGTAGGTAAGGGTTGTATATGCTTTGACCGCATGGTGCAGGCACTTCTGGCAGTGTTCACCCTTCCAGCCGTGTTCGGAAGCAATGTGGCCTGGCCTATGTGCTGGTAGCCCCATATGCTGCAGAATTCATATTGATGGCTGGAGGGTTGGTCTGCTATGATTGGCCCAGGTGGGCGGTAGGCTGAACTTCGTGTCAAAGGAGTATTGCGATCTGCTGGCATCTGATTGGCTCGAATGGAGTTCTTGACTTTGACTTTTGTCAGTGCTGTTTGTCATATCTTTTCACTTTAAGGCCTTCCTCTTTGCAATTAATATTGTTTTTAAGCTTCTGTATTTCAATGGCTTCACGGAATAATTGAGAATAGTAATTAGATGTTGATGCAGAATATTATTTTCATATTGGATGATGTGTTCCCCTTCTTTGAGTGTGGTATGGTTTGCAATTGCTGATTTTTCTCATACACTCCCACTGTGGATAGAGAATCTTTGGGGTCTTTGGCTGATCGGACCATGTTGCAGATTTGTTTTGTGGGCTTGAAGATGGGGTTAATGTTGTGGCATTTTGAGTAGTTTCCCAATGCGGTCTGTAACTGATCTGATGTACAGCAATAAAGCCTTGCCCTTTTCTATTGTTTATAGCTGTTTGTGTGATGGTGGTACATCTCTTAGGGTGTAATGCTCTGTTGATTTCATGCATTGTACAGCTATTTGATTGAAGTGCTTATCTAAATGTTGAAATTCTTTATGCAGATATTGTGGTTCAGATATACATGTAGTTTGGTCTGCCAGAGTTTTAATTATGGCACTTTTGTTTTGGACGGTGATTGTGAAGGTAGCACTTCATATGGGTCAGTTTTTGGTATACTCTGTGGCCTAGAGTACCATCCTCCTTCCTATTTACTATGATGTCCAAAAAGGAGCCCAGTAAACCACAGCCCACAAGCCTGGATTATGCTGTATCTAGTATAATTCTTGTTTAATTTTCTAAAACTGTTCATGTTACCATCTTACTGCCAGCAGTGATTGAAAATGTTCAACAAGAATTCGTGCTTTAATTTAGCACTACCAGTTTGTAAATTAAAGATTGAATACCTCACTAAATAATTTCATTAGTTATTAAATTTTGGAGAAAAGTGTTAAACTAGTCAACAGTAGAATAGTATCCAAAACAAGATTGCAATCCTCATTTTTTCCAAAGTTGACTTTTACTTGAAAGAACGTGCTTGAGACAGGCACAGATATTGAATGTATTATTAAATTTTCGCTTCACTGTGGTGTTCCAATACAGTTAAATCTCGATATATTGAATGTATTGTTCCAGTGTCCCCTGGAATTTGCAATATCTCCGCCATGTCCCAAGTACCTTCTACCAAAATGAGAGTTACAACCTTGTTCTGGGCCACTATTTAATTAAACTGTTCCCATAGCAACCAATTTGAATAAATACCTTTCACAAGAACAATGAAAAAAATGCTACCATTTAGCTAATTATAGTTTTATTTGCATCATTCTTTATTTATGAAGGACTCTGCATCTATATTCTCAAATGCAATGTGATCAGATATTGTGAAACAAAATTTCTTACTGCGTTTGGTTATGATTTTAGGTTCACCATACAAAATGCTGCTGGATGGAAACAGAACAACAGACTCTACAGAAGAAACAGAAATTGAAAAAGTAAGTTGGGATCTCTAGTTTATTTTTGTTTTACTGCTTATCCGTAGCACTTAGAGGAGATATTATATTCTATCCAAAAATTTGATAAGGAGATTTCACTGAAACACACATTTTGAGATACCCTGGAACCACCAAAAAACTTGTTAAAAAATTGTTTGTGTATACTACAATAATATATAATTGCAACAAACTTCACTTATCTTAGATAGTCAACATGAAAAATTCAATGCCATGGCCAGGATTTGAACCACGGATCTCCTGGTTTCTGTCCAATCGCTCTAACACATTGAACTACAATGGCCAATATGCCGTCCTGACATTAAATTCTCCATTTGACTAGTATATTCCCCGGTAAACCACTAGGGGCTCTCGCATTCGAGATACACCGTTTGTGGTGACACTGTCGTAAGTACTTGAGTCCCAGGCTTCATCATTTAACTATTATTATTATTATTATTATTATTATTATTATTATTATTATTATTATTATTATTATTATTATTATTATTATTATTATTATTATTATTATTATTATTATTATTATTATTATTATTATTATTATTATTATTCATTTTATGTTAGTTAATTGATGGAAATTAATCACTAGCCATATATAGGCTAAGGTTTTTTACTCTATCTAACCTATATATGGCTAGTGTGGAGAAATGATTAATTTCCATCAATTAACTAAAATAATAAAGAGTTAAATGGAGTGTAATTTCTTCTTTCTAATGGAGATCTATTTAAAAACAGTTTTAATTTAAAATCAATTGATTTAAAAAAAAAAAAAAAAACACAGATTGCTTGCATCATCAGTCCATCAATAAACTTCATAGTCAAAGATTCTGGTTACCTGTTCTTATGTTTTTTCAGTATTACCAAAATCTGAAAACAAAACAAACCTAAAAACAGAATCAACTGCTGGTATTTCAAAATTAATTACACTACGTTTATTTTTTTTAAATAAATATCTTTACCCAAACCATTAAATCTATTGATCCATTTAATTGTTTTAATAATTTAACTTCAGGATTTATTTCATGGTTAAATGACCAAAAATGATCTGTTATGGCCGATTTATCAGGTTGTTTATACTTAATTATTATTATTATTATTATTATTATTATTATTATTATTATTATTATTATTATTATTATTATTATTATTATTATTATTTTAGATGCTATGTATGTGTCTTTTATTACCATAATTAAAGTTCGTGAATGCTGTATCTCATTGTAAATACCATGTTCATTATTTTATTTTATTCCTTATCATTGTATATATTATTGTAAATATTTTTTGATATTGTCTATTGCTATACTTAGCTTAACGACAATAAAATCTTATCTTAATGTTACAAAAATGTTCTTTTGTTTCACCATTTTCTTAAGATAAGTGAAGTTTTTTGTTACCAATATTTATATTTGTGTAATTGTGCTTCACTGTCTCTACACTTCTTTCAATTTTTATACTTTTGAAGGTTGTTTATGTTGTCATCGTTACTGCTGTTAGATAATAGATTATTTTTGTATGTATTACCAAGCTTTGAAAGTTGTTGTTTGCTAATGCTCCGGATCTTGGACTTCATCCATTCTCTCCATCTGGCATCCCAATAATGTTAGTTGTGTGTGAAGATGTATTTTTGGAATTGCTCTGCATAATAGTAAATGCTCTTTGCCCGTACGAGGGTCACTAGGAAAGTTTTGAGATGTGGCCAACTGGAACGCAAGAAGTGAAGAATTTTTGCATCGTAAGTAACTCCCCTCCTTTGCAAGTGAACTCAACCAGTTCTGTTTTAATCACCCCACTCGTTAGGGAGAGAAGTGTTGGAATTGGAAAGAAGAGATGTTTGGGCAATGATTTTGTATGACCAGAAAAGTGGTTTGGATGAATCACAGTGTCTTGAATGCCTGTCTGTTCCATTTGGGGACTGTGCGCCATCACGTGCAACAGTGTTTCGCTGGTTTGCAGAATTTAAACAGGGCCAGACCTCGCTTGAAGATGAGGGGTGCAATGGGAGGCCAGCCACAGCTGTCACTGAAGAAACCATTGATGCTGTGGGGAAGATGATTAAGGAAGATGTGCATGTGACCTACAGTGACATTGAGTGTGCCATTGGTATTAGTTCGCCAAGTGTTTCAAACATTTTACACCAACACAGGAAGGTTGCATCACATTGGGTACCCCACAACTTAAGATTTGCCCAGAAGCAGACGCGTATGGAGTGGTGCCAAGACATGCTCCATAATTATGTAGAAAATGAAGCTAGCTACAGTGAAGCAATGAATATTATACAAATATAACAATTTGTAACAAAAGCTTCACTTAACTTAAGAAAATCGTGTTAATTCTTCTTTCTAATTGATATCGATTTCACGAACTCTTTGCTGCATCTTCAGTCAAGGAAAACCATAGGAGAAAGTTAGTTTTCTCCTGTGGTTTTCCTTGACTGAAGATGCGGACAAGAGTTCGTAAAATCGATATCAATTAGAAGAATTGACACCATTTTCTTAAGTTAAGTGAAGCTTTTGTTACATATTGTTATATTTGTATAACATGCTCCATAAATTTAACAATGGTGATCCTAGAAGGGTGTCTGACATAGTTACTGGTGATGAAACGTGGATCAATTGGATTCCAAAACCAAGTGCCAGTTGTCTGTGTGGTTGTTTCCTGACAAAGCAGCACCAATGAAAGTCAAGAGGTCAAGAAGTGTTGGAAAGTAAATGGTGGAAACATTTTTCTCACCAAATGTACATGTGGCCACGATTCCTTTGGAAAATCAGCGGATATTCACAGCGAGATGGTACATAGATGTTTGTCTTCCAGAAGTGTTCCAGAAAATAATGGAGAGATGACCCAAAACTGTCCTGCAGAGACATGACAATGCATCTGCCCACTCAGCGAACTTCACAACTGAATTCATTGAAGACAGTCCTGTCAAATTTCTTAGCCATCCACTCTACAATCCTGGCATGGCACTGTGCACCATATGGTGAAGGAGAAACTTTGTGGACGTCGATTTCCATCCTCTGAAAATGCTATGGATGCTTACAGAGAGCAGCTAAGTGTAGTGCTAGAAGTAAAGTGCGCCAGTGCTTCCAGGATTGCTTCAGAAGGATGAGACTTGTGTGAAGTTTAAGGAAGAATACTTCAAAAAAATGTAATAGTTGAAATAAAATTTTGCAAGCCCAGAGCTCCATGTCTCAAAACTTTCCTAGTGACCCTTGTAATTGAATTGGAAGTTCACAAAGGGTGCACTGTGGGATATTATATATATTTATCTTCTGAAGGTCTGTGACTAAGCAGGTATGACCAGTAGTTAGTCAAAATATTGCCACTAATTTTCTTTGTGGGTAATCAGGAATGTTTGTATTCCAGAGTGATACTTCATTTTTATCTATACTTGCAGTTTTAAACTCTTCTTGTTGAAATGCTTTCATTTTATTACTAAATTGTAATTTGGCAGAGTGGAATTACTTTTTTTTTATGCCTGCTTGAAATGTGCCTTTTTCTGCTAGTATGTCAGCTTGTTCATTTCCAGCTAATCCTATACGTACTGGAATCTATTGTAGTACTATTTGTTCACCTAAGTATCAATAGCTTGGAAAGTGAAACAAATTTATTGACAGAGTCAATTGATGGTATTTCAAAATTCAGCACAAGATTTCTAGTTTTTGAAATAAATATTTTCTCCCAAATCATTACATCTATTGGTCCATGGAATTACTTTAATAATATACCTTCTGGATTTATTTCATGATCTAATTTCCAAAAATGATCTGCCACGGCTGATTTATCAATCTGTTTATAACACATATAGGCTTTCACGGCCAGCGTTTGTTCAGTAGAAGATTCTGGGCTGTAAGGCCGTGGTCCACTGGGCTTCCTCAACTCTCTCCCAGACGTTTCGCTCGCAGCTGGGAGTGAAACTTCTGGAAGAGAGTTGAGGAAGCTGATGCGGGAATCGGTGGGTACAATCCTGGTTCAGGAAAAAGGCGTTTAGCGTCGTTGGGACGGGGAGAGGTGTTCGAGGTGAGGATCCTTTTGATGTAGGATGCAATCACGGAAAAGCAGATTATGTTCCGGACTAGTGGGTTGTTCTCCGTTGTAGGTAAGGGTGAGCATAAGTATACTCTGTCTCAGGGTCCAGCATTTAAGTTGAAATAACAATGCTTCCTTGTTGATTTCTCTCACCAGTTTATTGATATAACATTTATATCGCTCCCTATCACACTTGCTCGCCACCCGTCAGTATCACGCTTTTATTCAAGCTACCCACATTTCACTGTCCTGCATCTAATTTAATTTTTCTCTGCACGGTCCCATCACTTTACACATTCACACGCCAAAATGCCCCAAGATGAAGTGTTGCAGCTTTCCTCGTCTTTTCGCACACTTGCCATCCGCGGGCTTATCTATCTCCATCTCTTTTCTAGTTCATGAATGTTTCGCCCGTATCACGTGATGTATAGCAATTTTGATTGGAGGTTTGTTTTCCTTATATTTAATCTGATTGGTCTTTCACCCCCTCATATATCTAAACAGCAATTCAGTTTTGCCCCACCGGGGTTTGACCCTTGGGGTCATGGTAGGACACATTCTGACTTTTTCCCACGTTTCTCGACCATCTTGCATTCATAAGGGGAACTTTGCCCTCTTGTCTCCCTTTCTCACGCGTTTAGTGTTCCTTTGCTTAGGTGACAAATTCCTTAATTTATATAGTTTTATTTTTCCTCACTTATAGCATCGGAAACCTACGGTTTCTGCCTCAAAGCTCAGTGGACCATGGCCTTACAGCCCGAAATCTTCTACTGAATCTGTTTATACCTAATATTTCTAAAATATTCCTTCATTCTGGTTTCTAAATCAAATCTGTTGTCACAGAAGGCAAAAGGTCTCCATAAACAGCATCCAATTTCACTTTTATCTCCTTGTAAGTTTTTGCATCTAAAAGTAAAAAGCAATTTGCTGTACTTTTTCCATTTTAGCAAAAACACGTTGAACAACATGTAATGTCTGTAAAATCCAAACTAACATATGAATCAACACCAAATGACAGTACATGACGATAACACAAACTTACCTTAGCAACACAATATATTTTGAAACACTGGTACTTGTTGAACTGCCCTGCTAATTAAATCTGTCATATGCAGGGAATTAGGTAGTGAATCATTCTAATTTTTAAATAACATTTTGTTAAATTTGAGCCTATGGAAAATGAGACAGGTATTTTTACTGTTGACTACTTATACTAAAAAAACATTCCAGCTGAATTTGTATTATAAATGTGACAATGGTCCCATGTGAGAATGAAAGAAGTTATCTGGATGTAAAGCACCCTGGATAGATGAAACTAGAAGAATAAATGGTAAATCTTTGTTACACTGTATACTTTGTACACACAGGTGGATCTAGGAGCTAGATTAAGAGCCGGCAGAGAGTTAGAGGGCTTAGATAATGAGTCATTTACCCAAGAATGGTTTGATGACGACTTTGGACTTAACCACACAAGGAGAGAAGCAGAAGAACTACGACTTCAGCAGCTTCAAATAGAGCAAGAGGTAACAATTCATAATAATCATCACCAAGGCCTAGATTTTGATCATATAAAACTAAAATTTATTTAATTAAAATTAGTGTACAGAAAATTATAAATTAATTTATTCAGAGTTGGGTCAGAATAACGGCAGATAATTTTAAGGCATAATTCAGGGATTCTGTTTCAGTATTTTCTTACAAGGAATGTACTAGAGGATAGTAATATTTTTCAAATTTCACATCAGACTAGATAAAACAGATCCTGGTTATCCCACAGCATTGGAATACAACAGTCGCTCTGAAAGTTTTGAGAAACTTTCATCTCATTTCCTCATAAATGAACAGAAACAGGCATGTATGCATTGGTGCCAGGAAATGATAGAAAAATTTTATGAGAGAAGATCCAAAAACGGTGGCAAAAGTTGAATATAATGCTAGCCGTAAATCTGGATCTTCCCAGCAGACAATCCTCACAACAGAAGTGAGGCGAGCGACAAGATGATTTAATGTACTTAACATCAATTTCTTTATTCTCTGTTAACATGTTTTGGGATCTTCAGAACGCATCTGATTGATGCCTGTTGTTTGCATTCTAGTGGTTCTCTACAGGTTGTTTTGAAATGACACTAAGTTTATAACTTAACTAGTTCAAATTTCGGTGTCGCAGCTTCGAAATTCTCTTAGGTATAATTATATGCATTATTTTGTGATTAGGCAGCACAGGAATCATTGGTGTGCAAACCTCAAAAGTTGTTATTGGGACACACCGGCCACGAAAACAAAAGTATTGCTCCTCGCTGTCAGGTAATGGAGTAAAGGAGAGTTACTTGTGAAAAAGTTGATAATGACTCAGACAGTTCCAAGGTCACTCTTTTTGCTATGATCTTAATTGTACAGTGCTTTCAACCAGTTACTGAAAAATCAACAGCTTCCTTTTCAGCTACAAATGCTTTATTTAGTATTATTAAACACAGTGAAATAAAATGTTTGTCTCATTGCATAAGGCATTTAGTTTTAACTTTATCTACAATTCTTTGATATTCATCTCATTCTTTTTATCATTTAATGCTTCCATCCTCAATCTCACTAACATTAACTTCCCTCTAAAAGGTTTAAGTTGCATATGTCCACGAGTTTATTTGACGTCATTGACTGTTATAACAAAATGTTGGAACATCTTAAACATCCATAAACAAATAACTAAAAAATAGCTTCTTTACTGCGACTTCAAAAGCTAAACCAATTCTTAATAGTAGCAAGATACCGTGGAGTATGTCAGTATGTTTACAAACAGCTACAGCACACAACTCGGTTTTTTTTTAATTCACGTCCTCCAACGTTAAGTCATATCAGACGAATGAAATGGGTGAAATGATGCTCAAATGAGTCCGGGGTCCATGGAGCTTAGAGTTAACAGACATTCATCTATCTGGATAAGGGAAAACCCCAGAAAAACCTTATCCAAGTAACTCACCTTAACCAAGATTCAAACTTGGGATCTCTTGAACGTGAGGCAGACATGCTACCATCTACGCTACCGAGCCAGGGTTACAGCACACGACACGGTGTCACCTACCTACAAACTTTGATAACATGAGGCACATGGCGTTGTTCCTGTAATTGCCTGATCCACACTCATTCTGGAGCGTACTTGGTGATGATAAATCAAAATTCATTAACTATCGTTTTTGTTTCATGTGTCCAATTCTGGTGCATAACTGCTCGGTTTGATTAGTGTAATGTTTGGTTTGATGTTGTCCAAAAATGGTATGAATATGCACAGTTGTCCTTTTGTATTTTAAGCATCTCGTATGTTCCTTTAATCTAGATCAGAGTAATTGATTTTGTAAATTCAGCTTTTTTGTCTTGTGGTATAGTGTCTTTTAATCCATTACAAAATAATTTCTCTATGCTAAATTTGTTCTGTGGGCCTAGGCTAATGTTGTATTTCATGAAAATCTTCATAAATTTGTAAAAAAAAAAATTGGATAATCTGTGAATTTCTTAAACTTGTTTTTCTTTTTGAATGAGATTTGTGGTATCTTTCATATATTTTTGTTGTTTAAATGTT
Source organism: Mantis religiosa (assembly GCA_030765055.1). Lineage (NCBI taxonomy): Eukaryota > Metazoa > Arthropoda > Insecta > Mantodea > Mantidae > Mantis > Mantis religiosa. The sequence continues at coordinate 23,579,293 of CM060949.1, forward strand.
GTAATTTTGTCGTTGTTTGTTACTCTGTTGAAACTGTTGTACATTTCACAATCACATGATGCCACTGTTATAGACAACCACCACAACACAGGACAGGCAGTTAAGTTCTGAAGATGGGAACACATGTTCCCGAAACATGTTAAAAAATGCTAATAAAGAAAGTAATGTTAGTGTAAGAGTACTGACTCATCTTAAGTAAATTCCGTCTTAACACATCACCGTTTCTAGCTTCTTAAATATATAAACAAGATGATTTGTTCTTCTCAACTATTGACCATATTGTGACAGTTCCATTTGAGCGACAAAAGATTGTCATGCCACACAATATACTACAAAATGTCTGCCACATGAACAGAGCATCCAGAAACTGCGTGAAATTGTATTGCATTATGACAATACCTCTCCCCGTACTGCACAAGCAGTGTGTAGGAGCCAGGACTCAAATACTTGTCCCATCCTCCCTAAGTACAGATCTGGATCCATGCAGTTTTTCTATTCCCCAAAATAAAACAAACTTTGAGGTCAACAATTTGAAACATCTGGAATGCAGTAGTTGTTCTCAAAGAATATATTTGCACTGTGTTCAAAGAAAAATGTCATTCAGCATTTGAGAAATGGTTTGAAAGGATGAGACATATGGAAAGCAATGGAAAATAATTTAAAAACTGTATTGATCAAAACTAAATTTTTTAAGTTTTATTATATTCATTCTCAAAAAATTTCAGAGTGACCCTTGTATTGCTTCCAATATTTTTTGTTTTCAGTTTTCTTGGCATTTTGGAATAATGCTTGTGTACTATTTTTAACAGTATTTATATATCACTAACCTAAACCCTGCTTTTTATTATTTAATTAATAAGGCATTTCATCACATATAAGCAGCACTTTCTGACTTTGGGTTCCCACAAGAGACAGACGTAAGTAGAAAATATCAACTATCAGAGCAAACCTAAGTGCTCCATTTACTGGGAGGTCTTGGCAAGCCTAGAATTTGTAACTCTTTCTTTATTACTTTCTCTGATACATATTTACAGTAAGTAGAGGAAATCTTGTATTTCACCCAAAAATTTGATACAAACACTCCTTTGGAATTTTAGTTAATTGATGGAAATTAATCATTTCTTTACACTAGCCGTATATGGGCTAAGGTTTTTGATAGATAGAGTCAACATGAAAAATTCAATGCCACGGCCAGGGTTTGAACCATGGATCTCCTGGTTTCCGTCCAGTCGCTCTAACCCATTGAGCTTCCATGGCCAACGTGCCATCCTGACAAGTACTTACGACAGTAAGTCGCCACAAACTGTGTATTTTGAATGCAAGAGCCCCTAGTGGTCTACCGGGGAAAATACGAGTCAAATGGAGAATTAAATGTCAGGACGGCATGTTGGGCATGGTAGCTCAATGGGTTAGAGCGACTGGATGGAAACCAGGAGATCTGTGGTTCAAATCCTGGCCGTGGCATTGAATTTTTCATGTTGGCTCAATCAAAAGCCTTAGCCTATATACGGTTAGTATGAAGAAATTATTAATTTTCAACTAAAATAATAAGAGTTAAATGATGAAGCCTGGGATTCAAGTACTTACGATAGTAAGTCGGCACAAACGGTGTATCTCGAATGTGAGAGCCCCTAGTGGTCTACCGGGGAAATATACGAGTCAAATGGAGAATTTAATGTCAGGACGGCATGTTGGCCATGGTAGCTCAATGGGTTAGAGCGACTGGACGGAAACCAGGAGATCCGTGGTTCAAATCCTGGCCGTGGCATTGAATTTTTCATGTTGACTCTATCAAAAACTTCTTTGGAAATTCACTTTGGAGGTTTCCTAAACCCCCCAAAAAATCATTTTTGCTAAAAGGGCAATTTTTTTTCGAAAATGGCTAACAGTTTTTGTTCAAATACGGTGTTTAAGGGGTTTGCATGAAAAATGTATATTTGTATTGGTCATCCATTCAATGCAAAACATCGCACGTTTGAATCCCAGTAACTGCAAACAAATGTGCCTATAATAAATTAGGGGTGGGGGAGTAATGTAATGGTGTGATGGCATTAGATGCAGTTGTATGGATTTTTAAAAAGCTCCAATTGCATTAAAAAAATATTTTTATATTATACGTGTGTTTTGTTGTTGAAGGTTATTATAACATAAAATTAAAGGGGAAAAAAGCTGTTAAAAGAAATTAACAAAACATTTTTGTTTAAAATGTGCTATGCCAGGCAGTAAGGAGGTTATGCTTCATGTATTTCGCTGAGAAAGGCAAACATTTTTCTTTTGCAGCAATTTATTTTTCTTCTTTTTTTTTCAGATACAATTGAACCGCTGGCTTCAGAACTTATTGCTCTTTTTCCACGCTTTTCCGCAGATCCAGCAACTGGAGCAAGCACAGGAACAGCAGCTACCATATTTCTACATCAGGGAGATACCAAACAAACCTCCACCACCATATACTCCACCAGGCCAGACACCAAGAAGTCCAAGTTCCACTTCCACTTCACCTGCAGCGGCCGTGCCTTGTGTATCAAAAGAGCAGTCATCTCACTTTATTCCATCTTCAGCCGAAGAAGTCTGTTCTATTGCTGCAAGTTTAATTGACCACCTGTATAACACTGTACAAGCAAATGGCAATCTGGACTTGGCGGAACCTCCATCTGGCTACTTCAATGAAGATAAAGGTAACCATGAAAGCCATTTGACCAAGACACAGATTCTCTGCAAGAGAATCTACAAAAAACTAATGTTTGATTTAATTAAAGAGTTAATCAATGAAGTGTATCATTTTAATGAAAAGAAGAAGAAATGTGCTGCTTGGGAGTGGCCAGCTTTTTCAAAGAGGCAGAGAAAACCACCTCCAAGATCAAAAGAGATGTTACAAGATATTGTGTGCAAGCAAGTCTTGACTCTCTTTGGTTTTGCACCCAAGGCCATTAAGGAAAAGTTTGTCATTCGCTGGAGTAGGAAGAAAAGGGATTATGTAGATGAAATCCTCATGAAAGAATCTCAAGAAGAAGAATCGTCATGGACAAACTACGACGAGGATGAAACTTTTGTTAAGAATGAAATTGCAACAGGGATCTTTGACAGCATCATAGACGATACGGTGCAGGTACTTAAAAAGATTTTCAATAAGAAGTATGACACGTGACAGAAACTGTAATATTTTACTTTTCTGCACTATCTAGTCAGGTTGTGAATCAGACTGATATAATTAATCGTTTCTCAAGCATTAGTGCCTTAAGATGTCATAAGATATTTTTTTGTCAGCAATGTACATTTGTTAGTAACTTGTTTTAGAATACGTCCATTGTTCACACTGGTGTTATTCTCAGTGTGAACTGTGTGTAAATTTATGTATACAGTATTTTATGGATATTCATTGAGAGGATTTTTTCAAGAGTCAAATTATGAGTCTGATAATGCTGTGAAGGTGTTTAACAAATTTGCTCAAGTACAGTTTCTACTCGTCCTAAGTGATAATCACCTTCTCATATGCTCAGTGGGTTTAAAGAACGGTGCCGTAAATGATACACTAATGTTGTAGAGGAAAAAAACCTTTTTAGTAATAAATGTTTATGTCTCTTGTAATTGTTCATTCAAAATGCAAGTAAACTTTCTTCTGAAAACTATGAATGATAAATTTTTATTTTCTTTACTATAGATTTACAGGAAGTATTCAGTTCCACCAAAAAATTGGGACAAAGATGTGAAAAATATAAGCTGCGTTCAAAAAGAAACGAGCCAGAAACATAATTACAGAAACCAGTAACTACCTGTATGTTAGAGGTATTGGCCCTGGCTGTTGAGACACTTGTCCCACTGTGACACAAGGTGGTGAATGGCTGTCTCATAAAATTCCCAGGGCTGTGATGTTAGCCAGTTCCACACATACAGCTGGATGTCATCATCCGAGGTGAATCGTTTGCCGCTCAGAGCCTTTTTAAGGTGACCAAAAATGGCGTAATCACAGGGAGAGAGGTCTGACTGTATGGAGGGTGGCCAAGAACCTTCCATTTGAATTTCTGCAGAAGTGCCGCGACTGTGTTGACCGTATGAGGGAGTGAGATTGCCTGGTCGTTTTGATTGCTTGGTGAAGGTTGGTCAAGGATTGCGAGTAACGCTGGGCATTCTTTGTTATCCCGTGAAGTTTATCAGAAGGGGGCCATCTTGGTCAAAGGAGAACATCAGCATAACCTTTGCTGCACTTGTGTGGATGGCCTTGGCTATTTTTGGTGGTGGTGATCCTGGATGCTTCCACTGGAGACTGTCGTTTTGATTCTGGTTCGATGTGAGGACACCATGACTCATCTGCAGCCACTACTCGTGCCAGGAACTTATTCCCTTCCCTAGCATAGTGCTGCAGATGACCAAGACAGTGGCCCATTTGACATGCTTCCTGGTGTGATTGAAGACTGTGGGGCACTCATTGGGCACACACTTTGCTCAAGAGCATGCATTCTTTCATGATAGTGTTAACACTTCCGACAATCCGACCTTAGCAGCTATGGCTTTCACTGTCACTCAGGGGTCCTGGGTAATGAGTGTATCATCCAGGTAGACAATGTCATCAGTAATGCAGTGTGGTGCTCCAGACTGTGCGTCATCAGCTAACGACACCCATCCTCCCCTGAAGCGTTTGTGCCACGCCTTGACCCTTGCAAGGCACATGCAGTGTTCGTCGTACCCTTGTGACATTCATCGATGAATGTTCATTCCCCTACTCCTTCCACTGTCAGAAAATGTAATTCCTCCAAACGCATATAACACCTCTATAACTTTTCTTTTGGCACCTCCATTTCACTGTTTGCAATGCGACTATCGGCATTGGACAATTGATGCATGCTGCTGTTAGCTTTCTATAGTCACATGACATGTATGCATGCCCTCTAGCAACACGCTGTGAACTTCCACACTCTGGTCGGCACAGCACTTTGTTACACACACCATGATATTACCATCCTGTCACCGGTTTGCGCATATCAGACTCCGGCTCGTTTCTTCTTGAATGTCCCATATAACATAGCCTTTACATTTATCAAAGTAGGCAGTAAAGATACATGCTAAGATGTTGCAACTCCACAGAAAGGACTGAGGAGTAGAAAGGACCTATGTTGTAGAACGATAGTGAGGGTTCACAAAGGTGATGGTCAAACTGCAGTCATGTATGTAGAAGTGCACAAGTTACAACCCTAAGGCACACAAAGAAGCAGTAGAGTAATTGCAAAATAGGAATGAACATAAGGCAGGACTAGGCAGAGCTGATCTATCACTGACTAGACAGTGAGGTGAGTGCGACATTGTACAGTTCAACCCGCATACCAGCTTGCCTTGCCTAACCCTACAGCTAATCTCTTTGTGCACTCAAAAAATACTAATTACAGAATTATTTTGTTTTTCCCTGTCAGCTATTTTTTTCTGAGGGTGACTGTTAAAACCCCATGTTTGTAGAGCACCTGTTTTCAGAGATAGGGAAGGATAAGATGCTTGACCAGTAAGAAAGTTAGTAAAAATTCCCTTAACAAGCCTAGTGCAAGTGTGCCTATTACTGACTGCAAGATAGGCTAGCTATAGACAGACTGCAAAAAAACTGCAATCAACATGCGCATGTGCAAGTATAGCCTTCTCCTCTCCTCACCATCCAAGCATCACGTGATTTCCACCCCTGCTTTCCTTCATGCAACAGAGCACAAACCACACAAAACATGAAATATGTGTATTTTAATGGTGTTTTGATTTTCAGTGCATATAAAAAACATCCAGAAAAATGAATTGTCAGTTATCAAAGTCTTCTTGCATTTCCGGTAGGCCAGTCAGAGGTGGCCATCGTAAAATAGTATATTGTGACTTTATGGGTTCGTAGAACTAAAAGTCCAAGTTGCAGAAATTCAAAATGTTCTTTATTTCCATAGAAATACACTATGTTCAATTCTTACAGTAGCAGAATTACATCACATACACAATTACAATCTTCCAAGGTCATTGACCACAACAAATAGCTTACTTTCAGAAAACACCAGTTTCATAGATAAGAGTCAACATGAAAAATTCAATCACGGATCTCCTGGTTTCCGTCCAGTTGCCCTAACCCATTGACCTACCATGGCCAACATGCCGTCATGACATTTGACGAGTCAAATGGAGAATTTGATGTCATGATGGCACGTTGGCCATGGTAGCTCAATGGGTTAGAGCGACTGGACGGAAACCAGGAGATTTGTGGTTCAAATCCTAGCCGTGGCATTGAATTTTTCATGTTGACTCTATCAAAAACCTTAGTTTATACGGCTAGTGCAAAGAAATGATTAATTTCCATCAATTAACTAAAACACGAGTTTCAATTACAACTCTCGTTATGCCTCTGTTTACAACTATCCCTTGGCGAGTCGCGGCTTCCTTATATATATATACCACTACTCTAGACATGTTGCCTAGTATAAGCAAGTGACAAAGTTGACCAGTGAAGGCTGCATGATACGAGGGCCGTTCAGAAAGTAACCTCCGATCGGTCACAGTGCGGGTAGTGGGGGGAGTAGCGACGCCATCTGTGCATTCACGCACTCAGTAGGTCAGTCGGCATCAAGCTGTGGTCGAGTGAACGTCGTATCTGCACTAGTTTAGTGTTTGTGGCCATTTGAAATGTGTGGTGCAATAGAAAACCCCACCAAATGTGAAGTGCGTGCTGTTATGAGGTTTTTTACAGCCAAAGGATATTCTGCAGCAGCTATTCATCGTGAGCTTCCGGTATCGTTTTTTTGCACGATAACGCCCGTCCTCACTCTGCTCGCAGAACAACAGCCCTTCTTGAGTCCTTCAAGTGGGACATCAACCATCCACCTTACAGCCCAGATCTGGCGCCAAGCGATTATCACCTCTTCATGCATATGAAGACATGGCTCGGGTCCCAGCGGTTTATGACGACGAAGAGCTCAAATATGCGGTCACAGGCTGGCTGCAGGCACAAGCGGGTGATTTTTATACAGAAGGAATTTCAAAGCTTGTGAACAGATACGATAAGTGCCTCAATCGTTATGGAGACTATGTAGAAAAATAGTGCAAAGATGTAGTTGTAAGATGTATATATTAAAATATTTTTATTTAACATGGTGAATTTTTTTGCAATCAACCGGAGGCTACTTTCTGAACGGCCCTCGTATAAGAGAGGCAACCTAAATGACTGTAGAGGGGGGGGCAGCTGGAGGGCTTCAGTTTTGTTAAGTCATGCCACCAATTGCATTTTGTTCATGGTTTATTTATAGAAATATTATTTTTCATATGTATTCATTTTTCAAACAGCTGTCAATTGAAAAATTTTACGAATGTACAAATTTTGCTCCAAGTCGAGAATTAACGGCACAAGCTTATCGTACAAGTGCTCATTCTGTGACAAACATTGTTAAAGAAGGCAAGCAGTTCACAAAATTAGGAGAAGTACCCATATTTAGATGTTCTGGAAAACATCGAGCATTGAAAAGACATCCTACAAACTTAGACAATTTTTAAAAGTGTGTTTTATATAGAACAATTTGATTTATATGACAAAGGTGAATATCCAACTCCCAAAAGAATGGCCAATTTAATGAGAGAGAAAACAATATACAGGTTCTGTATCTTCTATGTACAGAGTAATTTATATAGAAGTGTCAAAACAAATTGTGCTAGCGACAACTTATTATACCTAATACGTAGAGGAATTTTGGGAGATTATTTACCTTTATAGCAAATGCTGAAAATGTCCTCCATCCTGCATAATGCACAACTCAACACATAGTTCCATGTTACTGGCCACTCATTGGAAAACTCTGTTGTCAATAGCTTGAATCTTCTGTGTAATGTTGTCCAGTGTCTGGGAACGTGTGACGTAAACCCTGTCTTTTAAGTAACCCCATAGAAATAAGTCTGGCGATGTCAAATCCAGAGATCTTGGTGGCCACAGGTTCCTGGAAATTATCCGGTCGTCAAAGAAACTTACAATTAGTTCCATGTATTCATTTGATGTATGGCATGTAGCACCAATACCCTTGACTCAGCTCTACATCGTCCAGTTGCTCAACAAACTCCATGAAAATCAGTCTGTACTCTGCAGTGTTCACAGTCTGGTTAAAAAGAAATTGGCCCCACTATTCTCTGTGCGGATATTGCACACCAAACTCCGATTTTAACCGGGTCATAGGTGTTTCATGGATGACATGTGGGTTTTCGATGCCCCAATGGCATGAGTTCTGTGAACCATGTGATGGACAATATGGCAGGATTTTGCACAATGAACGTCTGAAACCAACGAAAATACTTCAATCTTTATCCTTATCTGGTTTCTGTAGCTGATGAACAACCGTAACCCTATATGACCTTAGGCGTTTACTTTTTGCAGCTCTCTGACATATTGAGTAGGTGTACCCTGTCTCCTGCGACAAACGTTTTAATGATTTTTTCCAGTTGTGCTCTTACGTCAACAACCGTGGGGAGCCTAGATAAACAATGCTTGCCTGTTTCACTCACCAGAGATCCAGTTGTTTCCACTTTGTTTACCAATCCCAGTATTGTGTTTCTTTTGGGAGGATTGTGAACACCAAATTCTCTCTGGTATGTCCTTTGAGTAGATGCAATTGAATTCGTAATCCAGTATTGCTTCACAAGAAAGTTGTTGATTTAATGTGTACTGCATTTTCACAGTGACTAGAACAAAATGTCAAAAACAGCTGCCAACAATAGCAGTTAGGAATAAAACAAACATCTGCGCATCTGGTGACAAGGAATCGAAACTCAGAACATTTTGCTTAATTTGGTGCTAAAATTGGGTCATTGAATCAATTTCCAACAGAATAATTAAAGAAAGAAATGTGTTGGTTCTATGTAAATCACTCTCTATAACATTTTGAAATCTCTTGGATTCAAATATAGGAGAACCAATGATGGTCCAAATTTTTCCTTGAAAGAAGCAATATTGCTGCTCAAAGAGTAAAATTTCTGTGCAAAATGCACAACATTAGAAGTAGAATACTAAATGGGGACGGCGACCAGCGCTTTTAATTCAGTTCCTGAAGAAGGCCATGGAACTTGTAATGGCCGAAAGCTCAAATTTAGCTACTTGGGCATGGCTGATCACGCGTAAAGCATCTTACATAAGGGATTTATGTACAAGAAGGAAAGAAAATCATTTTTAACAGGTGACATAATTATACAAATAACCTGCCTGCCTCTGTGGCAGTCGAGTAGTGAGTCTGCCTCACATTGAAGAGGTCCCAGTTCAAATTTCAATCAGGTAAGTTATTAGAATAAAGTTTTTTCAGGACTTTCCCTTATTCTGAAAGATGAGAGTCGAGTTAACTCTAAACTGTATGGACCCTGGGTCCGTTTCAACATCATTTAATTCATTGTCCGATATGACTTAAAGTTGGACATTTACTCTTACCCCAAAAGATGAATGTCTGGTAACTCTAAGCTCTACGTACCCTGTACTCATTTGAACATCATTTCATTCATCGTCCGATATGACCTAACGTTGGAGGTTTTCTGTTATCCTGAATGATGAATGTCTGGTAACTCTAAGCTCTATGTATCCTGTACTCATTTGAACATCATTTCATTCATCGTCCAATATGACTTAACGTTGGAGGTTTTCTCTTATCCTGAAAGATGAATGTCTGGTAACTCTAAGCTCTATGTGCCCTGTACTTATTTGAACATCATTTCATTCATCGTCTGATATGACTTAACGTTGGAGGTTTTCTCTTATCCTGAAAGATGAATGTCTGGTAACTCTAAACTCTATGTATCCTGTACTCATTTGAACATCATTTCAAACTTGGAAACATCTTTAATAAAATACGTTAATCACCCCATAGATAAGGTTGGAGGTTTTCTCTTATCCTGAAAAATGAATGTCTGGTAACTCTAAGCTCTATGGACCCTGTACTTATTTGAACATCATCTCATTCATCGTCCGATATAACTTAATGTTGTAATATAATAATAATAATAATAATAAACTCCTCTATGCAGTGGTTTAAATTTTATTTATATGTTGCACCAGTTTTAATGCTGGTGAGGGCTGAAAGGGAAGGCAGGTTGTATCAGTTATCAGAGCAACCACACTCAGAGCATTGTAATTTGCTTACTGTTCCTCAAACATTACCGCTTCTTTTCCAAAAAGGGCACTATGATTTCAAGATAGACTCACCTGTCAACTATGATGTCATTCTTGCTCTATTGGAGAGTGGGAAAAAATGAATAAAAATGAACACTGTACATTTTGAGACCTCCTAAATCCAAAAAATAGCATTTTTAGATAAAGGTGTGTGCATAAAAACATTGTACTGCTAGTAGAGAGGTTACTATAGAGAGTACTTATAATGTAAAATGAGTAATAAAGATTTTATAAAGTTCCATGTTTTTTATTTTATTTTTTTATTTACATTTTAATTCATCTATTTATTCATTCATTTACATGTGATTAAAAACAAAAAGATAAATTAATATCAGTCATTTTAAGCAGAACTATTTTATTTCTGCAGAATGACATATGAAAAACCAGCCCCAAGTATTGACTGCTCGCCTGCCACTACAGTCGCTAAGTGGGACTCACATAAACAGTGCTATCATTATCACTCCATTAATAAACACGTGCTGACGTTCTCTTTGGTCAGCTGTTTATGTCTGACTGTTATCACAACCATCATACCTTTCACTGCAGCTCATGTTTAAATGTTTTGGAAGTTCTTGTTCATTACTTGAATGTATCAAATAAATGATGATTATGTAATGTAGTAAAAAAAGTCTCTCCACTGTTTCACTTGTTCTGAAAGTTATGCTATGGTGTAATGTTGACATCCGTACACACTTTAAAGGCCGGATAGAGTATAATTGTTGCCTGCATTAGCAGATACAAGAAATAAACATGAATAATTAGATAATAAAGAACTTGCAAATAAGCCAATGCAAAGTTCTATATTTAGTGAATTGATCTTGTCTTTCACACTACGTTAGGTACTGAAAATTACCACCTTGTGCTTCAGTGCACTTTTACATGTACAGGATGGGCCAAAAGTCACAATCAAATATTTTCTAAGTTTGTGTAGCAATAATAAAATTTCAGAAGTGATGTAAAACTGTTATTTATTAATTGCTGTGCTAATAAGGAATGGAAATATGAAAAGATAAACATAACTGGTCCTGCAGTATGCCACGTTGCCAAATCCTGTATACTGCTCTTTGGGAGTATGAAAATGCATGAAAATCCTCAGGAGGATACTCTTCCTGAGATATTTCCTTCACACATTTTAACCAAGCGGGATGGTTCAGGCAGTTTCGTCTGTAACCCACATTTGGGAGTTCCGGTTTCAATTCCCATGGTCGATCTATCTGACCTATCTATATGGGTATTTTCGGGTGTTTTCCAGGGTTGCCAGGTGAATGCTGGGTAGGCTAATTACATCCCCCGAATTTCCTGTCTCCTCATCTCCATTATCATTTCACATTTTTTCCCCCCCGTAATTTACGTCCTCCAATGTTAAGTCATATCAGATGATGAATGAAATTAGTAAAATGCTGCTCAAATCAGTTCAGGGTCCATGGAGCTTAGAGCTACCGACATTCGTCTTTCAGGATAAGGGAAAACCCTGGGAAAAACCTTATCCCAGTAAATCAAGCTAACTGAGATTTGAACTTGGGATCTCCTGAACGTGAGGCAGACATGCTACCATTTATGCTAGCAAGGCAGGCATCATTTCACAAGATATCTCATCTGGTGGTCTCTTTCAGGGTAAAAGTGTCAGCGGGTGTCTTGGCGCTGCATGGCAGGATGATATTCTCTGTGTAAAACTTTCTCCTCGGAAAGGACAGTTTCTGGTCTCCAAACCCAGCCTGGTGGGCCATTTCCGGCCTACAGTAGGAAGGATAAGAAGTGTGAGAGTATCTACGTGGATGCAAAACATCCGCTCTCTATAACCTGGGACAATAACAGTGCTCTCTAAATAGGGGTGCTGGCGTAACTCCAGGGGTGTTTCCAGTAGGACAAGACCTAAAGATTAACAAGCCCCTCCCCCCATTACAGGGTGGAAGTGGATATGCCACTTACACATGTCACCCCATAAGGGAAGACTATCGATTCCCTCGGTCGGGGCGACCAGTTGTACTGGCCTGCTGGGGAGCTTCCAACTGGTAAAGTATAGGGATCTTGCCGTCTGTACTGTCATGGCTCCTTAGAATGACCATCCTCTGTATCCTTTCACTTTATCCTTTCTCCTAGGGGTGCCCCACTTGGAGGTACAGGTACAAAAGATCAAGTTTGGACCTCCATGTTAAATCCCCTCCATAGCGTAGTCCAGTCCAGTCACACATCTTTACCAAGATGCAGTGCCTTTCATACTGACAGTACAAAACCTAGCGGCAACTGGCAGGCAAACTAGGCAACTGGCAGCCTAGTACTCAGAGCCAGCTTTTTGTGCACCACTCTATACTTTCATTACATGTAAGTTGACTGTGTATAACAATATTTTCATTAGTAGTTCAACTGGAGCATATTTGTCGCTGGGTCTACAACACCGTAGAGCTGTAATGTAGCTGCAGGAGGGTTGTTCTTCTCTATATCCTCACTTGAAGGTAGGGCACTGCTTTGTTCTGCAGATGAAGTATAACTGATTACTGATGTACCTGCAACAGAGAAACAGTATGGTCTATACAAACGTAGAGTCAGACTGAAAAATTCAATGTCATAGCCGGGATTTGAACCACAGATCTTCTGGTCTCCGTCCAGCCGCTCTAAACCACTGAGCTACTATGGCCAACATGCCAATGTGATATTAAATTCTCCAACTGACTCGTGTTTTCCTGGTAAACCACTAGGAGTTCTCATAAACACATGAGACAACTACCTTAATGGCCACTTACTATGCTGTAAGTACTTTAAGGCCCGGGCTTTATAGTTAAACCACTATTAGGTGCAATTAATGGAAGTTAATTGGTCTTTCACACTAGCCGTGTGTAGGCTAAAGTATGGAAAGGTAGAGTCAGACTGAAAAATTCAATGCCATAGCCTCTGGACGCAGACCAGAAGATCCGTGGTTCAAATCCTGGCTATGGCATTAAATTTTTCAGTCTGACTCTACCTTTCCATACTTGAGCCTACACATGGCCAGTGTGAAAGAACAATTAATTATGAAATGTGTAGTGTTTAACGCCCGCTTTTACTACATACGGCACCGCAGGCGGTGACACTGATGATACATGAGATGAAGATGGAGTACCGGTGGAATGAGATGGCGGGGGAAACTGGAGGTCCTGGAGAAAACCCGCCCCAGCGCCATGTTGTCCACCACAAATCTCATCTCACTTTGCGGTCGCCTGGGATCGAACCCGGGCCGCCTTGGTGAGAGCCAAGAGGTCTAACCACTGAGCCACGGCGCGGCCTGACACACAATTAATTAGGATGGTCTATAGTACAAATGGAGAAAATGGTTATTACTGATTACGTAGAAAATGAAGCTAGCTACAGTGAATCAATATTACATAAATATAAATATTTGTTACTAAGGCTTCACTTAACTTAAGAAATTGGTGTTACTACTTCTTTCTAATGGAGATCAATTTCAAAAACAAATTGCTTGTTCGCAATAGTCATTGCTTGTAGGACAACAGTCATATTGTGGACTGAGGACGCAAGCGATTTGTTTGTGAAATCGATCTCCATTTGAAAAGAAGTATTAACAATTTCTTAAGTTAAGTTAAGTGAAGCCTTAGTAACAAATATTTATATTTGCGTAATGGTTATTACTTTCCCATAATAAATACATGAAATCTGTATTCTACACAAAATCCCATCAGTAGATAATTTGATAAAGAAGTTCATAGTTCCATCACCAGGGGGAAGACTGCAGGCAACAATAGACGACAGTGGGATCTTTGAGGTTGAAAATTAAACAACAGCTCCCAAAACTAATTCCTCAAAAAAATAAAATATAAGTTACGCAGTGTGAAAAACTGACTAAAAATACGTAGAATGGGACTGAAAAATTCAATGCCATTACCGGTATTTGAACCATGTTCTCCCGGTCTCCGTCCTGTTGCCCTTAACCATTAAGCTACCATGACCAATTTCCATTCATTGATTAAAAATAGTTTTATCAATTAATATGAACGTCACTGTTACTAAATTCCTCCAAACATATGTAACTAAACTTCTATGTTTATATTACACCCAACACAATATAAATGTGATAATGCACTTACCTTCTGCAGCAGGATTGCTGGTGATAACTGAAGTGTCTATGGCTGAATGTGGTAGAATAACAACATTTGTGCCAGAAAGATTCAAAGTGATGTTTCCCAGAGATGGAAGCCCTCCATTTGGTGTCATTAAAGATATGGCAGACTGTTCATATGTCAAAGTTTCTGCACTGCTTGTAGCAACTGAAATCAGTAAAACAAAAACCTTCAGGCATTAGATTGTCCAGAGATATGATTAATATTATATCAGAGAGAGAAAATCAGTGTGTTTGTGTGTGTGAGATAATCTTAAAGCTACCCTCCATTCTTTAACCACTGACATCTGTTTGTAACTGAGCAATGATATTTTTTTCAGCTGTTCCAATTCAGCCAACATAATGCAGGTTAGCCAATGTCAAACTTTGATATTCTAAATAAAGATCCATTTATCTTTTACTCCTCTAGTCATATCAACCATCATTCCTTTAGGTATCAATAGCATATATCAAATTTATTTGTTAATTAATACCAGTTTTCCTGTTTTAGTAGCTATTGCTGAGTCAATTTTGAGTTGCATAATCTCATAATCTTCTTCCCTATTTTTGAAGCAAGTGTAAAGGCTGTTGACTTCATTCATTGTCACCCATTGTCACCAGTAAACACAAGATGTGCAAAAATGTATTTACTTTTATTTAAATTAATGTCCTCCAATGTACATCATATCAAATGATGAATAAAATTATGTTCAAATGAGTACAGGGTACATAGAGCTTAGAGTTATCAGACATTTATCTTTCAGGATAAGAGAAAACCTCCAACGTTAAGTCATATCGGACGATGAATGAAATGATGTTCAAATGAGTACAGGGTACATAGAGCTTAGAGTTACCAGACATTTATCTTTCAGGATAAGAGAAAACCTCCAACGTTAAGTCATATCGGACGATGAATGAAATGATGTTCAAATAAGTACAGGGTACATAGAGCTTAGAGTTACCAGACATTTATCTTTCAGGATAAGAGAAAACCTCCAACGTTAAGTCATATCGGACGATGAATGAAATGATGTTCAAATGAGTACAGGGTACATAGAGCTTAGAGTTACCAGACATTTATCTTTCAGGATAAGAGAAAACCTCCAACGTTAAGTCATATCGGACGATGAATGAAATGATGTTCAAATAAGTACAGGGTACATAGAGCTTAGAGTTACCAGACATTCATCTTTCAGGATAAGAGAAAACCTCCAACTTTAAGTCATATCGGACGACGAATGAAATTATGTTCAAATAAGTACATAGTACATAGAGCTTAGAGTTACCAGACATTCATCTTTCAGGATAAGAGAAAACCTCCAACGTTAAGTCATATCGGACGATGAATGAAATGATTTTCAAATAAGTACAGGGTACATAGAGCTTAGAGTTACCAGACATTCATCTTTCAGGATAAGAGAAAACCTCCAACGTTAAGTCATATCGGACGATGAATGAAATGATGTTCAAATAACTACAGGGTACGTAGAGCTTAGAGTTACCAGACATTCATCTTTCAGGATAAGAGAAAACCTCCAACGTTAAGTCATATTGGACGATAAATGAAATGTTATCGAGATTTAACTGTATTGGAACACCACAGTGAAGCGAA
Source organism: Mantis religiosa (assembly GCA_030765055.1). Lineage (NCBI taxonomy): Eukaryota > Metazoa > Arthropoda > Insecta > Mantodea > Mantidae > Mantis > Mantis religiosa. The sequence goes on from CM060949.1 coordinate 23,595,136, forward strand.
ATAATTATTAATTTTTAGATGAGTCGTATTTATTACACATGTGCTTCACTTTCGTACCTATTTTGAGGACATGTTTCGCAAATCATCGTTTGCATCTTATGCTCTTATGCGACTAAAGCTTGATCCAGTGGTATGGGTAATTCTGGAGTAGCTGCTGCCATCTGTTGATTTAGTGATGAACTTAAATGTGGGATTCTCTTCTGGCAGGATTTCAAAGTTCATAACATAAAAACCAACTAATGAACTTTGAAATCCCGCCAGAAGAGAATCCCACATTTAAGTTTATCACTAAATCAACAGATGGCAGCAGCAACTCCAGAATTACCCACACCACTGGATCAAGCTTTAGTCGCATAAGAGCAGAAGATGCAAACGATGATTTGCGAAACATGTCCTCAAAATAGGTACGAAAGTGAAGCAGATGTGTAATAAATACGACTCATCTAAAAATTAATAAATGAAATGTTGTTCAAATAAGTACATAGTACATAGAGCTAAGAGTTACCAGACATTCATCTTTCAGGATAAGGGAAAACCTCCCAACGTTAAGTCATATCGGACGATGAATGAAATGATGTTCAAATGAGTACAGGGTACATAGAGCTTAGAGTTACCAGACATTTAGGATAAGGTAGAAAAGACTATCCAGATAACTCACCCTTACCAAGATTGAAACTTGGGAACTCTTTAATGTGAGGCAGACATACTACCACCTCATTGCAGAAGCACGCAATATATTCATTATGTCTTTAACAGCGCACTAAATGTTTGTATTGAAAAATATTTGTTTCTTAGGTTAGAGGGTGGAGCAAAATATATTAAGGACCTGTGATGTACCATTTCTATTTTAATTAGTATTTTAACAGTAAGCACATATGTTTTAAATCCCCAAAGTAATAAAATGTGTAATGATTACCTGTGGAGGAAGTTGGCAGTTCTAGTATATGAAGAAGCTCTTGAGTGTCTGTCCTTCTGACTGTATCACCATTGGGCATCATTACAGTCACCTTCTGCATTTGCTCTTCATCCAAAGTTGGTTGCCAAGCTAGCATCTCCAGCTGTTGTGGAAGAGATGGTAGACTATTCTCTACAGCAGTTTGTTTCAGAATCTGCAGCTCATTTGTTTCTGGGACAGGTAAAATACCTGCTGTTGTTGACGTATTCACTGTAAGAAACATGCTTACATAATGTGGAAGCTAGGAAAACATTTCAAAAAGTACATCTAAATGCTAAAACTGATGGCAATGATCAGTTAACTCCTTTAAATGTTAGACATATACGACATTAAAACTATCCACAATCTGCCCGATAAAACCAAAAATATGCTACAAGCCAAAGTTTCCCTCGACCTTAAGACTCCTGGAGTACACCACATTCCATGTGAATGTGGCAGGTCTTACATTGAGCAGACAGGAAGACTTGTTGGATAATGTTGTAAAGAACACAAGAGCTACATCCATTTATTGTACCCTAAAAAATCTGGCCTTGCAGAGCACTGCATTGAAGAGCAATACAGATCAAAACTATGCAAAACAACTGCCAGCCTTAAATCTGCAAACTACTGGACCACTTCATTAAAGAAGCGATAGCCATCAAGCAGGAACCAAGTAATATCAACAGGGAAAATGGCTTGTAGTAGAATAGCACTGGAGTTCAGTAAACACCTAGGAAACTTTGCCATATGACCAAAGTTCAGCACTGGTTTTGTTTCTGGTACACATCCTACGACAGGCCAGTCATACAGCTTCCACTCAGTAAGAGACATCATTGGCCAGCAGACAATGCCTCCATGAAGGACTTGAGCCAATCACATGGTGGCATCTGGACTGACTGTACAGTATGTTTATTCAGACATGGCAGCTGAGAAAATATGCGCAGTGACTCAACCTCTCCGCCAGTTACTGGCACCAAGAGTGGGGGTCAGTTATACTTGTGCAGTCGCTGAGGTTGTAACTGTGCCTTATGAATTTTTTAAGGCTCGGTTCCGTGTAATTTATGTTTTTATATGTATATGACAGTGTACTTTAATATATGTACAGTAAATAGTGGTTCTCATTGTTCTTAGTTATTTTCAGTGTACTTGTAAGTGCGTGCATGGCTGTGTGTGTCTGTGTGCGTGCATGCCTGCGTTAAGTGTATTTTCTTCTACTGCAGACTTTATTAGTTTAAAACATGGACAGCAAACTACAAGGTAAAGTGTTGCACTCCCGAACCAGGGAAGTTGTTAGTAATCTTTATAAGTACATGAAAAGACATGCAGAAGCTGGCTTAGTAACTCTTAGCATAAAAAACATTGGGAAGAGTGTGGCTTAGGCAATAGGTGCTTCTGAAAGAAGGACAATTATAAAGGAAACGAAATATATTAATCGTGTTACTTCGACTTCATTCTCCACACCACACAAAAAGAGACCAAAGAGATCTTTTCGTGCCAGTTTGGATACTTTTCATGAGGCAGAAGTGCGCCAAACCGTGAACGAATTCTATATAATTCACAAACAAAGACCAACACTGAGGAAGGTGCATGCTAAATTAAAGGGTTCAATAAAATTTGAAGGGAGCGTATCCACACTAAAGCTGGGTTTCACATGGAAACGGACAAAGAGGAACAGAAAAATTTTAATGGAGCTCCTTGACATCAGAACTAAGCGCCTCCATTATCTCAGAATGATGAAGCAATATAGAAGAGAGGGCTGTCCCATAATATATATAGACGAGACGTATATCCATTCATCTCACACTACTCCGTATGCTTGTAGTGATGACAGTTTCCAGCCTCTTAGCACCGGTATCCAAAGGTCAGCATCTTATCATCGTGCATGCTGGAGACGAGCAAGAGTTTATCCCTAACGCGTATATTCGGTTCAAGTCCCAGCAGAAAACCAGTGACTACCACAATGACATGAACTATACGAATTATGAGAAGGGGATAATAGAAAGACTGATCCCTAATCTTCCCCAAAATTCTGTATTGGTAATCGACAATGCACCTTACCACAATGTGATCCTTAATAAGGCGCTCACTGCAAGTTCCAGAAGAGATACAATGATTTCGTGGCTGAAACAAAACCTCTTCATGGAACATTTTACAAACATTGATTTCTCCTCCCTGTACAAACCCGACATTTACAATATGATCATCCCCCTCAAACCCAAAATCCCCAAGTACAAAATAGACAGTTTTCTTCAGGCACATAACCACACAGTTTTAGGCCTTCCACCTTATCATCCCGAGTTAAATCCAATCAAACTGTTGCCTGAAACCAGCCTCAAGGTAAGATGCATGCGAGTCCTCCTCTCTCTTGCACGCATGTGGCTGCCAGTCCTACCCCCACTCTCCTGGTTGCCCCTCTTCTACTGCGCAACTAGCTGCCATCTCATGTTAACCAAGCTGTATATAGAATTGCCTAAATGCTCTTCTACACTTTTAGTCTCTCAGTGTTACAGAAAAAAGGGAGATTGGAGAAATTGTGCAAGTAGTTATTCTTTTATATGACTTACATGACAGTTGGTCCTTTGCAGACTCCAAGTATTCAGCAAGCCCTCTATTACAATTTGATGTAACAAGACAGCTCTTACCTTCTTCTGGAATAACTGGAGTTACTTCTGGAATTGCAGACTGTTCATTATCTGCTTCTGGAGAGTTAGGGTTACTATTCTGGGCAGCTGTGTTTCCTGGAACAAGCATTTAGAGAGAACAGTAATACTTTTTGCTGTATGTAATGGTGACAAATGATTCTACATAAAAGAAATGGGAAATTAAATTATTTTTACCATCATCCTTGTTTTTACAATGTTCACGCCACCATTTCTTCATGCCATGCTCTGGTGGCTCACGTTCTCCTTTTGTTTTTCTCATGTAGTCATTGACCGAGCTTATGGTAGCAAAACTACAACCTGTCAAAAAGATTCTCATTTATCAAACTATTCACATTGATAAGCAACCTTTCAGCTCTTCCCTTTACAATGATGATGTGGGTATAAGGGCGCTCAACTCTGCAGTCATCACTGCCCTTTTAAAAACTAGTGACAGTAAACTTGGTAAAAGATGTCTAAAATATAGCCATACTAACTAAAATCACAAATAAAATAAAAATACACAGTAATGTTAAAACCAACAACAAATAAAACTGTCAAAGAATAAAATACCTAGAACACTATTCTAAGCACTAAATTCTAAAAGAAACATTAAAATGAATTTAAAAAGCTGGACTATTGCCGTCTTGTCATCTGCAAGTATCTCCACGAAGCTGGCCTGCAGCTGGAGAGACCTGCAGAGATGTGCTAAGCTAAAACAATCCAAAAGTACATGTCGGAGCATCAGGTCAACACCGCACAGTGGGCAAACTGGAGCTGGGCCGCCATTTAATAAAAAACTGTGTGTAAAATAGCAGTGCCCAATATGCAACTGGGCCAAATAATTTCCTCTCAATGGGATGGGCGACAGGAGGTCATCCAGTTATTCGGAAGCTCCTTCACCATTCTAAGCTTGTTGCCATTTTTTTTCAAATTCAAATTCAATTTTATTGTCCATAGAGATTACAGAAATCCATCAGACATTGTCAGTATATTATTTACATATACAAAATAAAATTATATTTACAAAAATCATCCATTATTGATAAACTCATTAATAGAATAGAATGCCTTATTTATTAAATATTTAGACAGTTCCTTTTTAAATGTATTTACATTGGTTACTGACTTCAGTTTCATAGGAAGTTTATTATACAGTACGATGCCTTTATATTTTGGACTTTTTCCAAACATTGCCAATCTTTGTTGTACTAAACTATAGTCATTCCTGTTTCTAGTGTTATAGTCATGATTTTCTGAGTTTATTTTGTAGCAATTTGTTTTTATGTGTAGTACTGTTCTGAGTATTATTAAACTGGGAACGGTAAGTAGTTTCATTTTTATAAACTCAGGCTTTACACTCTCTCTTATATTTAACTTTAACATAGTGCGAATTGCTTTCTTCTGAAGAATAAACACTCTATTTACATTTTCCATTGAAGCAGCTCCCCATATTGTTATACAGTAATTTACATAACTCATAAAAAGACTATGATAAATATTCAACAATATTTCCATGCTACAAAAAGCTGACATATATCTTAATAAATAAATAACCTTATTTAATTTAATACAACGTTCATCAATATGAGCATGCCAATTAAGGTCATTGTCAAATATTATTCCCAGGTATTTAATGGTTTCAACCTCCTCTATACTTTTTCCATCAATATTTACATCAGGTTTAAAATCAGCTTCTCTGTTTGATATCAACATGTACTTTGTTTTATTTATATTAATATTTAAATTGTTTTCACTTAAGACCTGAGTAAGATGGTTTAATACAATGTTAGCATTGATTTCTAAATTATATAAGCACTTATGTGCGCAGCATATTGCTATATCATCTGCATATAATACTAATCCATTATTCTTTAATGTCTTACATGAACTAATTATATCATTAATATATATTTTAAATAACAAAGGTCCCAGTACAGAACCCTGTGATACACCATATTTTACTGTGGTTAAATTTGATTTATAATTCCCATCCCTTCCTTTTACCTCAACATATTGTTTTCTATTATATATATATATATATATAAGACCATATCCATTCCAGGGCAATTCCTCTTATGCCATAGTTACCTAATTTGTCAATCAAACTATCTAAATTAACAGAGTCAAAAGCTTTACTCATATCCACAAATATATTAATAACATATTCCTTATTATCTAAAGCTACAAGATTCTTGTGTATTAATTCTATAAGGGCAGTTTCAGTTGATCTTCCTTTTATAAACCCATGTTGCTCAGTATTTAATACATTGTGTTTTTCAAGATACTTTAGTAATCTACTTTCAAAAACTTTTTCAAAAATTTTGCTCAGTGATGATACTAAAGAAATGAGAGAGCAGACCACTCATTGCGCCAGCACAACAGCGCCACTTTACACACAACAAGCGTAAAGTCTTCCACGGTGACAAAAGGGATGGTAACACTGAGTTTAATGGTTACCACCTTAGCTGCCGAATCCACCATTTCATTTCCCTGCAAGCCCATATGACCAAGAACCCATGCACACAGCACGCTAACACCAGAGAAGTGTTAAACATGGAGGGCATCCTGGATATACTGTACAAGAGGATGGTGGTTGTACATCTCATGAAGGCTCTGAAGTGTGCTAAGGGAATCACTTAGGTTAAGGCAATCACCCAACCTTCTGCGGCAAACATGTAAAATGGCTCGGTATATTGCATAGAGCTTTGCATTATAAATGGAAGCGCTGCTATGGAAACCAAATGTATAGGATAATTTACACACACCTGTTTGTACCCATGCAATACATTCTTTGTTCTTTATTTGATGTATGACTTTCTCACATATTTTTATTTGTATATAAAATACATGGTGCATCCAGAAAATAAGTCCTGATAACTGATAAAGAGAACAAAAACATCACTAAGTAAGAAATATTTATTAGAATAATTACATAGATTCACTGGCTACTTTTCAACATAGTCACCACCATTGTTGAGACATATCTAACAGTGCACCATCAACTGTATGTCCAAGACATAGGAGTCTGCTGTCAATGTCTGGAATCATGAAGTCACTTCATTCTGCACCTCAGTGTCGATGTAGAAACATTTTTCATTATGAGAAGGAAGAGATGAAAATGACTTGGGGAAAGGTTAGATCTGTAGCGCCGATGTTCGAAGATCTCCCATCCAACTTATTCAACACATTTCATGTGGTATTGGGTCTTGCATTGTCATGTAATAGCGTAATGCTTCTTGTCAACATCCCACGTCTCTTGTCCTCAATTTATGCAACGTCTGACAATACTGATAGGCATTTACAGTCTCCCCTCATGATAAAAATTCGCACAATAGGACACTACATCAATCCCAGAACAATACACTTGATTTTTTTTGACAGACATTGTCTTCCTGAATTTAGTCTTCATAGATGAACCACTATGCCACCAATACATCCTTGTTTTTTGTCTCTGGTGTAGCTTGTGGCACCATGTTTCATCTCCAGTGACAATACTGTCAAGAAACTCATCACCCTTGTGTATCGGTGTAGGATTGTCAATGCCCACCCTCTATCTCATATAGTGCAAAAGAAGAAGACTTACCTGTGACCATTGATATAAACTTATAACAGTTTGCTTTGGTTCCACCACATGGAATCAGCATTTCTGCTAAGACTTTCCTGGCTTCTCGCTGGCTTTGAGCTGCCTTTTCTCTCCATGACTCCAATAATCTTGGGTGAGTAAGTGCTAAGACAACACATCTGTCACCACAGCAGTACTCATGAGCAAGTTCCGAAATAGATGGCAACAATCCTAATACATTTTTCCCATGTATTCTTTCAACACGACAGGCCCTGAAAAAACAAACTGCACAGTCATTTTGTATAATACTTTAGTAGCAATATGGGTCATAGAAGCCACAGTGTTGTTTACTAATGCTGAGCATTTGGTAATGATGCCTTTATCTCTCTTGCTATCCAATATTTGAGTCTGAATGAAAGAGCTGGGCATTTCTGAAGGTGGTTCTGATCCACCTCACCTTTTAGAGGACACAACAGACAAAGTGGGAAAGAAATAATTATAAATTAAATTTAAAGGTGAGTCAATTAATGACACTAAACAACACTTACTTTCAAATTTCCCGGAACATTATTAAATTATAGATGAGTCGTATTTTTTACACATCTGCTTCACTTTCGTACCTATTTTGAGGACATGTTTCGCAAATCATCGCTTGCATCTACGGCTCTTGTGCGACTGAAGTTAGATCCTGCGGTGTGGGTAATTCTGGGGTTGTTGCTGCCATCTGTTGATTTAGTGATGAACTTGAATGTGGGATTCTCTTCTAGCGGGATTTCAAAGTTCATTAGTTGGTTTTTATGTTTTTCTATGTATATCCTCTCCCATATGACGAGTTCACTATGTTTTTGTACGTATTTTAGTAATTCTGTGTTATCTTCAATTTCATGATTTTCAGACCAGAAATGAGCTGCTATTGCGGACTTATCAATATTTTTGTATCTTAAGTGCCTGAAGTGTTCTTTCTTTCTAGTGCCTATGTTTCTTTTTGTCACTCCTACTTACCTTCTGGCAAAATGGCTATCCAAAAAATTTCAGTCCTTTCCACAATTCCATACTCTGAGTATAAAAAACTCTTTAGACCTGGTAGAAAAAATTCAAAATCTTAAACTAAAACCTTATGACACTTTAGTATCCTTTGATGTCCGCTCCCTCTTCCCTAGCATTCCATTAGACAAACTTTTGATTCAACTGAAAAAATGGCTAAATTCTAAAACCTGAATGCCAATGCAATAGAAGAATATTTGGCAATGACTGAATTATGTATACATCAAAATTATTTTGTCTTCGATGGAAAATATTATAAACAAATTTCAGGACTAGCTATGGGAAGCCCGCTATCACCATTTTTGGCCAATCTATACATGAGCTTTTTCGAAACACATATTACTAAAGCCTTCCCTCATATGTTTAAAACATGGTACAGATACGTAGACGACATCTTTGCAATAGTGCCCTACAAACAAATAGATGATGCTTTGAAACTACTCAACCTGCAAGAACCCAGCATACAATTCACAGTGGAAACTGAAGAGGACTGTACTCTACCTTTTTTAGACCTTAAAATCAAAAAAGGCAATGAAAAACTAGAATTTGGCATTCATAGAAAAGCAACACACACAGATAATTACATCAAAGCAAATAGTTTCAACCCAATTCCACACAAACATGCAACCATCAACAGTCTGACACACAGATTAGTAAATCTACCTCTCAGCCAGCAAGAATATCAAAACGAATACCATCAAATCTTAAAAACTGCAATTAAAAATGGATATGGAAAAAACCTTGTAGATAAAAAACTAAAATTATTCAAACTTCAAAAGAGATTAAAACAGATCACAGCTCTCACACCAATAAAACAAGAAATTAGATTTGCTAAATTTACTTACCACCCCTGGGCCACAAAAAAGTTCCAAAAAATATTCAAGAAATACAATATAACATTGGCACCAAAAAACAATTACAACATTAAAAACCTAATGTGTGTTTGGAGGAATTTAGTAACAGTGACGTAAATATTTATATTTTCATATAAATATATGAAAAAGTAAGTGACGAGTGTCAATAAACCAACCACAAATAATTTTTATATTAAAAATCTACTTCACAGTAATAATACTGATAAGATAAAACCAGAGGAAAAGTCAGGCATTTACAAGATTAAGTGTAAAGACTGTGAAAAAATTTACATAGGGAGGACAAAAAGAAACATAGGCACTAGAAAGAAAGAACACTTCAGGCACTTAAGATACAAAAATATTGATAAGTCCGCAATAGCAGCTCATTTCTGGTCTGAAAATCATGAAATTGAAGATAACACAGAATTACTAAAATACGTACAAAAACATAGTGAACTCGTCATATGGGAGAGGATATACATAGAAAAACAAAAAAACCAACTAATGAACTTTGAAATCCCGCTAGAAGAGAATCCCACATTCAAGTTCATCACTAAATCAACAGATGGCAGCAACAACCCCAGAATTACCCACACCGCAGGATCTAACTTCAGTCGCACAAGAGCCGTAGATGCAAGCGATGATTTGCGAAACATGTCCTCAAAATAGGTACGAAAGTGAAGCAGATGTGTAAAAAATACGACTCATCTATAATTTAATAATTTTTCGCTTCACTGTGGTGTTCCAATACAGTTAAATCTTGATATATTCCCGGAACATGTTTCAGAGGCTATTTTCCTCCATTGTCAAGCAGACATCGACTGTTTCTCATTGGTGTAGCTGGCGATATTTTGTCATAGGTCTCCTCTGGTGGCGGTTCGAGGAACTTGCTGAACAAATCTTTCTGGGGGATGTCGAAATTGAATACTTTGTTCCTATTTTTTTAAATAAAAATTTGTTCCCATGTGGACAGTTCCTGTTTTCCTGTTGTGTGTTAAAGTAGTTTTGGTTCTGGATTTATGTTGTGTTTTTTTTTTTTTTTTTTTTTTTTTTTTTTTTCCAAAAATGTGTGGCAACTGCTAATTTTTCTAATTGTTTGTATTTTATGTTCCTAAAGTGTTCCTTTGCTCTTGTTTCTAAATTTCTTTTGGTTTTTCCAATATAAATTTGACTACAGCCACAGCATCTAACAATTTTTCATTTCATCTAACAAAAAATCTGGTATGTATCAAATTGAATGCTGCAACAGGAAAACAAGAACTGTTCACATGGGAACAAATCTTCATTTCAAAAAATAGGAACAAAGTATTCAATTTCAACATCCCCCAGAAAGATTTGTTCAGCAAGTTCCTCGAACCACCACCAGAGGAGACCTACGACAAAATATTGCCAACTACACAACTGAGAACCAGTCGATGTCTGGTTGACAATGGAGGAAAGTAGCCTCCAAAACTTGTTCCAGGAAATTTAAAAGTAAGTGTTGTTTAGTGTCATTAATCGACTTACCTTTAAATTTATTACAACAACATTGTTTCCAACAATTCCATGAAAGGAAAAAATAATTCTAATTTGGCACGCAATTATAATCTATGATTACTCTAAAAAGTAAAGCAGCTCTTTTTCTTGTGTATTCCCTATACTCACATCACTGTGATGGTATGTGTCTGCTGTATATAAACTGTGTGTACCAAAAATCTGCTGCGGAATACAACTGCAGCGCCCAAAACTGAAGCCTGAAAGGTGCTGCATGCAACTACTTTCATGTAGTTGCTGGATACCCCTCGTCAGCTCGAGGACGGCGCTCCTTACATATGCCTGTGTGTAGACCACTGCCCATCAGGGGTAAACAATACCTCCCTACAATGCTGTGTTATTATGTGGACTCACTTTTGGGTACTTCCAGCTATACTTTGCCCCACATAGAACACAGATAATGTTGTCAAACTCTCCAGCAAATACAGGTATGAGCATAGCGATAGTTTCCTTGTCAGCAATTCTAAACAAATTTGTGCTGAGGTACTCCTATATTTTATTGACCGAAGCTTCATTAAAATAAATTATCAACACAGTTTTATATTCCATTGTGTAAGGACTATGATACAATGAAGCACAAAATTAATACAATTTTGAGTCGAACTAATACTCAATGCTCCACTTATTGCTAGTATTTACCTAGAACACATTTCGTTAGGATCTTCCTAACATCATCAGCTATTGTCGACTAATGGAAGTCGGTTCAGTGAACTCCTCGCACCTATCACCTCCGAGGAGTTCATCGCACCTACTTCCATTAGTCGACAACAGCTGATAATGTTAGGAAGATCCTAAAAAAACGCGTTCTATGTAAATACTAGCAATAAGTGGAGCATTAAGTATTAGTTCAACTCAAAATTGTATTAACAGTTTTATATTCTGAACTGAAATATTTTTTTCTGCTAGGAATGACATGATGAACATTTCTGTATAATTTGCAGTGTGTTGGAATCTACTGAAGAACTACCCAACAATCTGTTATTGACTATAATTATTTTTTTTATCTATTACCAACCTCTGAAAGTAAAACAAACTTATACAAAGAATCAATTGATAGTATTTCAAAACTAATCATGCGATTTCTATTTTTTAAGATAAATATTTTCTCTCAAACTGTTACATCTATCAGTCCATTTTATTGCTTTAATAAATTAACTTCTGGATTTATTTCATGACCTGCCAAAGTTGACTTATCAATCTGTTTATTACTAATATTCCTAAAACGTTCCTTCATTCTGGTTTATGAATTATGTTTGGTTGTCCTTCCAGTGTAAACTTGGTCACAATATAAACAGCTAAATTGATAAATGTCAAATTTTTTAATATAAAAAATTTTACCATTTTTAGAAAAATTTAGTACATTTTCTTATGTTTATTTTGAGGAACCAAAATTATAAAAAATTCCTTTAAAACATTTTGGAAACTTTCTAATAGTCCAAGGTTGGTAAGTAAATATTTTAAAATTATAGTCAACTTTTATTTTTTTAAGGGTAGAAACATCATTTACATGTTTTTATATTTAAATCTGTCTATTTTTTTATGTATAAAATCTTTATTAAAACCATTAATTAAAGCAGTCTTAATAATGTGTTTATATTCTACGAGGTGCATTCAAGTTATAAACACTTCCTACTTCTTTCTCACAAAGTAATCACAATAAAAATGTGAAGCGTGTCACTTCTCAATGTAATCTTCCTCTAGCCGTACACATTTTTCATAACGTCGACATCATGATTCCATGGCCGCTGCAAATGCTTCTTTACGAGTGTGTTTTGACTACTGGAAAATCACTCAGGCAATAGCGGCACGACTAGTGAATCTGCAACCACGGAGAGTGTCTTTCATCGCGGGAAACAGCCGAAAGTCGCTGGGAGCCGGGAGCATGAGCAATCACTTCAAAGTTGTTGTCACAAAGAAACTCCTGCGTCACGTTTGCCCGATGTGCTGGTGCATTGTCTTTATGAAAGAGCACATGTACAACCTTTTCTACCCATTTTTCACGCAATGCTGGGAGGAGTTTATTCTTCAAAACATTTTGGTAGGATGCAGCTGTCACCATAGTGCCCTTTGGTATGCAATGAGTAAGGATTACACCACTGTTGTCCCAGAAGATGGCCACCATCAGCGCTGGCACTCGCCTGAAATTTATTGATGGCAGTGAGTCTCTGTGCTTCCATTGAGCTGATTGGCACTTCGTTTCTGCGTTGAAAAAGGGCATCCCGACTCATCCACTGTTATAATCGGTTGAAAGAAAGTTTCATTCATGCCGTCATCATGCGTCAACTTCGCCTGACAATTTGCCACATGCGCAGCCCTGTGATCATTCGTCAGCATTCGTGGCACTCACCTGGAAGACACTTTTTGCATTTTCAGATCTTCATGCAGAATTGTGTGCATAGATTCCATGGAAATGCCAATTTTGGAGGCGATGTCTGCGAAGCTCAATCGGCGATGTTCCAAAACAACGTTCTCCACTCGCTGGATCATGTTGTCAGACTGGCTGGTGCGAGGCTGTGACTGTCTTGGTTTGTTGTCACACGATGTTCTCTCTTCATTGAACTGTCATACCCAGGAACACACATTAGACACATCCATGGTACCATCACCACATGCCTCACTCAACTGGCAATGAATTTCAATAGGTGTCACACCACGAAAATGGAGAAGACGAATGATTACATGCCGTTCTTGTAATGAAAACATCATTTTAAGTATCAAAAACAGTCCTAACTCTCGTCAATGCCACTAGAGTTCTATATGAAAATGCAGAAATTGAATCAAGGCAAACAGCTTACCCATTTGATGTCTTGAGCTTCTTGTGGAGGAAGTTGTTAGAATATAAAAGAACTCTTTGGCAGGCTCTTTCACATAAATTAATGCTTTCTCTCAACTGTTGTCTGTTAGTTAAAACAAAGTCTTCAAACGATTTGGTTCGCCGTCTTTGAAGCCCAGCTTTAGGCTTTGTTTGTGTCTCGGTGTCAGAGTCAGACTTCTGCAAATAAACATAAAGTATTTAACATTCTATTGTGTTGTGTTCATCTCTTGTACAACTATTCTCACAAAATTTTACATTTACACTTACTTAAAAGTTTATCCTAAGTTCTTTCACTTTCACTCTTTCTTTTGACAAAGAAGTCAAAGAAGTTCATAGTTCCACTATCAGAGAGAGGAGAGCAGACGTCAACAGATGCTAGTTGAAAGAGGTTGAAAATGGAGGCAATGATCTTTGAAACTAGTCCCTCGATAATATAAAAAAGTAAGTGATGAGTGTAATAAACCAACTACAAATAGTTTTTACAATTTATTTTAACTCTAATTGGTAGCCCGCCTCAGTAGCGTAGCTGGTAGCATGTCTGCCTCACATTCAAGAGTGACAAATGTCGGGTAACTCTAAGCTCAATGGACCCCGAACTACTTTGCACATTTTACCATTTCATTTGTCGTCCGATATGACTTTAAGTTGGATGGTGACTTTACAAACACTTTCTTTATGCTAGAGACAAGAAGATCCCTGTCTTTATATCAGCTCCTAACTGTTTCAGTACGATGATGTAAACCATCTGAATGATAAAATAATGATTAGCAGTGAAAATTTACTTTTAAGTTTACATGATTTGCATAAAATAAGCTATTTTAATTAAAAAGCATAAAATAAGTATTTCAACAAAAAAAAAAAAAAAAAAAAAAGCATTTATAAGCATTTCACTCAGCAATCTGGGCTCTACTAATGACTGTTTAGATAAGGCCTTCTCGGCCTTGACATGTGTCTCCTTTGCTTTTCGTTATAGGTGATCCTGTGTGAGTGCATTTATTTGTGTCACTAATGTCCAAAGGTAACTTTGTCAATTAAATATCAACAAATAAACATTTGTGATCTTTCATCAAGTTTTTCAGTTTAATAGTTCTATATTTACCTCATTTGCATAGCTTTGCTTCAGCTTCTTTGCTTCCTTGATAAGAGACAATAGATACGTGATCCTTTCTTTGACACCATTTTCACTAGTTCCTAAAATAAAGACAGATATCTATTAATGATACGACAATACCACTATTTCAGATATTAATGACACTGATTTTTATACGCCAATATTCAAGTTCACTTTGTAAAGATGTGTTAAGGCATTGCCTTGTTCCTTGAATTATGTTCTTATTCATAGTTTTCTGTGTATAAATGCATGTAACAATTTTTTTTTTTTGGGGGGGGGGGGAGGGTCTATCATTTTCAGACATTAGAACATCATGTTCTGTGGGAACTCATGCATTGTTCTTTCAATAGAAGTTCTGTAAACTTCACTCAGTGAGTGAATTTAACATGCTGCTTTAGTTTATAAAATTATTTGTATGAATTAATTTGGACATCACTGTTATTAGATTCTCCCAAATATCATGTATGAGGGTAATCCCAAAAGTAAGGTCACCAATTTTTTTAATTTAAATATTTATTTTCAACAAATGGTAGACAGAATTTAAGCCTGACCATTTTTCTATTTTTCCACATAATCGACATTTTGAACAATGCACTTTTGTAAACACTGTGACAGTTTTTGTATGTCCATGTTATACCAGTCCACCTCCATGCTCCTGAAGACGCGTTGGACCTCATCTTTCACCTCGTCGTTGTCACTAAAGCGCCTTCCAGTCAAGTGTTCTTTCAATTTGGGAAACAAGTGATAGTCAACTTGGAAAGGCCAAGTTTCATCACCTGTGACTAGTGAATCCAAAAGGTTGTCCTTTTCATCAGCATAGCATTGAAAAAATTGGCAGGAACTTTCAGTATGTTGCCTTTTGTTATCTTCTGTCAGCATTCTTGGAACCCATTTGGCACACACCTTCTGAAATTTTAACTCTTCAGTCAAAGTACTGTGAATGGTGCTTCGAGAAATGTCAGGAACAACAATGCACAGCTCATTGAGAGTTATCACTGATGTTGAAGCATGATTTGTTCAACTTTTGCAATTGTTTTGTTGGGAATTGGCGGTCTCCCGCTTCTTTCCCTCGTCATGAATTTTCATGCAACCATCTGCTAACTCTTTACACCACTTGCGGACATTTTTGACATCCATACAAGACTCTCCATACACTTCCACCAACTGTCAATGAATTTTAGTTGGTTTAAACCCTTTTGTGCTCAAAAACCAAATAACTGTGCAATCTTTGCACCTGACAGTAGTCACTAATGGGAGCTCCATTACAACTGGCTGCCAAGCCAGGACTGTGAGCCCCAGCGGATATGTAGTGGTGTCCATAGAGAGTGGAGGAGGGAAGAAAAAAAGCAGTATGGCCAACATCAACACAGTTTCCCTGCAACCCCAGCGCTTTGGAGACCTTAATTTTGGGATTACCCTCGTAAATACTTCTTTACTGTATGACTTACCACCATGTAAAAACGTTTTCCTGCATATTTTACATGCTGCCCTGAACCTGCCTTTAACGGAACCTTGATTAAGCGAAAATCTGTCTTAAACAGAAATATTTCATGGCCGCATGAATTTAGAAGTTAAAAACATCCTAATTCTCTTTATTAAATGGAAACTGTCTTTCGCAGACAATGGAAATCAAAGTATGCATTTTAACGGAAAATATCTAGTTCCAGAATGCAGAATGTTCAGGCACCCAGTGAAATTGTGCATTGTCTGCTCTAAGTAAGTGATGTTTCAGTTGCTGCTACATGACCTACCTAGGAAGGGAATGCAAGACGGTACTAATACTGAGAAACCTGTCACAGACATCCTTTACAGCCTAACAGTATACCTCTAAACTTAGGATTAGGATTTCACTGCGGAGGGGATTTGGTACGCAGGCCATCATGTTGGGCCCATTGTGCCTATGCCCCCAAGTGGGTATCCCAAGCAGGAAGGATGAGATGAAGTAGACAGAGGGCGGCCATCCCAAGGAGCCACGATAGTGCAGAGGACAGGTTCCCTACAGTTTACTTAGATACTTTCCCCAACATGCCAGGACAACGGACACGCCCCCTATTGCAAGGCGGCAACAAGTCCAGCAGCCGAGCCCCCAAGGTCCTTGTCTGGCGGTCACGCAATGGTTCCAATAGAGATGCTGAGACCGGCAATCAACCTACCGGAGAAAGAAGTAGTTTACCTCAGAGCATATCATCCTGCCATGTATCGCCGAGACACCCGTCGACACTTCTACCCTGAAAGAGACCACCAAATGAGATATGATGTGAAATGATAATGGAGATGAAATGGAGGGACAGGAAATTCGGGGGATGTAATTAACCTACCCAGCATTTGCCTAGCGACCTGGCAAACCCCCCCAAAAAAACCATGGGTCAGGTGGGTCAGCCACAGGAATCGAAACCAGGCCTACCAAATGAGAGCCACAGACGAAACCATCTGAGCCATCCTGCTCAGTCCTATAAACTTAAACAAAGCTGGTGGTTTATTTACTATAGTCACCACGGCTTCAAAAACAAGAATTGTACCAATCTTAACACAAGAGTGAAAGTGAAAGAGATAAATTGAGTATAAAGGTGTTAAAATAGGCAAAACTCAAGTTTACGAGATTCTAAAGAAGAAAACAGCAATTCTGAAGTGGTGGGAAAATTGTGCTAATGCGAAAACAAAGAGAGAATTTAAGAAAACTGAAAACCAGGACATTGATGAAATAGTATGGGAGTATGGAAAGATAGAGTCAGACTGAAAAATTCAATGCCATAGCCAATGCTTTCGATACTTTAGCCTACACACGGCTAGTGTGCAGGAACAATTAATTTTCATTAATTGTACCTAATAGTCGTCCGAACTATAAAGCCCGGGCCTTAAAGTACTTACAGGTTGTAAGTCACCATTAAGGTAGTTGTCTCATTTGTTTATGAGAACTTCTATTGGTTTAACAGTAAAAGCACGAGTCAGTTGGAGAATTTAATGTCATGTGGGCATGTTGGCCATAGTAGCTCAATGGTTACAGCGGCTGGATGGCAACCAGAAGATCCGTGGTTCAAATCCCGGCTATGGCATTGAATTTTTCAATCTGACTCTATCTTTCCATACTTTAGCCTACACACGGCCAGAGTAAAAAAAACAATTAATTTCCAGTGTGGGAGTAGTTCATTAGCAATAGGGTAAAAAGTCACCACATATAGGAGTCTATGTTACAGGAATATACTGAAAGATGAGCAAGACTGAATTCAAAGTATCTAATGGATGCCAGTATTACTCTGAGTAATATGCTTACCCTTTGCTGTGATGTACTTTTGCAAACACTTGCAAGAAGAAGTTTTGAACGCTGGACAATACAGACGAGCAGCATCTGGATCATCTACGGCTGTAGTCAACGTGGAAGCAAATGCAATAGCGCTCTTCAAATACTGCTCTTTAGTTTCTGCAACAGGCTGTTAACAAAAGATCTGTTATAGTTACATGACTTCTTCTACAATATACAAACAGTTCTACTTCATGTTAACCAAGATAAAGCTTTGTGAAAGTAGCTTTATTACGCATTTCATTATAGATACAAAGGGAATAACTACCAATGTTTAGGATACTGTCGCGACTGGCAGCAATGCGCACAAAGAGACAGTGCGGCATGGAGAGATAAGGGACAGGTAGTGCAGCACGGAGATAAAGGTCACAATACTAACAAGTCATCAACAACTACCTCCGCACTGAGTACTAGCGTACCGCTCAGGAAAAGGTTGGCATCCCTAGTTTTCTGCATTCCATTTTGAACCAGTTGTTATTGTTTCCAACATGTACTCACCGGCTGCCAGTGAGTTACTATGCTGGTTTTTGATGTATGTGCTTGTGTTCTGACGAGAGTTTGAAATGACAGCAACATATTCTACTGAGGAACGTCAAGCTGATACTGCATACTTGGACATATTAAGTAAACATGGCCATCTGTAATTCAACTTAAGTTAATAACCAAGCAGGCCATATAGTTGATGCAACAAATGCTTAGGTTTATTGAAATCCCAAATTGTGACGTAGGACCCATCAGAATTAAGTATTACGGTAACTTAGCAACCAAAACAGAAAAAAGAACCAATGATTTTATTTTTAAATTTTTTCTTCTGGCTTTAACTCTCGAAGAGGGTAGACACATTTTCGGTAAAAGACTTCTTGAAACTACGAGAAGTTATTGGAGTTCATCATTTATGAACGTTTAATAAACGTTTAAAATATACATTGAATACGTGACGCTATGATAAATAATTTAAGTAAAAAGCTGTTGCATCATCTATAAATAAAAGGAGAAAATTAAAATATAGTAAAGGGCTATATACATCAGTTGAAAAAGTCGCATGTAAAGAAGAAAATGATGTCGAGAAATATAATTCCAAGGAAAGTGAAATGGTATTAATTATTTTATTCCATAGTTGCCCAAAAGTGAAATCCCTTTTGTATCGATACCCCGCCTGAGAAGTTTCACATCTCATTGCTCGCCGTAGCTGCCGGAGAGAGGATTTATAGAAATCTTCGAGAACATCATCTTCACGGCTTTTAGACGAAAGGTTCATCGCTTCTACATCAAGGTAAGGTTTGGCTTCTACATGCGTCGCCACACCGAGGGAGCGCGAAACTTTTGCGCGTGTGGGGCGTAGACCTCACGACAAGGTGAATCCTACTTTAGATATGTCACCGCATCGTGAGATATAAATCCAACCCACACAGAAGTGAATCACTCCAAACGTGTCTTTCTAGTGGAAAACATTTTTAATGAATGCGGAAACTACACCGAGAAAGTGAAACAAAGATTCGTTGCCAAGTTTCCTAATTGAAAACTACAGCACCGAGATACTGTGCATGATTTAATTAATAAATTTCGGGAGACAGATTCGGTGCACGATGCTGCTAGGAGTGGTAGACCTCGTATGCCAACAGAAGAAAAACTCTCAGATATATCAGACAGAATGCATAAATGTCCACAGAAATCAATAATATCACCGAGGCATTGTTGTGCTGCTGTTGCAAGCTGCAGCCAGCACTTGGTCGATCGCTGAACACTTGCCGAGAGAGAGAAAGAGACAGAGTGATGTCTGGATACGAGGCGTGTCCATAAAATAAGGTCTCCAAGGCGCTGGAGCTGTGAGGAACGCTATTACGTGAGATCTTGCAACACTGGCGTGTAGCTTGGTTTCACCCCTTCAAATCCCCATGACAACGAACCCGTTGCTACTATTAGTCTTGGCTGGGCAGCCGTTTGCGATGGAGCTTCCTATTACTTCCGCCGCCAAGTGCGAGTTGCATGCAGTGACCCGTTTTTTGAGTGCCAAGGGCACTACCCCCACTGAAATTCATCGCTAGTTATGCGAAGTCTATGGGCCAAAGTGTATGGACGTCAAAAACGTGCGAAAGTGGATGAGAGAGTTCAAAGATGGATGTACATACGTCCATGACGAACAGCGTTCTGGACGTTCGGTTTCAGCCGAAACAATTGCAAAAGTGGAGCATGAAATGCTTAAAGATCGGTGTGTGACAGTTCGCGAGTTGTGCGAACTTATGCTTGAAGTCAGTAAGACTACGATTGACAAGATTTTGACCGAACATTTGCATTATCGCAAGGTGTGTGCGTGGTGGGTCTCCAAAATGCTCTTCTGGCCCAGTTCGGATAGGACATCCTCATCCATCTCCCCTACAGTCCAGACTTGGCACCTAGTGATTATCATCTGTTTTCTGAGTCGAAGTCACACCTGGGTGGAACACATTTCCCGACCGATGATGATTTGAAAAACGAGGTTGAGTGCTACCTACGCATTTTGGCGGGAGAGTGCTATGACAAGGGTATACAAAAGCTGCCACAGCGCATACAAAAGTGCATCGATCGCAATGGTGATTACATTGCGCCTTCCCATCAATTAAACATTCATTGACAATAAATATGTTTTCTATA
Organism: Mantis religiosa; assembly: GCA_030765055.1. Lineage (NCBI taxonomy): Eukaryota > Metazoa > Arthropoda > Insecta > Mantodea > Mantidae > Mantis > Mantis religiosa. Next base: position 23,615,560 of record CM060949.1, read on the forward strand.
TGAAATAAAATTGGAAACCTTATTTTACGGACATGCTTCGTAGTTCTCTCTCTTGCCACTGCAAAAGGCCTTGAAACATCAGCAGCTTTCTAGAACAATGACTGGAGGTATAAAAGCCCGCAAAGTGTTAGAGCGAGTGAGTTGCTAGTCAGTTGCTAGTTGAATTGAGTTTTGCAGCATGTGAGTTGTGTGAACATTTGCACTGTTAATTAGGAATTAAGTGTGCACTGTTCTCTTTCTAGCAACCGCAGGATACCACACAACAAATTTTGATGCAGAAGTAACGGCTATTCCTATACAGACTGCAAAATGTAACTGCAAAATGTTGATATTGTTTCTTTAAATATTGAACAAATTAGTTTAAGTTTCTAAAATAAAATAGAAAGTAAAAAATGTTCTATAAGGAAACATACTTAAGTATTGTTTATCCGATCATGTGTTTACTGTTAATCTGTAATGTAAAATTGTATTGACGAAGCCGATATTTCTGTAATTGGAAATCTTATGGTGAATAAATTTGAATTGAATTGAATTGAATAGATACATTCAAAAATGCTGTCATACTTTCTGATTCTAAAGCAGCTTTATGTGCAATAAGTTCATATAAAATGAGGTCAATCCAAATTAAAGAATGTCACAAAATGATCCAACAACTTCAAAAACTACAGAAAAGAATTATATTACAGTGGATACCTGCACATTGTGGAATTGCTGGAAATTAATCAGCTGATTTTCTTGCCAAAAAAGGTGCAAATTTAATTCAGAACAAAAGTAAAAACTTACCCTTTACATCCATAAAAAGATTAATGAAAAGCAAATGTAAAAACAATAACAATATCTAACAAAGCCAAAGATAAAAAAATGGAACATTTTAATTAAAAATTCAGAAATTATTCCAGAAATCCCACTTAAAGCTGCAGTAGCAAATTTTAGATTACTTACGGAACATGATTATTTGGCCAAACACTTACACAGAATAGGAATTTATACAAGTCAAAATGTCCTCTGTGCAACAAAGAAGAGGAAATGACTGAAGAACATCTTTTAACCTGTGAAGTCCTACCTGCCGAACCCACTACACAGAAATATTGGGGAGCAAGAGAGCTAATGGCTTCATTGCCAAAGCCTAGCATTTGAAAACAGCAACATCTGCACTGTACCGCAGTGGAATAATTTATTTGTTTACATGCAGCAGAGCCTTGAGTCGACCTTGAAGAATGCTGTTTGTAAATGTTACATCATTTTTGCTGCCAGGGTTGTACAAGGTTACTGTTTACTGTTCTTTAAGTACTTACAGCATAGTAAGTCGTCATTAAGGTAGTTGTCTCATGTATTTATGAGAACTCCTAGTGGTTTACTGGGTAAAAACACGAGTCAGTTGGAGAATTTAATGTCATGTTGGCACGTTAGCCATAGTAGCTCAATGGTTTAAAGCGGCTGGACGGAGACCAGAAGATCCGTGGATCAAATCCCAGCTAAGGCTCTACCCTTTCATTAATTACAGTGTTTGAAAATAAGTTAAAACAAGTGACAACTAGCAGTTGTAATGGCAAAAATCCACGAATTATGGTTTGAACTACTTGACTCACCAGACTCACTTGGGGCAAGTGACTTCTTTTTGTTCCCTCATCTGAAAACTGCGCTCGGAGGACAAAGATTTTCATCAAATGAAGAGGCAATCACTTTCGTGAACAATTATTTTACAGAGAAAAATGCCAAGTACTATTTGTACGGGTTACAGAGATGGGAGCATCGCTGGCAGATGTGTGTAGAGTTACAAGGAGACTATGTTGAAAAATAAAAAAAATTAAAAAATTCTGAAAAAATGTCTTGTATCTTTATTAGGTCGGAAACTTTTCAGACCACCCTTGCACTTTAAGTCCCGGGCTTTATAGTTTGATCAATTAATGGAAATTAACCAAACTTTCATACTAGCCATGTGGACTATGGCAAAGTGTGTGTATGGCAAGGAAACTTTATAACTGAAATTACATGCACTAACCTTATTTGGTTTCACTTTCTTTGGTCTGGTCATGGACAATCCACAAGCGTTACAGACTAGAAGCAACTTATTTGTTTCTGGATCAAGTATCTTACGTGGTAGATATTTTCTCTTTTTAGTTTTGAGACGGAAACTTCTCGTAGGGTCCACAACAAATGGTGCACTGCATTTGTCACATGAGAAAGGCTTCTCACCAGTCTTCAAGTCAGATGCAATAAAATCTACAACAGAAACCAATAAAATTTTAAACATGTTACAAGGTTTAGTGGCAGATAAATGATTATACATTGTTAATAAGCTTTTTGAGGTCCAAAACTAGAAATCGTCATGGTATAGATTTTGGAATATACAGGAAGCCCACACACATAGATAATTACATAAAGAAAAATCAATACAACCCAGTTTCACACCAACTAGCTGCCTTTAGAAGTCTAATTCACCAGCTATACAAAATCCCACTGAGTAAGGAGGAGTTTTTGAAAGAACAACAACACATAAAAGAGATAGCAGTATTAAATGGATTCAACCCAGCCATCATAAGGAACATGATGAAAAGAAAGGAAAGACTCAAGATAATATAAAAAAATACCACTCTCACACCACTTAAAAACACAAACTGGCAATATAGAAAATTCACCTACCATCCATGGGCTTTTAGAAAATTTGAACGAATCTTCAAAAGACTAAACTTAAAACTAGCACCCCAAAACAAATTCAGTCTGAGGAACCTGCTAAATAAACCACTAAAATATTCACTCCCCAACACTTTGAACTCAAAAATTTATCAGATAAACTGTGAAACCTGTGATAAAAGCTACATAGGAAAAACTAAGAGAAACTTGTTAACCAGGCAAAAAGAACACCAGAGGAACATAAAGTTGAGACAAACAGAAAAATCTGCAGTGTCACACCATTTTTGGACAGAAAACCACAACATTGGCCATAACATAAAACTGTTAAAATCTTTAAGTACACCCATAGAATTGGATATTTGGGAAAAAATATTCATAACCAAAAACCGTGATAAAGTTATAAATTTTGAAATCCCGGCATTAAATGAAGTATTAAAACTTAGTGCCCCTAACACCAGATGGCAGAGGGATCGGAGCACCTTAGTAGTGGAGGAGGAAGAATGTTCATTTAGTCACCAAACAGCTGAGGATGAGATCGAATGATCTTGAAAATGTTTCAATTATACAACAACAAGTAAGTGAAGTTTGAGTGTAAACAAAGTAACTCATGAATCAAACTCAAAAATAGCCAGTTAGTTTAGAGTGGGATATAAAGAAACCACAAATGGCCAGTTTGAATAATTTCTACAGTAAAGAGTAAAATAAGCTATGCCCAGGAAAATGAACCTGGGACCTGGACTGGACTATGCTACGGAGGGAATTCGGCACGGAGGTACAAATTTGGTCTATCGTACCTATGTCCCCAAATGGGGCAACCCAGGGAGGAAGGATGAGGCGAGAGGAGACAACAGGACAGCTGTCCCAAGGAGTTGTAGGGGAGGGGATCTGTCCCCTTCAGCTGCCGTAGTGTGGGCACTGCACTCGTGGTATCTCTGACATTACCAGAGGAACCTCGGGCTGAACATTCAAGCCCCTCCCTACTTGAGAGTTGTTCGGATTGGGTTGGACTCGAGGGTACAGTGGTTCCCAATACCCATGGGAGATCAGGGACGTCTGGACAGCTCTGTTGTCAAATGGGGTTGAGGGAAGCCTTAAATTCCCGGGCGCTAGATCACCAGGCGCTCCTACCAAGGTTATTTGGTAGTCTTCTTAATAGGCGCATCCACTTCCACCCTGTAATGGGGGGGAGGCTTGTTAGTCTCTAGGTCTTGCCCTACTGGAAAGAGTCTTGGAGGGCACCTGGTGCCCCTTTTGGGGACAACTTAGTAGCTCCCAGGTAAGGAGAGAGGGCAGTTTACCATCCGACATAGATACTCTCACTCTACATGTCCCAAGAAACTATGACAGTGCAGAGGGCTGTGTCCCTACAACTGATCAGTTGGAAACTCCCCAGAAGGCCAGTACAACTGGTATCCTATCCATCGTGGTCCTGAAATGGCCTAACAGGCCAGCCCGGAGGCAATCCTACTGGAGGAGGAAGTGTTTACCAAGAGCATATCATCCTGCCATGCAACACCGAGATACCCACCTACATTTCCACCCTGAAAGAGACCACCATATGATAGATATGAAATGATAATGGAGATGAAATGAAGGGACAGGAAATTTGGGGGATGTACGAGGTGTGTTCAAGTTATAACACCTATTTTTTTTCAGGACTGGGACCAGATAGGAGCTTCTGCGTGGACTCTGTGTGAATACGTGACAGAGATGGCAGCACTGTAGAGTACATAGAACTCTAGTGCTAGTGACTAGAGTTAGGACTATTTTTGATACTTAAAATAGCAACATTTTAATTGCAAGAACAGCGTTTCATTGCAAGAACAGTGTGTAATCGATGTTCCATTCATGCCGTCATCACATGTCAACATCGCCTAACAATTCGCCATGCACGCAGCCTTGTGATCATCCGTCAGCATTCGTGGCACCCACCTGGAAGACATAGACACTTTTTGCATTTTCAAATCTTCATGCAGGATTTTGTGCACAGATCCCACAGAAATATCAATTTTGGAGGCAATGTCTGTAATGCTCAATCGGCGACCCTCCAAAACAATGTTCTCCACTCGCTGGATCATGTCATCTGACCGGCTGGTGCAAGGCTGTGACTGTCTTGGTTTGTTGTCACACGATGTTCTGTCTTCATTGAACTGTCGCACCCAGGAACAACATTAGACACATCCATGGTACCATCACCACATGCCTCACTCAACTGGCGATGAATTTCAATAGATGTCACACCACGAAAATAGAGAAAATGAAAAGTTACACGCTGTTCTTGCAATGAAAACGTCGCCATTTTAAGTATCAAAAACAGTCCTAACTCTTGTCGTTGCCACTGGAGTTCTATGCACTGTACAGTGCTGCCATCTCTGTAATGCATTCACAAAGAGTCGACGTGTATTTAAAAAAAACACAAGTTCCTATCTGGTCCCAGTCCTGAAAAAAGAAGGGGTGTTATAACTTGAATGCACCCCGTAATTAACCTACCCTTCACCTGATGACCCGGGAAAACCCACCCAAAAAAAATGCATGGGTCAGGTAGGCTGGCAACGGGAATTAAACCCGGACTTCCTGAATGCATGCTACAGACGAATCCGCCTGAAACATCCCACTCAGTTTAACCTGTAATCTGAGAAAGCTTACTGTAAATTGTGAATACTTACATTATTTTAACTTCACATTCTTACTCCAGAAACCATTCTCATTATTGGGAACTAGCTTTAAATAATCATAAACAATAAATAGTACTCATTAATTGCAACTATACATGTCTTTATTTATAAATTCTTCACTTACCTTCATCAGCACTTATCTGTTTTACTTGTTTTGCAGCTTTGACATCATCTTTTTTCTTTTTTATAACAGGTTTTTTTGTTGTGTTAACCTGTGGAGAAAATGGTCTTTTTACAGTTTTCTTTCTAACAGAAATACGAGAGCCATTAGCATTGTTTGCTTCTTCCACATTCTCGCTGAGGTCATGAGAAATGTTTTCCTGAAACAAATAAATTTCATAGAAGGTTTGCTAGCAAGAAACTAGTTGAAGACTTAATATTACAACTAATAGTTATTAAAAATATTTTGGAAGCACTGAATGAGGGTTTGCTTTGGAAAAAGAAGACACTTTTGGAAAGAAATTAAATTAAAAATGATGATACTGAAATTTAGAAAGCACTTGGTAGTTTTGGAACCAAAACGGCACTGAATATTTACAAAACTTTAAGTTAGAATAAGGAAGAAAATATACGTATATAAACTTTATCAGAAATAGTTATATTGTGTATTTTATTATAGATACAAAGGGAGCAGTATGTAATAATTAATTTTTTAACAACTACATGCTACATTTTAGCATTAAAATTCCATTCTCTTTCCATGAAATCACAACAAGCAAATGAAAATAGACAGTATAGAACAGTTGACATATATATATATATATATATATATATATATATATATATATATATATATATATATTAAAAGACTTATTGACTCATGTTTTATTAACACTTCACTCACACCACTATTAAAACCAGGAACATTTTCAGGACTGTCCCAGTCCCATCCTCAGCTGATTGGCAAATGACCACTATCTTCACAATCAGTTGTCATATGTATCTCTTGTAATTGGCTCCCTCACTTGGAATATTGCTTACGTAAGTTCATTAGACCACTCACTGATGCCATGTCAAAATTTAAAATATGTGGAATGTTTTTTACATTAAAAATCTTCTCCCATGTTGAAAGATCAAGTTTTATTGTTAATGGTTTCAGCATGTAGTGATTATTATTTCCCAAATGAAAAGCAACTACCAATTTTTCGGTTTGTTTATACGAGGTGAGTTCAAGTTATGACATCTACTATTTTTTTCAGGACTGAAACCAGATAAAAACTTCTGTTTCTTTTTTAGTACACATGGATTCTTTGTAAATGTGTGACAGAGATGGCAGCACTGTACAGTGCATAGAACTGTAGTGGCAGCGACGAGAATTAAGACTGTTTTTGATGCTTATAATGGTGACGTTTTCATTGCAAGAACAGTGTGTAATCATTCGTTTTCTCCATTTTCGTGGTGTGACACCTATTGAAATTCATCGCCAGTTGAGTGAGGCATGTGGTGATGGTACCATGGATGTGTCTAATGTACGTTCCTGGGTGTGACAGTTCAATAAAGACAGAACATCGTGTGACAACAAACCAAGACAGTTGAGTGAGGTATGTGATGATGGTATCATGGATGTGTCTAATGTACGTTCCTGAGTGTGACAGTTCAATGAAGACAGAACATCGTGTGACAACAAACCAAGACAGTTGAGTGAGGCATGTGGTGATGGTACCATGGATGTGTCTAATGTACGTTACTGGGTGCGACAGTTCAATGAAGGCAGAACATTGTGTGACAACAAACCAAGACAGTTAAGTGAGGCATGTGGAGATGGTACCATGAATGTGTCTAATGTACGTTCCTGGGTGTGACAGTTCAATGAAGACAGAACATCATGTGACAACAAACCAAGACAGTTGAGTGAAGCATGTGGTGATGGTACCATGAATGCGTCTAATGTACGTTTCCCGGGTGTGACAGTTCAATGAAGACAGAACATCGTGTGACAACAAACCAAGACAGTTGAGTGAGGCATGTGGTGATGGTACCATGGATGTCTCTAATGTACATTCCTGGGTGTGACAGTTCAATGAAGACAGATAATCGTGTGACAACAAACCAAGACAGTTGAGTGAGGTATGTGGTGATGGTACCATGGATGTGTCTAATGTACGCTCCTGGGTGTGACAGTTCAATGAAGACAGAACATCGTGTGACAACAAACCAAGACAGTTGAGTGAGGCATGTGGTGATGGTATCATGGATGTGTCTAATGTGTGTTCCTGGGTACGACAGTTCAATGAAGACAGAACACCGTGTGACAACAAACCAAGACAGTTGAGTGAGGCATGTGGTGATGCTACCATGAATGTGTCTAATGTGTGTTCCTGGGTGAGACAGTTCAATGAAGACAGAACATCATGTGAAAACAAACCAAGACAGATGAGTGAGGCATGTGGTGATGGTATCATCGATGTGTCTAATGTGCGTTCCTGGGTTTGACAGTTCAATGAAGGTAGAACATCGTGTGACAACAAACCAAGGCAGTTGCAGACATCGCCTCCAAAATTGACATTTCCGTGGGATCTGTACACACAATCCTGCATGAATGTAATGATGGTACCGTGGATGTGTCTAATGTACGTTCCTGAGTATGACAGTTCAATGAAGGCAGAACATCATGTGACAACAAACAGTGAGGCATGTGGTGATGCTACCATGGATGTGTCTAATGTGTGTTCCTGGGTGCGACAGTTCAATGAAGACAGAACATCATGTGACAACAAACCAAGACAGATGAGTGAGGCATGTGGTGATGGTACCATGGATGTGTCTAATGTACGTTCCTGGGTGCGACAGTTCAATGAAGGTAGAACATCGTGTGACAACAAACCAAGACAGTTGCAGACATCGCCTCCAAAATTGACATTTCCGTGGGATCTGTACACACAATCCTGCATGAATGTAATGATGGTACCGTGGATGTGTCTAATGTACGTTCCTGAGTATGACAGTTCAATGAAGGCAGAACATCGTGTGACAACAAACCAAGACAGTTGAGTGAGGCATGTGGTGATGCTACCATGGATGTGTCTAATGTGTGTTCCTGGGTGCGACAGTTCAATGAAAACAGAACATCATGTGACAACAAACCAAGACAGATGAGTGAGGCATGTGGTGATGGTACCATGGATGTGTCTAATGTACGTTCCTGGGTGCGACAGTTCAATGAAGGTAGAACATCGTGTGACAACAAACCAAGACAGTTGCAGACATCGCCTCCAAAATTGACATTTCCGTGGGATCTGTACACACAATCCTGCATGAATGTAATGATGGTATCGTGGATGTGTCTAATGTACGTTCCTGAGTGTGACAGTTCAATGAAGGCAGAACATCGTGTGACAACAAACCAAGACAGTTGCAGACATCGCCTCCAAAATTGGCATTTCCGTGGGATATGTACACACAATCCTGCATGAATGTGGTGATGGTGTCATGGATGTGTCTAATGTACGTTCCTGGGTGCGACAGTTCAATGAAGGCAGAACATCGTGTGACAACAAACCAAGACAGTTGCAGACATCGCCTCCAAAATTGGCATTTCCGTGGGATCTGTACACACAATCCTGCATGAATGTGGTGATGGTGTCATGGATGTGTCTAATGTGTGATCTTTGGTATGACAGTTCAATGTAGGCAGAACATCGTGTGACAACAAACCAAGACAGTTGCAGACATCGCCTCCAAAATTGGCATTTCCGTGGGATCTGTGCACACAATCCTGCATGAAGATCTGAAAATGCTCAATTGGCGATCCTCCAAAACAATGTTCTCCACTCGGTGGATCATGTCATCTGACCGGCTGGTGCAAGGCTGTGACTGTCTTGGTTTGTTGTCACACGATGTTCTGTCTTCATTGAACTGTCGCACCCAGGAACGCACATTAGACACATCCATGTTACTATCACCACATGCCTCACTCAACTGTCTTGGTTTGTTGTCACACGATGTTCTGTCTTCATTGAACTGTCGCACCCAGGAACGTACATTAGACACATCCCTGGTACCATCACCACATGCCTCACTCAACTGGCGATGAATTTCAATAGGTGTCACACCACGAAAATGGAGAAAACGAATGATTACACACTCTTCTTGCAATGAAAACATCATTTTAAGTATCAAAAACAGTCCTTACTCTTGTCGCTGCCACTAGAGTTCTATGCACTGTACAGAGCTGCCATCTCTGTCACGCATTCACAAACAGTCCACATGTATTTGAAGAAAAAAACAGAAGTTCCCTTCTGGTCCTAGTCGTGAAAAAAAAGTAGGAGGTGGCATAACTTGAACGCACGTCGTATTTTATGTTCCTTCAATGTTCTGTTTATCTAATTTTTAAATTCTTCTTTGTCAATCTAGTGACAATCCTTACAATCTATCGGCCACGCCATGGGTCAGTGGTTAGACCCCTTGGTTCTCACCTAGGCAGCCCAGGTTCGATCCCAGGCGACCGCAAAGTGAGATTTGTGGTGGACAACACGGCACTGGGGCGGCTTTTCTCTGGGATCTCCGGTTTCCATCGCCATCTCATTCCACTGATGCTCCATATTCATCTCATGTATCATCAGTGTCATCGCCTGCGGTGCCGTATGTAATAAAAGCGGGTGTTAAACACTACACATTTCATTTCATTTTACAATCTATCCTATGTATGAGTGATTTTCGTTCTGGTGCTGTTGTGTTTTTTAAAGGATTATTTAACAGTCTCTTGAGTGAAAATCTCTTTTGTGGTGCTGGTTTGCTGTCAGAAACTTTAAATATTTGTCCAAACTTAAGAAATGCCCATGGGTGGAATGTAAATTTTTTGTATTTCCAGTTTTTATCTGTCTTTTGAAGAGTAGTGGTCTGTTTTATTTTTTCTATAATCCCAATTGATCATTTTTTGCTTGAATATGGGATAAAACCATTTTTCTTTACTTATTTAATATATACTTAAATTCCTCATTATATTGTCTATAAATCAAACTTCTAAGAGCTGCTAATTTATGTGAAAGAGGCTTGAAACTATCATTTTATGTAATTATCTTTGTGAGAAGGTCTTCTGTAGATTCTAAATTTCATATTATCACTTTGTCGTATAATCATTTAATCTAAGAAAGGTAATTATCTTCCATAATTTCCAAATTGGGAAAAGATTTTATTGTAAAGAACATTCCATATATTTTAAATTTTAAAGTTCTGTCGGTGGGTGGTCTAATGAACTTCTGTAGGAAATATCCCAAGAGAGGGAGCCAATTACAAAAGGTCCATATGACAGCCATTCGTGAAGACAGTGGTCAGTCAGCAATCAGCTGAAGATGGGACTGAAATGGTCCCAAAAGCATTCCTTTTTTTTTTATATGTGAGTGAAGTTTTAAGTTTTAATAAAATATGACATACTCAAGTCTTTAAATATGATATTAGTTTCATTATAACAACACATTTAATGATTATCAATTTCAATTTGACTCTTATTTGGTTTCCTCTATCACTTTCACATGCCCTACTAAATGTGTAATGAAATTATTTCTGTAACTGTTTATCCAATTAAAATTAAATAAACAATAGCTACAATAGCTCTTGTTGCATATGATTTTGCTACTTAAACTCATGAACTTTTGGTATGTAATAACAATAATCACATAAAACACATTTTCTTTTTCAATTTCTTATTTAGCAATCTATCAACTTTTTATACAAAGATGATACATATCAAAGGGGAAAACAAAAGAAAAAAGATAAATTTATTATTCACTGTGTTCCTCTTTGTAAGTCATATTGTGTCCACTAGGGAAGCCTACACTCTCATAGGAATACTGTTCAAAAGTTATTTGAAATAAATATGTTATTATATATGTAATTATATATTATATATGTAATTTTTATACTATGACGTGTCTGATATCAATCAAAAGGACAAAATAAATTGAATTGAATTAAATCATGAAGTAGAGTAAACTCCACATTTGTGAACAATTACTTTTATATGGCATTTCTCTATGGTCTTTATATAGTTTATATTTATTTGCTTTTTCTACTTTAGACTTTTGTTGGATCCTGTATCTGTTACAGTTTTTAATCTTATGTAACTTTTTATATTTATCTTTGTATCTTGAACTGACGTGTCCTATAACATATGTATTATGTTCCAAACGATGAAATAAATACAATACAATATTAAAACTAAATGATGGTGGAAATATCACATCAGATTTTTATACTGTTCTGTGTTTACCTTTTACACAGTGTCACTTACTTCAGCTGGAACACAAACTTCTGAAGTTTGAGATTGTTGCCACACATTCACTTCCACAAACTCATACACTGTAACACCAGAGTGAGCATCTGCATTGTCCACTGGTATTGTTTCTTGAAACTGATCTGCCTGAGGTGTTACGGTTAGGTATGACAAGCCATCATCCATAAGTACAGGAGCATTTAGCTCTGAGTTATGCACTACTTGCTCATTATGATTAATGATTACAGAGCATGGCACTGCAAATAAAATAACAAAATTATTAACTTATGGAAGTAAAACTTAAGAGTTCTTCTACTCTTCATTTGTTGCCAATGCCACATTAATATAAACAAATGTATTTAAACATATCAAAAGTATCAATATATTTGCAACATCTTCATTTAAATTATTAGATACCCTTTAAAATGCTAAAACTGGTAATACGACCCTTGTCAACATCAAAGTTTTAATCAACTATTTATTGTTTTAGAAAATATTTGTCAGGTCTTAACATGTGTTCTTATTGGTAAGATTTAAATTTAACTTAAAAAGAACGTTATTACAGGAAATTACTGTACCATTAATAAAGTTGATTTAGTAAACAGCGTATAGTACATGATTTGTTTCTCATAAATAAGCTGCTCAATATTCCTAGGGATTTCAGTACCATAGTAAGAAAAAAATTATAAGGTTAAAAATATCTCTTCAATTCTTTGCTGATCAATAATTATAAGAATATTATTTATGGAGGCTCATTAAAAAGTAGAATACGGACAATTTAATTCATTTATTTGGTATTGTTTGTTCAAAAGTTGTTATTGTTTACTCTGAGGTTTCAACTGTTTAGCTTATAGTTTGTTTTTAATGTTGAACATAGGACTCCATGCATGTATAAGTGAAATTGTAAAAATCAAAGAGCCTTTAATCTTTCGCTCCGGGGGTAAATATTTGTTCATGTATTTTAAAATAACGTTAAAATGAATGTTAGCACCCTGGAACCCTGGTTTTGAAATAGGCTAAAAAGCGGGAATAGTTTAGGAGAATTTAGAAACACATCTTTGTTACAGCTAAGTCATCACTAAACTAGGTAACGTCATTCAAAAGTAGTCATACACCCTGTTTGTTCCATTTTCAAGCGATGCTTCCTTGTTTAAGAAATTGATTATTTGTAACACGCCATCACTCATAATTTATTGACTGCATAAACATTAGGAAGCCTGCCATACAAGTTAGTGACAAGCCGTCGGACTAGGAGCTGTATCACAGGAGCGCTTCCAGTATGACGTGCATCAGGGATTAAAAAGGACTGAAGGAATCAAAGGAATATTGTTAAAATGTTCATCGCCTTAAATAAGTGGGATACAATTTAGGTACTAATTCCAGCCAAAGCTGGGAGTGTGGGAATTGCCATCGGAGGATGATTCACTCATATGTTTATTTCTCACGCATAATTCGTCCGGTTCATAGTATCCCAGATTGTAGATGATACACGTGAAGCTGGAATACGAGTACGTACAGAGACTCCCATAAATAATCGGACAAAGCAGAGTACTAAGTTTTGAAAGTGAAAATCAACATTTGTTGTGCTGTTTTGTTGAAATTAATAATAATCGACAGTTACACGGTTCCTTCTTGTAAGAAAATAAATGTTATTTTACATAAAAATTATATAATGCGTGCTTTTTTAAGAACTAAAATGAAATATGACATTTTTTGGCCCTCAAAAGTAATCGGACATAACAACTTGAAGATGATACAAAATATAGCCTAGTGCTTTGTGACTCTCCCTCTTCTTTTCACTATTTCTCGCAACCTATTTGTCATACTGTGAACCAGGTTTTTCAGGTATGCTGTATAAAATTTGTTCCATTCCTCTTGCAACCTCTCCTTCAAGTGCTGCTTGGAGTTGATGGGGTCTTACGCACGGCCTTCTTCGGTTATCCCATACTGCTTCTATGGGATTAAGATCCGGGGACTGAGGGGGTGGATGCATTACATGAGGATAGTTGTAAAGTAACCATAGCAGCCCAATGAAAGTCGCATGCTTCGGATCATTATCCTGATAAAATGAGAAGCTGTCCAAAATACCCATCATGTCGGCACTTTGTTTTAAATTTTGCTGTAATAGTCTAAGATAGACTTCCTTTTTCATGATTGTGTTTATGAACACCAGCTTTCCCACTACCGTAGAGGAAATACAGCCCCATACCATTACGCTCCCTCCGCCGTGTTCGACTGTGCCTTGTAAATTGCGCTCTTCCAGCTCCGTGTTTGATTTCCTCCACATAACCACCCTGACATCGCAACCTGCCAGGTTGTATTTGCTTTTGTCACAAACAGTAACTTGGTCACACCAATAGGTTGCCTTGTTAACAGTCTTTGTCAAATTGTAACCAATTATTCTTGCTGTAAATGTATGGCTTTTTTCTGGCTACGCGACCATTAAAATCTTGTTTCCGCATGGTTCTTCTGACCGTTTCAGGGCTAACTGTCAGTCCCAGTTCTCCCTGAATCTCAGTACAAATTATCGAAGCACTTATATGCGGATTCCGTTTTACCTTCCGCATAATATAAGATTCCTGCCTGTCGTTAAGAAGTTTTGTTCACCCTGTCTTTGTTCGAGATTCAATTCTGTCTTCATACTTATACCGGTGAATTATGTCACTAACTGTACTTTTGCTAAGATACAAAATTTCTGCTATTTCCCGGTATGTTTTGTTGTTTTCATAATGATAGATCACTAACTGTCTCTGTTCAAAGGCACTTGCTTACCTCTGGGCCCTATAATATGTTTTTGCCTTCTTCTTGGTGCACAAATGACGTACTTCTACGATGTTGTTTTGTCCACTGTCACACTTCATCTACTCCTTTGTATTGCATTTCATTTGTCTGTCCGATTCCTTTTGTGTCGTAAACTTATGCTGCAAACAAGGTTGAATGGGGAAGCTCTTAGTAGCCACATTTTCAATATCTAAAATTGATTTTCATAGCAAATGATTTTTGCTTAACAGAAGGAGTACCTTGAGATTGATACACATAATCTATCCTGCTTGATAGAGCACTCCATACTGAAATGCAAAGTCTGTCTTTTATTTATGGGAGTCAGTGTAAATATTGGGGTAGGAGCATTGCTGCCATTCTCAAGCTTTAGATTGGACTGATACATGGAATTTCATGGAAGTTCATTGGTGATGCAATGTTCGCGGAGTTGCCAGATGACTTTATGTATTTTTTTAAAAAATATCTAAAGATGGGATATCTACGCTCATGGGTTTTTCAGTGTATTTCGTAAAGTATATTTGTTTTTGTTCAATTTATACCCTGCCTTTAACTGCAGTGATCATTTCGGTGACCGTTCTCCTTTGGAACATATCGAAGGTGTTCACCCGTATTCGTTGGGTTTTAATCATTAGATCACGCACACATTCGCACTCTCGTTCATACTCCAGACTCTGCGGAAGATGAGGAATTATCTTGGTCAGAGAAAAATTACCACCACCAGGAATCGAACCTAGCACGGCAACCAAGAGAACAGTCAACCAAAAGAGTCATATTTCAATGTTACGTTTCAGATGTTGACACGTTTAGTGTGCGGCCTACCTTAAGTTAACAGCAGACTTTGGAATAGCCATTCAACAGACGTATTAAAAAGTGAGGTCTGAGGAAGAAAATGTATTGACATAAAAAGAAATGCATTCCTTTCTACGAAAAGGTAAAAGGGGGGAAAGAAAAACAAAGAAAGGAAAGTAACTGGTGAATAATGCTGATTATACCACCAATTATAATTAGTAGTTCGTTATGTAGATAGACGCAAATACTGATGTAACTGTTCAAATATCACAGTATTAATAGCGCATGTTAGCACTGCACTAATTTCGCGTGCTATTTACTCACCATTTTATACAATGAAGAATAGAGTTAGCTTTCAAATACAAGGTTGAAGAAAGTTTTCTAAATGCAACTGTGTATAGTAATTATTTTATTTTAAACAGCATCGTCAGGATATAGATTTTTATGGAGCGTTTGATCTTGAGAATATTTTCAGAGAGTGAAGTTTTACTTACTGTGTAGTTTGTCGAAAAAGAGGGACATGTAATGATTGTGACGCAGAGGTTATATTTCACGCTGAGGAGGTAAACAGACATAACCCGCTTATTTATTGTAAACGCCGTAAACGTTATCATCAAATAACCAGGGTGTATTAAAACCAGCTACTGCATAAGCCAGCGCTTTCGCTTAGTGAGCAAGGGAATTAGCGGGTGAGTTAATGAATGCTCAAAAGGTGACTTCCCAGCGAATGAAACATGTGGAAGAAGAGGTTAGGTCATACGTATTTCATTAGGCGGCTACGTTATAAGAATGTGAAGTGACTGTGAAAATTTGAATTAAATCACATGTGACATAACAAATGGACAAAGAGTGTCGGGAGTGGAATATATGCCCACGACGAGAGAAGTGCTTGAACAATTTTAGCTGTAATGGAGATGAAAAGTGTAATGATGTGTGTGAAGAACGAAACTGAGGTAGTGAAATTCGAATCTGACTTTTATATCGACTCTGTAAAATCTGAGATAAACGCTACGGTGAAAGACATGAAAGACGACGTCGCAAAAGGATAAGTGAAACTAAATCTGACATTGAACATAAAGTGAATACCATCTATATCAGCAAGAAAGATGACCAGAAGTACAAAGATAACAATGGACTACAAAAAGGCTGCAAGCCAGACGCCACAACTTACGAACCACAAAGGGATAAACCCTGATCGTGATTGAGGAAGTCTACCCTTCACAACAGCAGACTACAAATGTGTATATCACAGTGGAAGTTTAACTGAACATGAATGCCTCCAGTATCAAGATGGACATTCGCCACCTCATATCGCAGCGATATCCTGCTGAATTGTCCGGAAGATTAGGTGTAGCCATTAAATCTCTTACTTGAAGAGCGGAAGGTGATTCCAACTTAATGCGCGGGCAGTGAAAACCCTGACAAAGGTAATGGTTCTGGAGAATGGACCCACAGATATTGAATTTGCATTTCTGGATCTCATCTTCCTAATCCTCGTAAGGCTTTCAATACCAACAATTAGGACCAGGAGCGGCTGAATGAGACTGCTTGGGAATAATGAAAACTGGTCACCTCGGCCAGACACCGAGGTCCGATAGAACTCCAATGAAATAGAATGTCGTCTGAGTAACCTAGTTTAGGTAAAGGCTGATAACCTCATATACCACACTTGTCTCCTTTACCCCAACGAAGTCGTTGCTATAGGCAGCATATAAGTATGCCGAGAAAGGTATTATAAAGACTTCGCCTAGCCAACCTTAAGTTGATGTCCAAGAGCGTCAACTATTTGAAAAGAAAGTGCATTTTTAGGAAGCTTGATTATATCTATAATTGTAACATTGACCCCGGGGAAAACTTCAAGTATCCCAGACTTACCTTTGGCCCATCATAACCTCAATGGTCTCCTATTATTAACAACATATCTTCTCTTCCATCCTACAACTTGTGACACTTCAATACTCACCGTCTATATTATTATAAATCCACCATAACACCACTAAGAGACAGAGTCCCGGAATGGCGAAAGGTCAAAGATTCCTTCTCCTCAGACAAGGATGGCTTCAACACACCTCTCCCCCCTGTATGTGTGTGTGTGTGTGTGTGTGTGTGTGTGTGTGTGTGTGTGTGTGTGTGTGTGTGTCAATCATGTACATACATAAACTAACACAACTTTATATATTTCTATTTCACGATGGCCACGAGTTTGACAATTTGCACCTCACGTTGTTTATATACATTCTTCACTAATCAAATGCGAGAGCAGTGAGTTAGAATACATCCAATGTTTACCAGGCCATTATTTTCTAATGTGGCTAATGGGTATGCAACGTGCAATCATTATGTAATCAGATGTTGCCACCTTAAATTAGGTATCTTACCACTGCCAAGTATATACATATATGAAACTCTTGTACATATGAAAGCAAGCCTTAGTTTATTCAAAACAAATTCTGAAATTCATATACACAACACTAGAACAAAGAATAATTTATTTGTGAAGTCACACAAAACAAAGATGTATGAAAATAGTTTCACATATGCTGGCTTACATCTTTACAATAAGCTACCTGAATCTATAAAAAAGATTGAATCACAACATCAATTTAAGAAATTGTTATTAAAGTTCCTTAGAGCCAATTGTTTCTACAGCGTGGATGAATTTTTAAATTTGTAAATATTTAGTTAGCTACCTTAATTATAAATATTGTACTTAGTTTTTAATTTGACGTGTCCTATAACATGTACATGTTTTAATGGATGAATCAATAAATCAAATCAAATCAAATTAATTTTGAAGGATCTTTATCTGGTATGTATAAGCTTTGATATGCTAATCCTAGTCGAGCATTTAAGAGTAGTGTAGATTTACGCTGAGATCTAAGAAAATCTCAATTCTTATACATATTAAGAAAATACCTTAAAATTTGTGCCGAAAGTTATAAACAATTCAAAACCACAATGCAGAATTCCTTTTCAGTTTCCATGCTCTTTATAATAATAAAATGTTGATTGAGGTTTTATGTCCAAACCACGTGTTTTCGGATGTGAGCTCCTTCTCTAAAAATGTTCAACTTAATATTTCGTCCACTATAGTAGACTTTGTTGGTGTTTTTTTTCTTCTATTCATCCTCTATATTCTTAAGCCTGGCTCATTCTAGGATCGAAGGAACTAGACCAAATAAAATACAATAAAATAAAATTAAAACAAAATGTGCTGGTCTTTATGGTAATTTTCCCCTCTTAATGGATACTAAAATGCTTATTTTTTGAAAATAAATAAAAAAATATTATGGTTCTTTATAATTTATAAATTAATTTAAACTACTGAACAATGTTATGGCACACAATTCAATAGTTTGTTTTTTTTGCAGGATTCCTTTCGTATTTATATTTCGCATTTGACCACAGTGTATTTTAAGATTTAATTTTAGTAGACCAAATGATAGTACTAAAAGATCTAAATCATTGTTTAAAGCATTTTATAAGGGAAGTGTAGAAAAAATATGTCATATTTGAAATTGGCGCAGGAAAGAAACCGATTTCAAGCTATCCATGGAAGACTGCCCACGTTTGTATTGTGCTAAAAATGTTGGTTAACCTGTTTATTAACAGTGAGACCAATCACGTCGACATTCATGTTTGGTTTTGAATTTTGAAGGCTGAAAATTCTTAAATTCAGCTGATTATTCAGTTTTTATTGCTATTATATTTAAAGGTTACTTTCATAAGGGTTGTGATAACGTTCAAGAGCTGTTTGTACTATATATTAATATAATACAAAGGATTGCATTAAGTGATTATAAAGTAATCAGTGAATATGCTTGTTATTAGAGTGTCAAACCAGCAGAAGATAATGTATTAAATACATATAAAGTGCCTTTAAGATGCTAATATAAGCAGAAGGTATAGAACATGGCTTCTGATTTATGGACTCAAGTTTGTGCCGCTTTCCCAATTTTGGGAGATAAGGTAAGTATAATGCGTAAGAATGCGTCTTGATGCAAGTATTCTTGTTCTATGGACTTTTTTTTTTTTTTTTTTTCTTTGCTTGTTCCATTTATACCCCGCCTTTAACTACTATGGTCATATCGGCGGCCGTTCTCCTTTGGAACATACCGAAGGTGTTAACTCGTTATCTTTTTGGTTTTTAATCATTACATTACGCACACATTCACACTCTCATTCATACTTCCAGACTCTGGGGAAGATGGGGAATTATCTTGGTCGGAGAAAAAGTCTCCACCCCCACCGCCGGGAATCGAACCCGGGACCCCTAGCAGGTGCTCTACCGACTGAGCTACGGGGCCAGCCTTGTTCTATGGACTTAATTTTGATGCCTGCTATTTTTTGCTTCATGGTCTCCCATATCAGTTCAATGGGGTTTAATAAGATGGAAGATGGTAGTAAATCGCAATAATAAGGTGGTAATCTATATCCTGTTGTTCCACTAAAATATCCTGCATATTCTTACATTATTTTAAAACTTAATCCCATTTCATTTAATATTCCAGAATTTTTTCTGTCCACCAGCATTCATTTTCTCATTCATTTCATAGAATAACTTCTTCACTTTTGGAATTTCTTTACACACTTCATAACACTCTGAAAAAGCTTTCCAAACGACATACTTATCAAAATTATCAATTTGAAACTTCTTTTTCTGATTATTTTGTTTTCTGGGAATAGTAACTTGTGTATCTGAAACACTAGCTTTTTCAAATTCTTTAACGGTCCTTTGTATTGTGGCTACACTTTCTCCTACTGCCATAGACGTTCTAGCTACTGCCCTTTGCAAAGGAAGAACTAGACATTTGCTTTATCTCTGTGCAGAACTAGAAAAATTCTGAGTCATTCTGAATAATCCTTCTGCTTTGGGAGGTGACTGTCCCCTCCTTTTGGTGACTTTTTTTTGGAGTTTCCATGTTTGAAAAAGTGTTATTAGGGAATCTACTTAGTGATACAACACTACACTGTAGTGATGTGTCACACAACAGTTAACAAATAGATTAACAACTGAATACACAGCCTACAGCCAGCCAGCACAACATGTTAGTTCCTACTACCACGCATATAAACAAAGCTCAAGGTAATATCTTATTTAACTATTTGTATACCCTCCCTAAGAAGAAATGTCTTTGTTTGAGAAACAATTGGAAAATAACATACATAATATCATATGTCACTGAAATAATTTAATACAGAGTGATTTATATAGAAGTGGCACATTTCTTTCATTGTTTCAAAACTAATTGTGCTAGTGACAACTTATTATACTTAAAATGTAGAGGAATTTTGGGAGATTATTTATGTCTATAGCGAATGTTGAAAATGTCCTCCATCCTGCATAAGGCACAACTCAAAACATAGTTTCATGTTATTGGCCACTCATTGAAGGACTCTTGTTGTCAATAGCTTGAATCTTGCGTGATGTTGTCCAGTGTCTGGGAACGTGAGGCGTAAACCCTGTCTTTTAAGTAACATCATAGAAAGAAGTCCAGCGATGTCAAATCCAGAGATCTCAGTGGCCACAGGTTACTGGAAATTATCCGTTCGTTAAAGAAACTTGCAATTAGTTCCATGGATTCATTTGATGTATGGCATGTAGCACCAATACCCTTGACTCAGCTCTACATCGTCCAGTTGCTCAACAAACTCCATGAAAATCAGTCTGTACTCTGCAGTGTTCATAGTCTGGTTAAAAAGAAATTGGCCCCACTATTCTCTTTGCGGATATTGCACACCAAACTCCGATTTTAACCGGGTCATAGGTGTTTCATGGATGACATGTGGATTTTCGATGACCCAATGGCGTGACTTCTGTGAGTTCACATAACCGGATAAATGCAATCATGCTTCATCTGTGAACCATGTGATGGACAATATGGCAGGACTTTGCGCAATGAACGTCTGAAACCGACAATAACTTATCAGGTGCCTGTAGCTGATGAATAATCGTAACCCTATATGACCTTAGACCTGCACTTTTCGCAGCTCTCTGACACATTGAGTAGCTGTACCCTGTCTCCTGCGACAAACGTCTTAATGATTCTTTGGGTGACTGCTCCAGTCATGCTCTTACGTCCGTCCGATACGACTTAACGTTGGAGGACGTAAAAAAAAAAAAAAAAAAAAAAAAAAAAAAAAAAAAAAAAAAAAAAAAACTGTTACATCAACAACAACCGTGGGGAGCCTAGATGAACGATGCTTGTCTTTTTCACTCAACAGAGATCCAGTTGTTTCCATGATGAGTAGAAAGGAAAAACTGAAGATATCAAAAAATACCACTCTCACACCACTTAAAAACACAAACTGGCAATATAGAAAATTCACCCACCATCCATGGGCTTTAAGAAAATTTGAACGAATCTTCAAAAGACTAAACTTAAAACTAGCACCCCAAAACAAATTCAGTCTGAAGAACCTGCTAAATAAACCACTAAACAATTCAATCCCCAACACTTTGAAATCAGGAATTTATCAGATAAACTGTGAAACCTGTGATAAAGGCTACATAGGAAAAACTAAGAAAAACTTGTTAACCAGGCAAAAAGAACACCAGAGGAACATTAAGTTGAAACAAACAGAAAAATCTGCAGTGTCACACCATTTTTGGACAGAAAACCACAACATTGGCCACAACATTAAACTGTTAAAATCTTTAAGTACACCCATAGAATTGGATATTTGGGAAAACATATTCATAACCAAAAACTGTGATAAAGTTATAAATTTTGAAATCCCGGCATTAAATGAAGTATTAAAACTTAGTGCCCCTAACACCAGATGGCAGAGGGATCGGAGCAGCGTAGTAGTGGAAGAAGAGGAATGTTCATTTAGTCACCAAACAGCTGAGGATGAGATTGAATGATCTTGAAAATGTTTCAGTTATACAACAACAAGTTTGAGTGTAAACATAGTGACTCATAAATCAAACTCAAAAATGAAGAATACTTCACTGTTAATAATGCTTCTGCTTTTAATTTTTATGTTTCCAATTTGTTTACCAGTCCCAGTATTGTGTTTCTTTTGGGAGGATTGTGAACACCAAATTCTCTCTGGTATGTCCTTTGAGTAGCTGTAATTGAATTCGTAATTCAGTATTGCTTCACAAGGAAGAGTCGCTGATTTAATGTGTACTGCATTTTCACATTGACTAGAACAGAATGTCAAAAACAGCTGCCAGCAACAGGAATTAGGAATAAAACAAACTTCTGCGCATCTAGTGACAAGGAATCAAAACTTCAGAACATTTTGCTTAATTTGGTGATAAAATTGGGACAGTTTCCAACGGAATAATTAAAGAAAGAAATGTGTCAGTTCTATATAAATCACTCTGTATATTTTCCTTAATGACAGAAGTAGAAAATATTTCTAAACTGCTAATATACTTGATATAGTATTATAATTTGATGTTAAGATTTTTTTCACCAGAAATGTTTTGAACTTCCTAAATCCCTCACCCAAGAAAAAAGAAGTATTTTTGAAAACTTGCTATTTAAGTTAATGTCCTTCAGACACATGACACAAAAATTTTCAAATTACCGAGCTCCAAACTGTCCTTTATGTGAAAAATTACAGTACTCTTTATTTTCCTTTAAAAAGGCTGTAATGATTTTTATTGAAATATTATTTACATGGCAAATAAACTGTATATCTTGAACCAGGACGGAATATCATATTCTGGCTCTAAACTATACAACAGATTACCAGACAAATTAAAAAGAATAAAAAAAGCAGCATCTTTTAGATCAAAACTACTGTCCTATCTGATTGAGCACTGCTATTATTCAACTGATGAGTTTTTACATCAATCAGTACAGCCATAGTATACAAAAATGGTGACAATGTAAATGTATTTAACCATAGATCCCTTAGAATAAGTGCTTATCTTAACCTGTATATATGTGTACAAACAATTTAGCTATTAAGTTATTTTAATTTGACGTGTCCAACATCTTATACATGCAAATGTATCTATGATTTCCTGGATCAATAAAACTACTACTACTACTACTACTACTACTACTACTACTACTACTTTGACAGTGGTTTGTGGGCTACTGTATTTTGAAAAGGGTAAACCATAAAAAATAAGAACTTGGTGTAAAAAAATCTAGACTGTGCACACACTTTATTTTAAATAATTTTATTTGATCAGCCATTTCAAGATACCCATTTATTTGAATGAATGAATTATTTACTGTGCATATTCCAGAATTTTACAATTTACAACTAGGCTACATTTGCTCATTTTCTTCTCGGGCAACAAGCCAGGTGGAAAGACAATTAGAAATAGACGTTTTGGGAGTGTGCATCTCTCCTATCATCAGGATATTTATAAATTCTTATAACCACAAATGAAACACTGGATATAACACAGATATAAACAGACAAAACACTATCAAAATTTGCATTACTGAACAAAAGACTGTTTTCAGTAAATTAAATGCCAGGTTAGGAGATGACACTTTTGTAATTTGGCCACATGGATCAGACACTTTGCCTAGCTTTCTTGCGCATCTCAACAGCCTTCAACCTCAAATACAGTTTACCATGGAAGTGGAGAAGGATGGAACTCTTCCATTCCTGGACATTCTTGTTTCAAAAAACAACAACGGTACACTGGGGCATGCTGTATACCACAAACCTACACACACCGATCTCTATCTGAATGCTTATAGTTTCCATCATAAGTCTCAACGACTGGGAGTTCTCAATTCACTGGTCCACAGAGCTTTGTCTGTCTCTGATCCCAGTCACTTAAAACAGGAATTGTGGCACCTGAGACTCACTTTCCGTCAAAACGGCTACTCCGAATATGACGAAGCCTCGATCACTAGAGCTAGGAAAGGGAAACCTGTAATACAGCAAGTGTCAGATAAGCCTACTGCTACAACCTGCATCCTGTTTACCAATAAAGTATCCGGCAGAAGCAGCAGAATTCTCGCCAAATACATCAGGACCATCCCCAAGCCACCTCCGAAGATTAAACATCTGTTGAGACCAGTGAAAGACAAACTGGACTTCCAAGTTCCGGGAGTGTACCGCATTCCCTGTGAATGTGGGACATTGTATATAGGATAAACCGGAAGGACCATCGCTACTAGAATAATCAAACATAAACGGAGCATTTGTTTAATGTAACCTGAAAAGTCTGGACTGGCAGAGCATTGTTTTGATAATGACCATAGAGCCGGGAGTGTACCGCATTCCATGTGAATGTGGGACATTGTATATAGGACAAACCGGAAGGACCATCGCTACCAGAATAATCGAACATAAACGGAGCATTTGTTTAATACAACCTGAGAAGTCTGGACTGGCAGAGCATTGTTTTGATAATGACCATAGAGCCGGGAGTATACCGCATTCCATGTGAATGTGGGAAACCGTATATAGGACAAACCGGAAGGACCATCACTACCAGAATAAATGAACATGAACGGAGCATTCGTTTAATACAACCTGAGAAGTCTGGGCTGGCAGAGCATTATTTTGATAATGACCATAGAGCCGGGAGTGTACCGAATTCCATGTGAATGGGGACACTGTATATAGAACAAACTGGAAGAACCATCGCTACCAGAATAAACGAACATGAACGAAGCAGTCGTTTAATACAACCTGAAAAGTTTGGGCTGGCAGAGCATTGTTTTGATAACGACCATAGGGCCTATTTTCGGGAGACGACCATCTTGTCAAAATGCAACAGTTACTGGGAGCGGAGAGTTAAGGAGGCTTATGTGATTTCCTCTGAAAGGAGCACGCTTAATCGTGATGCTGGATTTGAGTTCAGCTCCTCTTGGAAACCGACCTTAAAAATGGAAATCCGTTGATTTAAGAAGCAAAGATCAATACAGCTTGATAATCAAGTTAAGTAGTTACGTTTCTTTGACACAATTTTCTATACTGACGCCATCTCCTGACCTGAAAACAGTCTTTTGTTCAGTAATGCGAATTTTGATAGTGTTTTGTCTTTGTTTATATTTGTATTATATTCAGTGTTACATTTGTGGTATATTCAGTGTTACATTTGTGGTTATAACATTTTATAAATATCCTGATGATGGGAGAGATGTACACTCCCGAAACGTTGATATCTAATTGTCTTTTCACCTGGCTTGTTTCCTGAGAAGAAAGTGAGCGTATTTGTTGCCAGAAAAGCTTCAGGTCTTATTTTAGGCTACATTTATTAGTCTTTACCTTGTTGCTACCGTGGCTTACATGACACCCTGGTCTTCTGCTCTGTCAGGTAGCTCTTAATCTCCATGCCTCCTTGTTACTTAATTAGTCCCATTCTTCCCCCTCATCTTCCTTTCTTATATTCTTTACATTTCTTGCCCATTTTTCTTTTACTTTCTGTAAGAACTCACCAATACTTCTTACCTTCTTTTCCTCCCTTCCCGTTAACATTTTTATAGCTACTATCCTCTTCTCTACTTATTGCAGCCTTCTTGCATTCTGTTACATAGTGTTCTATGCTTTCTTTTCCCCCACACAATTCACATATTCACTTTTCCCTACCTCTTATCTCTCTTAGAAATTGTTCCTGCTCTCATCCAAGCTAGCCCTTCTCACTCTTGCCTACTGCAGTAATCTACATATGCTTCTTGTCCCCAGTTTCGTTTTATTTGTTTGTAAAATTGTAATGATTTCATATTTGCTAGACTTCCCCATATTTCCTGTCTTTCTATATCTTCTGCTCTGCATTTTACTAATTTACCCACATCGCTTTTATTCCTTTTCTCTAATCTCCATATATCTCCCATTCCTATTTTTTCCATAATTTCTTCTATCTCTGTCCACCAACTATTTGAGTTCTCTGATCTTTTTTGCTGTCATGCATAATTTCATAATTTCCCCTTTGGCCAAACACCTATACCAAAATGTTATTATTCTTTCCATTGTTATTCCATTTCTTCTTGTCTTTCCTAATTCTTCTAAAGCTACTTCCCTAGGTGTTGATCTTGGTAAGCCTAGTAGCTCTTTACAAATCCTTCTGTAGTTTTGGTTCACCGTTTTGTTTATCTCTGTGGCCCCCCCCCCCCCACCAGATGTCCATTGCATACAACATTTTGGATTCAAGTAGTGCCTCATACATTCTTTCTAACCACTTGGTTGTCATTTCTAGCTTATATTTGCATATTCTTATCCCATTCATTGCTACTCTTCTTTTTGCTTCAAATTTTTCTCCGGTGTGCTCCCCACTTTCCATTGTTATTCAACCTCACTCCTAAGTATTCATATTCATTGACCACTTCTATCCTTTTGCAATTTAGTACCTACTTTTTCGCTTTTTAGTTTAACTCCCTTCTTGAAGACCATAACTTTTGACTTATTTATAATACCCATTTATTATTGAAGTTCTACTTTTTAAAATGTTGCTACTCAGTTGTTTCACTCAGTGTGATGGAAGCAGTGTGGAATATCAAGGCCAACATATGGTGACCCATTTTAAAACTTGCTATTGCATCTCCTACATTCTGTTTGTGGCTACAGTAAAATGTGTGCTATAAACCATTTCTGCCAACATTTAACTAGGTTTTAGGGGTATGAGTGTGCAGATTTTGCAAGCTGATTTATCTTAAAAGTAAAGGAGATAATTGAACATTACTGAACACATCTGCACAGTCTGGCAACAGAGTTGGATTAGAGAATAAATGTTTTTGTTTTGGTTTGCAGCGAGGCATGAATTCACACCTACGACGGCTGAAGGTCTAAACTAGGCCAGCACTTGAAAGCCGGTTTGTCACATGCCTGTGTGTTTGTCAGGTACTGCTGGTAATGAGGGGTGCAGTGGTTTTGTTTTAAGCTGCTTAGTGGTATCAATGAGGCCTCCCACTGAACCGAACGTCAACATAGCTCATATTGATTGTTGTACTCCACCAACAAACATTCATGTAGAACCTTCAACCCCATCCAGCGACACCTCTGCCTCCTCCAAGATTGGTGCATGCTCTGGCAATTGTCCATCAACCCGGAGAAAAGCCAAGTCATTTTATTCACAAAGTGCCACTTTCCTGCCAACTTCCCCACATTCACCTATTCTAGACGAATGATAAAGTGGAAGAATTCTATTAAATACGTGGGTGTGACTTTGGACAAGGGCCTAACTTTCGGGGAGCACATTCGGGAGTTGTCGCATTGGGCGAATGGGGCCACGGCCTCACTTAACCTGATGTTGCGCTCCACGAAGCCTGTTTCCCTGAAGCTACGCCTTTTCCAGGCTTTAGTCCTCCCCATAATGCTTTATGCATGAGAAGCCTGGGGTATTACTGCAGGCTCCAACCTTCTGCTGCTCCAACGTGTACAGAACAGATGCCTTCAGGTTATCTATTCTGTATACAGATGGTTCCCCGTGAGGTTACTTCACGAGGCTTCATCCCTGCGATATGTGGGGGATGAAATTAGGTGCCGGGCCACAAAATTCTATGCCAGTTTACCAAACCATCAGAGCGTCCTGGTTAGGTCTCTGGGGGATTATCGTCCACAAGAACGCCGCTTAAAGTGATACTGGCTACCACGCATGGCATGTGGGCATTACCGGTAACCATAAGGCACATATTTCAGCCTGAAACAAATTTCTCGCCACCCAAGATTTTGTCATTCTTTTCATTGAAGACTTCCTGCTTTAATTTCATTTCAGTGCACATGGTTAAATTGCACCTGAATCTGCGCCATTGAGGAGCAAATAGCTACCTCCCTTCTTTCCGCAACCTAATTTTCACCCACCATCCTGAAACTATCACATCCGTCACTACATGGTTAAGCCATACTCAGGGCAGGTACATGTCTGACCCCCCACGGGCTGTTTCTCAGTCTGCCAATGCCGCTGCTGCTGCTAATGAGACCTAAACTAAAAGCTACTCATAAGATATAGTCTAATGATCTAAGATAATAATCAACTGTTAATTACAGGAATACTTCATTCGGGTATATCATGTAAAATTAAATCATAGCCACATATTTGCTAGATCAGAAATTTGTTAATGGTCAGTAACTGCAACATCAATAAGATGTCTAATTAAGTAGAGGCTCCGTTGGGCTCTTTGCTGTGACTGTTGGATCTGGAATTCTTCTACTGACAAACATCTCAAGTATTGATAGATGAAAAATTCAATGCCATGGCCAGGATTTGAACCACGGATCTCCTGTGGATCTTCCGTCCAGTCACTCCAACCCATTGAGCTACCATGGCCAACTTAAACTTAAACTCCAACTGGGAGTGGAGACTGGACGGAAACCAGGAGATCCATGGTTCAAATCCCGGCCATGGCATTGAATTTTTCATGTTGACTGTATCAAAAACCTTAGTGTATATATGGCTAGTGTGAAGAAATGATTAATTTACATCAATTAACTTAAATCTCAAGTATTGCATTCAGTTTTGCCATATGCAGAACCATACTGTAGATGTGTAAAGAGTGCCTTAGTTCTGAATGCATTAAATGCATCTGAAGCACTAACAGAACCTGCTCTGGTGCCAAGTGCCGCAGCAGGTGTGTTTACTGTTAACATTCCTGACCTTCCATTCTAAACGCATGCCAATGTTGCGGGTTGCCAAATTTAAACCTGTGATTTATTGCAGTGGACATGCAGGAATCCAGTCCTTTCGTATCATTTATGTGTAACTGTAGGAATTTAGTAACAGTGACATCAAAATTAATTGAAAAAGCTATTTGTAGTCAACATTTTGACACCTTGTCACTTACATTTTTATGTTTTTGAGGGACTAGTTTTGGAAGCCATCATCTCCAACTGTGTGTTGCTGTCTGATCTCTTCTCTCTGGTTGATAGTTCCACCACCAGAGAGAAGAGAGCAGACGACAACAGAGAGTTGGAAAGAGGTTGATAATGGAGGCAATGGCTTCCGAAACTAGTCCCTCAAAAATATAAAAATGTAAGTGATGAAGTGTCCAAAAGCCAACTACAAATAATTTTTTCAATTTTTTCATACATTTTGTGGCTAAATGAATCATTTTAGCAGCATATAGTAAAGGCACAAATAACTCATCTTTTGTAGCTCTACCTCATTACTAGGGCTGCGACATCGAGGCAGGAATGTGTGGAAAGTAAATGAAATGTGTAGTGTTTAATGCCCGCTTTTACTACATACGGCACCGCAGGTGATGACACTGATGATACATGAGATGAAGATGGAGCACCGGTGGAATGAGATGGCGGGGGAAACCGGAGATCCTGGAGAAAACCCGCCCCAACGCCGTGTTGTCCACCACAAATCTCACTTTGCGGTCGCCTGGGATCGAACCCGGGCCGCCTTGGTAAGAATCAAGTGGTCTAACCACTGAGCCACGGCGCGGCTGGGAATGTGTGGATATTATATAGAATAGGAAGGGTGAGGTTTCAGCAGTAAGGGTTAAAGGTCACTGATGCGGCATGGTAGTATCCAAATGGCTATACAGGTGCCTCTATCGTGTTTCACACCTCATGGCCATAGTATTGTCGTGAACCTGTTATCTACGATAGCGCGGCTTGTGTATACAAAGAGCCAGCAAATAAAGATAGCGGAGATAAAAAACTTACCGACACAGATAAGTGAGAAATGGAAATTTCTAGTGACCTCTTGATTGATAGAAATTATTGTGTTTCTGGTTTGTTTTAGAACAGTCTAGAAATTATTAATGGAGATATATATAAGAGATTGTGACATGCCAGAGGAGTAGTAAACAGATGTAAGGACAGACGTAAGAGGAGAGTCGTGAACAGATGTTGTAACGAGAGCTGATGTAAACAGGTGTAATCAGAAGCTGCAGATTGGTAGATTGTGCATGTGATGTAATACTGCTACTGTGAGTGTATTTCTACGCAAATAAAGAACATTTAGAATTTCGGCAAATTGGACTTTTAATTATATGAACCCACAAAGTCACAGTATTTTCATGGCATTGTCAAATACTGCACTTATAGTAGAATAATTTGCAACACTAAGTCACTTGTTAGAAGATATGGTCCAATGGAGCCTTCTGCATTCAGTGCTCCAAAAACCACATTTACCACAAATTGCCCAACAACATCCATTAATTTGTCCATTGAAACCCATATGCTGCAGTTATTTAGGTTCATTCTTATACCATCAATGCACTTATCATAACATTTTTTACATAGTATTGGTTTGTCTCATAAATTCGTTCGATTCTTGTTACGTGTTTACGACAAAGAACGCCTGCACTGTATGCCCGTATCACAACTATGCCAACGAAGTTGCCTAATTATGTAGGGATAACCTGTTTACATACGCAAGGTCATCGAAAGTAAACAAGGCAATGAACTTTTCAAAACAAACTTTATTTTGTGCAGTATGCACCATTATTATCAATAACATATCTCCATTTCTCAGGAAGCTTATCATTTGCATTTTTACAAAATCTTGCAGTTTTCTGTTTGACGAACTCTTCTACGGCGAGTCTGCAATCCTCCAAGGAAGTAAGGCGTTTGCCATTAAGGAAGTTTTGCAGGGATCGGAATAAATGATAGTCGGATGGGGCAATGTCTGGAGAATAAGGCGGGTGAGGTAACACATCCTAGTCGAAATCCCGTAATTTCTGACGAGTTACCATAGAAGTGTGTGGTTTGTCACTGTCTTGATGAAAGATGACTCCACCATTAGATGCTAACTCTGGCCTTTTCTCTTCTAGGGCAACCTTCAGACGATCCAACTGAGAACAGTATTTCTCTGAATTGATGGTCTCCCCAGGAGGAAGAAATTCGTAATAAATAATTCCTTTTCAGTCCCACCAAATGCACAGCATAATCTTCTCAGGATGAAGCCCTGGTTTAGGAATTGAGAGTGGTGGTTCCCCTTTCTTACACCATGACTTTCTCTTTCGGATGTTGTACACAATCCACTTTTCGTCTCCTGTAACCAGCTGTTTCAGAAAAGGGGCAGTTTCATTGCGTCTTATCAATGCTGGAAACGCGCTGAACTAAATTTTGTTCACTCAGTTCGTGCGGAACCCATACATCCCGAAGATTTACGTAACCAAGTTTCTTTAGGTGCTTGGCTACAGTTGCATGAGATAAGTTTGGCTCCTGACCTACCTCCCGAGTTGTTATTCTGGGGTTGTTCGTAATCATGTCTTTTATCCTTTCCTCTTCCGTAACCACAGGTTGTCCAGAACGAGGTTTGTCTTTCACAGAGAAGTTCCCAGCTCGAAATAGAGTAAACCATTTTTGACATGCCCGATTCGTCACTGCATCTTCTCCGTAAACAGCACAAATTTTCCGTTGAGTTTGTGAGGCTGTTTTACCTTTACGGTAATAAAACAGCATTAAATGTCGAAAATGTTCCTTCTTGCCTTCCATATTAACATTCACAAATTACAACTCCACACTGTTGGATCCACAAACTCGTACTTAAGTTTGGTTACCAATTCTTACATAAGTTGACCTATTTACCTTTGGCCATGAGGTTGCTGTGGTTTGTGTTCATAGCATTCTTTTCAGTTATTGTATTTGTAAACAAACCCCATATTGTTAGGCAACTACTTTGACTTAAAAGTAATGGGGGCATGCAGTGTTCTCAGGAGTTCTTAGTCGTAAACACGTAACAAGAATCGAACGAATTTATGAGACAACCTGATACTTACATAAAGTCATAGGATGTGTAATTGGTTTCTCAGTGTACTTTTCTAAAAATGCACGCAACTTTGTATCCTGTAGTTTATGTAAAGGAATATCGACAGAAATAAATGCTGCGCATAGCTCTTCATTAAGCGTTTGATTTAATGGAAGTACGTTCGTAACCTTTCCTTTGGCACTGTGTTTGTGTGAACTCTGTGTGTCGATTACTGTGACAATGTATGGTATACGCAACCCTCCCATTGAAATCACTCCACTACCAGGTGCCTCCCAACACACGCAAACGCTCCAGTGTCGCTACCCTACTCATTACCCTTATTGCAAAAGTAAATGATAAAAGGTGTGATGACATATTCACAATTAAAACCATGCACTTCAGAGGAAAATGGTACAGGAACTTATGTTTCAGCTTACGTCAGGAAGTTGCTGCTGAAATCTGCCCATTCATGCCTCTAACACTATGTGCTTGTGTCTTAAATTTTTGTATTACAAAAATATCAATTTTTTTTTTTGTCTTTTCAGGACAGTACATATCAGGCGTCCGAAGAGGATATTGCAAGAATTCTGGAGATTATAAATGAACAAAAACAAAATGAAATTGTTGAGGACATCGTTATTTATCATTTACAATTAATAATGAGACAGAGAATTGCACCACAGTTTTGGAACAAGTTCACTGAAAGGGAAAATGAAATTGACGGTTTTGAGAGATTTAAAGATGCAGTGGCTGTGCTATATAGTAGCCTTGCAAGTATGTTGCCCATCATGGAACGGTTGAAAAAGTTGAGATGGTATGCCAATAAACAGAGAAAAGTGTTTGGTCATTCTATGTTAGTAGATGCATTCAGAGAGATTGTGACCTCAACGTTACATTCTCAATTGCCTCTTGCACATCAGACGATCACTGAAGACTTCTATAGAATGTCATTCAAAGTCTTCTGTAATTCAGATAAATTAACAGCTGGTAAGTTTGATCTCTTTGTTTTAAGGCTAATTCATATAATAGAACAGAAACCAGAATAAGAACAACAAAGTCAAAATACATATAAATACAGTGAAACCTGCCTTCAACGCCTACCTTGGTAGTTTAGATGGTAGCGTGCCTGCCTCACATTCAACAGATCCCAAGTTTGAATCTCGGACAGGGTGAGTTACGTGGATAAGGTTTTTTCCAGGGTTTTCCGGGTAACTCTAAGCTCCATGGACCCCGGGCACATTTGAGCATCATTTCACGCATTTCATTCATCGTCCGATATGACTTAACGTTGGAGGACATAAAAAAAAAACTGCCTTCAACAGATGCTTGGTTAAGCGGAAATCTGTCTTAAAGTTAAATATTTCATGGTCCTATGAATTTAGGGGTAAAAAACATAACTAAATTCCCTTGATTAAACGGAAACTGTCTTATGTAGACAACAGAAATCAAAGTACTAATTTTAACAGAAAATTTCCGCTTCTGCAATGCACAGTTTAAAACATTTTCAGGCACTTGGTAAAAATGTGCATTGTTTGCTCTAAGTACTTGATGTATCATTTGAAACTACCTGACCTAACTAGGGGAGGGGGGAGTGTGCTAATGATGATACGAATACTGAGAAACTGTCACAGTCATCCTTAACTGCATAACGGTCACCTCTAAACTTAAACAAAGCTGGTGGTTTATTTACTGTACTTACCATGGCTATACACCTGTTGTCGTATTCACAATGGTGTAGTGTATAACACTGGACAAGATTCCGTCCATGCATCTGTTGTTTTTTTTTTTTTCCTCCCCTTTATTCAGCTTTTGTTCCCTCGACTTTCTTACCTTTTTCTTGGGCGAAGAACTTCCAGAAGGGGAATAAATTTCCTTTCCTCATTTATTCGTTACAATTAACGCCACAGTTTTGCAAGAAATTCACTATCTCTTTTTTGGTAGAATATTTGGACACTTTTCAGAAAAGATGCAATGTCCAATAAACATCTCTTTCAACCACTTTGATGATTCATTGGTCATAGTAATTGCCACTGGTGCTTCCTGCTGTATAGAGCAGTTTCGTTACATTCACAATCCCCTTCTTCCTCCTGCATGAATTGTAAAACAATGAACCAAGTATGTGCTTTGTATCTTCCGGCAACTTCAAAAACCTCATCACCTGCCAAAACCTCTTCTCGGATTACTGTCCAACTAAGTTTCAACTAAATAAATAAGTTTCCACCAGATTTCCACAAAACTTTAATATGTATACAAGATACTCATGCCACGTAGAATTTTGAGTTTTTCAATTAAAATCTTCTGTTTGCTTCCACATTTTTACCACTTGAAGCCAATAATTTTTAAGACTCTTATCAAAATATTGTGACCCAAGGATAATGTAACCTGTGCTTCACAATCGGATGGAGTTTCTTTGCACTGAACAATAACAATAACACTATCAAGTGATAATTTCTGTTTATGCAAGCTTTGCCACACGTCACCAGCTTACTGCTCTCCTCACTGCACTCCTTTCCCCTCAAACACACAGAGCTGAGTCTCTACCAGTAACTGTTCCATCAAAATGGAGGAAATGCCACTTATGAAGATCTCATCACTTCATAAATAAGGCAAAGTTTGCATCCATAGAATCCCTTGCTCTACAGGTGCCTTTGGGTGGTGCAAAATGAACAGCATATAAGCCCAATTAATCATATTGATAAATCTTGGGCAGCATTAACTAAAAGTTAATACCTGACAATCCAAGATAAGAGGCTGTTTCAACATTTAGATTACTGATCTTTTGGCTGTGCACCTTCATAATATTGGTCCCCTCAACGCCCCAAATTGGGATTGTGCTGGAAAGAGAACTCTATAATGAATAAAGATCATCTTCCCCATTGTATGGTTCTCAAGAGATTAACCTCTGCATCACTAACAGAACTATAGTGGGAAGCAAGAAATAGAATATCCAAGCAACAGAGCATTAGGCTATATCTTACCCAAACTGAGTGCAGCATGTTTTGCAATCATATCTTCAAATCAGGTAATTGATTGATAAGAGCATTCTAAAACAGCTTATTATGCTTACTTTCGCTTACTAATGACTTATGGAATAATGTTCTGGGGTAACTTTGTTTTGGACAGCTCTACGAAGGTACTTTATTACTCACATCTCCTATACACAGGGTATAGGAGGCAAAGGCAAAGAATACTTGTAATAGCTAAGGTACTGTTGGAAATATGACATGTGTAGTAAACAAGGTCTTTTCATAAAGTTCCAGAACATTTGTAATTTTGCTGCAATAGAGTGTTGGAGCGAAATGCGGTTGGCAACTGTGTACATGCCTGTATTGAGTAAAACGTTGTATCGCACAGTTTGCGTATTTCAAGATGGCAGAGTTAGAGAAGCATCACGTCTGCATTAAATTTTGCGTGAAACTCAAGAAAACCTTTACTGAGACACACCAAATTATGCAGGAAGCCTATGGTGACGAGTACTTAAGCCGTACTCGGTGTTACGAATGGTTCACATGGTTTAGAAATGGCCAGGCGGAAGTTAAAGATGACACTTGTTCAGGACGTCTACCGATGATGGTCATGTCAGGGCCATCAACAAAATTGTGTGTGCCAATCAAAGACTTGACTGTCCAAGAGATTGCAGAAGAATGTAACATTTCAGATTTCCAGAGTTGAAAACCCTGTTCAAAGGACGAAGATTTGCAACAATAGATGACATAAAAGAAAATTTGCAAACAGTACTTCGTGTGATACAGAAAGGGGTGTAACAAGACTGCTTCTGGAAGTGGAAATGGTGTTGGGAGCAGTGTACCAATTGGGGAGGAATGAATGAATGAATGAATGTGTAGTGTTTAACGCCCGCTTTTACTACATATGGCAACGCAGGCGGTGACACTGATGATACATGAGATGAAGATGGAGCACCGGTGGAATGAGATGGCAGGGGAAACCAGAGGTCCCAGAGAAAACCCGCCCCAGCGCCGTGTTGTCCACCACAATTTGTGAAGGAGAGTATGTTGAAGGAGACCATACACAATAAATAAAAGGTAAATGTAGAACATTTTGTGGACAAAGTTCTGGAACTTTTTGAACATACCTCGTATATAGATTATGGTATATTGTTCCTTTGATATGATTTATATCCTTGAGTTAGACTACTTTGGTCTAATCTCAATATAGGATCTCAGATCAAACTATCCACCATCATCATCATCATCATCATCATCATATCGTCATACATGAATCTTTGAGTACAACTAAAATCTTGTGA
This sequence comes from Mantis religiosa, assembly GCA_030765055.1. Classification (NCBI taxonomy): domain Eukaryota; kingdom Metazoa; phylum Arthropoda; class Insecta; order Mantodea; family Mantidae; genus Mantis; species Mantis religiosa. The sequence continues at coordinate 23,651,493 of CM060949.1, forward strand.
TTATAAATTAGAATTGGGATTTTAAAGAAACCTTGTTACAGATCAGGATGAATCTTCAGAGGATGTAGTACAGTGTGGAGGATGTGGCCATGAGGTTGAACAATGTCAGTGCTCATCCATTCTACAGGTTTTCCATGAAACAAATAGGTAATATGTCAGACATCTTATGTCTATTTCCTAAAGGCAGCTGTTGCATACACTTAAATTATTACTATATTCATTTAGTGATGAAAAATAAAAAGTAAAAAGAAGTGGTTTTATTACACATTTGGGATTTAGGAATACAGTAAGTTTAAGCAATAGTCAAATCTTTTAAGAGCTGGTTGTTATGTGATGAGCTTGAAATTTTCTATCTTTGCATGATCAGGAGAAAAAAATTAACTTCCAATTTGGAAAAAGTATATCTGAAAATTAAAACCAGTAATTGAAAATATCTTGGAAATGTTTAATTCCACAAGAAAAGAAAGTATTTGACATAAATTGTATGCTTCAGTGAGATCTACACTTTTTGTGTAGTAGGATTTTGTCTATCTCTTATGATTTGGATTGGATTATGTTACGGAGGGGGAATAGCACAGAGTTCCAGTCTTGGTGTATTATATTTATACCCCAAGTGGGGTACCCCTTGGAGGAAGGATGAGGTGAGAGGAGACAGAGGGTGGCTGTCCCAAGGAGCCACAACAGTACAGAGGGCAGGGTCCCTACAATTGATCAGTTTGAAACTCCCTGGCAAGCCAGTACAACTGCTGTTCCACCCATTGTGGATCTTGCATGGGTCCCTGGTCATTTTGGCATTCTGGGGAATGAAGCAGCGAATGCCGCTGCGAAGTCTGCCATTTTAACGTCCAGGTGTTTTACCCATTCTGTCCCTGCGGAGGATTGTAAACATTATCTCCGGCAGTGTGTTCTTTCCCGTTTGGATGCGTATTGGTCCGCTATTTCAGGGATCAAATTGCATGCCATAAAACCACTTCCCTCTATCTGGAAGATGTCCTCCCATCTCTCCCATATGGAGGAGGTCATTTTATGCAGACTACGTATCAGGCACTGCTCTTTTAGCCACCGGCATTTGTTGTGCAGAGAACCGGCTCCACTTTGTTCTTGCTGTGGCGCACTGTTGACTGTTCGACATGTTTTGGAACAGTTAGCTCCAGTTCGTGTTTCCTTGCACATTACCGGCATTTTAGCAGATGACTTGGGAGTTTTGGAAGGTGTTTTAGCTTTTACCTGATGAGTTGGTGTAATTTCCCAGATATAGCCTTGTTCTGTACTTCTGCTATTGGATTTTATCGTTTTTAACACCTGTTTTTTTTTTTTTTATGTTTGTCCTGTTCTCTAGCCCCGTGTATTGTCTTAGCCTTTTTCTAATTGTTTTTCCTTATAGCGGCTTTTATTGTATTTGCACCCTTCTTTTTGCCGCGTTTTAACTTCTTAGTTTTCATCTTATGATTTTCCCTATTCCTGTACCAGGCGCTAATGACCTTAGTGGTTTTGCGCCCTTAAACCTCACTTCCTTTCTTCCTCCCACTGTGGTCCTGAAACGTTCCATCAGGTTGGGCCAGAGACCATCCTATCGGAGGAAGAAGCGTTTATGAGGAGCATATCATCCTGCCATGTAACACCGAGACTCCTGCCGACACTTCTACCCTGAAAGAGACCACCACATGAGAGATGTGAAATAATAATGGAGATGAAATGGAGGGACAGGAAGTTTGGGGGACGTAATAACCCATCCAGCATTCTCTTGGCAACCTGGCAAAACCCCCATAAAGTACATGGGTCAGGTAGAACAGCCATGGGAATCAAACCCGGTCTGCAGACAAAACTGCCTGAGCCATCACTCTCAGTTCTTATAGTTTACCAGTTATACAAGTGATTAATAATGCAGAGGAATTCTTAGGCTATTCCCAGAAAATTTAAAATATATTAGGGACATTTTTGAGAAAATAAATTTTTCATTTAAAGGATTGTTTGGTACAGGCAATTTTCTTGAAACACTTTGATTATAAACTAGGTTACCTTTTGAAAAAGTAATCATATTTCATAGCAGGTTTTCAGAAGTTGGTTAGATGTTTTATATGTTTGTAAGCAACATATGGTATTTAGTGAAGTTATGTGTAGATATTAATTTCTTTTTTAATATTGGTTTTATCAAGTCTAACTTTGATATGTCCCAAATTCAAACAACAGAACTGTGCACTGGAGTACATTTTGTTTATCCCTGTTACAGGAGGCTTATTGAACTGGATCTGTTGGAGAGGTTAGCTGGCGATGTTATTACCAATCTAATTCAGCTAAGAATTGAGAGTCACGTTCAAGAAACATGTAAAGGAAGTTTTGATACTTCCTATATATCATCTTTAGAATCAGTAAGTACGTCACTACAAAACTGTAACTCAATGTTTGGTAATATAAACTGTTAGTCTCAAGTCAGTCTCACTTTTGCTATGCTTCTGAAAAGTTCAGTATACAAAGAATGAGCCCATCTAGAGCTACCGTCTTCATGAGCAAGAAAGAGGGATAGAAGTTACAAAGGGGGGGGGGGGGGGGATATTTCAGGATTTTGATAAGTGTATTACAATGTGAAAATTAACAGTCCATTTTTTATAAACCAATGGGTTGTTTTGTTACATAGCTTTTAAAACTTTATTGAATTAATGCTAAGAAAACATAGTGTAATAATACATATAATAAAAGCAGAAATTAATGCTGGGCCTACTAAAATAATAATAAAATATACAAATGGGTAGTGTGAACAAAGAGTTGTGGAGTGTTGAACATTTCATTAATGTTAAATTGTTTTGATTAGTGGCTGGACACTGTTGTGATGGGCTGGTTAACTCATGTATACAACGGAGGTGCTGATATTTCTTCATCTGCTGGAATAGCTACACTCGAATCTATAAAAAGGTTCAAACAGAAGCTTTCTCATTTCTTGTACGAGACGTACACAAGGACAAGAATAGAGCAGTTGTTCAACATAATAATAGGTGAGAGTCATTATTAGCTATATTGGTTGCCAATCTAGAAAGTGATTGACATTTCATACAGAGAGAGAGGCAACGTTGCTGCTTATTGCTGCCACGTGGAGAGTGCGATGGGATTACACGTGTGAAGGTGATTCAGCTGCGACTGCAATGGGTATTTATTTATATTATTATTATTATTATTATTATTATTATTATTATTATTATTATTATTATTATTATTATTATTATTGTTGTTGTTGTTGTTGTTGTTATTATTATTATTATTATTATTATTATTATTATTATTATTATTATTATTATTATTATTATTATTATTGTGACTTTGTGGGTTCGTGAAATGAAAAGTCCAATTATACAAACTCAACAATGTTCTTTATTTCCACCGACTTACAGTTAAACTCTTGCCAATTACACAGAATTACTTGCTGCACACACTTACAATTCACCAGTTCGTCCGTTACAACTTCACTTGTACTCGCGATTACATAAACTCCGATACCCATACACAGTTCGTACAGTCTTCCGTTGCACAACCCTTTCGTTCATTAACACGTCACTGACTAACACTGCCTTCTTACACCAAGAACTGTCCTCACTCACACACTAACCAACTGACTGACTGACTGACTCCGTCTGTCTGTAACTCTCTTTATATAGGAAGATCGCCGGTTTCTAGTGACCAGGAGAATGTTCCAGATTACGTAATTTCCAGAAACAGGTGTAGAGAAAACAGGCGACACAGTCATGTTTTTTTCCCTGACCACAGTCTGTCACCACTACAAGACAAACGAGGAGGAGGTGTGGCTAACCGAACCTCCCCCTGCCTTCCGCTGCCAGCTGCTTTCACAGGGTGTTCCAGCGCTCCCGTTACATTATTATTGTTGTTATTATTATTTTTATTTATAATGCTGTACACAAAGACAATAGAAAAGTCACGAATCTACATGCAAATGCTAGAACATGGAAGAACACATCAATGTAAAGATCAACGTAACAAAAGTGGCATACCTATGACATTTTGATGCTTAATGAAGCGGGGAAATGCTGCCTACATTTTTTTTTTCGGGAGTTCCTAATTTAGACCTCAATGCCTGACTTTCTTCTTTAGAATACTTTTCTTTCCCAAACTTAACCACGGTGTTTTTACTGATACCTACATCACGTGAAGTCCTATCAAGCACCTTAGAGAATGGAATAATAGCCTCCCCTTTCAATTTCTCCTCTTCGAAGTATTCTCTCATGGAGCATATTACTCGTATTTCCCGTGCCTGTCCTTTAATTGAAATACCTTTACGAAATATAGTTTTATGTGGTTCCTGAGCATGTTCAGGTTTTCGCTTGTCACTACCTTTAGACATAATTAATCATTCATTAAAACACAATTGAAATGATCACAACATGTGCAGAAATACACGAACTCACACACACGTAAACCAAGGGAAATTGTTACAAAATGCAAAGGAACTTGCCAGTACAGGATGTCTAACTGTTGTAACCTTATATAAAATAACAGAAACATACGTGAAGGCATTCTGTTTATGCAGCATTATCAGAAGAGAAACAAAAACCAAGGAATTGTGTTTACTGCAGCATTTGCGTAACTTGCTCACCTGCAGGTCATGCTAATCACGTGTTAGAATATTGGCAACCAAGGTTTAGCGTCTAAGATTGTCATGGAAACGTCTCGACTCTAATTGGTCCTTCTAATGGTTACTATGACAACTGTTATGACATACTCATCTCCTCCTGTTTATTTACAGCATTTTTCCATGTGCTTACTGTCAATAACATTTTAGTTTGGCGACCAGTATAGTTGTAGATATTTATAAACATTAACTTTGTTGTATATACGAGGATCATTGAAGGCAATCTGGGACTTTGTTTAAAAACAAATAGAAGAAAAAAATTTCAAAGTGTGGAAAGTGGTTTTATTTTTCCACATAATCCCCAGCTACAGTTATACACTTACCCCAGTGTTTGACTAATGTCTGAAATGCTTCAGCATAAAGAGATTTAGAATTCCGATGAAACCATTGAACCATCATGCTTCATTTCAGTATCAGTGTTGAAATGTTTTCCTCCAAGGAATTGCTTCAGTTCTCTACAGACTTCAACCCTTCTCTGTATGTCAAAAGCAGACAGCTGCTTTGGGATCCAGCGTATACTCACTTTTCGGAACAGCAAATGATCATCAATTATTGTGTTCAGTGTTCCTAATGACAGATACAATTCACAACAGGTTAAGCGATGGTTGTCCAGGATCAGCTGCTCCACGCGCTGAATGTTCTCAGGAATGACTACCATGGGCTGGAATCCATCACGACCAGAATCGTCAGTGTTCGAGATACGGCCAACTTTGAAGTGCTTACACCATACAAACGAGTTACTACAACTGAGTGTCTCATCACCGTACTGAGCCTGAAGTCTTCTGTAAATTTCAGCAGGTTTCATGTCCTCATTCACTAAAAACTTCATCACAACAGGCTGTTCCATGTGGACGTTCACACTGTAGTCAGCCATCTTGAATAATGGTCTGTCTAGAAGCTTGGGAAATGAGCGCCATCTACCAGTAAAAGGACACAGGTGCCCTGTCTACTGCATACAAAACCTCCAGCCTAAGCATGCATTTAAACCTGAAAAAAAGAAATGTCCCAGATTGACTTGAATGACCCTCGTAGTTATCATTATTATTTAAGCTTATAGTTGTTTTATCTCTCCTTTCATATGGATTAAACAACTCACAAATCCTGCACATATATGTAAAACCTCCTTAACCTGGACCGGTTTGGGAGAAAAAAAAAGGTTGTATAACATAGTAAATGAGGACTTGTTTTACAGACAGTAAATTGCTATTCTCAGTAGGTACGTTACTCAAATTCCATTGCCAGGATAAGCCATGGTCAACACTTAAATTTAGCAGTTTCTGATGTGCTAATAACTTAATTCCTGATAGCTAAAAGAAATCACTCTGACCTCTGAGGGAGTCTGAATAATGTCGCCAATCACATTATTGCCACTGGCGCGCACAAAGGGACAGATAGTGCAGTGCGGAAATAATAAGATTGCCAAAACAGATAAAAATAGAACACTGAGATCAATTGCCGGTATGTCAAAATTCATTATGCAAATTTTATTTTTTAGAATAAATATTTTTTCCAAACCATTAAATCTATGGGAACATTTAATTGTTTTAATAATTTAACTTCGGGATTTATATCTTGGTTAAATGACCAAAAATGATCTGCTACTGCCGATTTATCAATTTGTTTATATCTAATGTTACGAAAATGAATTTGACATACCAGCACTTGATTCTGTTTTTAGGTTTGTTTCGTCTTCAGATGTTGATAATACGTAAATACATAAATACATGGTATCCTTGACAACGAAGTGTGTTTGACTGAAGATGTGGGCAAATGTCTACGAAATTAATTTCAATTAGAGAAGATAGAAGTATTGTCATCAACTTCTTAAAATAAGTGGAAAATAATCACTAAATATTTTAGTACAAAAGTGAATCGAGAAGATATCACAGGATATCACACTGTTTATTCACAGGACATGTTTCAAGAGCTCATGCTCCTATCATCAGCTGATACTTGATTAGTGTAAGTTGTAGTGGTTTCCTCTTTCTCCATGTTGTCAATAGATGGCGTGATCTATTGCCATCTATTGACAACATGGAGAAAGAGGAAACCACTACAACTTACACTAATCGAGTATCAGCTGATGATAGGAGCAAGAGCTCTTGAAACATGTCCTGTGAATAAACAGTGTGAGTGAAGCAATGTGTCAATATCTTCTTGATTCACTTTTGTACTAATTTGTGCTTCACTGTCCCTATATTCCACTGTAGCTAGCTTCATTTTTTGTGTAATCAGTTGTACATGTTTTTTATCTTTTTTTCCATTCTCTGGATAAACCAGATTCTAATAAACTCGAATCAGTCGTGGTCCCAGTTGATCTGGGTAAACAATGTTCTACTGTATTTACATTTTATATATGTGCTAAATCAACACACGTAACAGTCATTATTTCAGAAAATACAGTATTACAATTTTCAGCAGAAAATGTTTATAACTAAACATACATGAACTTTCATTTGGGCTTAATTTCATTAATTCTATTTAACTGGAAGTGGAGTTATGGCAGAATGATGAAATCAAGCGGTGCTTTCATTATAAATATTTGTTCTAGAAAAATTTAATGCCTTATTTTCTGGAATAAGTGTGCTATTGCAGGTGATTTGTTTTACAGTGAAGTTGGGCTTTAGCACTGATATATGTTGTGTATGAATGTGTGCAGAGTATCCAGATTCACAACCAGCAGTTGAAGATTTGCGCATTTGTCTTCAGAAGACTGATTTAAGATCTTATTTAACCAAGAAGCTACAGCGGGCTCTGGAGACACGACTGCTACATCCAGGAGTAAACACATCAGATGTTTTGACAGCTTATGTAGCAGCCATAAGAGCTCTGCGGCAGCTAGATCCTACAGGGGTGCTCCTTGAAACAGTCACTCAACCTGTTAGGTAAATATAAATGTAATAATTTGATTAGTTATAGATAAAAGCGTTGTTAACAGTGAGGCTAATTTCTTGTATAAAGACTAAAATTGAGTCATAACTTTTAAAACTTGTAACTTCACTCATGTCCTTCTACAAAATCACGAATGTTTTCAAAACCGTTGAAGTTTCATCCTCAGCTGATTAGCGACTCGTCACAGTTGGTTGTTGTCTGGATCTCTTGTAATTGACTCCCTCTCTCAGAAGATTTTTACTTAAGTTCAGTAGACCACTCACTGATGGCACATCAAAATTTAGAATATATGGAATGTTTTTAATAATACAAATTTTTTCCCATGTTGTAAGTTCAAGTTTTGTTGACAATGATTTTAGTAGTGGAAACATAAAGTCAGACTGAAAAATTCAATGCCATAGCTGGGATTTGAACCACGGATCTTCTGGTTTCCGTCCAGCTGCACTACCATTGTGCTACCATGGCCAACGTGCCGATATGACATTAAATTCTCCAACTGACTAGTATTTTCCCGGTAAACCACTTAGGAGTTCTCATAAACACATGAGACAACTACCTTAATGGCGACTTACTATGCTGTAAGTACTTTAAGGCCCGGGCTTTATAGTTAACCACTATTAGGTCAATTAATGGAAATGAATTGTTCTTTCACACTGGCCGTGTGTAGGCTAAATTGTGGAAACGTAGAGTCAGACTGAAAAATTCAATGCCATAGCCGGGATTTGAACCACGGATCTTCTGGTTTCCATCCAGCCGCACTACCATTGTGCTACTATGGCCAACGTGCCGATATGACATTAAATTCTCTAACTGACTATGGCATTGAATTTTTCAGTCTGACTCTACGTTTCCACAATTTAGCTTACACATGGCCAGTGTGAAGGAACAATTCATTTCCAATGATTTTAGTAGTTTGATCTCCTCTCTGATGTGGTGGTTATCATTCCAGAAATGAAAAGCAGCTGCTGATTTTTCTGTTTGTTTATATTTTATGTTCCTACGGTGTTCTGTTTATCTTGTTTTTAAATTTCTCTTTGTCAAACCAATATAAAATTTGTCACAGTCTTCACTTTTATCCTATATATGCCTGATTTTGTTCTGGTGGGATCATGTTTTTTAAGGGATTATTTAACAATTTCTTGAGTGAGAATCTGTTTTGTGGTGCCAGTTTGATGCCACAATCTTTAAATACTCGTTCAACCATGAAGACGCGGTGCTCTGTCTTCTTATCCATGTGAGTAGAAGCATGCTACTTATGTACTAGAATGTTAAGCATGATTACCTAAAGAAGGGTGAAAGGGTAAGCTGGTTGTATTAGTTATGAGCCCAAACACACTCAGAGTGCTGCAATTTACTTACTGTTCTGCAAACATTACCGCTTCTTCTCCTTAGAGGGCCCTATGATTTCAAGAATGTGTATATATAGGATCTCCTTGGTAAGCTGCCAGTAACTATACTTGGTTATTATTTACCATGACTATGAACAAAAGGTAAGCTTTTTCCTTTTTGATTCTATATGTTGGTCATGTATCGCCCAATCTTTGTGTTATTTTCAAACTTTTTCTTGTTAAGCTGAGCATATATGCAAACATAATAAATAAGCAAACATAAAAGTTACACTAATTAATAACATGCTGGATAATGTATAACAGCTTTAGGCGTATGACATAAGATGCTGTGCCACTCACAGCTGACAGTTGATTTTAAAACTTGTTTGATACTTTGCAGACAGTATTTGCGGTGGCGAGAAGACACAGTTAGGTGTGTTGTATCCAGTTTGACAGAGGAGGGTCCCAGCGAGCTTGCTGATGAGCTAGTTAGGGGCGACGCCATGCTGCTGGATGAAGGTACACCTTCTGATGAGGATATGTCCAACTGGGAGACTTGGAACCCTGATCCAGTGGATGCAGATCCATGTAAGTTATCCATATATGTGTACTTCCATAGTGAAATAAAGCCAGTAATATAGAGAATCCATGAAGAAGTATATACATATTTTTTTTTGTAATTTACATCCTCCAACGTTAAGTCATATCGGACGGTGAATGAATTGGGTGAAATGATGCTCAAATGAGTCCAGGGTCCATGGAGCTTACAGTTACCTGACATTCGTCTTGAAGGATAAGGGAAAACCCCGGGAAGAAAATGTTATCCAGTTAACTCACCCTGACCGAGATTCGAACTCGGGAACTTTTGAATGTGAGGCAGACATGCTACCATCTACACTACCGAGGCTGTCATATACATACTTTAACTGTGGTATTTGCATGATGTTTTCAGTTGTATTGAATTATTTGTAGAACACAAGTATAGTATATCGAGATTTAACTGTATTGGAACACCACAGTGAAGCGAAAAATTATTAAATTTTAGATGAGTCGTATTTTTTACACATCTGCTTCACTTTCGTACCTATTTTGAGGACATGTCGCATAAGAGCCGTAGATGCAAACGATGATTTGCGAAACATGTCCTCAAAATAGGTACGAAAGTGAAGCAGATGTGTAAAAAATATGACTCATCTAAAATTTAACAAGTATGGTAGTTAGATGTTGGTCCCATAGGTCTCTTGTGAAGTGTGATAGTGAATCAAAATGGCCACAGCATGCTTCAAGTTTGCAGTTGTTGCTATAAATTTGGAATTCAACCTTCAACATGCTTTATTTATCCTTACAAGAGTGTGATAAGTTTCCATTTTTGATGTGCATAAAAGATCTCATACATCTATACGAGGGTCATTTGATAAGTCTGGTAAATTTCCATGCAGGGATAGAGATATTTTGTTGCAACTTTGTGGGTGGTAAGCTTGATTATTCAAAAGTTTGTACAGAAAAATTGAATTTGCTATAATATACAGTTCACTGTAGACAGCCATCTGAACTGGTCAGTGTGATAGCTGCGATTGAAAATGGAAAAAACAGAGTTTCGAGCTGTTATTAAATATTTTCATTTGAGGGTTGGACTGCCGCATAAGCCAAAACTGAATTGTTCACGCAAACTCTGCACCAGTATTGATCAATGAATTTAAACGTGGTCATAGAAGCACCAAAGATGAATCATGCTCTGGTCGCCCAATTGCGGTCACACAGGACACCATTGAAAATATCCATGATCTGGTTATGCAAGACCGCCGAATCAAAATTCGTGAGATTGCTGAGGCTGTAGGCATTTCAATTGAGTGAGTGTACAATATCCTGCTCGAAAAATTGGCAATGAAAAAATTGTGTGCAAGAGGGTGCCACGATTGGGCTCTTCTTTCTAAGATGCGATGCGGCAATTTTTTTCTAATTCCTTCTCACTTTTTGATGTTTTTATATACAACCATGATTTTTAATATAATTTCTTTACCTTTTTGTGCAATTTCGTGTTGGAGGGCATTCTTTTAACATTATTGTTTATTTATTTACTTATTGTGTAATGTAGCCATATTGAAGAATTCAGTGCAGCCAAACTATGCTTGTTTCTTCACTGAACGCAGTGTTGCCAACAGTCTTACTTGGCCCGAAATGATACTATCTAGCAGACTAACATGTATGAGTTCGCAGACTGTATTGGACTGGTTTGGCTACTGCCGCAAAGTGTGCATGATGTCAAATGACAGCAAGTATACTGCAAGGGGGAAAATTGGCGGTCCTGGTCACATCGTTCAAATCAACGAATGCTAAATAGGATGGCGCAAGTTTCATCGTGGGCCCTGCAATTAGACTGTAGAGCGTATTTGCATCCCTCCTGCATAATTGCATATCGTCATCTGCACCTCATTCGTTTCCACGTTGATCATTCCCAAAATCCAGTTGCCCTCTATGGTGTGCCCACGATGACACTTGTGTTGTCCTATTTTGCATTCTTCAGTTTGAACGACGTGGCTGGGAACGCCAATTTTCCCCCTTGCAGAATACTTGGTGTCATTTGACATGATACATACTTCGAGGCAGCAGTCGAACCAGTCTGATACAGTCCGTGAACTCATACATGTATTTCCTAAGGAGCACTCCATTATCGTCATGTCATAGGATTGTTTATGTTCAAAGCAGTACATGAGTAACAAAATTTGACCGGACGATAACTTAGCCTGCTCAAACCATGTTCCTTTGCACACGGACTGCGTCACCTATGTCTGGGGCATTTTTGCAGAAGTTGGCTACAAGTTTTACATATCTTTTTCATGTTGGCTACACGTGACAACCAGCTGGTCGTCTTCTTGCGCATGCATATACTTGCACCTTTGGACTTAGAAAATATTCTCGCGTTGCACAAAAGAAAGTTTCTCCCTCGAATGCTCATAGTTGACCAAAAGCATGGAAAACACCTGCATAACTAATGGAATGCATCCATGAAGTTAACGTGCTGAGAGCCAGTAGTTACTGCGCATGCGTACAACCTTCCTCTCTTGCCTCCCTGATGTCTGAAATTCCCTAGATTTTTGCACAAATGGGTGCTGCATCTGAGTGTTGCACGGTGATCATTCACTGCACGGTGAAGCAGGGCCACCAACACTCATAGTTATAGCTGTAGAACTTGAATGTGTATTAAAAATCATTTAATAATCTATCATTGCTTTATATTTTAATTCTAGAAACTAATTCCATCCTTCTTACATAAACAGATCAAATACCTAATGGTTATTAAATTGCAGAGCAGATTGTTTGTGATGCACCTATCATGTTGGACCAACTCCATTCCCACGACCATAACTGGAAACCTCTGTAACAAATGCATGTGGTTTGCAAGCTCGCATTGTATCCAAGTATTCCTTTGTGAAATGTTATTTCATGGCTGATATCAGTTTCTTTATTTTGTGCGAGAGTGTGAAACGTGTTATAAATTCACTTTATTCAGTGTATGAGTAATTTAATATTACGAAAACTTTAACAAATAAATAATGAACACAGTTAATGAACTTATGAAAACTCTCTTTTCAAGGCAAGCATTAGAAGGAAGGGTTAGTATAAAAATGTTAGGTTGACCAATACCCGATCTAAAAATTGAGCAAAAAGCGAAAAGAAGTAGAAATTATGTTTATATTGTGAAGAAACATCGGCACATGGACTTCGTTTTTCGAAACTTTTCCCCGCAGCTCGCTGTTATTTTTCAGCACAAGCCTCCACTGGTCAAAACAGCAGTTAAAACAATGGACAGAGGCTGTGTAAGTGCACCAAAGAAGGCAAGGACCATTTTGTCAGCTGGTAAGGTGATGGTCACTGTTTTTTGGGATTGTCAAGGAATAATCCTCATAGACTACTTGGAAAAAGGCAGCACCATAGCTGGAGCCTATTGTGACTTTGTGGGTTCGTAGAATCAAAAGTCCAAGCTTACTCAACTTCCACTGTTTACGACTGTCCTTACAACTGTTTACTACTACCCGCTGGCGTGTCACAATCTCTTATATATACCTCCATTGATAGTTTCTAGACTGTTCTAAAACAAACAAGAAACTGAATAATCTCTTATCAATCAAGGTGTCACTAGAAATTTCCATTTATCTCAGTTTGTTTTGTCATGTCTTTTATCTCCACACTATGTTTATCTGCTTATGCAGGATCTTTATCTATCCGTCTGTTATCGCTCCCACGAATCCTTGTAGTGCATACGCCGCCAGTTGTAATAATGGATTTTCAACACTATTACGCTTAATTGTCGGATTGTTTGACTGAAAAGAGACCAAGATTGAAATGCAAAAGGTGCTCTTTCACCAGGATGATGCATCATTGCAGACATCAGCGATCACAATGTCGAAAGTGCAACAGTTGGGCTTTGAATTGGTTCTTCATCCATCTTATTCACCAGACTTAGGCCCGAGTGACTTCTTTCTGTTCCCAAACTTGATAATCTGGCTTGGTGGTAAGTAATGTTCATCAAATGAAGAAGTGATAGTCACCGTCAACGAGTATGTATTTTGCAGACCAGGACGGAACCTATTTTTCTGATGGGATGAAAAAACTGGAACATCACTAGACCAAGTGTATAGCCATCAATGGAGACTATGTCAAGAAATAAAGTGAGATGTTTACGGGGGGAGGGGGGAGGAATTATTCTCGGTTTTTTACCAGACTTATCAAATGAACCTCATAGGTCTTGTGTTGAACCTGTGATATATTTATTAAATTCAGTACATACATACAATAAAGAACTGTTATTATTTAAGTTAATTGGTGGAAATTAATCATTTCTTCACACTAGCCACACATAGGCTAAGGTTTTGTATGGATAGAGTCAACATGAAAAATTCAATACCATGGCCGGGACTTGAACCACGAATCTCTGGTTTCCACCATGGTAGCTCAATGGGTTGGAGCAACTGGACGGAAACCAGGAGATCCGTGGTTCAAATCCCGGCAATGGCATTGAATTTTTCATGTTGACTCTATCCAAATAAAGAACTGTGTTCATTAAAGTGCACATTTGTGTTCATGTATGAATGCAAATGTTTGTTTCAGCAAAAACATCCAAGAGCAGGAGGACCTCAGACATAATCTCCATGTTGGTGAATGTGTACGGAAGTAAAGAACTCTTTGTAAATGAGTACAGAACACTACTTGCAGACAGATTGCTATCGCAGTTCAGTTACAATACAGAAAAAGAAATACGCTACCTAGAACTACTTAAGTTGAGGTAAGTAATACTTCTATATCCACTGACAAAAATTTAACATTTTTGTTTAAAGACAAGCAAATGTTAATCAAAAGTAGTACAGGAGCTGTAATATATATTGTGACTTTGGGAGTTCATAAAATTAAAAGTCAAGTTTGCAGAAATTCAAAATGCCCTTTATTTTCATAGAAAGGCAGTTTGTACACCCCTCACAGGTTCTGAAAGTGACTTGTCATACACACAGTAGTCTCTAGTTGCTTCACTACACATAAACGAACAAAATCACTTGCGGTACACTTCAAAGGTCCACAATTAACAGTTCTCTGCTTTCAACTCACTACAGTGTGGACGTGGCTTGGACACTTTATGTCTCTTTCCTGCCAGCTGGTTTATCGCCACTTTGACGATCGGGGGACAATATTGATAATGGAAATAGTCATTTAATGCCATAGCCGGGATTTGAACCACGGATCTCTCTCCCTCTGGCACTACTCCTTCAAATATTGATAATATTTGCTTTAAAATGTATTAAAAGTTTATTCAACATTTTACAATCATTTAAATACTTTTTCTACCACTTACTCAAAAGTTTAATATTCAAAATATTACTGAAGATACAAAGTATGGGATTCTCTGAAATAAAAAAGAAGCATTTTTAGAGAAAGGTGTTTGTGTGTGTACTATATGTGCACATTTTCTTGATCGCTGGATTACAGTGTGCTGTGGGCAGGGGGGAAGAAGAGAGAGTTTAACATGTTCTTGTTTCTGCAGTATGGTCAACCTAGAAAAACACATTTCAGCTAAATTGCGGTAAGATAAGTGAAGATATGCACTGAAGGTATGAGATGTGTCAACAAACAATTGAACTCATCCAATATGCTGTGTTCTCATATGTTTACTATGCTATAAAACACGTAAAAATAGAAAACAAATATTATGACAACTATAAACACTCACTTGCTCTGTGATTCTTTGATTTCCAAGTTCAATGCATCACTTTCGTCGCTAGTATCCTCTGATGTGTTAATAATTTCATCAATTGCATTTTCTATTACACCATCATTTCTGCAATATTGCATTTCCAGCTCTTGGGCCTTCTTGCAATATCCTTCCCAGTTCATCGCCTCTAGAGCAAGTTTCCACAGATTTATGGCTCTCTGGTTAACATTGCATACTTTGAAAACATTCCTTATTTTTGACCACACCAGCTCAATTTTATTCAGATTACAGTTATATGGAGGTAGACGAATAATACTGTTTCAATGTGTAATGACTATGATACAATGAAGCACAAAATTAATACAATTTTGAGTCGAATTAATACTCAGTGCTCCACTTATTGCTAGTATTTACCTAGAACGCATTTTGTTAGATCTTCCTAACATCATCAGCTGTTGTCGACTAATGGATGTTGGTTTGGTGAACTCATTGGAGGTGTTAGGTGCGTCTTTGTCGGTATCTTGATGAACTTGAAGTTTGGGTCTTCTTCAAAGGTAGTGTCAAAATTAAACAATTTTCTTTCATATTTCTTTATGAAGATTTTTTCCCACGTGGTTAATGCAGCTGGACTTTGGACACCTTTTAATAAGTGGATTTCTCATTCTGAATCATGATTCTCCTTCCAAAAATGGTACACTACAGCCGATTTATCTATTTCATTGTTCCTTTTGTTCCTAAAATGCTCTTTAAGCCTAATGCTCAAGTTTCTTTTTGTTTTTCCAATGTAGAAGTTGTCACAGCCTTTGCAGTTTATCCGGTACACACCTGATTTTTTGTCTGTGGGTATCTCCTTTGTATTATGTGATTTCAAAAGGTGTTGTGCACTAAATTTGTTCTGTGGGGCCAAAGTAATATTGCGTTCTTTGAAGACTTTTTGGAAAAGGTGTGTAGCTCTGGGATGATATGTAAATTTTCTGTATGAAGTTTCATTGCTGATTGGGGAAAGTACACTGTTTTCAACACTTCCAAGAAAGTAACACTTCCAAGAAAGTAATAGTAGTTATTTGTTTGCATCTTTGTTGTCTTTTGAATTTATCAATTTTCTTTTTTACCAATTCAGCACTGAATCCATTGTATTGTGCAATGTGAATTATATTATTGTACTCTGTGATATATTCCATCTTGTTTAAAGGTACATTAACCAGTCTGTAAGTTAAAATATTGATAACAGCATGCTTGTGTTGTAGGTTATATCCATTTGCTTTTATGAAATTTTCTGTGTGTGTTTCCTTCCTATGTATGCCAAATTCAAGTTTATTATGTTTTCTGGTAAGTTTCAAATCTAGAAAGGGATTTCATTGTTTGTCTCTTTTTCTATGGACAGTTTTATTGCAGGATTTTGTAAATTAAGTAGTTTTAATGCATCATCCACTTGTTTCTCATTTACTATTGCCCAAATGTCATCCACATATCTATACCAAAGTTTGAAAATTAGTGGGAATGCCTTTGTGATATGGGTTTCCAAAAATCTCGTGAAGAGGTCTGCCAAAAATGGGGACAATGGGTTGCCCATAGATAGTCCTGATTTTTGTTTGAAATTTTTTTTATTGAATGCAAAAAAGGACTGTTCAATGCAAATATTTGTTAAGTGAAGGTATTCCTCTATGATGTTTTGGTCTAATTGTAGGGACTGAAGCCATATTTGCATGTACTCCACGAGTTTGTCTCTTGGCACACTTGGGAACAAAGAGATTACATCAAAAGATACCATTCGGCCGGTGGGAGAAAATTGTAGATTTTTAGTTTTGTTGATGAATTCCAACGAATCTTTAATACTGTGGCTTTCAAATTTTGGTAGCTCCTTAAATTTTTTGTTTAGCCATTTGGATAGTTTGTAGCAGGGTGTGTGTATGTTGTTAATGATTGGGTGCATCTTATTTCCTGTTTTATGAATTTTGGGTAATCCATATATGTTAGCTACTGTAGGGTTGTCTGGTTTTAAACTTTGTTTAATTTCTTTTGGTATGATCCTTTTATCCTTGATTGTTTCATTTAACTGTTTTACACACATATTTAAAGGGTCAGACTTTACTTCCTGGAATTCATCACTTGCCAATAAATCTGTCTGTGCAATAAGTGGAGCATTGAGTATTAGTTTGACTCAAAATTATATGAATAATAGTGTTTCCCCTTTTGAGAGCAATAACATTGACAACATATGTCATGCTTTTATATTTGTTGTGAACTGGTTAGCTAATAATTAACCTCAAAATTGCTCAAAATGAAATGGTACAGTGTGAAAGCTTAACATATTAGCCATTAGATGTCGCAGTGTATAGCGCATTTCCTGTTTTCAAAGTTGTCATCTGTGTTTACGGAAATAAGCGAAACCTATCGAATGAGCACTTGGGACCTGAACGCTCAAGAAATCTTGCACATATAGTATGTATGAGTTTATCAGTTCATTCATCTCTGTGAGTGGCTAACTCAAAAGTGAATAGAAATAGAATGTACATAAATGGCTTTTCATGTTGTACCTTACTATATAAGTAAATAATCTTGCAATCAGTGGTGGACTGCTCTGCAGAGCTTGACTCATCATCAGCATCATCAGTGCTCCAGATTGCATCATCCTCCATCCTGTCCATTTTATTGGCTTTGCAGCACTTTTTGAATGACCTCTGATTGGATAGTTTTATCGTGGAAGATTTCTGTGAATACTAAATGTTTGCAGTTGATTAGATAAATAATTAATTTAAGTCTTGAACAAAGTTGTGCTTAATACAGCACGTTGAGGGTTTCTGATTTTGCTTTGTTTATGTTTAGAAATAAGACAGGCTGGAATTCATCCCATGCAGTTTCACCAGTTGTAAACCAAAGACAATGTCTCTCACTTAGATGAACCTGGAGCTGGAGCTGTAGAATGTGCTTCAAACATGCTGGAAGAAATGCTACAAATTTTGATGGTGAAGTTTTAGCTATTTATCTCCGAAACATTCTTATTTGGCTGCAGTGATACAAGAATAGTGTTATTTTGTGAGATTCTAAAGCAGCAATTCAAGTTGTAGCATCAACATCCTATCCAAAGATGGAAAAAATTCTAGAAATACAAAATATAATCCAGACCATTAAAAAACTTAGAAAACATTTAGTTTTGCAGTGGATTCCGGCCCATTGTGGTGTTCAGGGGGATGAAAGAGTTGATATATTAGCAAAAAAGGATGTAAAATTAAACAGAAAGAAACAAAAGCCTATAACAACTTAGGCTTTCACGGCCAGTGTCAATCCAGTAAGATGTAGAGGTTTCCGGGCTTACTGGCCGAGGTCTAGTAGGAAAACCCGAAGTTCCTGACGTTTCGTTCGTACGTGTGTCGAGCATCCTCAGAGGACTTATGGCAAACTAGAGTGGCTCTGGCATAGCAGACCAGTTATATGTAGGTGGGAGGGAGACCGCCTACTTCCCTCCTATTGACTGCGCATCCGCCAGTGACAAGACAGCTGCTAGGTGTATGTCTTGATTGGTCCGGCTCATGTGAACGGTTTCGACCTTGTGTTTTGTAACACAGGAAACCAGGTTTTGTGCAAACGTGCTTCCTGTTAAAATCATGTTTGTTCTTGAAGATTTCAATAGCCTCCCGATAAAGTCTGGCGTGATGCTGGGCTGTGTTGTCGAGAACCTCTGTTTTAATTGTTATATAAGCTGTGTGTAGTTAAAAGTTATAGAAAAACATTGCCGACATTTGGTCATAGATGTTATTTTCATTTTAGAAGTGCTCTCTCATACATTTGTGAAATGAATATTGATTAATGATTGATGTATGTTTTAAAGGTTTGGTGAGTCCCAGCTCCATTACTGTGAAGTGATGCTGAAAGATGTGTACGACTCAAAAAGGATAAATGCCCATTTGCACTCTGACCCAAACTTCAATTTAGACCGACTACAGTTTCCTGCAACAGCCGTAATACTCTCTGCACAGTTTTGGCCTCCATTTAAGGAAGAAACCTTGGAATTGCCTGCCATTGTAAGAGAGCATCTGCAGACCTACACAAGAGCATTTGAAACATTGAAGGTAACAAGTTAGAACTGTGATAAGCATTGATAAATTTTGCATTTTGATTTTATAGTTTTACTGTATCTAAAATGACAAAGTGTGTGTGTATTTGCTGTTGTTGGCTGCACATCAATTTCATTTGGATATTTATTACACATTCAATTAAGTGATTCTATATGGCATTTTATTTACGTAAATGATCACTAGATGTCACTAGTTTTACCAAGTATATTTTATGCCTTTGCTTTCATTTTATTAATTGCAAGAGGGCACTAACTTGCTAAAGCTAGAAAATTGTAAAAATAATTTTACCCAGGAAGGATTAAATCACAGATCAAGCAGTTTGAAAAACTAAACTGTATATTGATAAGGAGCACTCTCTTTGATTTATCCTGCCGAGTATGATAATTTGAAGGACAAATATTTTATTTTTCCAGGGAAATCGCACATTGTGTTGGAAACCTCACCTAGGCTCAGTACACGTGGAAATTGAACTGAAAGATAGAAAAATAAATCTGACTGTTTCACCTATTCATGCAACAATCATTTGGCACTTTCAGACAAAAAGTAAGTAAATTTACTTATGGATATATACCATTTATTATATAGTTATTGCTTTCATTTCTAAGACTTCATGGTGTTCAATATACTGGTATTTCTTGTTATAATACATAAGTTACTAGGGCGTTGGAAATAAAATTTAGATGACATATCCAGAGTCGTGCATTTGAAAATAAGTATGAGTGTTCTAAGTATTGAATAATCTGCTTGCATATACGAGGTACGTCCAGAAAGTAAGTTCTGTTTGGTAAGTGAGCGAGTGAGTGTGTGGGGTTTTAGGGCCCGTCGACAACAAGGTCATTTGGGCCCGAAGTCAATACTAAAACCTAAAAACAACACAAATTAAGCTAAAAAGGTAAAATAAAATAAAAACACTCAACTATTAAAAGTACATTAAAAACCCATCCCAAGACTAACAATCTAAAATCTCTAAAATTAACAAATATAAAATGCAAGTCAGACTTGTTTATAAAACCCGATTTCGGCAACAAACCGCAGTGCCTTAACCACGGCCACTGGGTCGTCCCCTAAAACCCCCAGCAAGTTAGTACCCAAGCCTACTGACTGGCGAACGCGGGCGTACTGCGAGCAATCGAGTAATAAATGCCGCACAGTGAGGCGTACTGCACATGGAGCACAGACAGGGGCCGGTTCCCCTCTTAACAAATGGCCATGAGTCGCTCGTGTGTGCCCAATTCTCAGCCGGGTGAGTATCACCTCGGCTCGCCGGTTATCCCTGCAGGAAGTTAGCCAGGGTTGTACGCTCTCCTTTATTGCCCGGGGTAATTTGTTTGGTAATAAAATTAAATTGTGTACAGATACAGAAAAATTATTTACTGCACAAAATTCTATAACTCTTAAACTACTTTTCCACATAACTGCCGAAATTGTGCAGGCATTTGTCACAACGAGGCACAAGTTTTTGTATGCCTTCTTCATAGAAGTTTGCCGTCTGTGTCTTCAATCAGTTGGAAACATTTTCTTTCAGCTCTTCGTCATTGTTGAAGTGTTGACCGCCAAGGAAAGATTTGAGATGCAAAAACAGATGAAAGTCGCTAGGAGTGAGCTCAGGGCTGTACAGAACTTACTTTCTGGACGCCCCTTGTATCACAACTGTCACTGGACAGATATCTAACTATTTTTAATGACACATTTATCATCCTAGCACACCTAGGGAAAGGTGAAAGAAGTGCGGGAAGGCACATCCATGCTCTAGTCACTCGTTGGCGGCATAAGTGAGTGCAAGGTACATCTGCACATTACGCAACGCATTGTGATCAAATTTCTTGCCGAGAAAATGTTAAAGCTGGTGAAATTCGATGGTGGTTACAGACACAGTTTGGAGACAGAACTTTCTCTTGGAGCTGGGTGAAATGTTGGTGTAATGAGTTGAAGGATAGACGTGAGACAGTGGAAAACATTCCACATCCACACCGTCCCTGCACTAGCATCATAGTGCGAATATTGTGGCTGTTTGGGAGCTCTGTAGGGCTGATGGGCGAATGCCAGAGCTGTTCATGTGATAATAAGTAAGAGTGTTCTAAGTATTGAATAATCAGCTGCCATATATCACAACTGTCACTGGACAGATAGCTAACCATTTTGAGTGATACATTTATCATCTCAACAAACTTAGTGCATAGGGACCCAATGAGCGAGGCGGTCTAACTTTTTGGTATTCATAGACGATAAAAAACCTCGGACCAAGTAAAGCCGTGGACCAGCCCCACTCACAAGTTCATTTTTGAGTAAATATATCCCAATGGCAACTTACAATTTCATCATAAGTACTTTAAGTCCCTGGCTTCATAGTTAATTGTTATTAGTTAAATCAATATTTGGGATATGTTATTTGAACAAATCAAAATTGAGAGTACCTTGTGGTTTACCCAAAAAAAAAAAAAAAAAAAAAAAGTAAGTCAGAGAATTTAATCTTGCCATGGTTATTCAGAGGTTAAAGCAAAAGCTCAGAAACCAAAAGTCTGTTATTACATTTCTCATTGTGTTGTTACCTTCCTTTTTGCAGACCAATGGACTATAGAAGAGCTCAGTGTGTTAATGCATGTACCTGGTACTGTGTTGCGACGGAAGATAGCTTACTGGCAATCACAGGTAAGCTTGTTGCATTATTTAGCAAGAAAAACATTTATTTTTCTATATACTATGAGGGTGATCGGTAAACTTCTTGGCCTGATAGTGAAAAACAACAATTGATGCTTTCAAAGTAGTTTTATTTTTCAACATAATCTCCTCTAATATCAATACATTTTGTCTGGCGATGTTCCAAGGCCATTATCCCCTCTCTGTAGTATTCCTCTGGAAGTGCTACAAAGTACCCATTTACAGCTGCAATTGCTTCTTAATTGAACGAAAAGTGCCTACTAGCGAGGAATTTCTTCAGTTTTGGTAACAGATGGAAGTTCGAGAAAGCCAAATCTGGAGAATAGGATGGATGTTCCAGCACTACATAGTTCAGATCTCTCAATTTCTCCTTTGTCAAAACACTTTTGTGGGCAGATGCATTGTCCTGATGGAAAACAATTTTTTTCATTTTAAGCCGGGTCTGTTTTGATGAATACTTGCATTCACTTTGGTTAGAAGTTGAGAGTAGTATTCTCCAGTAATGGTTTTACCTTTATCGAGATAGTCAATCAACAAAATTCCTTTGGCATCCCAAAATACTCACCCCATGATCTTTCCCGCCGATGAAGCCGTCCTCGACTTCTTTGGAGCTGAAGAACCAGCTTCTGTCCACTACCTTGACTGCCGCTTGGATTCTGGTGTGTAGAAGTGAATCCATATTTCATCCATTGTGACATATCGGCGCAAAAAGTCACTTCTGTTCTTCTGAAAATGCACCAAGCACTTTTCAGATGTGTTGTACAGAAGGATATGTGGCACCAATCTTGCATGGAGCTTTTTCATGTTTAATTCCTGATGCAAGATGTGACCAATACGTTTCTTTGAATTTCCAAGAACATTAGCAATTTCACGCATCTTTGTTCGCTAATCTTCCAAAATCTGGAAAAAGAAGAATACACAAAGAGGATGGAAGATTTGTTAGAAGACAGTAATTACCAAAAAGTAGAAACTAATCCATTAAAGTACTGCATTGAAACCACAAATAAAACGCTAAAAGAGAGCAAAATAATCAACAAAAAAGAATTGCACAAAATTAAAGTAGATAATCCAACATTACCAAGAGTATATGGGCTGCCAAAAATTCATAAAACAGGGAAAGGCATGAGACCTATTACTAGTAGCATAAATGCCCCCACATATAATTTGGCCAAATGGTTACTAAGTAAATTTAATAGTTTTCCAAAATTTGAAAGTGCAAATTTAAGAAACTCTTTAGATTTAGTAGAAAAAATCAAAGATATAAATTTGGACAAAAATGACAGACTGGTTTCATTTGATGTCACATCTTTATTTCCAAGCATACCAACAGAAAAATTGCAGACTGTGTTAAAAAAATGGCTAGCTACAATTGATATGGAAGCAATAGAAGCAGAAGAATATATTTCTCTAACAAAAATATGCATTGAACAAAACTTCTTTAGCTTTAATGGAAAACACTACAAGCAGAAATCAGGATTATCAATGGGCAATCCACTTTCACCTTTTTTGGCTAACTTATTTATGAGTGCATTTGAAACACAAATTAAAAAGTCCTTCCCATTGATCTTCAAGGTTTGGTATAGATATGTTGACGACATCTTTGCAATTGTACCAAGTAAACATTTAGATGATGCATTAAAATTACTCAATCTGCAAGAAAGGACTATCAAATTCACAATAGAAAAGGAAATCAATGGACAACTACCTTTCTTGGATCTAAATATCATCAGGAATGATACAAAAATAAAATTTGGAATTTACAGGAAGCCAACACATTCAGAAAATTATATAAAAAATAATAGCCACAACCCAATTACACATAAACATGCAATAATAAACAGCCTTACACACAGACTAGTCAACATACCCATGGAAAAAGAAGAATATTTCAAGGAACAAAAAGCAATAATACACATAGCAGAAGAAAACGGATACAACAAAAGTTTGGTGTTGAAGAAAATTAGGAAATCTAAACTAAAGAAAACCATTAAGGAAGCAACCACATTTATTAAAGAAAAAGAAAGCAACAGCATATTCAGTTCATTCACATATCATCCAAAAACATTTAATAAATTTAAAAAGATATTCAAGGAACAAAATATCATCTTGGCACCTACTAATAGATACTCAATTTTAAAATTACTAAATTCAAAAACAAAAGATGAAATTCCTTCAGGTAACAAATCTGGAATATACCAAATAAATTGCAAGAATTGTGAAAAATGCTACATAGGTCAAACAAAAAGAAATTTAAAAACCAGAGTCAAAGAACACTTTAGAAACATCAGATTGAAACAAGAAGACAAGTCAGCAGTAGCATTTCATTTTTGGAATGAAAACCATGACATTGATCCAAATCCAAAATTATTAAAAGGAGTGATAAACCAAAATAGATTGACAACATGGGAGAACATATTCATCTGGAAAAATAAGGATCGCGTAATGAACTTTGAAATCCCGCCAGCAGATAATTTCACAAAAAAGTTCATAGTTCCACCACCAGAGAGAGCAGCTAACAACAGATGCCAGTTGGGAAGAGATTGAAAATGGAGGCCAGGGCCTTTGAAACTAGTCTCTCATAAATATATGAAAAAGTAAGTGACGAGTGTCAATAAACCAACCACAAATAATTTTTATATTCCAAAATCATGTTATGCACTTTTTAAATGATTTCTGGTGTGGTTACAGTTTTTGGACATCCTTCGTTTGGATTGTCTTGGATGCTTTCACGGCCACGTTTATAATCGACTGCCTATTTCTTCACAGTGGAAACTGAAGGTGAAGAGTCACCATACACATTTACAATCTGCAAATGAATTTCTCTATGTGTTAAAACTTCTTTTACGAAGAATTTTATCACAGCACAATACTCGAAAGTTCTCCATTTTCAAAGCATTGCACACTTCCACTGCTTCAAACAACTGCCTACAATCAACTATTGCCTGGAATGATAGGGTTTTTATGACTTTTACATAGGGTCCATAACAAGTGTACCAACGTATTGAGAACTTTTCAGAACACCCTCGTACAGTGGTTGTCTTAAAGCTGGTATACACAGTAAGCAAGAGGTAATTGATCTGTAAGAAACAGAAGCTACAACAGTGAAGCAGCAAATACTACATAAAATTTTGTCACAAATTTCACTTGTTTCTGTAAGAAAAGTGATAACATTTCTACAAAACCCAAGAGACTAGTTTTGCAAATTCATTCATTTTGTTCTTTTCCATTGTCATTGTTGCTACTGCTAGTTATCGTATTATTTTTATGTTTATTACCATACTTTGGAAATGAAAAAAATACAGAATCGATTGACAGTATTTCAAAATTCTTTACACAATTTCTATTTTTTAAAATAAATGTTTTCTAAAATATTTTAAAACACTTGTCAAACTTTAAAAATACTTCAGCTCCACTTACATTTTAAAATTAAGACATGAACAAGCTTCCTCACCATCAGCTGATGTTTGGCTGGCTGTCTTCAGGTGACCTCCTCCCTCTCCTGTTGTTTAATGAGTTGAATGATGTCATCCACAGTTGGTATTTTAAAGTTCATGGGAGAATATTTTCTCCCAAACCATTAAATATATCAGACCATAGATTAAATGATCAAAAATGATCCACAATGGTTGATTTATCAGTCTTTTGTAATTTTACGTCCTCCAACGTTAAGTCATATCGGACGGTGAATGAGATGGGTGAAATGATGCTCAAATGTGTCCAGGATCCATGGAGCTTAGAGCTACCCGACATTCGTATTTAAGGATAAGGGAAAACCTTGTAGAAACCTTATCCAGGTAGCTCACCCTGACCGAGATTCGAGCTTGGGACCTCTTGAACGTGAGGCAGACACACTACCATCTACGCTACCGAGGCAGGCAATTTATCAGTCTGTTTATACTAATATTTCTAAAATGTTCCTTCATTCTAGTTTCTAAATTATGTTTGGTTCTTCCAGTGTAAACTAGGTTGCAATCTAAACATTTAAATTGATAAATGTCAGATGTTTTACTATAAAAAATTATATCAAATTCTTTAAAAATTTTGTTTAACTTTTTATTAACCCAAGGATGGTGATTACATTTTTTAAAATTATATCATGTTTTAAGGGTAGAAACATCATTCTTTTTTTTAATTTAATTTGTTCAATCTTTTTGTCTATAAAATCTTTATTAAAACCATTAATTAAGGCAATAATATGTTTATATTTTATATTACATTCTTTATTTAAGAGTACATTTATTAACCTATAAATTAAAAACAGCAGATTTATGTGAAAAAGAGCTGCAACTTTTATTTTTTATGTTGATACCTAAAACTGTCAATAAGAGGAACTGTGTGCTACGTTTAAGGTGAAATTAAAGAATTTAGGATAAAATTGAGCATAAGATATAAGGCATTCCTTAAGAAAAGGACTTTTTCCTTTGACACTCCGCTTAGCTCTGCTCATGCTTTAGAATGCCTGTTAGTCACATTTTAGCTAAGTCATATAAACATTGTTTCACAAAGTCACTTATAATCACTTCAGAGACATGCAGATTTGTACTCTGCATGCACAAGATTTTGTGAGCATTTGGGTCCCAAGTCCTCATTCAGTAGGTTTTGCCTATTTCCATAAACACAGATGACAGCTTTGAAACATGACAAGCACTATACACGCTGTCATCTAGTGGCTAATATGCTAAGCTTTCACACATGTGCCATTTCATTTTGAGTAATTTTGAGGTTAGTTATTAACTAAAAAGTTTACAACAAATCTAAGAGTGAGACGTATGTTGGGGATGTTGAAAGGGGACACACTATTATTCGTCTATTTCCCTATGACTGTGAACTGAAGGCAATTGAGCTGGTGTGGGCAAAACTATGGAATGTTTTCAGAGGACACAGTGCTAACTGGAGAGCCGCAAATCTGCAGAAACTTGTCATAGAAGCGACAGATTGGGAAGGATACTGCAAGGACACCCAAGACTGGAAATGCAGTATTGAAGAAATGATGGTGTAATAGAAAATGCAATTATTGAAGTTATTACACATCAAAGGATACCAGCAATAAAAGGGATGCAGCAGACTTGGAAATGGAAGAATCACAAAGCGAGTGAATGAACTTTTATAGCTGTCATAATATTTGTTTTCTACATTTATGTGCTTCAAGTCCAAGTCGTGTACTGACAGGCTGTTAACAGCCAGAAGGTTTTTGCTGCGTACCCACCTTGGTTTTGGGTCTGACCTAAGGTTGTTAATTGTGATAATTGTAGGATGATGTGATATTTTTTGTTGAGGAAAATTTTGTTGAGGTAGCTTTTTGCTCCTCTTTAATTTTGTACAGGATGCCAAACCGCTTTTTTGTTTACACCCTGGTGTTTTATTATTCTAAAATGGGGTAAATTTTGTAGCCAAACAGCTCTTTTGGAGTTTTGTAATTTAGCTTATGCTGCTGTAAGGATTAACTCCTTTGTTGCCTCGGATGCCCGCAAGCCATACGGGGTACCCGGTAACGCCTGAAGCGGCGTCTTGCAGCGTCGTAGTCTCCTAGAGACCGAACCAGGGCGCTTCTATGAGCAGGAATTTTGTCGTAAAATTTTGTTGCCCGGCGTCTAATTTCGTCCTCCACGTATGGGAGAAGAGAAGCTTCGTGAAGCAACCTCACGGGAAAAGAACGGCCCACAGAATAGATGGATCGGAGTCCTCTATTCTGTGCACGCTGAAGGTATGCTATCCAGCTATCGGCAGCCATGCCCCAGATTTCACAGGCGTACAACATAAGTGGGATTATCAGCGCTTGAAAGAGGTGTAGCTTTAAGCGGACTGGCATCGAGCGCGAACCCAGCATTGGGTACAGAGAGGCAATAGCCCCCTGCACCCGTGCCGATAGTTCCCTGATGTGTCCGCGGAAAGTTAGGCCTCTATCAAGTTGAACGCCCAGGTACTTGATGGAATTAGTCCACTCTATCCTTCGGCCCTTGAAGTGGAAGTTGGGGCGGTCAGCGGGGGTGTGGCGCTTCGTAAAAAGAATGGCGTGGCTTTTGTCTGGATTTACGGACATCCGCCAACGCCTGCACCATTCTTGTGTGAGACGGAGGTGTCTCTGGATTGGGTTGAAGGCTCTGAGTATATGTCTGTTTTTGCAGAACAACAACACGTCGTCAGCGTATTGTGCCATTTCGACCTGTGGTTGAGTTGGAAAATCTGCCATGAAAACACTAAATAGTGTGGGGGATAGTACAGAGCCTTCGGGGACTCCGCCTCTCACGGGTCTCAGTGTAGATGTTTTCCCCGCTACTGTGACTTTAAATGATCTGTGCCTGAGAAAGCTGTGTAGGATGTTGATTAGCTGTGTAGGTAGCCCTAGTTGGATAAGTTTGAAGATCAGACCGGCATGCCATGTCGTGGAGAAGGCCTTTTCGACATCCAAAGATACCACTGCCGTGAAGGCGCGTTCCTGGAAACCCAGGGCCGCTGTCTCCACCACACGTAGCAGCTGTTGGGTAGTCGAGTGCCCAGGACGAAATCCGAAATGGTGGTCAGGAATAGCTTGAACATCTCCCAAGATGGGAGTCATTCGGGTTAGGATTAACCTCTCGAATACCTTCGAGAGGGTAGAAAGGAGGCTGATGGATCGGTAGCTGGAAGGATGTACAGGATCCTTCCCAGGCTTCAATATACATATCACCCGGGCCTCTCTCCACTCGCGAGGAAAGTGCCCCAAGGTGATGCACATATTGAAGATCCTGGTTAGGAAAAGAACGGCATTGAAGGGAAGGTGACGAAGCATGAGGGGTGTCAGCCCGTCCGGCCCCGCCGCCTTGTTTGGTTTGAGGCGTTGGAGTACGCCCTGGACTTCACTGGGGCGAATGACGGGAAGTCGTTCCGCATCCTCGGGAGGACGTCGAAAAAATCGGCATACCTCCCTACGAACGCGTTCGGAAAAGATGTCGTCCTGGGGGTCCTCTCTCGGACATAGAGTGCGTTCAAGATAGTCAGCGAACGCATTTGCTTTGGCTTGGGGTTCATAGGCCAAGCCTTGGGTGCCATGGATGGGTGAGGTGTATTGACCTTTGCGATTCCTGAGGGTTCTGGTGATACGCCACACGTCGCCATTTTCAACGCGCAGTCTGGCCATTGTGTCCTCCCACGCTTGCACCTTGTGCTCACGCAGTCGGACCCTGACCAGTCGACGTAAACGTCGCAAGAGCGCGCGATTATGTGGCGTGCGGTGTCGCTGGTACAGTCTCCGTGCCGCCCAGGAGCGGCGGATAAGAAGGGTGATGTCTAAAGGAAGAACGTCTGGATGAAGTGGTGCAGGTCCGTGAACTGTTAGATTTTTGGCAGTTCGCGTCAGGATAGAACTGAAGGATGAGATTGCCCTCTCAATGTCCGGGATGTTTGTAACTTTTGGGTTCGGTGGAATGGAAGTGCGGAGGCAGTTCCTTACGCCTTCCCAATCGACTTCTCGCGTTTGAAGCGAGGTGTCATGACTGGCAACCCTAGTGTTGATTTCTGTCAGCACCGGATTATGGTCAGAATGAAGTGCGTTTAGTGACGTAAGAGTGAGATGAAATGGAAAAAGTTTTGTGATTGCGAAGTCAATGACTGATGGCAGTCCTCCACCTCGCGGGTAGTGCGTTGGTTGCCAGGGACCCTGCACTTGAAGCTGTGGGTCTCCATCTATAAGGCGAATGATTTGATTGCCTCTTGCATCTGCCCGACGACCACAATGCCAACGCTGATGTTTTGCATTGAAGTCCCCGGCCATGATAGCACTTGGGTGCAAGTTTAGGATAGATATATAGTCGTTTGGAACGAACTGCCGGTTGGGGGGGTGATACACAGAGACCACCAGGACCTCAGTTCCGCCAAGGTCAAGACAGATTGCCGTGGCCTCTAGGGTTTGAAGAGGAGGGAGCTGGATGGGTTTGTGGACTACATTTTGCCGGACAAGTACCGCTGTACCACCGCCAGGGCGGCCTTGGCGATCCGTGCGATGGCAAATGTAGCCCGGGATGCGGAAACGGGTGTCTGGACGGAGATGCGTTTCGCTGACTAGGATGACGTCTAGGGCATTTGCTCGAGCGAACTGCAATAGCTCGCCCCCCTGATCAACCAGGCCACACGCATTCCAGAATGCGAAGCGAAAAGAGGTACGAGACCTAGTTCGATTCGCCATTCTGTGATTGCTGGATACCAGTTGACAGTAGGGCAAGTCCCTCCATTGCAGCCAGCATCTTGCTTGCCGGGTCTGATGCACAGAAGAACTTCACTAAGATCTCACAGATCTTTTGTCCATGTGATTGCAGCAAATTCTGCAACCACTTAAACACCTCCGTGAGATCCAGGGAAGCCGTTAGTTGGGTGGAGCTCATGGTAGAGGGCACTATGTTGGTGTTGGCTGGGGAGGATGACCTAAGGGGAGCAGGCCTACCTCGAGCCCTTTCGTCCCTCAACTGTCTAGGGGGCATAGGTTCGCTATGCGCAACCACCACAGTCGGGTTCTCAGGTTGGCGAGATAGCCTCCTCTCATTGAGATCTGGTTTGGAAGCTGTGCTTCTTGGGGCTGGGGCCCGTGTCTCTTTGTGTTTCTGTGTGGGTGCTGGTGTTTTCCCATGCTTTATAACACAGTAAATATATAAGTATACAGCTTATCAGATGGAGTTTAATTTATTGTTTGACCACACTTCTCAAACCTTTGGCACCTATCTTCACTTATCTTACCACAGATTGGCTGAATTGGTGTTTTTCTAGGTTAACCACACTGCAGAAACAAAAGCGTGTTAGCTCTCTCTTCTTCCCCTCTGCCCGCACCTCACCGTAAATCCAGACATGCACATATAGTACAAAGATGTAATCTCTTAGGTTTGGCAGGCTAAACAGCTCAGATATGATTTGTGTATTTCAGTATATAAACAATTGAATAATTTTGCAGGGTTTGTTGCGTGAGGTGTCTACAGATAGCTTCCTTCTCGTTGAGGAAAGTCCAACTCGTTTAAAATGTCAAGTTCCCTCAGATATGATGTGTGATGATGAAGAAGCTGAGAGTGCTATGGCCTCTGCTCATGACCAGCGTGAAGAAGAACTCCAGGTAACAAATTAGTGTAGTTGTTCATGTTAAGAGAAATATCCCTTTATACTTATCATTTATAAGATTACTTTCCCTAATGAGGGGATTACTTTTGGGTAGGTAGAGTCAGACTGAAAAATTCAATGTCATAGTCAGCATTTGAACTTCCAGTCTCCGTCTGGTTGCTCTTAACCATTGAGCTGTCATGGCCAACATGCCAGAATGACATTAAATTCTCCAACTGACTCATATCTTTCTGATAAACCTTTTAGAGGCTCTCATGTACAATGAGATATGCACCATTTGTGGCGATTTTCTATACTGTAAGTACTTATGTCCCAGGCTTCATAGTAAGTCACTATTAGGTAAATTGCTGGAAATTAAATAATTTTCCACACTAGCCGTGTGCAGGCTAAGGTTTGGTTAAGTATGGGATTGCTGCTGGAATATGAATACTGTACTTCTTTCCTTTCTTTCTTTTCTTTCTTTCCTTTACTTCCAGTAATAAAACTGCTTTATCTGAAGTATTAATAAAATGATGCCATAAATAAAAAAGTTTAAATGTACGCAAATCTATACCATTTCCCTATACATCCAATGTCTTTCTCATGATAACTGGTTTACACGCACATAATAGTGGTGAAAAATGGGTATGACATCCTTTTACAACTTAAACAACAAAATCTGTTGGAAAGCATTATTAAAAGAAAAATTATAGGCCAGATATTTCATTTCCTTTGCTTCTGTACTAAAATATTTGCTGTTTAGGTAATGTAATTAAAGTACCCTATACCTAGTCCTGCCATAAATACTGTCACAAATTTTTGACACATACTGTACATCCAGTATGGCACGCAAACAACTGCGTGTGTGCACACCTTAACCTTGAACCATTGTTATCTTGTCTTTGAAAGAGGAAGTATTAAGCTCCAGGTTTCTCCATGGAATGGGGTGATTATGAAAATCGTGTAGCCGTCATTGTCTTGCATGAAGTTGGAAAATCTGCAAGTGACATTTTCAAGATGTTACAAAAGCTGAAAATCAGTCGTATGTTTGTATACCTCATCATTGAGCGATTTACTGCAACTGGGACTGTAAGGGGTCAGCCGAGAGAGGGTTGACCACGCAGTTTCAGGACTTCAGCAGCACAAAAAACAGTGGCTGCTTGTGTTCGGAGAAATCCTGTGCGGGAGCAAGCTATCTTGTCCTGTGAAATGAACATTTCAAAAAGGACAATGTCCAGACTTATGTCAGAGGACCTTGGACTAAGGGCTTATTGCCGACATACAGGACATTATCTTGACACATGCCTAAAGAAGCTGAGAGTGCTTAAATGTCGATGTCTCCTACAGCATTACTGTCAAAATGGTCATCAGAACTTCTTCACTGATGAAAAAGTTTTCACTATTGAGGAGTCTTTCAATGTACAAAATGACAGGGTTTATGTGTCATCATCTCGGGAAGCCAGCAATAAGGTTCCTAAAGTTCAGAAGGCAGTAAAAAACTAATTTCATTTGCTTGAAAGGTATAATTGCATCAAAGGCATGTGCTTTTCTTTAAATTATGATCTTTTCTTGAGCCAAATTGTGTACAGCATGTTTAATGGGTTACTTTGAAAAGCCCTAATGAGAGAGAAAGAAACCTTTTCATTCAGGAAAGAGATTGTTATAAATCTTAGTATACAACATGGCTTAGGTCCCACTTAGAAAACAAACTACCTAGTCTAGCCATAAATACTGTTACAACGCAAATACCATGCAAAATATTTTAATTGGCTGAAGTTTAGGAACCTTATGACTGGCTTCCTGAGATGATGATGCATAAACCTTGTCATTTTGCACATTGAAAGACTCCTCAATGAAAACTTTCTCATTGGTGAAGAGGATGTTCCGATGACCATTTTGAGTGTAATGATGTAAGAGACGTCAACATTTAAGCACTCTTAGCTTCTTTAGGCATGTGTCAAGATAATGTCATTTACGTTGGCAATAAGCCCTTAGTCCAAGGTCCGCTGACAGAAGCCTGGACATTGTCCTTTTTGAAATGTTGATTTCACAGGACAAGATAGCCTGCTTGCGCACAGGATTTCTCCGAACATGACACACCACTGCTTTTTGTTCTGCTGGAGTCCTAACTCTGCATGGTCGACCCTCCCTCGGCTAATCCTTTACAGTTCCGGTTACCAGTGAATAGCTCAAAGGTCTTGATTTGCAGCTTTTGTAGCATCTTGAAAATGTCACTTGCAGATTTTCCAACTTTATGCAAGACAATGATGGCTACACGATTTTCATAATCACCCCATTCCATGGTGAAACCTGCAGCTAAATACTTCCTCTTTCAAAGACAAGCAGCAATGGTTCAAGGTTAAGGTGTGCACACATGCAGTTGTTTACTCACCAAACCAGATGTACAGTATGTGTAAAAAATTTGTAACAGTATTTTTGGCAAGACTAGATAGAATCAGTAGTTCATGCAAAATAAAAATGACAAAAAGAAGGTTAACATAAATCCTTTTATGGAAGTGTTGAAAAAACAGTGTTGTTGTATAAATTAAGTTAATTAGGAGTCGATTAATAACACAAAACAACACTCACTTTTTATAATATTTTTTCAAACCGGTTTCTGAGGTCTTCCCTCTATCTTCAGCCGGACATCGACTAGTTCTCATTGGTGTAGCTGGCAATATTTTGTCTTCGGTCTCCTCTGGTGGCGGTTCGAGGAACTTGCTGAACAAATCTTTCTGGGGGATGTCGAAATTGAATACTTTGTTCCTATTTTTTGAAATAAAGATTTGTTCCCATGTGGACAGTTCTTCTTTTCCTGTTGTATGTTTTAGTAATTTTGGTTCTGGATTTATGTTGTGGTTTTTTTCCCAAAAATGCGTGGCAACTGCTGATTTTTCTAATTGTTTGTATTTTATGTTCCTAAAGTGTTCCTTTGCTCTTGTTTCTAAATTTCTTTTCGTTTTTCCAATATAAATTTGACTACAGTCACAGCATTCAATTTGATATATACCAGATTTTTTGTTAGATGGAATGGCATCTTTGATGTTTGAGCAAATTAGGTTTTTTAAGGAGTAATGGTTCACTGGAGCTAGTTGAATGTTTTGTTTTTTGAAGACTTTTTTGAATTTATCAAAGGCCCATGGATGGTAAGTGAATTTTTTGAAGATCATTTTAGTTTCTGTAGCTGAGAGGGTTGTGGTTTCCTTTAGTAGTTTCTTCTTTTTTGCTAAGTTCACTTTTTTGTCTACTAGTGATTTGGGAAAGTCATTTTTCTGTGCTATTTCAATAATTTTGTTGTATTCTGTTTTGTATTCTTCTGCTATGAGAGGGATGTTGACCAGTCTGTGTGCTAAACTATTAAAGATTGCCTGTTTGTGGGATCTTGGATTGTAGCCATTAGCTTTTATGTAGTTGTCTGTCTGTGTTGGTTTTCTGTAAATGCCAAAGTTTATTCTATTTTTATTTCTGATTATTTTTAGATCTAAAAATGGTAAATACTCGTCTTTTTCAACTTCTACAGTGAACTTGATGCTTTTTTCTTGAATATTTAAAAGTTTTAGTGCATCACTGATGTGTTTTTTTGGCACTATGGCAAATATGTCATCTACATATCTTTGCCAGAGTTTGAACATCCATGGGAAACCTTTAGTGATCCTTATTTCTAGTGCACTCATGTACAGATCGGCCAGGAAGGGTGATAAGGGGTTGCCCATTGCTAAACCAGAAGTTTGATGGAAATATTTTGTTTGAAACTGGAAGAAATTCTGTTCTATGCATAATTTGGTAAGTTCGATGTAATCTGAAATTTCAAGTGATGACATTCCAAGTGAGTGTTGTTTTGTGTTATTAATCGACTCCTAATTAACTTAACTTAAGAAGGTTAACATCTTATTATATGCATAGATTATAAAGTAATTCCTTTCAGTATTTATAGATAAGTGAAATGTACCAGTAACTTTAACAAAATGAAGGCTTCTTTTGATTTGAATGTTACAGGTGTTCTGGTCATACATTGTTGGTATGTTAACCAATCTGGATTCAATGCCATTAGAACGCATTCATCAGATGTTGAAGATGTTTGCATCACAAGGTCCAACAGCAGTAGAGTGCAGCCTTCAAGAGTTACGTCATTTTCTGGATAGAAAAGTTAGAGAACACAAGTTGCTCTTCAGTGGTGGATTTTATCGCCTTCCAAAGACATAGAAACTGCTTTCAGTAGATACTCCTGCAACTTTTACATCTGTTAATAAACTCAAATAAAAGTTCCTGATATATTCAGAGCAGAAATTAAAATACATTTATTAACATTTTAAAAAGAAAGATACAGTTTGAATATTTGACATTCTTATTTTTGTATCTATTAACTGTTTCATACATTATTGCCACTATTTGACAGAAAGTTTTTTATTGTATTGGCAGTTATTGAAAGTAAAAAAGATTTATTGATAGTCAATTAACAGTATTTCAAAATGATCCTTTTATAATTTTCTTTATTTGTGAAACCATCTTATAAGAGATAAGTGAAGCTTTAATCAGTAATATTTATTATAATTTGAGATACACTATGTTGCTTTAATTCACTCTGTAAATAAAAAATTGAAATAAAGAATACCTAAAGCTTAGAACTGATTATCACTTTATACGCTGTACCTAGCTTTATCAAAATAATTTTAACAAATTAATACATGAAAAACACAAGCTAACAACAGTGAAGCAACAAGTACTACATAAAATATAATTATTTGTCACAGTAATATCTGTAATAAATACTCTGGAACAGTGTTCATTTACGTAAGAAGGAGATTTTGACATGGTGATTAACATTCCCCCTTCCCTGCTCACTAACAGCCCAACAGCCCAATTGTTAAGCCTTCGTATTATCTTGAATCTCCTTGGTCTGGAAATATTGAAAATATTTTAATTGAAAACAGGGGCAGCTGGTGAGGCATTGGATTGACGGTGCCATAAATAAATAAATAAATAAAAAGGGTTGTTAAAATATAAATATGTGTACCAATTTTGAACGATTTAGGTAATCTTATCAATAACCTGTCCTCCTTTATAATATACTGTACCAAACAGAACGTACAGGGAAACAGAAATAGATATTTATTACATCCGCACTCTTGTTACGCACAGATGTAACGAGTACAGTAAAAGTTTGATAATACAATTAATGGAGCATGTGATACGAAGCGTTCGTGTAGGATTTCGTGACAGAGACAGTTATCTTAAGTCCCGTCCTTTACTGCACTCTAACGGATGAAGCGTAAGTTATGTGTCAGAGAAATCTCGGCACCACCTTCTCCCATAAGAAGCTGTGTATAAGCAGACATCCTAGCCCTTAACACAGGCACTTATGAGTGTAGATGGTGCCGTTCTGGAATCGGCGTCAAGGACAGAGCGATTGCATTTAACGCGCCTATTCACCGAGGGAGCAGATACTCAGAAACAATCATTTTTGCGCAATTTATATACACTTCTCTTTCTTTCGTTTTCATGCAGATGGCAGCACTACCTCAGAAGCTGCCCCTGATTGAAAATATATTAAGACTAGTTCAGAGTCCAAAATGACATTTGGAAATCTGTGCATGTAACAGCAAATTTTTACATCATAAAAACTACTTTTTTTTTTCCTTGGTCAAAGTTAATTTTTAAAAATCAAATCATTATCATAAATTAAAAAGCATTTCTTCATACCCCTCATAGACTGGCGCTGTGGACAAGTTCTTAAGTTTCCACAACTTAAGCCTGAACAATTGGTAACATTTGTATACTTTGACCTGTTCTTACATAAAATGATTATGATTATGGCAAAGAAGAAGCATACTTTCTAATTCTAATTTTAAAAAAACAACAACTTGGTAATTAAAACTTCACATAAAAAAGAATAGTTACTGTTGTTATAATTTTTGTACCTTGGTCAATATTTTATGTTGTTGCAATTGTGTTAAATATTAACTCATGAAATTTCAGTTGTCATAAATTATGAGTGAGTCATTCCTAATGCATAAAATATGAGGGACGTTCAGTAAGTAATGCAACACTTCTTTTTCTTTGCCAATTTTGGTTGAATAAAAATTGAAATTTTATGTAGGACATCTTTAAATATTATATGACCTTGTGGGTTCATAAAATTAAAAGTCAAGTTTGCAGAAATTCAAAATGCTCTTTATTTCCCAAAGACACTGTTTGTACACCCCTTTGCAGCAAGCTGACGTAACATAAACCAACACAATCTCTCATCACTTCTGCACACATAAGTAAACAAAAGAGTTCACTTTTAAATCACAGTTGCAGGTGCACAATTATCGAGTCCAATTACGACTGTCCCTACAACTAACCCTGGCTTCCTTTTTATACCTCTACTCATATTTCTAGAAAGAATAAGATGGCACTAGAACCATCCAGTTATCTATCTTTATCTGTCTCGGCAAGCTCTTTATCTCTGCGCTGCACTATCTGTCTCTTTGTGCGCGTCGGCCGTGCCTCCTCGCAACAGTGCGGTCGGCAACAATATCGACAAAGAAATTCATTATCTCCGTAATACTCTATTACAGAATGGCTACAGTATCCTTGACATCAGTGAGCCTCATAGAAGAGTGTTATTCAGCAGATCCAATCGCTTGCACCCATCACCCAACACAGCCCTGATAACTACCTTAGCAAGGCTGTCATCTCCTTCTATGGTTCTGTGTCAAACAAGATTTCCCGAATCCTCTCCAGGTTCAACATACGAACTTACTTTGCCACTCCCAAGAAAATTCAACAGTACCTTAGGCAGGTGAAAGATCCTCCTTTGCTCAAGGTCCCAGGAGTTTACAAAATTCCGTGTGAATGTGGACGGGTAGACGTGGGACAAACAGGATGGACAATTGAGGAAAGATGCGAGGAGTACCAGCGTAACATCAGGCTCTTACAACCTGAAAAGTCAACAATAGCCCAACATTACATAGAGCAGGACCATAAAATCGAGTTCAACTACATTGCAGTCCTGGAACAAACCGACAAATACTTTGATAGCATCATTTAGGAGGCCATTCAGATAAAAGCACATCCGTTCAATTTAAATAGGGATTCCGGTCTTCAACTGAGCCCAGCCTGGACACCAGACATCAAAAGGATTTTGACTGTAGACTCCAACTACACGCATTCAGTGACCAACCTCACAGAAAACGCCAAAGCGGATGGTAGCTGTGTCCATCGCCAGCTGAGCCAATCCAACATTGTCACTCGGTCATTGGTCAGGGCAGGGCGTGCTCCGCCCACTGACTGACATATGAATAGGGTCACATTTGGCAGCAATTACTCAGTTCCTGATGAAGGTCATAGAGTGTAAAATGGCCGAAAGCTCAATCTTCTTAAATTTGATGCAGCTGATCACACGGAAGCCTTAATCGACAATATTTCTGCTTCACCTCATGTAATAATAATAATAATAATAATAATAATAATAATAATAATAATAATAATAATAATAATAATAATAATAATAATAATAATTAATAAATAATAATAATAAATAAATAATAATTAATAAATAATAAATAATAATAATAATTTTTATTCACCACAATAAATCTTGTACAAAGATATAGGCTTCGTCAACATTGCACACTAGGTAACTCAACATTACAAACTAGGTAACATCATATTAGAAATTACACAAGTATTTATATCACAAACTGAGGTAAGTAATACTATAAGGGGCACTTATTGAATAGGTAATTACAAGCATCACCTCAGAAGTTACCCAGGTATTTATTCACAAACATTTTAGGAAGCATTGATATGTTGACCATGTTTTAAGTATTCTTCCACTGAATAATAGCAACCTTCTCTTAAAAATGTTTTTACAGTCAGTTTAAACCTTTTTTCCGATGTTATACTTTTAATGCCATCGGGTAGTTTGTTATATAATAATACTGCTTTATGTTCGAAGCTATGTGTGAATAAAGTTGTATTGTGGCTTATAATGCGTAGATCTGATTTACTTCTTGTATTATGTGTATGTATCTGCGAATTTGTTTCAAATTGAGCAAGTACAATTCTTGTCCTAACTAGAGCTTCATATATATACACACAGGGTAATGGAAGTATTTTTAGTAGTTTAAAATATTGTGACTTTGTGGGTTCGTGAAATGAAAAGTCCAATTACACCACTCAACAATGTTCTTTATTTCCACCGACTTACAGTTTAACACTTGCCAATTACACAGAATTACTTGCTGCACACAATTACACTTTACCAGTTCGTCCGTTACAATTTCACTTGTACTCGCGATTACATAAACTCCAATGCACATACCAGTTACGTACAGTCTTCCGTTGCACAATCTTCTCGTACATTAACACGTCACTGACTAACTCTTACACCAAGAACTGACTGTCTCCTCACTCACTAACTGACAAAACCAACTGACTGACTGACTAAACCAAAACCAACTCAACTCTGTCCGTCTGTAACCCTCTTTATATAGGAATATCGCCGGTTTCTAGTGACCAGGAGAATGTTCCAGATTACGTAATTTCGAGAAACAGGTGTAGAGAAAACAGGCGACACAGTCATGTTTTTTCCCTGACCACAGCCTGTCACCACTACAAGACAAACGAGGAGGAGGTGTGGCTAACCGAACCTCCCCTGCCTTCCGCTGCCAGCTGCTTTCACAGGGTGTTCCAGCGCTCGCGTTACAATATGGTTTACAGCTGGTGGTGAAAGGAATATTTACCATATAACGAATAGCCCTTTTCTGCAGTCTAAATATTTTTGATACATCTTTAGCATTTCCCCAGCTAAGTATACCATAAGACATTACAGAATGAAAATAAGCAAAATAAATAATTCTCAACACATTTGTGTTTACAGACTCCCTCATTGATTTAATAACAAATGTAATTCTGCTTAGTTTCAATTCTAGTTGCTGAATTTGTTTTTCCCATTTTAAATGTTCATCTAACCATATTCCTAGAAATTTGGTATTTGATTCATAGAGTAGTGATTTATTCCCTAAATATATACTTGGGAATTGAGCAGTGTTATTTAATTTGTGGTGAAAGCCTATAGCTACTGATTTTTCTTCACTTATTTTTAGCTTTTTTTTAAAAAACCAATTGGCAATTTTTGTATTAAAAGTATTATTATAGCTTAATACCTCATTCGAAATGAAAAATGAAATGTGTAGTGTTTAACGCCCGCTTTTACTACATACGGCACCGCAGGCGATACCTCATTCAAGGTTTTCCCACTCATTAATATGCTGGTATCATTGGCAAAGAGTGTCAAATTGATGTTCTCACCCATTTTATTTAAACCTAGACCTAAATCATTAATATATAAGAGAAATAAAAATGGGCCCAATATTGAACCCTGGGGCACACCTTGCTGTACTATTTTCTCTGTGGATGTTTTACTTTGAATTACACCTAAGTTTTTATCTACATAGTCTAGCTGTACAAATTGACGTCTACGTTCCAGATATGATCTGAACCATTCGTAACATATTCCTCTAATACCAACTGCATGCAACTTATCCAGTAGAATGCTATGGAGTTTCATTAATTTCCAGTAGCTGGTAGCAGTAAAACTAGCCTTCAAAATGGTATCTGTAACGGAGGTGCATTCCAAACAGAGAGCAATTATTGAGTTTCTTTTGGCAGAATATCAGGGCATTACAGGTATTCATAGGCGCTTGCAGAACGTCTACAGAGACATGACAGTGGAAAAAAGCATGGTGAGTCATTGGGTGAGGCATCTGTCATCATCACAACAAGGTCGAAAATGAAATACAGCATACAGCACTGCAGGCGTGACAAGGACAAGCAAATCTGTGTGATCTGCATGACAGTTGGCCACACACAGCTCTGACTTCTACAATGTTGTCTTCCTTCATGGTTAAGTTTATTGTGCTACTCAAAGGAAATTGAAGAAATGATTTCAGCGTGATTGTAGCCACAAAAATGCAAATGAACGTGTTGTTTTGTATGATAATGGAAGGCCTGAAACAAGTCTGCACATCCAAGAGGAGCTCACAAAACTTCAGTGGATTACTACACAAATAAACATATTTAGTAAATATTCTCCACTTAAGAAGCCGATGACAATACTTGTATTATGTTTTTGCAGAATTAATTTCATGGACATTTGCCCACATCTTCAGTTAACACAATTAGTTGACAAGAT
Source organism: Mantis religiosa (assembly GCA_030765055.1). Lineage (NCBI taxonomy): Eukaryota > Metazoa > Arthropoda > Insecta > Mantodea > Mantidae > Mantis > Mantis religiosa. Next base: position 23,692,522 of record CM060949.1, read on the forward strand.
GTGGGCAAATGTCCATGAAATGAATTTCACAAAAACATAATAGAAGTATTGTCATTGGCTTCTTAAGTAATAAATATAAATAACCCATGGCGCGACATGACCAGGGCCGCTTACCTAGCGTAAGCTCCTCACTTTCCTCACGATGCTGAGTGGACACCGGTCCTATACCCAGGACCTAAAATCCCCACCACATGGGTGGGATTGAACCCAGGTTGCTTTCTGTGGCCACGTATGCTGCCTTAGGCCGCTACGCCATGGCGCAGGACTTCTTAAGTTAAGTGGAGAATATTTACTAAATATTTTTATTTGTGTAGTGTTTGTTACTCCACTGTAAATAGCTTCATTTTCTGAGTAATTCAGTGGATTGTTCTTCCTCATCCCAGATCTTGCACCTTCAAACTTCCATCTGTTTGGCCCAATGAAGGATGCATTCTGCAGGAAGCATTACGTGCATGATTATGGAAGTTATTGATGCAGTAAGATGTTGACTCTGACAGACCATTAGAGTAGCACCATGCAGACATACAGACCCTCTCATCAAGGTGGCATAGCATTGAACAGAGATTATGTTTTGTAGCCAAAATATTGGGCAATAACAAACATGATGTATCTGAATCCTGAATAAAACCAATCTGCCTTAAGAAAGAAAAAAAGTGTTGCATTACTTATTGAACTTCACTTGTATATAAATTAGAACACACGTGCTGACGAAGGTGAGGTCATTTTTATGAAAATGACAGTAGCTAAGTGATCAAAGAACGTCATCTTCTTCTTCCTCTAGGAGTGGTATTATTTTAAAATTATGTAATGCAGTAATCAAGTCCATCATTTTTGCAGGGTTGTTATTTTCTTGGGGAATGTTGAATGTATTTCTCCAGTTAGTGTTTATGCTGAGTGGTGGTGGAGTTAGATAAGTTGTGATCTCATTGTTAGGTACAGATGTAGACTTTGTGGTGATGTTGTCTGATCTGTGTTGATGATCCTCGGAAGACAGCTGCTGTTGACTTTGTTGTGGGTAGTAGTTATTAAAGCTGTAAGCTCTTGCATTCGGAGCGAGGAACTCATAGTTGTATAGCATGTCCTTCCATGGAAATGGTGTATTGTACTTTCCATTCAGTAAAGGTTGTTTTCTAATTAAATTGTCCTCATTAACTCCAAAATCCAACTCAGGTCCAGGTACAATGGGATGCCATTCACCTGCAAAAATTAGAAGTAATGTCACTTTGCATTTAAAAGTGGTAGGCTTTAAGTGACAAATCTTTTAAAGCTGGCTGCTATATTATCATGCCTCTGTCTCGGAGGCCATTGGATTATGAATCACTGTCCTCGACCCATGAACAGAACAGACATATAGGGAACATAGATGGTTAACAGAACTTGGCGAGAAGTAAGGAATCAGGTATTCTCCATATAGAAAGACTAAATAACAGAGAATTTATAACATTTATGTATACCAACACTCCCCATATGGCAACTACTACCTTTGGGGTAACGTCGCCCCACTATGTGATGACCGGACCCTGATGAGGCACCCTGAGGATGGTGTCCATTACCTGCAATGATAGGGTGATAGCAAAGATGGTGAGGTAAGTGAACCTACAGTTTATACTGTGGACTCCGAACCACGTTGGGCATAGGGGACACTTCACATGAGCTAGACAGAGAAGGCGTGGCTTAAAATCAACACCCCAGTCAGGAATTGAACTCAGAGCCTCAGCATAAGAGTCACAAATGAAACCACTGTATTGTCCTGGTGCCCAGAATTTATAACATAAAGATTGGATATATTTATAAGTTATTTAGATATAAACATAGTCCCAGTGGATCCCATGACTGCAGCCTGGAAGACATAACCTGTTATTTTAGTTAATTGATGGAAATTAATCATTTCTCCGCATTAGCCATATATAGGCTAAGGTTTTTGATAGAGTCAACATGAAAAATTCAATACCATGGCTGGGATTTGAACCACGGATCTCCTGGTTTCTGTCCAGTCGCTCTTAACCTTTGAGCTACCATGGCCAACATGCCGTCCTGACATTAAATTCTCCAGTTGACTCGTATATTTCCCCGGTAGACCACTAGGGGCTCTTGCATCCAAGATACACCGTTTTTGGCGACTTACTATCGTAAGTACTTGAGTCCCAGGCTTCATCATTTAACTCTTATTATTTTAGTTAATTGATGGAAATTAATCATTTCTCATCACTAGCCGTATATAGGCTAAGGTTTTTGATAGATAGTCAACATGAAAAATTCAACGACATGGCCGGGATTTGAACCACAGATCTCCTGGTTTCCATCCAGTCGCTGTTAACCTTTGACCTACCATGGCCAACGTGCCGTCCTGACATTAAATTCTCCAGTATCAAAAACCTTAGCCTATATATGGCTAGTGTGGAGAAATGATTAATTTCCATCAATTAACTAAAATAATAAGAGTTAAATGATGAAGCCTGGGACTTAAGTACTTACGATAGTAAGTCGCCAAAAACTGTGTATCTCGAATGCGAGAGCCCCTAGTGGTCTACCGGGGAAATATACGAGTCAACTAGAGAATTTAATGTCAGGACGGCACGTTGGCCATGGTAGCTCAAAGGTTAAGATCAACTGGACGGAAACCAGGAGATCCGTGGTTCAAATCCCGGCCATGGCATTGAATTTTTCATGTTGACTCTATCAATAACTTGTTATGCTCAAATTTTTTATTTTTTTTATTTACATCCTCCAATGTTAAGTTATATCGGACAATGAATGAAATTATGTTCAAATGATGCTCAAATGAATCCAGGGTCCATGGAGCTTAGAGTTACCTGACATTCGATCAAACTTATCTATTACAAACATTACTGCTCTGATTGTATACACAGAGTAGATTGTGATTTATTATGTATAAAGGTTTCCTTACATAATTCCCATGCTTTTAGGTTAAACATAATGCACTTGCACACACACAGACATTCTTCTAAAGCCATCATCATCATTACTGCTAAGATCTCCTTAGACTTTTTCTTGTGGAGATATTTGAAGTGGAGGGTTTACAAGGACTGACCAAGAGATCTTGAAGAGTTAAAGTAAAGAATTGGACAAGAAGTACAGCTGATCAGGCAAACAGTGTTGCTGGAAGCATTAAGTAATTTCAAAGACAGACTTTGTCATTGTTTGGCAGTAAATGGAGGACATTTTGAGTAACTTTTGAAGTGATTTCATCATCTATTACAACAGAGCACCAGTAATTTTGTTATGAAGTGTTTTCTTTGTTTAAATTTCATGTGTTGTAATACGTCCTAATAAATTTAAATTACAGTTCAAAAAGGCATCTACCTGTATGTTCCAAGATCCGAGGACAAAAAAAATGGGTTGTCATTAAAAAACAGTCATTCCCTATTCACAATCATATTAATATGAAAACATGTTGATATCTTAAATATCACTTCACAGAACAATAACAACAAAGCTACAAGCATTGTTCCATACTTTTTACTCACTCTAGAGATAAATAGTACAGAAAGTACAAAATTAAAACCTCAGGTTTGAAATAATAATAATATGTCAACATATCCATGGATAAAGAAGAATACGTCAAAAAACAAAAAGCCATACTACACATAGCAGAAGAAAATGGATACAACAAGTCTGGTGTTTAAGAAAATTAGAAAAGCTAAACTAAAGAAAACCATTAACGAAGCAACCACATTCACTAAAGAAAAAGAAAGCAACAGCATATTCAGTTCATTCACATATCACCCAAAAACATTTAATAAATTCAAAAAGATTTCTAAGGAACAAAATATAATCTTGGCACGTACTAATGGACATTCAATTTTAATTCCAATGTGTAAGGACTATGATACAATGAAGCACAAAATTAATATAATTTTGAGTCATACTAATACTCAATACTCCACTTATTGCTAGTATTTACCTAGAATGCATTTCATTAGGATCTTCCAAATATCATCAGCTGTTGTCCACTAATGGATGTTGGTTTGGTGAACTCATTGGAGGCAATAGGTGCGTCTCTGTTGGTATCTTGATGAACTTGAAGTTTGGGTTTACTTCAAAGATAGTGTCAAAATTAAACAATATTCTTTCATATTTCTTTATGAAGAACTACTCTTTCCCCAATCAGCAATGAAACTTCATACAGAAAATTTAAATATTATCCCAGAGCTACACACCTTTTCCAAAAAGTGTTCAAAGAGCACAAAATTACTTTGGCCCCACAGAACAAATTTAGTGTACAACACCTTTTGAAATCACATAATACAATTGAGATACCCACAGACAAAAAATCAGGTGTGTACCGGATAAATTGCAAAGGCTGTGACAACTTTTACATTGGAAAAACTAAAAGGAACTTGAATATTAGGCTTAAAGAGCATTTTAGGAACATCAGGAATAAAGAAATAGATAAATCGGCGGTAGCGTACCATTTTTGGAAGGAGAATCATGATATAAAATGAGAAATCCACTTATTAAAAAGTGTCCAAGGTCCAGCTGCATTAACCACGTGGGAAAAAATCTTCATAAACAAATATGAAAGAAAATTGTTTAATTTTGACACTACCTTTGAAGAAAACCCAAACTTTAAGTTCATCAAGATACCAACAGAGACGTACCTATCATCTCCAAGTAGTTCACCAAACCAACATCCATTAGTCAACAACAGGTGATGATGTTAGGAAGATCCTAACGGAACGCATTCTAGGTAAATACTAGTGATAAGTGGAGCATTGAGTATTAGTTTGACTCAAAATTATATTAATTCAATTTTAAAATTCCTAAATTAAAAACAGAAGATGAAATCCCATCAGTTAACAGATCCAGAATATACAAAATAAGTTGTAAAAATTGTGAAAAATGCTACATAGGTCAAACTAAAAGAAACATAAAAACCAGAGTCTAAGAGCACTTTAGAAACATCAGATCGAAACAAGAAGAAGTCAGCAGTAGCTTTTCATTTTTGTGACAAAAATCATGACATTAATCCAAATCCAAAATTATTAAAAGGAGTGATAAACCAAAATAAACTGGCAACATGGAAGAACATATTCATATGGAAAAATAAGGACCAAGTAATGAACTTTGAAATCCCACCAGTAGATAATTTGACAAAGAAGTTCATAGTTCCACCACCAGAGAGAGGAGAGCAGACAACAACAGATGCTAGTTGGAGAGAGGTTGAAAATGGAGGCAATGGCCTTTGAAACTATTCCCTCAGTAATATAAAAAAGTAAGCAACAAGTGTCAATAAACCGATTACAAATAGCTTTACTGATTAATTTGACGGTTTACTAAAGTTACATGCTCACCTTGCAATGCACAGTCATATGCATTTGTTTTTCCTTTGTAGTAAAATGGATGTAGATGGTGCTGCAACATAAGAACATAGTATATCATAAAACGGATATATTTAAATAGTATCCTTTGTTTGAGACAGTCAAATATATCCACTTACCCCATATCCTATGCCATGTGTAGTTTGTTCTGCAGGATAATTGTATCCATCTATTCTTTTAATTTGGTTTTCTTGTAAGCCAGCTGACACTTTCTCTAAATCCATAAGCTTTAGCGACAACATCTCTGCAGCCATACTTCCAGATAACAACATTGTGATCAACATAACCTGCAATAATGAATCAAATAACTAACTGTGATCAACTGTCACTTGTAAATAGCTGTCATTCATATTGTTGTTATAAACACAATGTATTTATAAGAATGTTACAAATGGAGGTTATATGAAATAGTCAGGTATTATGGAATAGATGATTTAAAACATTGAAAAATTAATTTGGTTTTATGAAATAGGGTTGGTTTAAAATAGACAAAAAATATAAAACAAATGTTTTTTGGCCTTGACCATAGATCAAGTTTAGAATAACAGAAGAAATTGGTTTTGTGTGCGTTTCAGCAAATTTAATTTTTTTTTTTAAATATACTTTGGATTTAAATTCAGCTATATTTCTATTTATATAATTAATAATAATTGTTTAGTTACTAATATATACTCAAAACTCATTTTTACCTTTATTTCGATTCAGTATGCTTTGTACGGTTATAATGTGTGTGTGTGTAGTGTTTAACGCCCGTTTTTACTACATACGGCACCGCAGGCGGTGACACTGATGATACATGAGATGAAGATGGAGCACCGGTGGAATGAGATGGCGGGGGAAACAGGAGGTCCCAGAGAAAACCTGCCCCAGCACCGTGTTGTCCACCACAAATCTCACTTTGCGGTCGCCTGGGATCGAACCCAGGCCACCTTGGTGAGAGCCAAGTGGTCTAATCACTGAGCCACGACGTGGCCCTTGTACGGTTATAATAAACATTATACTTTTATGTCGAGTATTAAGAAATACTTGTGTTCCATAATACCCGACACAGCATCTTGGACAATGAACCTTTAAAGTAATCGATAAAACATTGCCAGCTAAAATACGACCATAATATAGGAATAACAATTTCTGCCACACTAGCCGTGTGTAGGCTACGGTTTGGATGAGTAGAGCCAGACTGAAAAATTCAAAGTCATAACCGGGATTTGTACCACGGATCTCCCCCTCTTTGTGCGGTCCCTCTAACCATCTGAGCCACTATGACCAACATGCCGACATGATATTAAATTCTTCAATCAATACTTCCATCAATTTACCTAAATCCTAGTGGTTTAACTATGAAGCCTGGGACTTTAGTACTTACAGCACAGTAAGTCGCCACAAAAGGTGTGTGTCTCATAGCATATGAGAACGTCTAGTGGTCTACTGGGAAACATACAAGTCAGTTGGAGAATTTAATTTCATGTCGACATGTTGGCCATAATAGCTCAGTGGTTTAACTATGAAGCCTGGGACTTACAGCATAGTATGTCGTCACAAAAGGTGCGTGTCTCATAGCATATGAGAACTCCTAGTGGTGTACCGGGAAACACATGAGTCAGTTGGAAAATTTAATGTCATGTCGGCTTGTTGGTCATAGTAGCTCAGTGGTTTAACTATGAAGTCTGGGACTTAAGTACTTACAGCATAGTAAATCGCCACAAAAGGTGCGTGTCTCATAGCATATGAGAACTCCTAGTGGTCTACCGTGAAACATACGAGTCAGTTGGAGAATTTAATGTCATGTTGGTATGTTGGCCATAGTAGCTCAGTCGTTTAACTATGAAGCCTGGCACTTAAGTACTTACAGCATAGTAAGTCGTCACAAACGGTGCGTGTCTCATTGTATATGAGAAACCCTAGTGGTTTACTGGGAAATATACGAGTCTGTTGGAGAATTTAATGTCATGTCGGCATGTTAGTCATAGTAGCTCAGTGGTTTAACTATGAAGCCTGGCACTTAAGTACTTACAGCATAGTAAGTCGTCACAAACGGTGCGTGTCTCATTGTATATGAGAACCCCTAGTGGTCTACCGGGAAATATACGAGTCAGTTGGAGAATTTAATGTCATATCAGCATGTTGGCCATAGTAGCTCAGTGGTTTAACTATGAAGTGTGGGACTTACAGCATAGTAGGTCGCCACAAAAGGTGCATGTCTCATTGTATATGAGAACTCCTAGTGGTCTACTGGGAAACATACAAGTCAGTTGGAGAATTTAATGTCATGTCGGCATGTTGGCCAAGTAGCTCAGTGGTTTAACTATGAAGCCTGGGACTTAAGTACTTACAGCATAGTAAGTCGTCACAAAAGGTGCGTATCTCATAGCATATGGGAACCCCTAGTGGTCTACTGGGAAACATACGAGTCAATTGGAGAATTTAATGACATGTCGGCATGTTGGCCATAGTAGCTCAGTGGTTTAACTATGAAGCCTGGGACTTAAGTACTTATAGCATAGTAAGTCGTCACAAAAGGTGCGTATCTCATAGCATATGGGAACCCCTAGTGGTCTACTGGGAAATATACGAGTTAGTTGGAGAATTTAATGTCATGTCAGCATGTTGGCCATAGTAGCTCAGTGGTTTAACTAAGAAGCCTTGGACTTAAGTACTTACAGCATAGTAAGTCGTCACAAAAGGTGCGTGTCTCATAGCATATGAGAACCCCTAGTGGTCTACTGGGAAATATACGAGTCAGTTGGAGAATTTAATGTCATGTCGGCATGTTGGCCATAGTAGCTCAGTGGTTTAACTATGAAGCCTAGGACTTAAGTACTTACAGCATAGTAAGTCGCCACAAAAGGTGCGTGTCTAATTGTATATGAGAGCCCCTGGTGGTTTAAAGCCAAATTGTGAATTTGAAATGTCAAGCATCGCAATTTGTTTTTGGAGTCGAAATAGAATTATTTTCTCGAGCAATTTACCAATAGTGGACAGGAGACTAATGGGGAGGTAATTTTGAGGTTGCCTGGTGCTTTTCCCATGCTTAGGGAGCATCATTATCTTAGCTCGTTTCCAAGTGTCAGGGAAATAATTTTGCTGCAAACAAGCGTTGAAAATTTTTGTGAGTTGCACCAGGGCTTTTCTCGGGAGATGTTTGAGTTCCTCATTAGACCTCCTGTCCGGGTCGGCGGCTTTCCCATTAGGTAGCGTCCTAATGAGCTTGTACACTTCCTGCGGCGTTGTGAGGGGCAAGTGTTGTTCATGCCTCTGTGCCACCCAATTTTGTACCCAAGTCTGGACATCCCGTTCTAACTCGGGGTTCGTCGCTGGGTTTTCTGTAAATCTTGTCTCCAGACAGTCTACAAAGACCTCGGCTTTCTCCTCAGAGGAGAAGTGCAGGCCGAGGTGAGTGTGTAGCGCCTCAGTGCCTGTGTTAGCGCTCGAGGAGACTTTAAATGCCTTTAATAATTTCCATAAAGAATTGTCCGAATGTGTGATATTTAACATTTTCTGCTCCCACTGCTCAATTTTGTTTAATTTAATTTGTTGCCGAATGACGTTGCGTAGGCATTTTGCTAGCACTTTGTACTCAGGCTGGCGGGTAAGCCGCCAAAGTCTCGTCAAGCGTCGCCTCCTGGCAATGAGCTGCTCCACCTCAGGGTACGTGCAAAGACTAGGTGGGCTTGTGGTGTAGCTGGTGGAATTTCTTTTGGTCGTGTGCAGCGAGGCGGTGTAGTTTTCAATGGCGACGTCGATGTCCGCCTGGCCTTAGTATGACAGCCCAGGCTGAGCCATCCCGTGCATTTCAAGGGTAAACTTGCCCCAGTCTGTTTGTGCGCGCCTCAGAGGGCCGGTTAGACCAGCCGTGATGGCGGCACTGATATCAAATGCACTGGAAGATGGTCGGAGTCTAGGCTGTGATACACAGTGAACTTGTTTGGTAATGTCGCATTTTTTGTAATTACGAAGTCCAAAATTTCAGGGTCGAAGTGCCCTGACTTGTGCCAAAAGGTGGGTTCGGGGGGGAAGTACACCTCGAGATCGTCATTTTCTGTTATAAGGTCTACTAGGAGATTTCCAGCTGCGTTTGCTTGACGTGAATACCTCCAGGGGTGTCGAGCGTTGAAGTCTTCTGCCATTATAACGTGTTCCTCCAAAGTGAGGATTTGCTTGAGGTCACGTCTACAGTCGGGATAGTTTGGGGGCCGATAGAGGACCACCAGCATCACCGTTTTGTTATTTAATCGTGTTTTAAGAGCCGTGCACTCTAACGCTGCCAATGGTGGCAGCGTAACAGGAGCATGAGCAACTGTGTTTTTTAGTAAAATAGCTGTTCCTCCTCCCTGTCTGCCTATTCTATCAGTCCGAAATATTTGGTAACCCCTGAGATTGAAAGTGTGCTCCTGCTTTAATTTTGTTTCACAAATGAATGCGACGTCAATTTTGTTGCGCCGCAGGTAGCTTTCAAGTCCGTGCTGCTGCCTGTAGATGCCGTCGGCATTCCACAGGTGCCCGCGAGTTAGAGATATGCCTCCCCTTAGTTGAGCCATTTACTTGAAGATATCATACAGAAGCCATATGAGGGCTTCTAGTTTCTCCGAAGTGCTGGTGCAGCTCTTAAATCTTGCGATAAAAGGCTGTACCTTCGGAACAAGTTTCTGTAAGTTGAGCTCTTTAAACAGAGTAAAGAGCTCTTTGAGGCCTCCTAGGTCACCAGATGGCGCCTGGGAGGGGGGAGCTGTTGAGGGTTGGCTAGCAGGTGGCGGCAAAGGTGCGCTTTGTCCCCTCATGGCGCCTGCAAATGAGACGACATCTCTGACCAGGGCCGGGTTGGCATTGGGTCGTGGACCTGGTTGTGCACTTGGGGGTGCCCTGGCTATGGCTGTCAGTTGGCGGCGGTGGTGTTCGTTGCGGAACGTCTCGCAACCCCTGTAGCTGGCAGGATGCGTCTCCCCACAGTTCGCAGAGCGGGGTTCAACGTCCTGCGTTGCCTTCTGTGGGCAGTCAGCTAAGCGGTGGAGGCCACCGCAGAGGACACATCCGGAGGTCATGTGACACAGCTTAAATGTGTGCCCCAGCTGCTGGCAGTTGAAGCATTGTGTAATGTTGTTATTTGCATTCAGGACCTCCGCAGTGACAAGTATATGGCATACCTCTCTTTCTTGCAGAAGTCGCTGGTTTTGAGTGGTCCTGTCAAAGGCAACTTGGAAGTTTGGCAGCGGCCTGCCGCGTGATTTCAGTTGACGAACTAGGACGCCGGTGCAGCCCTTCGCCCTTAGGTCCTCGCGTATAAGGTCTTCTTCAAGGTACTCGGGAAGACGCTTCAGGATGTAGCGGAGAGCTTGATCACTCCGCGGGATGAAGATGAAGTTCCCCACTCAGGCGTCCTTCATCTTGGTCATAGTGGGGATGGCGTCTTCTTTCCGGTTGAGGAACAGCTTGAGGCAGTTGTGCGTATTCTGAAGCCAGCTGGGAGGGAGCCCCGGAGTATCCGCAGGACTTTAGTCGCCTGCCTACCGTCAGGAATGATGATGCGCGGCAGTTTCTGTGAGGTTTGTTTTGTGTTTGTAGCCGCGGCTGATGTGGAGGCCAATGTAGGGGTGGGGATGGGTGTAGGAGTAGGGGTTGTTATTGGCAGTTTTGCTGCAGTAGTGTTTGGTCGTGTTGGCCGTTGGTGCTTGGGTGTCTTTGGTTTTGTGGTCGGAAAGGCAGGGAAGGCGGTGGATCGTTCCAGATCTTCATCCTCCTCGGATGAGGACAGCGCCTCGTACCTGTTTCTGGTAGCGACCTGGAGGGGCAGATGTTGCGTTTTGTTTTTCTTGCGTTCGGCATCCGAGTCGCTATTGCGGTGGTGGGGTCGCTTTCTGGGCGATGCTGAGTGCCAGCCTTCTCCCAGCTGCACCAGGTGTCGCTTTTTGATTGCGTGTTCCTGGTAGCAACGTGCCAGGTCACTAGCTATATTTCCATAGTCCCGGGACTCTGTGGCCATGTTTTCCAATATTTCCTGGAGATTAGATATTTCTTTTTGGATGTCTTTTACCTCCTTTTCCAGTTGGGCGTACTTTCGCGTAATTGCCTCGTCCTCCATGGCGCTGTGATCCATCGGGGCTGGGGTAGTGGCTGCTGTGAGGTTGGCCAATGTTGGGCCCGAAGGCGGGTCGCTGTTGGGGTGCTCCAGCGGTGGGGCTGGAAGGGCAGCCAGCCAACCGCCTCGGGGGATCGGTCCGCTGCCAGCTGGTGGTAGTGCTGCTGCAATTGTCACTGCGGCCGTCGCCATCTTGTGGCGGGAGTCAATGTCTGTCAGCCGCAGTTGTTGCTGAGGGTGTCGTTGTTTGGGGACGCCTCTTGTTGCGTGCAACAACGGCACGCAGGTGTGCGTCCCACGCTGTTTTGTGGCGGATTTATGCTTAATACGCGTCACTATGTACTTTATTGCACCAAACACTGTTCACTCACAAACTGGGCTCAACGCGAACATCACTGTTTACTACTTCTATTCGCACTGTTTCGCTTTGAACATGCTCACTTGTAGCACACGATTCGAGTATCGTATCGAAATTCGTCGAGTCGGTCACTTACAGTCACCGCCATCTACCGTATAGCGATGAAATAGCATGCTTCTTCTCATCTCTAGTGACCGTCCAAGTATCTGGTCGTACCTTCGAAATTCTTTGAGCGACCACTATCCAATTAAGGACTTGCCAATTACAAGTCCTTTTCAAAAATTCCGTAAGTGAAGTTTGAGTGTAATAGTTTAATACCGTACTTTTGCATGATTTAGTAGATATTACCATAGCCTTCATTTCTAAATAGACAAAAACAAGTATTATTCTTTGCGGACATAGAGTGCCATATCAGAACTTCTTTGAAACGGGACGCAAAGGAAATGTAAAGTTGCATAGTACACACAAGAACCTCATGACTTAAACAAGAAGATTCTCTAACTTTTCAAAATTCCTACCATCAACGTTCTGTTTCTCCCTTGGCGCTATCTGCCGAGATTTGTGTAACCACTCGACTACATGCGCTCCTAGTGGCAGTATCAGTAACTGTATGGGTTATTAGTGAATGTAGAGCAATTCTTCTAAGAAATGAATCAAAGAAATGTTTGGTTTTAGTTTGAGAAGGAAGGATTTTCTTGTACGTGTAGCATTTAGCCAATTATTATTCTTACACCCTTTATCATATAAACAGAGACATTCCATTGATCTGAAAACTGCGATACCGACAATTTACTGTAGATACAGGTTTTGATGTACCAATTGAATCATACTGTAAGTTTATTGATTTCTTAAATTGGTAAAGGTCTCTTAGACGATTCTTTACAGGTCTCTCTTTTGTTTCTGGCCAGTTATCACCGTTGTTCTGTATTTCCTTAATTAGTGTTGGCCTGATAGCAGTTTCCTCAGTGTGAGAGTGAGAGCTCCTCCTACATGGACCTGAATACCTACATCCCCTGTGAAAATAAAAACTCTCTCAGATAACTTTTAATCAATATCTCACTCTCCGACATCAAACATACCAAAGTTTCAAGTTTCAAAACATTCCCCAACACAATGTCACCGTCTTCATTTCAAACCCCGTCTTTCAACCAGTAAAGGACCTAGTCCTGGAATGGTATCCGTTGGAAGACCCCACCACCTTACGTGGGATCTCCTTCCAACGACAATTTCTCTGCTTGCTTGCATTTGAAAGGGAAGTGCAAAAAGTAAGAAATAGCGTGGATATTGAGGAACACGAAGAAACTGCAATTAATAGCAGAAGAATAGAAGATCATGATGTGTAAAGAAGAGAAGCTCTTGAAGACTGTGACATTATTCTTAGAGAAAATTGAAATTTGTAGTGTTTAACGCCCGCTTTTACTACATACGGCACCGCAGGCGATGACACTAATGATACATGAGATGAAATGGAGCACCGGTGGAATGAGATGGCGGGGGAAACCGGAGGTCCCGGAGAGAACCCGCCCCAGCGCCGTGTTGTCCACCACAAATCTCACTTTGCAGTCGCCTGGGATCGAACGCAAAGGGCAGATTTAGCTTCACGGGGCATCTGGTATCCTCGACTTCGTTTCATCAAGAAAATTTCTTCGACTACGATAAGACATTTCCAGAGGGTTCCCTTAGAGAAACAATAAGTTTCTATCCTTTTACAGAGGTGTGCAAATTATTAGACTCATTCATGTTGTTTTACTTTGCTTCAGTTCAACATTCAAAATAATAGTCATTTACTGCCGTAACCTTTTTCAATTTGTCGTAATTCTTTTCCTTGCTATAATATGAAGCATATTCAATGAAATTTCTCTCTTAATAATAGATGGGGGATTTTTGTTTTACTTATAGTAATATGGTGGTAGCTCTGATATAGAACAGCGATTTTCTTCTTTTAATGTGTTTTTGTGGCTAATATATCCACAGTATTTATTATTAATTGATCTCAAGCCAGGTAACATCGTGTATCTTATCCTTAGCATTCAAATTGATTCTAAAGTTAGGTTATGGGTAAAACTGCTGACGTATCCTCAAGGAAAGTAGCGGTAACTGAGAGTCTTTTGAAGGAAACTCTTTATTCACAACGTGAAAGACCTAATAAATTATGTATTTCACAAAAATCTGTTAGTCGAATTAATCAAGCTTTGACATTCGGTGAGACGTTGACCTCACAAAAGGGTGGAAAATGCATGAAGAAAAGAAAGATACCCCAAGGATGCAAAGAAAACTTGTGCAGTTGGCAAAACAAAATAGAAGAGCACCCAGCATTGACCTCAGTAATCAACTAAAGCAGTACGGTACAGAAATATCAGCCTCAGTAGTTCACAGAAGATTATCTGAAGCAGGTTCATCAGCACGCAGGCTTCGTAAAAATGCTAAAATGACACCTGCAATTGCAAAAAATTGTTTAGAATGAGCCAAAGAGATGCTGAAGCATTCAGTGGAATTTTGGAGAAAGTTAAATAGTATGAAAATTGTACATAGCATAAAATATGTACATGTAAATTTTATGGAAATGAAATAAACAGCCTAAACTTTGTTTCTGTAATTGCTGGTTTTGTTATACTATCTTTGAGAAATTTTAAAACTGTTTAATATTAATAGAGGTTTTTATTGCTTCAGGTAAATTTCTCAGATGAATCCATGTTTGAAGTATGTGAAGAGAGCAGTCAATATGTGAGAAGGACAGATAAAGAAGCATTTTCCCCTTAGTGTGTCGATCAAAGAGTAAAGCACCCAACCTCAAAAATGGTCTGGAGCTGTATGTCTGTCCATAGACCTGGAAGTTGTGGGATCTATAGAGCAGAAACAGCATAAAAGTGTATTAGAAACAAGACTATTTCCGCAAAGTAAAGAATGGTTTCCAAATGGTGATTTTGTGTTCATGCATGACAGTGCTCCTTGCCATAGAGCAAAATCTGTAACCCAGTTCCTTAAAGAAAACAATGTAAAAGTACTACCATGGCCGAGGAATCGCCCTGATTTAAATCCAATAGAGATTCTGTGGGGGTATGGATTAGATTAGATTAAATTAGATTGATTTACGTTCAGTAGGTTCACTTGTAGCCAGAAAAGGCTGTGAACATTGAACATGTCCAGAGATATAAAGTTTAATAGCATATATATGTACAAAAGTTAACATAAGACACATATTATAGTATACAGGCAATACGAACAACAATATGGAAAACAAAGCACGGATAATTATATATGATACAAAATGAAACACTTTTTAAACCAGCTTTCACTTGATTTATGCCAGTACGTCTCAACTTTTTTGCAATGGATACCATTCTTGTTATTTCTTAAATGCATATACATTAAAAGTAAACTTTCAACTTGCATAAAATATTTATAAGTAATGATGTGTCATTGGAACAGTTAGATACTACTTATAGAGCTACAGAAGCATTATCAGGATAATTTGTCATTCAGATAATCTTGTACAGAATAAAAAGAGCTTGAGCAAAGGTACTCTAACAGCTTTTTCAAAAGCACCGAAATTATCAACTTTTTCTTTAAGAACATTTTTGATAATTTCATAATACACACCTTTCTGAAAGCAAGAAAGTTTAGCACTGGGATAATGGATATTATACTTTTGTCTAGTGTTTATTCTGTGAATTACATTATTTCTTACAAATAAGGCACGATTGCATACAAAGAATTTTAGGATCGAGAATATATACATGCAAGGAAGCGTTAATATCTTCAATATTGTAAAAGGATCTTTACAGGAGCATCTTTTGTGATTCTTATAACCTTCTTTTGCATAAGAAATATATTTTTTTACTTTCTACTGAGTTGCCCCAAAATAATATTCCATATTCCATAATAGAGCTAAAGTATGCATAATATACTAATTTAAGTGTGTCAATAGAACTCACGTTAACCAGCTCTCGGATAGCATAACAGGCAGAGCTGAGTTTAGGTAAGATATAATTTATGTGAGCTTTCCAATCTAAACATCTGTCCACTTGTAGGCCCAGAAATTTTATGCTGTCAATTTCTTCTAATAACATATCATTAATCCCGATTTCTATTTCAGTATGTGACGTACGACAGGTTATAAATTTGACCACTTTTGTTTTGTCTAGATTCACAGATAATTTGTTCGCTTTAAACCAGCATGACATACAGTTCAAAACATAATTCATTTTAATTATACACTCGTTTAAATTTGTACTGGTCAACAGGACACTAGTGTCATCAGCAAAAAGAACTGTACTTGCAATGTCCTTTATATAAAGTGAGAGGTCATTTATATAGATAAGAAATAATAAAGACCCTAACACGGATACTGAAAAAATTGAAAATAGCAACAAAAGTTCAGCTTATTGAGGGCCTCATAAGCATTTGGCACAGAGATGAAGAAATAAAGGAAAAGTGCTCCACTCTTGTATAGGGCATGTCTGAACACATAAAAATGATAATAAAGGCTAAAGGAATGCATACAAAATACTAAGAGTTGAAAAAAATATGTTGTAATATTATTTCTGTTATATATATTAAAAAATTTCACCACTGAGTTTAATAATTTGCACACGTCTGTAAAAGCTTTCCTTAGGAACACAATGTCACAGGACCGATTGTCAGCATCAGCAATGCTTTCAATTGAGATAGAGCTTGTTATGAAGATCAGCGACTTCAACGCAAAAGTTATAGATAGATTCGCCAGGTCTAAGGAGAGGAGAGCAGAGTTCCTGCATTAATAGGTGAGTCACTACTACTCTGTATTTTATTTTTCATTTGTGCACCGACAATAATTTAATCCACCAGCCGCCACTGATAAAGAGGTCACTCAGGGGAGCTTGTGGTAGTCTGTGCTTGGGGCGAGTTTATTGGTTATTGGTAACAAGCTTGTAACGTAAGCTATCATATAATATAAGAATATTCGGAAATAAAGCTACAAAGAACAACAGTAATTAAGGAAATAGAGAAGAAAGGAGATAACTGTCCAGAAAAAAAAGAGAGACCAGTAAACAATCGTCTAAGAGACCTTTACCAATTTAAGAAATCAATAAACTTACAGTATGATTCAATTGGTACATCAAAACGTGTATTTACAGTAAATTGTCGGTATCGCAGTTTTCAGATCAATTGAATGTCTCTGTTTATATGATAGAGGATGTAAGAGTAATGAATTGGCTAAATACTAAACGTTCAAGAAAATCCTTCCATCCCAAGCTAAAACCAAACATTTCTTTGATTAATTTCCTAGAAGAATGAATTGCTCTATATTCACTAATAACCCATACAGTTACTGATCCTACCACTAGGAGCGCATGTAGTCGAGTGGTTACACAATGCTCGATAGATAGCGCCAAGGGAGAAACAGAACGCTGATGCTTGGAATGTTTAAAAGTTAGAGAATCTTCTTGTTTAAGTCATGACGTTCTTGTGTGTACTATGCAACTTTACATTTACTTTGCGAACCGTTTCAAAGAAATTGTGATATGGCACTTTATGTCCGCAAAAACTAATACTTATTTGTGTCTATTTAGAAATGAAGGTTATTGTAATCTGTACTAAATCTTGCGAAAATATGGTCCGAAGTAATGCTTACCTAAATGTAGCTAGACTTAATTATAATGTAACTGTATAGGGACAACACAGTGAAGCGAAATGATTTATAGATGAGTCGTATTTGTTACACATCACAAGTTGGCAGGCTGACAAGCAGCGTGAAGGTGGTCAAGTCGTGTACCTGCTCTGGAAAGAGCTTAACCACGTAGTGACGGGATGTGGATGTTGCAGGATGTCGGTTGGAAAGAGAGGCCGTAGCATGTTCTCACTTTCTTCATCGAGCAGCCAGCAGGATGATTAGCTACAAACGTTTCGGGAGTGTGCATCTCTCCCATCATCAGGATATTTATAAAATGTAATAACCACAAATGAAATACTGGATATAACATAACAATAAACCAAGACAAAACACTATCAAAATTCGCATTACTGAAC
Source organism: Mantis religiosa (assembly GCA_030765055.1). NCBI lineage: Eukaryota > Metazoa > Arthropoda > Insecta > Mantodea > Mantidae > Mantis > Mantis religiosa. The sequence goes on from CM060949.1 coordinate 23,710,304, forward strand.
AAAAGACTGTTTACAGTGAATTAAATGCCAGGTCAGGAGATGGCGTGAGTGTAGAAAATTGTGTGAAAGAAACATAACTTCTTTAACTTGATTATCAAGCTGTATTGATCTTTGCTTCTTAATTCGAGGGATTTCCATTTTTAAGGCCGGTTTCCAAGAGGAGCTTGGAACTGTATTGGGACACCACAGTAAAGCGAAACAATTATCACTGTTCCGGCTCTGACGTTTGCGATTACAAGAGGTGGAGGGGGAAAGTTAACAGTACCGACATACATTAATGAGCAATTGAAAACATATCCTCAAAATTATCTTTAGCTTTAAAACACTGAAATACAACTTACAATTTCATTATCATACAAGATATTCATTACAACAACACTCTATTTGAATATTACGTTCACACCTTTCACACACACTAACTGCATCAGGGAGTCTCTACATCCGCTGTTGTGGTCAGGAAGTTAAAACTGTCTGCTAGCGCCAATCAGCATTGTCGCTGCTAGGAGTGGCTTCCGAACCCAACACCCTGTTGCCAGCTTAAATTTAGGTCGCACCGTGGCTCAGTGGTTACACCGCTTGGCTCTCTACAAGGCGGCCCGGGTTCAATCCCAGGCGACCGCAAAGTGAGATTTGTGGTGGACAACACGCCACTCGGGCGGGTTATCTCCGGGATCTCCGGTTTCCCATGCCATCTCATTCCACCGGTGCTCCATCTTCATCTCATGTATCATCAGTGTCATCGCCTGCGGTGCCGTATGTAGTGTAAGCGGGCGTTAAACACTACACATTTCACATTTCATTTCATAGTAGCTCAGTGGTTTAACTATGAAGCCTGGGACTTAAGTACTTACAGCATAGTAAGTCGCCACAAAAGGTGCGTGTCTAATTGTATATGAGAGCCCTAGTAGTCTAAACCAAATTGTGAATTTGAAATGTCAAGCGCCATAATTTGTTTTTGGAGTCGAAATAGAATTATTTTCTCGAGAAATTTACCAATAGTGGACAGGAGACTAATGAGACAGTAATTTTGAGCTTGCCTGGTGCTTTTCCCATGCTTAGGGAGCATTATTACCTTGGCTGGTTTCCAAGTGTCAGGGAAATAATTTTGCTGCAAACAAGCGTTGAAAATTTTTGTAAGTTGCACCAGGGCTTTTCTCGGGAGATGTTTGAGTTCCTCAAAAGTCATCCTGTCCGGTCCGGCGGCTTTCCCATTAGGTAGCTTCCTAACGAGCTTGTACACTTCCTGCGGCGTTGTGAGGGGCAAGTGTTGTTCATGTCTCTGTGCCACCCAGTTTTGTACCCAGGTCTGGACATCCCGTTCTAACTCGGGGTTCGTCGCTGGGTTTTCTGTAAATCTTGTCTCCAGACAGTCTACAAAGACCTCGGCTTTCTCCTCAGAGGAGAAGTGCAGGCCGAGGTGAGTGTGTAGCGCCTCAGTGCCTGAGTTAGCGCTCGAGGAGACTTTAAAGGCCTTTAATAATTTCCATAAAGAAATGTCCGAATGTGTGGTATTTAACATTTTCTGCTCCCACTGCTCAATTTTGTTTAATTTAATTTGTTGCCGAATGACGTTGCGTAGGCATTTTGCTAGCACTTTGTACTCAGGCTGGCGGGTAAGCCGCCAAAGTCTCGTCAAGCGTCGCTTCCTGGCAATGAGCTGCTCCACCTCAGGGTACGTGCCAAAACTGGGTGGGCTTGTGGTGCAGCTGGTGGAATTTCTTTTGGTCGTGTGCAGCGAGGTGGTGTAGTTTTCAATGGCGACGTCGATGTCCGCCTCGCCTTAGTATGACAGCCCAGGCTGAGCCATCCCGTGCATTTCAAGGGTAAACTTGCTCCAGTCTGTTTCTGCGCGCCTCAGAGGGCCGGTCAGACCGGCCGTGATGGCGCAACTGATATCAAAGTGCACTGGAAGATGGTCGGAGTCTAGGCTGTGATACACAGTGAAGTTGTTTGTTAATGTCGCATTTTTTGTAATGACGAAGTACAAAATTTCAGGGTCGAAGTGCCCTGACTTGTGCCAAAAGGTGGGTTCGGGGGGGGAAGTACACCTCGAGATCGTCATTTTCTGTTATAAGGTCTACTAGGAGATTTCCAGCCGCGTTTGCTCGACGTGAATACCACCAGGGATGTCGAGCGTTGAAGTCTCCTGCCATTATAACGCGTTCCTCCAAATTGAGGATATGCTCAAGGTCGCGTCTACAGTCGGGGGAGTTTGGGGGCCGATAGAGGGCCACCAGCATCACCGTATTGTTATTTAATCGTGTTTTAAGAGCCGTGCACACTAACGCTGCCAATGGTGGCAGCGTAGCAGGAGCATGAGCAACTTTGTTTTTTAGTAAAATAGCTGTTCCTCCTCCCTGTCTGCCTATTCTATCAGTCCGAAATATTTGGTAACCCCTGAGCTTGAAAGTGTGCTCCTGCTTTAATTTTGTTTCACAAATGAATGCGACGTCAATTTTGTTACGCCGCAGGTAGCTTCCAAGTTCGTGCTGCTGCCTGTAGATGCCGTCGGCATTCCACAGGAGCCCGCGAGTTAGAGATGTGCCTCCCCTTAGTTGAGCCATTTACTTGAAGATGTCCGACAGAAGCCATATGAGGGCTTATAGTTTCTCCCAAGTGCTGGTGCAGCTCTTAAATCTTGCGATAAAATGCTGTACCTTGGGAGCAAGTTTCTGTAAGTTGAGCTCTTTAAACAGAGTAAAGAGCTCTTTGAGGCCTCCTAGGTCACCAGATGGCGCCTGGGAGCGGGGAGCTGTTGAGGATGGGCCAGCAGGTGGCGGCAAAGGTGCGCTTTGTCCCCTCATGGCGCCTGCAAATGAGACGACATCTCTGACCAGGGCCGGGTTGGCATTGGGTCGTGGACCTGGTTGTGTACTTGGGGGTGTCCTGGCTATGGCTGTCAGTTGGCGGCGGTGGCGTTCGTTGCGGAACGTCTCGCAACCCCTGTAGCTGGCAGGATGCGTCTCCCCACAGTTTGCACAGCGGGGTACAACGTCCTGCGTTGCCTTCTGTGGGCAGTCAGCTAAGCGGTGGAGGCCATCGCAGAGGACACATCCGGAGGTCATGTGACACATCTTAAATGTGTGCCCCTGCTGCTGGCAGTTGAAGCATTGTGTAATGTTGTTATTTGTATTCAGGACCTCCACAATGACATGTATATGGTATACCTCTCTTTCTTGCAGAAGTCGCTGGTTTTGAGTGGTCCTGTCAAGGGTAACTTGGAAGTTTGGCAGAGGCCTGCCGCGTGATTTCAGTTGACGAACTAGGATGCCGGTGCAGCCCTTCGCCCTTAGGTCCTCGCGCATAAGGTCTTCTTCAAGGTCCTCGGGAAGACGCTTCAGGATGTAGCGGAGAGTTTGATCACTCCGCGGGGTGAAACTGATGTTCTCCACTCCGGCGTCCTTCAGGTTGGTCATAGTGGGGATGGCGTCTTCTTTCCGGTTGAGGAACAGCTTGAAGCAGTTGCGCGTATTCTGAAGCGTGTACGCGCCCGCTGGGGGGGGGGGGAGCCCAGGAGTATCTGCAGGACTTTAGTCGCCTGCCTGCCGTCAGGAATGACGATGCGCGGCGGTTACTGTGAGGTTTGTTTTGTGTTTGTAGCCGCGGCTGCGGCTGATGTGAAGGCCAATGTAGGGGTGAGGATGGGTGTAGGAGTGGGGGTTGTTATTGGCGGTTTTGCTGCAGTAGTGTTTGGCCGTGTTGGCCGTTGTGGCTTGGGTGCCTTTGGTTTTGTGGTCGGAAGGGCAGGGAAGGAAGTGGATCGTTCCAAATCTTCATCCTTCTCGGATGAGGACAGTGCCTCGTATCTGTTTCTGGTAGCGACCTGGAGGGACAGATGTTGCGTTTTGTTTTTCTTGCGCTCGGCAACCGAGTCGCTATTGTGGTGGTGGGGTCGCTTTCTGGGCGATGCTGAGTGCCAGCCTTCTCCCAGCTGCACCAGGTGTCTCTTTTTGATTGCGTGTTCCTGGTAGCAGCGTGCCACGTCGCTAGCTATTTTTCCATAGTCCCGGGACTCTGGGGCCACGTTTTCCAATATTTCCAGGAGGTAAGATATTTCTTTGTGGCGGATTTATGCTTAATACGCGTCACTATGTACTTTATTGCACCAAACACTGTTCACTCACAAACTGCGCTCAACGGGAACATCACTGTTTACTACTTCTATTCGCACTGTTTCGCTTTGAACATGCTCACTTGTAGCACACGAATCGAGTATCGTATCGAAATTCGTCGAGTCGGTCACTTACAGTCACCGCCATCTACCGTATAGCGATGAAATAGCATGCTTCTTCTCATCTCTAGTCACCGTCCAAGTATCTGGTCGTACCTTCGAAGTTCTTTGAGCGAGCACTATCCAATTAAGGACTTGCCAATGACAAGTCCTTTTCAAAAATTCCGTAAGTGAAGTTTGAGTGTAATAGTGTAATACCCTACTTTTGCATGATTTAGTAGATATTACCATAGCCTTCATTTCTAAATAGACAAACACAAGTATTACTCTTTGCGGACATAAAGTGTCATATCACAACTTCTTTGAAACGGGACGCAAAGGAAATGTAAAGTTGCATAGTACACAAGTACGTCATGATTTATACAAGAAGATTCTCTAACTTTTAAAAATTCCTACCATCAGCGTTCTGTTTCTCCCTTGGCGCTATCTATCGAGATTTGTGTAACCACTCGACTACATGAGCTCCTAGTGGCAGTATCGGTAACTGTATGGGTTATTAGTGAATGTAGAGCAATTCTTCTAGGTTTTAGTTTGGGATGGAAGGATTTTCTTGTACGTGTAGCATTTAGCCAATTATTATTCTTACATCCTCTATCATATAAACAGAGCCATTCCATTGATCTGAAAACTTCGATACCGACAATTTACTGTAAATACACGTTTTGATGTACCAATTGAATCATACTGTAAGGTTATTGATTTCTTAAATTGATAAAGGTCTCTTAGACGATTGTTTACAGGTCTCTCTTTTGTTTCTGGCCAGTTATCTCCGTTGTTCTGTATTTCCTTAATTAGTGTTGTCCTGCTAGCAGTTTCCTCAGGGTGAGAGTGAGAGCTCCTCCTACATCGACCTGAATACCTACATTACCTGTGAAAATAAAAACCCTCTCATATAACTTTTAATCAAAATCTCACTCTCCAACATCAAACATACCAAAGTTTCAAGTTTCAAAACATTCCCCAACACAATGTCACCGTCTTCATTTCAAGCCCCGTCTTTCAATCAGTAAAGGACCTAGTCCTGGAATGGTATCCGTCGGGAGGCTCCACCACCTTACGTGGGATCCCCTTCCAACGACAATTTGTCTGCTTGCTTGCATTTGAAAGGGAAGTGCAAAAAGTAAGAAATAGCGTGGATATTGAGGAACACGAAGAAACTGCAATTAATGGCAGAAGAATAGAAGATCATGATGTGAAAAGAAGAGAAGCTCTTGAAGACTGTGACATTATTCTTAGAGAAAATTGAAATTTGTAGTGTTTAACGCCCGCTGTTACTACATACGGCACCGCAGGCGGTGACACTAATGATACATGAGATGAAATGGAGCACCGGTGGAATGAGATTGCGAGGGAAACCGGAGGTCCCGGGGAGAACCCGCCCCAGCGCCGTGTTGTCCACCACAAATCTCACTTTGCGGTCGCCTGGGATCAAACGCAAAGGGCAGATTTAGCTTCACGGGGCATCTGGTATCCTCGACTTCGTTTCATCAAGAAAATTTCTCCGACTACGATAAGACATTTCCAGAGGGTTCCCTTAGAGAAACAATAAGGTTCTATCCTTTTACAGACGTGTGCAAATTATTAGACTCATATATGTTGTTTTACTTTGCTTCAGTTTAACATTCAAAATAATAGTTATTTACCGCCGTAACCTATTTCAATTTGTCGTAATTCTTTTCCTTGCTATAATATGAAGCATATTCAATGAAATTTCTCTCTTAATAATAGATGGGGGATTTTTGTTTTACTTATAGTAATATGGTGGTAGCTCTGATATAGAACAGCGATTTTCTTCTTTTATTGTGTTTTTGTGGCTAATATATCCACAGTATTTATTATTAATTGATCTCAAGCCAGGTAACATCGTGTATCTTATCCTTAGCATTCAAATTGATTCTAAACTTAGGTTATGGTTAAAACTGCTGACGTATCCCCAAGGAAAGTAGCTGTAACTGAGAGTCTTTTGAAGGAAACTTTATTCACAACGTGAAATACCTAATAAATTATGCATTTCAAAAAAATCTGTTAGTCGAATTAATCAAGCTTTAACATTCGGTGAGAGGTTGACCTCACAAAAGGGTGGAAAATGCAGGAAGAAAAGAAAGATACACCAAGGATGCAAAGAAAACTTGTGCAGTTGGCAAAACAAAATAGAAGAGCAACCAGCATTGACCTCAGTAATCAACTAAAGCAGTACGGTACAGAAATATCAGCCTCAGTAGTTCGCAGAAGATTATGTGAAGCAGGTTTACCAGCATGCAGGCTTCGTAAAAAGGCTAAACTGACACCTGCAGTACTAAAAAAACCTTTACAATGTGCCAAAGAGAACCAGAAACATCTAGTGGAATTTTGGAGAAAGGTAAATAGTATGAAAATTGTATATAGCATAACTTTAAAATATGTACATGTAAATTTTATGGAAATGAAATAAACAGCCTAAACTTTGTTTCTCTAATTGCTGGTTTTGTTATACTATCTTTGAGCAATTTTAAAACTGTTTAATATTAATAGAGGTTTTTATTGTTTCAGGTAATTTTCTCAGACGAATCCATGTTTGAAGTATGTGAAGAGAGCAGCCAATATGTGAGAAGGACAGATAAAGAAGCATTTTCCCCTCAGTGTGTCGATCAAACAGTAAAGCACCCAACATCAAAAATGGTCTGGTGCTGTATGTCTGTCCATGGACCTGGAAGTTGTGGGATCTATGGAGCAGAAACGGTATAAAGGTGTATTAGAAACAAGACTATTTCCGCAAAGTAAAGAATGGTTTCCAAAAGGTGATTTTGTGTTCATGCATGACAGTGCTCCTTGCCATAGAGCAAAATCTGTAACCCAGTTCCTCAAAGAAAACAATGTAAAAGTACTACCATGGCCGAGGAATAGCCCTGATTAAAATCCAATAGAGATTCTGTGGGGGTATTGATTAGATTAGATTAAATTAGATTAATTTACGTTCAGTAGGTTCACTTGTAGCCAGAAAAGGCTGTGAACATTACACATGTCCAGAGGTATAAAGTTTAATAGCATATATATGTACAAAAGTTAACATAAGACACATATTATAGTATACAGGCAATATGAACAACAATATGGAAAACAAAGCAGGGATAATTACATATGATAGAAAATGAAACACTTTTTAAACCAGCTTTCATTTGGCTTATGCCAGTACGTCTCAACTTTTTTGCAATGGATACCATTCTTGTTATTTCTTAAATACATATAAATTAAAAATAAACTTTCAAAATGCATCAAAGATTTATTGGTAATGATTTGTCATTGGAACAGTTAAATACTACTTATAGAGCTACAGAAGCATTATCAGGATAATTTGTCATTCAGATAATCTTGTACAGAATAAAAAGATTTTGAGCAAAGGTACTCTCTAACAGCTTTTTTAAAAGCACCGAAACTATCAATTTTTTCTTTAAGAACATTAGGAAGTGCGCCAAGTATTTTGATAGTTTCATAATATACACCTTTCTGGAAGCAAGAAAGTTTAACACTGGGATAATGGATATTATACTTTTGTCTAGTGTTTATTTTGTGAATTACATTATTTGTTGCAAATAAGGCACGATTGCATACAAAAAATTTTAGGATCGAGAATATATACATGCAAGGAAGCGCTTATATCTTCAATCTTGTAAAAAAATCTTTACAGGAGCATCTGGTGTGGGTGTTAGTAATGATTCTTATAACCTTCTTTTGCATAAGAAATATTTTGTTACTTTCTACTGAGTTGCCCTAAAATAATAATCCATATTCCATAATAGAGTTAAAGTACGCATAATATACTAATTTAAGTGTGTCAATAGAACTCACATTAACCAGCTCTCGGATAGCGTAACAGGCAGAGCTGAGTTTAGTTAAGATATAATTTATGTGAGCTTTCCAATCTAAACATCTGTCTACTTGTAGGCCCAGAAATTTTATGCTTTCAATTTCTTCTAATAACATATAATTAATCCCGATTTCTATTTGAGTATGTGACGTACGACAGGTTATAAATTTGACCACTTTTGTTTTGTCTAGATTCACAGATAATTTGTTCCAGCATGACATACAGTTCAAAACATAATTCATTTTAATTATACACTCGTTTAAATTTGTACTGGTCACCAGGACACTAGTGTCATCAGCAAAAAGAACTGTACTTGCAATGTCCTTTATATAAAGTGAGAGGTCATTTATATAGATGAGAAATAATAAAGGCCCTAACACGGATATTGAAAAAATTGAAAATAGCAACAAAAGTTCAGCTTATTGAGGGCCTGATAAGCATTTGGCACAGAGATGAAGAAATAAAGGAAAAGTGCTCCACTCTTGTAAAGGGCATGTCTGAACACATAAAAATGATAATAAAGGCTAAAGAAATGCATAAAAAATACTAAGAGTTGAAAAAATATGTTGTAATATTTCTGTTATATATATTAAAAATTTCACCACTGAGTTTAATAATTTGCACACGTCTGTAAAAACTTTCCTTAGGAACACGATGTTACAGGACCGATTGTCAGCAACAGCAATGCTTTCAATTGAGATGGAGCTGGTTATGAAGATCAGCGACTTCAACGCAAAAGTTCTCGATAGATTCGCCAGGTCTAAGGAGATGAGAGCAGAGTTCCTGCATTAATAGGTGAGTCACTACTACTCTGTATTTTATTTTTCATGTGTGCACCACCAATAATTTAATCCAACAGCCGCCACTGATAGAGGTCATTCAGGAGGAGAGCTTGTGGTAGTCTGCGCTTGGGGCGAGTTTATTGGTTATTGGTAACAAGCTTGTAACGTAAGCTATCATACAATATAAGAATATTCGGAAATAAAGCTACAAAGAACAACAGTAATTAAGGAAATAGAGAAGAAAGGAGATAACTGCCCAGAAACAAAAGAGAGACCAGTAAACAACCGTCTAAGAGACCTTTACACATTTAAGAAATCAATAAACTTACAGTATGATTCAATTGGTACATCAAAACGTGTATTTACAGTAAATTGTCGTATCGCAGTTTTCAGATCAATGGAATGTCTCTGTTTATATGATAGAGGATGTAAGAGTAATGAATTGGCTAAATACTAAACGTTCAACAAAATCCTTCCATCCCAAACTAAAACCAAACATTTCTTTGATTAATTTCCTAGAAGAATGAATTGCTCTATACTCACTAATAACCCATACAGTTACTGATACTACCACTAGGAGCGCATGTAGTCGAGTGGTTACACAATCCTCGGTAGATAGCGCCAAGGGAGAAACAGAACGCTGATGCTTGGAATGTTTAAAAGTTAGAGAATCTTCTTGTTTAAGTCATGACGTTCTTGTGTGTCCTACGCAACTTTACATTTACTTTGCGAACCGTTTCAAAGAAGTTGTGATATGGCACTTTATGTCCGCAAAAACTAATACTTATTTGTGTCTATTTAGAAATGAAGGTTATTGTAATCTCTACTAAATCTTGCGAAAATATGGTTCGAAGTAATGCTTACCTAAATGTAGCTGGACTTACTTATAATGTAACTGTATAGGGACAACACAGTGAAGCGAAATGATTTATAGATGAGTCGTATTTGTTACACATTAGAAGTTGGCAGGCTGAGAAGCAGCGAGAAGGGGGTCAAGTCGTGTAACTGCTCTGGAAAGAGCTTAACCACGTAGTGACGGATGTGGATGTTGCAGGATGTCGGTTGGAAAGAAAGGACGTAGCATGTTCTCACTTCCTTCTCGAGCAGCCAGCAGGATGATTAGCTATCAACGTTTCGGGAGCGTGCATCTCTCCCATCATCAGGATATTTATAAAATGTTATAACCACAAATGAAATACTGGATATATCATAACAATAAACAAAGACAAAACACTATCAAAATTCGCATTACTGAACAAAAGACTGTTTACAGTGAATTAAATGCCAGGTCAAGAGATGGCGTGAGTATAGAAAATTGTGTGAAAGAAACGTAACTTCTTTAACTTGATTATCAAGCTGTATTGATCTTTGCTTCTTAATTCGACGGATTTCCATTTTTAAGGCCGGTTTCCAAGAGGAGTTTGGAACTGTATTGGGATACCGCAGTAAAGCGGAACAATTATCACTGTTCCGGCTCTGACGTTTACGATTACAAGAGGTGGAGGGGCAAGGTTAACAGTACCAACATACATTAATGAGCAATTGAAAACATATCCTTAAAATGATCCTTAGAATGAAAATATAGTTCTATATTGGCTTTAAAACACTGAAATAAAACTTGCAATTTCAGTATCATGCAAGATATTCGTTACAACACTCTATTCGAATATTTCGTTCACACGTTTCACACACACTAACTGCATCTGGGAGTCTCTACATCCGGTGTTGTGGTCAGGAAGTTAAAACTGTCTGCTAGTGCCAATCAGCATTGTCGCTGCTAGGAGTGGCTTCCGAACCCAACACCGTGTTGCCAGCTTAAATTTAGGCCGCGCCGTGGCTCAGTGGTTAGACCGCTTGGCTCTCAACAAGGCGGCCCGGGTTCAAACCCAGGCGACGCAAAGTAAGATTTGTGGTGGACAACACGGCGCTGGGGCGGGTTTTCTCCGGGTTCTCCGGTTTCCCCCGCCACCTCATTCCACCGGTGCTCTATCTTCATCTGATGTATCATCAGTGTCATCGCCTGCGGTGCCGCATGTAGTAAAAGCGTGCGTTAAACACTACACATTTCATTTCATAGTAGCTCAGTGGTTTAACTATGAAGCCTGGGACTTAAGTACTTACAGCATAATAAGTCACCACAAAAGGTGCGTGTCTAATTGTATATGAGAGCCCCTGGTGGTTTAAAGCCAAATTGTGAATTTGAAATGTCAAGCGCCGCAATTTGTTTTTGGAGTCGAAATAGAATTATTTTCTCGAGCAATTTACTAATGGTGGACAGTATACAAATGGGGCTGTAATTTTGAGGTTGCCTGGTGCTTTTCCCATGCTTAGGGAGCATTATTACCTTGGCTCGTTTCCAAGTGTCAGGGAAATAATTTTGCTGCAAACAAGCGTTGAAAATATTTGTAAGTTGAACCAGGGCTTTTCTCAGGAGATGTTTGAGTTCCTCATTAGTCACCCTGTCCGGGCCGGCAGCTTTCCCATTAGGTAGCTTCCTAATGAGCTTGTACACTTCCTGCGGCGTTGTGAGGGGCAAGTGTTGCTCATGCCTCTGTGCCACCCAGTTTTGTACCCAAGTCTGGACATCCGGTTCTAACTCGGGGTTCGTCGCTGGGTTTTCTGTAAATATTGTTTCCAGACAGGCTGCAAAGACCTCGGCTTTCTCCTCAGAGGAGAAGTGCAGGCCTAGGTGAGTGTGTAGCACCTCAGTGCCTGAGTTAGCGCTCGAGGAGACTTTAAATGCCTTTAATAATTTCCATAAAGAATTGTCCGAGTGTGTGGTATTTAACATTTTCTGATCCCACTGCTCAATTTTGTTTAATTTAATTTGTTGCCGAGTGACGTTGCGTAGCCATTTTGCTATCACTTTGTACTCAGGCTGGCGGGTAAGCCGCCAAAGTCTCGTCAAGCGTCGCCTCCTGGCAATGAGCTGCTCCACCTCAGGGTACGTGCCAAAACTGGGTGGGCTTGTGGTGTAGCTGGTGGAATTTCTTTTGGTCGTGTGCAGCGAGGCGGTGTAGTTTTCAATGGCGACGTCGATGTCCGCCTCGCTGTAGTATGACAGCCCAGGCTGAGCCATCCCGTGCATTTCAAGGGTAAACTTGCTGCAGTCTGTTTCTGTGCGTCTCAGAGGGCCGGTTAGACCAGCCGTGATGGCGGCACTGATATCAAAATGCACTGGAAGATGGTCGGAGTCTAGGCTGTGATACACAGTGAAGTTGTTTGGTAATGTCGCATTTTTTGTAATGACGAAGTCCAAAATTTCAGGGTCGAAGTGCCCTGACTTGTGCCAAAAGGTGGGTTCGGGGGGTAAGTACACCTCGAGATCGTCATTTTCTGTTATAAGGTCTACTAGGAGATTTCCAGCCGCGTTTGCTCGACGTGAATACCACCAGGGATGTCGAGCGTTGAAGTCTCCTGCCATTATAACGTGTTCCTCCAAGGTGAGGATTTGCTTGAGGTCGCGTCTACAGTCGGGGGAGTTTGGGGGCCGATAGAGGGCCACCAGCATCACCGTTTTGTTATTTAATCGTGTTTTAAGAGCCGTGCACTCTAACGCTGCCAATGGTGGCAGCGTAACAGGAGCATGAGCAACTTTGTTTTTTAGTAAAATAGCTGTTCGTCCTCCCTGTCTGCCTATTCTATCAGTCCGAAATATTTGGTAACCCCTGAGCTTGAAAGTGTGCTCCTGCTCTAATTTTGTTTCACAAATGAATGCGACGTCAATTTTGTTACACCACAGGTAGCTTTCAAGTTCGTGCTGCTGTCTGTAGATGCCGTGGGCATTCCACAGGAGCCCGCGAGTTAGAGATGTGCCTCGCCTTAGTTGAGCCATTTACTTGAAGATGTCCGACAGAAGCCATATGAGGGCTTCTAGTTTCTCCCAAGTGCTGGTGCAGCTCTTAAATCTTGCGACAAAAGGCTGTACCTTCGGAGCAAGTTTCTGTAAGTTGAGCTCTTTAAACAGAGTAAAGAGCTCTTTGAGGCCTCCTAGGTCACCAGATGACACCTAGGAGAGGGGAGCTGTTGAGGATTGGCCAGCAGGTGGCGGCAAAGGTGCGCTTTGTCCCCTCATGGCGCCTGCAAATGAGACGCCATGTCTGACCAGGGCCGGGTTGGCATTGGGTCGTGGACCTGGCTGTGCACTTGGGGTGTCCTGGCTATGGCTGTCAGTTGGCGGCGGTGGCGTTCGTTGCGGAACGTCTCGCAACCCCTGTAGCTGGCAGGATGCGTCTCCCCACAGTTCGCACAGCGGGGTACAACGTCCTTCGTTGCCTTCTGTGGGCAGTCAGCTAAGCGGTGGAGGCCACCGCAGAGGACACATCCGGAGATCATGTGACACATCTTAAATGTGTGCCCCAGCTGCTGGCAGTTGAAGCATTGTGTAATGTTGTTATTTGTCTTCAGCACCTCCACAATGACAAGTATATGGCATAGCTCTCTTTCCTGCAGAAGTCGCTGGTTTTGAGTGGTCCTGTCAAGGGTAACTTGGAAGTTTGGCAGAGGCCTGCCGCGTGATTTCAGTTGACGAACTAGGACGCCGGTGCAGCCCATCGCCCTTAGGTCCTCGCGCATAAGGTCTTCTTCAAGGTCCTCGGGAAGACGCTTCAGGATGTAGCGGAGAGTTTGTTCACTCCGCGGGGTGAAGCTGAAATTCTCCACTCCGGCGTCCTTCAGCTTGGTCATAGTGGGGATGGCGTCTTCATTCCGGTTGAGGAACAGCTTGAGGCAGTTGCGCGTATTCTGAAGCGTGTACGCGCCAGCTGGGAGGGAGCCCCGGAGTATCTGCAGGACATTAGTCGGCTGCCTGCCGTCAGGAATGACGATGCGCGGCGGTGTCTGTGAGGTTTGTTTTGTGTTTGTAGCCGCGGCTGATGTGGAGGCCAATGTAGGGGTGGGGATGGGTGTAGGGGTGGTTGTTATTATGGGCGGTTTTGCTGCAGTAGTGTTTGGTCGTGTTGGCCGTTGGTGCTTGGGTGTCTTTCGTTTTGTGGTCGGAAAGGTAGGGAAGGCGATGGATCGTTCCAGATCTTCATCCTCCTCGGATGAGGACAGCGCCTCGTACCTGTTTCTGGTAGCGACCTGGAGGGGCAGATGCTGCGCTTTGTTTTTCTTGCGTTCGGCATCCGAGTCGCTATTGCGGTGGTGGGGTTGCTTTCTGGGCGATGCTGAGTGCCAGCCTTCTCCCAGCTGCACCAGGTGTCGCTTTCTGTTTGCGTGTTCCTGGTAGCAACGTGCCAGTTCACTAGCTATATTTCCATAGTCCCGGGACTGTGGGGCCATGTTTTCCAATATTTCCTGGAGGTTAGATATTTCTTTTTGGATGTCTTTTACCTCCTTTTCCAGTTGGGCGTACTTTCGCGTAACTGCCTCGTCTTCCATCGGGGCTGGGGTAGTGGCTGCTGTGAGGTTGGCCAATGTTGGGCCCGAAGGCGGGTCGCTGTTGGGGTGCTCCAGCGGTGGGGCTGGAAGGGCAGCCAGCCAACCGCCTCGGGGGATCGGTCCGCTGCCAGCTGGTGGTAGTGCTGCTGCAATTGTTACTGCGGCCGCCGCCATCTTGTGGCGGGAGTCAATGTCTGTCTGCCGCAGTTGTTGCAGACAGTCGTTGTTTGGGGACGCCTCTTGTTGCGTGCAACAACGGCACACAGGTGTGCGTCCCACGCTGTTTTGTGGCGGATTTATGCTTAATACGCGTCACTATGTACTTTATTGCACCAAACACTGTTCACTCACAAACTGGGCTCAACGCGAACAATATTGTTTACTACTTCTATTCGCACTGTTTCGCTTTGAACATGCTCAATAGTAGCACACGAATCGAGTATCGTATCGAAATTCGTCGAGTCGGTCACTTACAGTCACCGCCATCTACCGTATAGCGATGAAATAGCATGCTTCTTCTCATCTCTAGTCACCGTCCAAGTATCTGGTCGTACCTTCGTAGTTCTTTGAGCGGCCAATATCCAATTAAGGACTTGCCAATTACAAGTCCTTTTCAAAAATTCCGTAAGTGAAGTTTGAGTGTAATAGTGTAATACCGTACCTTTGCATGATTTAGTAGATATTACCATAGCCTTCATTTCTAAATAGACAGAAGCAAGTATTATACTTTGCGGACATAAAGTGTCATGTTACAACTTCTTTGAAACGGGACGCAAAGGAAATGTAAAGTTGCATAGTAAACACAAGAACATCATGATTTAAACAAGAAGATTCTTTAACTTTTAAACATTCCAACCATCAGCGTTCTGTTTCTCCCTTGGCGCTATCTGTCGAGATTTGTGTAACCACTCGACTACATGCGCTCCTAGTGGCAGTATCAGTAACTCTATGGGTGAATACAGAGCAATTCTTCTAGGAAATTAATCAAAGAAATGTTTGGTTTTAGTTTGGGATGGAAGGATTTTCTTGTACGTGTAGTATTTAGCCAATTATTATTCTTACACCCTTTATCATATAAACAGAGCCATTCCATTGATCTGAAAACCTCGATAGCGACAATTTACTGTAAATACACGTTTTGATGTACCAATTGAATCATACTGTAAGTTTAGTGATTTCTTAAATTGGTAAAGGTCTCTTAGACGATTGTTTACAGGTCTCTCTTTTGTTTCTGGCCAGTTATATCCTTTGTTCTGTATTTCCTTAATCAGTGTTGTCCTGATAGCCGTTTCCTCAGAGACCGCACTTTCGGGGTGAGAGTGAGAGCTCCTCCTACATCGACCTGAATACCTACATCCCCTGTGAAAATAAAAACTCTCTCAGATAACTTTTAATCAATATCTCACTCTCCAACATCAAGCATACCAAAGTTTCAAGTTTCAAAACATTCCCCAAAACAATGTCACCGTCTTCATTTCAAGCCCCGTCTTTCAACCAGTGAAGGACCTATTCCTGGAATGGTATCCGTCGGGAGGACCCACCCACCACCTTACGTGGGATCCGCTTCCAACGACAATTTCTCTGCTTGCTTGCATTTGAAAGGGAAGTGCAAAAAGTAAGAAATAGCGTGGATATTGGGGAACACGAAGAAACTGCAATTAAGAGGAGAAGAATAGAAGATCATGATGTGAAAAGAAGAGAAGCTCTTTAAGACTGTGACATTATTCTTAGAGAAGCAAAGGGCAGATTTAGCTTTACGGGGCATCTGGTAACCTCGACTTCGTTTCATCAAGAAAATTTCTCCGACTACGATAAGACATTTCCAGAGGATTCCTTTAGAGAAACAATAAGGTTCTATCCTTTTACAGACGTGAGCGAATTATTAGACTCATTTATGTTGTTTTACTTGGCTTCAGTTTAACATTCAAAATAATAGTTATTTACCGCCGTAACATATTGCAGTTTGTCGTAATTCTTTTCCTTGCTATAATATGAAGCTTATTCAATGAAATTTCTCTCTTAATAATAGATGTGGGATTTTTGTTTTACTTATAGTAATATGGTGGTAGCTCTGATATAGAACAGCGATTTTCTTCTTTTATTGTGTTTTGTGGCTAATATATCCTCAGTATTTATCATTAATTGATCTCAAGCCAGGTAACATCGTGTATCTTATCCTTAGCATTCAAATTGATTCTAAAGTTAGGTTATGGGTAAAACTGCTGACGTATCCCTAAGGAAAGTAGCTGTAACTGAGAGTCTTTTGAAGGAAACTCTTTATTACAACGTGAAATAGCTAAGAAATTGTGTATTTCACAAAAGTCTCTTAGTCGAATTAATCAAGCTTTAACATTCGGCGAGACGTTGACCTCACAAAGGGATGGAAAATGCGGGAGCAAAAAAAAGCTATCACCAAGGATGCAAAGAAAACTTATGCAAGTGGCAAAACAAAATAGAAGAGCAACCAGCATTGACCTCAGTAATCAACTAAAGCAGTACGGTACAGAAATATCAGCCTCAGTAGTTCACATAAAATTATGTGAAGCAGGTTTACCAGCACGTAGGCCTCGTAAAAATGCTAAACTGACACCTGCAGTGGTACAAAAACGTTTAGAATGGGCCAAAGAGATACAGAAACATCTAGTGGAATTTTGGAGAAAGGTAAATAGTATGAAAATTGTATATAGCATAAAATTAAAATATGTATACCTAAATTTTATGGAAATGAAATAAACAGCCTAAACCTTGTTTCTCTAATTGCTGGTTTTGTTATCCTATCTTTGAGAAATTTTAAGACTGTTTAATATTAATAGAAGTTTTTATTGTTTCAGGTAATTTTCTCAGATGAATCCATGTTTGAAGTATGTGAAGAGAGCAGTCAATATGTGAGAAGGACAGATAAAGAAGCATTTTCCCCTCAGTGTGTCGATCAAAGAGTAAAGCAGCCAACATCAAAAATGGTCTGGAGCTGTATGTCTGTCCATGGACCTGGAAGATCATACATAGTTGTGGGATCTATGTAGCAGAAACAGCATAAAGGTGTATTAGAAACAAGACTATTTCCGCAGAGTAAAGAATGGTTTCCAAATGGTGATTTTGTCTTCATGCGTTACAGTGCTCCCTGCCATAGAGCAAAATCTGTAACCCAGTTCCTCAAAGAAAACAATGTAAAAGTACTACCATGGACGAGGAATAGCCCTGATTAAAATCCAATAGAGATTCTGTGGGTGTATTGATTAGATTAGATTAAATTAGATTGATTTACGTTCAGTAGGTTCACTTGTAGCCAGAAAAGGCTGTGAACATTGAACATGTCCAGAGGTATAAAGTTTAATAGCATATATATGTACAAAAGTTAACATAAGACACATATTATAGTATACAGGCAATATGAACAGCAATATGGAAAAGAAAGCAGGGATAATTACATATGATACAAAATGAAACACTTTTTAAACTAGCATTCACTTGATTTATGCCGGTACGTCTCAACTTTTTTGCAATGGATACCATTCTTGTTATTTCTTAAATACATATACATTAAAAATAAACTTTCAACTTGCATCAAATATTTTTAAGAATGATTTGTCATTGGAATAGTTAGAGACTACTTTTAGAGCTACAGAAGCATTATCAGGATAATTTGTCATTCAGATAATCTTGTACAGAATAAAAAATTTTGAGAAAAGGTACCCTAACAGCTTTTTCAAAAGCACCGAAATTATAATTTTTTTTCTTTTAAGAACATTAGGAAGTGCGACAAATATTTTGATAGTTTCATAATACACAGCTTTCTGAAAGCAAGAAAGTTTAGCACTGGGATAATGGATATTACACTTTTCTCTAGTGTTTATTCTGTGAATTACATTATTTGTTACAAATAAGACACGATTGCATACAAAGACTTTTAGGATCGAGAACATATACATGCAAGGACGCGTTAATATCTTCAATCTTGTAAAAAGATCTTTACAGGAGTATCTGTTGTGATTCTTATAACCTACTTTTGCGTAAGAAATATATTTTTTTACTCTCTACTGAGTTGCCCCAAAATAATATTCCATATTCCATAATAGAGTTAAAGTATGCATAATATACTAATTTAAGTGTGTCAATAGAACTCACATTAACCAGCTCTCGGATAGCGTAACAGGCAGAGCTGAGTTTAGGTAAGATATAATTTATGTGAGCTTTCCAATCTAAACATCTGTCCACTTGTAGGCCCAGAAATTTTATGCTTTCAATTTGTTCTAATAACATCATTAATCCTGATTTCTATTTGAGTATGTGATGTACGACAGGTTATAAATTTGACCACTTTTGTTTTGTCTAGATTCACAGATAATTTGTTCGCTTTAAACCAGCATGACATACAGTTCAAAACATAATTCATTTTAATTATACACTCGTTTAAATTTGTACTGGTCACCTGGACACTAGGGTCATCAGCGAAAAGAACTGTACTTGCAATGTCCTTTATATAAAGTGAGAGGTCATTTACGAGGGCTATCCAGAAATTAGATTACGTTTTGGAATAAAAAGTGAACAAAGTATAGGAAACAAATTTTATTATATACAGATGAAAGCCACACTCAAATACTACTTTTCGACATAGTCACCATTCAAATTAAGGCATTTATCGTAGCGATGTACGAGTTTGGAAATTCCTTCGTCGAAAAATTCGGCCGCCTGCGCCTTCAACCACTTCGTTACCTCTTCTTGCAGCTGTGCGTCGTCATCAAAACGCTGTATAGCCAGCCACTTCTTCATTGCTGGGAATAGGTGGAAGTCGCTCGGTGGCAGGTCGGGACTGTACGGCGGATGAGGAAACAACTCCCACTTAAAAGATTCAAGAACTTCACGAGTGACATTTGCCGTGTGGGGCCAGTAACGATGCGATCGAGTAAAGAGTCACCATCCTTATGGTAAACGTCCAAAAAGTTCAACGCTGCAGCCATTCGCTGATTTTTGTGGTCCTCTGTCAAGATTTTTGGAATCCATCTTGCACAAAACTTGTGGTAACCAAGCTTTTCGCTGATGATTTCGTGCAACAAACTTCGCGAAATTTGTGGAAAACTCAAAGAAAGTTCCGTTATTGTGAACCTTCGATTTTCACGGACTTTAGCATCGACTTTTTCGACAAGTTCGGCAGTCACTATGCTGGGTCTCCCAATTCGATCTTCGTCGTGAACATTGGTTCGGCCATTTTTAAATCTGATGACCCACTGACGCACTCCACCTTCAGTGATAATGTTGTCCCCATACACTTCACAAAGCTGCCGATAGATTTCTATCGGTTTACAGTTTTTTGCAGTCAGAAACCTTATTACTGCACGCACCTCGCAGCTCGCGGGATTTTCAATTAACGCAGACATTTCAAACCGTCACAGTATCTGAACGGAGCACAGCACGAACCTCTCACTAGCACGGCTAGATGCCGACTGAGCTGCGCAACGCTCTGACCCCAAGATGGCCGCGCTAGCCCCGCCCCTAGCGGAAACAGACGCAAACGTAATCTACTTTCTGGATAGCCCTCGTATATATAAGAAATAATAAAGGTCCTAACACGGATACTGAAAAAATTGAAAATAGCAACAAAAGTTCAGCTTATTGAGGGCCTGATAAGCATTTGGCACAGAGATGAAGAAATAAAGGAAAAGTGCCCCGCCCTAGTAGAGGGCATGCCTGAACACATAAAATGGTAATAAAGGCTAAATAAAGGCAAAATACTAAGAGTTGAAAAAAAAATATGTTGTAATATTATTTCTGTTATATATATATTAAAAATTTCACCACTGAGTTTAATAATTTGCACACGTCTGTAAAAGCTTTCCGTAGAAACAGAATGTTACAGGACCGATTGTCAGCATCAGCAATGCTTTCAATTGAGATGGAGCTTGTTATGAAGATCAGCGACTTCACCGCAAAAGTTATCGATAGATTCGCCAGGTCTAAGGAGAGGAGAGCAGAGTTCCTGCATTAATAGTTGAGTCACTACTACTCTGTATTTTATTTTTCATTTGTGCACCACCAATAATTTAATCCATCAGCCGCCACTGATAAAGAGGTCACTCAGGAGGAGAGCTTGTGGTAGTCTGCGCTTGGGGCGAGTTTATTGGTTATTGGTAACAAGCTTGTAACGTAAGCTGTCATATAATATAAGAATATTCGGAAATAAAGCTACAAAGAACAACAGTAATTAAGGAAATAGAGAAGAAAGGACATAACTGTCCAGAAACAAAAGAGAGACCAGTAAACAACCGTCTAAGAGATCTTTACCAATTTAAGAAATCAACAAACTTACAGTATGATTCAATTGGTACATCAAAACGTGTATTTACAGTAAATTGTCGTATCGCAGTTTTCAGATCAATGGAATGGCTCTGTTTATATGATAGAGGATGTAAGAATAATGAATTGGCTAAATACTAAACGTTCAAGAAAATCCTTCCATCCCAAACTAAAACCAAACATTTCTTTGATTAATTTCCTAGCAGAATGAATTGCTCTATACTCACTAATAACCCATACAGTTACTGATACTACCACTAGGAGCGCATGTAGTCCAGTGGTTACAAAATCCTCGATAGATAGCGCCAACGGAGAAACAGAACGCTGATGCTTGGAATGTTTAAAAGTTAGAGAATCTTCTTGTTTAAGTCATGACGTTCTTGTGTGTACTATGCAACTTTACATTTTGTTTGCGAACCGTTTCAAAGAAGTTGTGATATGGCACTTTATGTCCGCAAAAACTAATACTTATTTGTGTCTATTTAGAAATGAAGACTATTGTAATCTCTACTAAATCTTGCGAAGATATGTTTCTAAGTAATGCTAACTTCGATTTAGCCAGACTTATTTATAATGTAACTGTATAGGGACAACACAGTGAAGCGAAATGATTATTTAGTTATAGATGAGTCGAATTTGTTACACATCACAATTTGGCTGGCTGAGAAACAGCGTGAAGGGGGTGAAGTCGTGTACCTGCTCTGGGAAGAGCTAAATAGGCAAATTACTAAACGTTCAAGAAAATCCTTTGATCCCAAACTGAAACCAAACATTTCTTTGAATAATTTCCTAGAAGTATGAATTGCTCTATATTCTCTAATAACCCATACAGTTACTCATACTGCCACTAGGAGCGCATGTAGGCGAGTGGTTACACAATCCTCGATAGATAGCGCCAAGGGAGAAACAGAACGCTGATGCTTGGAATGTTTAAAAGTTAGAGAAACTTCTTGTTTAAGTCATGACGTTCTTCTGTGTACTATGCAACTTTACATTTCCTTTGCGAACCGTTTCAAAGAAGTTGTGATATGGCACTTTATGTCCGCAAAAGCTAATACTTATTTGTGTCTATTTAGAAATGAAGGTTATTGTAATCTCTACTAAATCTTGCGAAAATATGGTTCGAAGTAATGCTTACTTAAATTTAGCTGGGTTTGATTATAATGTAACTGTATAGGGACAACACAGTAAAGCGAAATGATTTATAGATGAGTCGTGTTTGTTACACATCACAAGTTGGCAGGCTGAGAAACAGCGTGAAGGGGGTCAAGTGGTGTACCTGCTCTGGAAAGAGCTTAACCACGTAGTGACCGGATGTGGATGTTGCAGGATGTTGGTTGGAAAGAAAGGACGTAGCATGTTCTCACTTTCTTCTCGGGCAGTCAGCAGGATGAGTAGCTATCAACGTTTCGGGAGTGTGTTTCAGGATATTTATAAAATGTTATAACCACAAATGAAATACTGGATATAACATAACAATAAACAAAGACAAAACACTATCAAAATTCGCATTACTGAACGAAAGACTGTTTACAGTGAATTAAATGCCAGGTCAGGAGATGGCATGAGTATAGAAAATTGTGTGAAAGAAACGTAACTTCTTTAACTTGATTATTAAGCTGTATTGATCTTCGCTTCTTAATTCGACGGATTTCCATTTTAAGGCTGGTTTCCAAGAGGAGCTTGGAACTGTATTGGGACACCGCAGTAAAGCGAAACAATTATCACTGTTCCGGCTCTGACGTTTGCCATTAGAAGAGGTGGAGGGGGAAGGTTAACAGTACCAACATACAGTAATGAGCAATTGAAAACATATCCTCAAAATTATCTTTAGAATAAAAATATGGTTCTATATTAGCTTTAAAACACTGAAATACAACTTACAATTTCATTATCATTTAAATTCAGCTATATTTCTATTTATATAATTAATAATAATTGTTTAGTTACTAATATATACTCAAAACTCATTTTTACCTTTATTTCGATTCAGTATGCTTTGTACGGTTATAATGTGTGTGTGTAGTGTTTAACGCCCGCTTTTACTACATACGGCACCGCAGGCGGTGACACTGATGATACATGAGATGAAGATGGAGCACCGGTGGAATGAGATGGTGGGGGAAACCGGAGGTCCCAGAGAAAACCCGCCCCAGCGCCGTGTTGTCCACCACAAATCTCACTTTGCGGTCGCCTGGGATCGAACCCGGGCCACCTTGGTGAGAGCCAAGAGGTCTAACCACTGAGCCACGGCGTGGCCCTTGTACGGTTATAATAAACATTATACTTTTATGTCGAGTATTAAGAAATACTGGTGTTCCATAATACCCGACACAGCATCTTGGACAATGAACCTTTAAAGTAATGGATAAAACATTGCCAGCTAAAATGCGACCATAATATAGGAATAACAATTTCTGCCACACAAGCCGTGTGTAGGCTACGGTTTGGATGAGTAGAGCCAGACTGAAAAATTCAAAGTCATAACCGGGATTTGTACCACGGATCTCCCCCTCTTTGTGCGGTTCCTCTAACCATCTGAGCCACTATGACCAACATGCCGACATGATATTAAATTCTTCAATCAATACTTCCATCAATTTCCCTAAATCCTAGTGGTTTAACTATGAAGCCTGGGACTTAAGTACTTATAGCATAGTAAGTCGCCACAAAAGGTGCGTGTCTCATAGCATATGAGAACGTCTAGTGGTCTACTGGGAAACATACAAGTCAGTTGGAAAATTTAATTTCATGTCGACATGTTGGCCATAGTAGCTCAGTGGTTTAACTAAGAAGCCTTGGACTTAAGTACTTACAGCATAGTAAGTCGTCACAAAAGGTGCGTGTCTCATAGCATATGAGAACCCTTAGTGGTCTACTGGGAAATATACGAGTTAGTTGGAGAATTTAATGTCATGTCAGCATGTTGGTCATAGTAGCTCAGTGGTTTAACTAAGAAGCCTTGGACTTAAGTACTTACAGCATAGTAAGTCGTCACAAAAGGTGCGTGTCTCATAGCATATGAGAACCCCTAGTGGTCTACTGGGACATATACGAGTCAGTTGGAGAATTTAATGTCATGTCGGCATGTTGGCCATAGTAGCTCAGTGGTTTAACTATGAAGCCTGGGCCTTAAGTACTTACAGCATAGTAAATCGCCACAAAAGGTGTGTGTCTCATAGCATATGAGAACTCCTAGTGGTCTACATGCGAGTCAGTTGGAGAATTTAATGTCATGTTGACATGTTGGCCATAGTAGCTCAGTGGTTTAACTATGAAGCCTGGGACTTAAGTACTTATAGCATAGTAAGTCGTCACAAAAGGTGCGTGTCTCATAGCATATGAGAACCCCTAGTGGTCTACTGGGAAATATACGAGTCAGTTGGAGAATTTAATGTCATGTCGGCATGTTGGCCATAGTAGCTCAGTGGTTTAACTATGAAGCCTGGGACTTAAGTACTTACAGCATAGTAAGTCGCCACAAAAGGTGCGTGTCTAATTGTATATGAGAGCCCCTGGTGGTTTAAAGCCAAATTGTGAATTTGAAATGTCAAGCGCCGCAATTTGTTTTTGGAGTCGAAATAGAATTATTTTCTCGAGCAATTTACCAATAGTGGACAGGAGACTAATGGGGCGGTAATTTTGGGGTTGCCTGGTGCTTTTCCCATGCTTAGGGAGCATCATTATCTTAGCTCGTTTCCAAGTGTCAGGGAAATAATTTTGCTGCAAACAAGCGTTGAAAATTTTTGTGAGTTGCACCAGGGCTTTTCTCGGGAGATGTTTGAGTTCCTCATTAGACCTCCTGTCCGGGTCGGCGGCTTTCCCATTAGGTAGCGTCCTAATGAGCTTGTACACTTCCTGCGGCGTTGTGAGGGGCAAGTGTTGTTCATGCCTCTGTGCCACCCAGTTTTGTACCCAAGTCTGGACATCCCGTTCTAACTCGGGGTTCGTCGCTGGGTTTTCTGTAAATCTTGTTTCCAGACAGTCTACAAAGACCTCGGCTTTCTCCTCAGAGGAGAAGTGCAGGCCGTGGTGAGTGTGTAGCGCCTCAGTGCCTGAGTTAGCGCTCGAGGAGACTTTAAAGGCCTTTAATAATTTCCATAAAGAATTGTCCGAATGTGTGGTATTTAACATTTTCTGCTCCCACTGCTCAATTTTGTTTAATTTAATTTGTTGCCGAATGACGTTGCGTAGGCATTTTGCTAGCACTTTGTACTCAGGCTGGCGGGTAAGCCGCCAAAGTCTCGTCAAGCGTCGCTTCCTGGCAATGAGCTGCTCCACCTCAGGGTACGTGCCAAAACTGGGTGGGCTTGTGGTGCAGCTGGTGGAATTTCTTTTGGTCGTGTGCAGCGAGGTGGTGTAGTTTTCAATGGCGACGTCGATGTCCGCCTCGCCTTAGTATGACAGCCCAGGCTGAGCCATCCCGTGCATTTCAAGAGTAAACTTGCTCCAGTCTGTTTCTGCGCGCCTCAGAGGGCCGGTCAGACCGGCCGTGATGGCGCAACTGATATCAAAGTGCACTGGTAGATGGTCGGAGTCTAGGCTGTGATACACAGTGAAGTTGTTTGTTAATGTCGCATTTTTTGTAATGACGAAGTACAAAATTTCAGGGTCGAAGTGCCCTGACTTGTGCCAAAAGGTGGGTTCGGGGGGGAAGTACACCTCGAGATCGTCATTTTCTGTTATAAGGTCTACTAGGAGATTTCCAGCCGCGTTTGCTCGACGTGAATACCACCAGGGATGTCGAGCGTTGAAGTCTCCTGCCATTATAACGCGTTCCTCCAAATTGAGGATATGCTCAAGGTCGCGTCTACAGTCGGGGGAGTTTGGGGGCCGATAGAGGGCCACCAGCATCACCGTTTTGTTATTTAATCGTGTTATAAGAGCCGTGCACTCTAACGCTGCCAATGGTGGCAGCGTAGCAGGAGCATGAGCAACTTTGTTTTTTAGTAAAATAGCTGTTCCTCCTCCCTGTCTGCCTATTCTATCAGTCCGAAATATTTGGTAACCCCTGAGCTTGAAAGTGTGCTCCTGCTTTAATTTTGTTTCACAAATGAATGCGACGTCAATTTTGTTACGCCGCAGGTAGCTTTCAAGTTCGTGCTGCTGCTTGTACATGCCGTCGGCATTCCACAGGAGCCCGCGAGTTAGAGATGTGCCTCCCCTTAGTTGAGCCATTTACTTGAAGATGTCCGACAGAAGCCATATGAGGGCTTATAGTTTCTCCCAAGTGCTGGTGCAGCTCTTAAATCTTGCGATAAAATGCTGTACCTTGGGAGCAAGTTTCAGTAAGTTGAGCTCTTTAAACAGAGTAAAGAGCTCTTTGAGGCCTCCTAGGTCACCAGATGACGCCTAGGAGCGGGGAGCTGTTGATGAGTGGGCAGCAGGTGGCGACAAAGGTGCGCTTTGTCCCCTCATGGCGCCTGCAAATGAGACGCCATCTCTGACCAGGGCCGGGTTGGCATTGGGTCGTGGACCTGGTTGTGCACTTGGGGGTGCCCTGGCTATGGCTGTCAGTTGGCGGCGGTGGCGTTCATTGCAGAACGTCTCGCAACTCCTGTAGCTGGCAGGATGCGTCTCCCTACAGTTCGCACAGCGGGGTACAACGTCCTGCGTTGCCTTCTGTGGGCAGTCAGCTAAGCAGTGGAGGCCACCGCAGAGGACACATCCGGAGGTCATGTGACACATCTTAAATGTGTGCCCCAGCTGCTGGCAGTTGAAGCATTGTATAATGTTGTTATTTGTCTTCAGGACCTCCACAATGACAAGTATATGGTATACCTCTCTTTCTTGCAGAAGTCGCTGGTTTTGAGTGGTCCTGTCAAAGGTAACTTGGAAATTTGGCAGCGGCCTGCCGCGTGATTTCAGTTGACGAACTAGGACGCCGGTGCAGCCCTTCGCCCTTAGGTCCTCGCGCATAAGGTCTTCTTCAAGGTCCTCGGGAAGACGCTTCAGGATGTAGCGGAGAGTTTGATCACTCCGGGGGGGTGAAGCTGAAGTTCTCCACTCCGGCGTCCTTCAGCTTGGTCATAGTGGGGATGGCGTCTTCTTTCCGGTTGAGGAACAGCTTGAGGCAGTTGCGCGTATTCTGAAGCCAGCTGGGAGGAGCCCCGGAATATCTGCAGGACTTTAGTCGCCTGCCTGCCGTCAGGAATGACGATGCGTGGCGGTGTCTGTGAGGTTTGTTTTGTGTTTGTAGCCGCGGCTGATGTGGAGGCCAATGTAGGGGTGGGGATGGGTGTAGGAGTGGGTGTTGTTATTGGCGGTTTTGCTGCAGTAGTGTTTAGCCGTGTTGGCCGTTGGTGCTTTTGGTTTTGTGGTCGGAATGGCAGGGAAGGCAGTGGATCGTTCCAGATCTTCATCATTCTCGGATGAGGACAGCGCCACGTACCTGTTTCTGGTAGCGACCTGGAGGGGCAGATGTTGCGTTTTGTTTTTCCTGCGCTCGGCAACCGAGTCGCTATTGCGGTGGTGGGGTCGCTTTCTGGGCGATGCTGAGTGCCAGCCTTCTCCCAGCTGCACCAGGTGTCGCTTTCTGTTTGCGTGTTCCTGGTAGCAACGTGCCAGTTCACTAGCTATTTTTCCATAGTCCCGGGAATCTGGGGCCACGTTTTCCAATATTTCCAGGAGGTAAGATATTTCTTTGTGGCGGATTTATGCTTAATACGCCTCACTATGTACTTTATTGCACCAAACACTGTTCACTCACAAACTAGGCTCAACGCGAACATCACTGTTTACTACTTCTATTCGCACTGTTTCACTTTGCACATGGTCACCTGTAGCACACAAATCGAGTATCGTATCGAAATTCGTCGAGTCGGTCACTTAGAGTCACCGCCATCTACCGTATACCGATGAAATAGCATGCTTCTTCTCATCTCTAGTCACCGTCCAAGTATCCGGTCGTACCTTCGAAATTCTTTGAGCGACCATTATCCAATTAAGGACTTGCCAATGACAAGTCCTTTTCAAAAATTCGCTAAATGAAGTTTGAGTATCATAATGTAATACCGTACTTTTGCATGATTTAGTAGATATTACCATAGCCTTCGTTTCTAAATAGACAAAAACAAGTATTACTCTTTGCGGACATAAAGTGTC
This sequence comes from Mantis religiosa, assembly GCA_030765055.1. Taxonomy (NCBI): domain Eukaryota; kingdom Metazoa; phylum Arthropoda; class Insecta; order Mantodea; family Mantidae; genus Mantis; species Mantis religiosa. The sequence goes on from CM060949.1 coordinate 23,737,938, forward strand.
ATACCACAACTTCTTTGAAACGGGACGCAAAGGAAATGTAAAGTTGCATAGTACACACCAGAACGTCATGACTTAAACAAGAAGATTCTCTAACTTTTAAAAATTCCTACCATCAGCGTTCTGTTTCTCCCTTGGCGCTATCTGTCGAGATTTGTGTAACCACTCGACTACATGCGCTCCTAGTGGCAGTATCAGTAACTGTATGGGTTATTAGTGAATGTAGAGCAATTCTTCTAAGAAATTAATCAAAGACATGTTTGGTTTTAGTTTGGGATGGAAGGATTTTCTTGTACGTGTAGTATTTAGCCAATTATTATTCTTACACCCTTTATCATATAAACAGAGACATTCCATTGATCTGAAAACTTCGATACCGACAATTTACTGTAAATACACGTTTTGATGTACCAATTGAATCATACTTTAAGTTTATTGATTTCTTAAATTGGTAAAGGTCTCTTAGACGATTGTTTACAGGTCTCTCTTTTGTTTCTGGCCAGTTATCACCGTTGTTCTGTATTTCCTTAATTAGTGTTGTCCTGATAGCATTTTCCTGAGGGTGAGAGTGAGAGCTCCTCCTACATCGACCTGAATACCTACATCCCCTGTGAAAATAAAAACTCTCTCATATAACTTTTAATCAATATCTCACTCTCCAACATCAAACATACCAAAATTTCAAGTTTCAAAACATTCCCCAACACAATGTCACCGTTTACCGCCGTCTTCATTTCAACCCCCGTCTTTCAACTAGTGAAGGACCTAGTCCTGGAATGGTATCCGTCGCGAGACCCCACCACCTTACGTGGGATCCCCTTCCAACGACAATTTCTCTGCTTGCTTGCATTTGAAAGGGAAGTGCAAAAAGTAAGAAATAGCGTGGATATTGAGGAACACGAAGAAACTGCAATTAATAGCAGAAGAATAGAAGATCATGATGTGAAAAGAAGAGAAGCTCTTGAAGACTGTGACATTATTCTTAGAGAAGCAAAGGGCAGATTTAGCTTCACGGGGCATCTGGTAACCTCGACTTCGTTTCATCAAGAAAATTCTCCGACTACGATAAGACATTTCCAGAGGGTTCCCTTAGAGAAACAATAAGGTTCTCTCCTTTTACAGAGGTGTGCAAATTATTAGACTAATTCATGTTGTTTTACTTTGCTTCAGTTTAACATTCAAAATAATAGTCATTTACTGCCGTAACCTATTTCAATTTGTCGTAATTCTTTTCCTTGCTATAATATGAAGCATATTCAATGAAATTTCTCTCTTAATAATAGATGGGGGATTTTTGTTTTACTTATAGTAATATGGTGGTAGCTCTGATATAGAACAGCGATTTTCTTCCTTTATTGTGTTTTTGTGGCTAATATATCCACAGTATTTATTATTAATTGATCTCAAGCCAGGTAACATCGTGTATCTTATCCTTAGCATTCAAATTGATTCTAAATTTAGGTTATGGGTAAAACTGCTGACATATCCCCAAGGAAAGGAGCTGTAACTGAGAGTCTTTTGAAGGAAACTCTTTATTCACAACGTGAAATAGCTAAGAAATTATGTATTTCACAAAAATCTGTTAGTCGAATTAATCAAGCTTTAACATTCGGTGAGAGGTTGACCTCACAAAAGGGTGAAAAATGCAGGAAGAAAAGAAAGATACACCAAAGATGCAAAGAAAACTTGTGCAGGTGGCAAAACAAAATAGAAGAGCACCCAGCACTGACCTCAGCAATCAACTAAAGTAGTACGGTACAGAAATATCAACCTCGGTAGTTCGCAGAAGATTATCTGAAGCAGGTTTACCAGCACGCAGGCTTCGTAAAAATGCTAACCTGACACCTGCAATTGCAAAAAAACGTTTAGAATGGGCCAAAGAGATGCAGAAACATCCCATAGAATTTTGCAGAAATATAAATAGTATAAAAATTGTATATAGCATGAAATATATACATGTAAATTTTATGGAAATGAAATAAACAGCTTAAACTTTGTTTCTCTCATTGCTGGTTTTGTTATACTATCTTTGAGCAATTTTAAAACTGCTTAATATTAATATAGGCTTTTATTGTTTCAGGTAATTTTCTCAGATGAATCCATGTTTGAAGTATGTGAAGAGAGCAGCCAATATGTGAGAAGGACAGATAAAGAAGCATTTTCCCCTCAGTGTGTCGATCAAGTACCCAACATCAAAAATGGACTGGAGCTGTATGTCTGTCCATGGACCTGAAAGTTGCGGGACCTATGGAGCAGAAACAGTATAAAAGTGTATTAGAAACAAGACTATTTCCACAAAGTAAAGAATGTTTTCCAAATGGTGATTTTGTCTTCTTGCATGACAGTGCTCCCTGCCATAGAGCAAAATCTGTAACCCAGTTCCTCAAAGGAAACAATGTAAAGGTACTACTATGGCCGGGGAATAGCGCTGATTTAAATCCAATAGAGAATCTGTGGGGTATTGTTATACAGAGACTGAAAAAATTGAAAATAACAATAAAAGTTCAGCTTATTGAGGGCCTGATAAGCATTTGGCACAGAGATGATGAAATAAAGGAAAAGTGCTCCACCCTAGTAGAGAGCATGCCTAAACGCATGAAAATTATAATAAAGGCTAAAGGAATGCATACAAAATACTAAGAGTTGAAAAAAAATATTTTGTACTATTAATTCTGCTGTGTGTGTGTGTGTGTGTGTGTGTGTGTGTGTGTGTGTGTGTGTGTGTGTGTGTGTGTGTGTGTGTGTGTGTGTGTGTGTGTTAAAAATTTCACCACTGAGTTTAATAATTTGCACACGTCTGTAAAAACTTTCCTTAGGAACACGATGTTACAGGACCGATTGTCAGCATCAGCAATGCTTTCAATTGAGATGGAGCTTGTTATGAAGATCAGCGACTTCAACGCAAAAGTTATAGATAGATTCGCCAGGTCTAAGGAGAGGAGAGCAGAGTTCCTGCATAAATAGTTGAGTCACTACTACTCTGTATTTTATTTTTCATTTGTGCACCACCAATAATTTAATCCACCAGCCGCCACTGATAAAGAGGTCACTCAGGAGGAGAGCTTGTGGTAGTATGCGCTTGGGGCGAGTTTATTGGTTTATTGGTAACAAGCTTGTAACGTAAGCTATCATATAATATAAGAATATTCGGAAATAAAGCTACAAAGAACAACAGTAATTAAGGAAATAGAGAAGAAAGGAGATAACTGTCCAGAAACAAAAGAGAGACCAGTAAACAACCGTCTAAGAGACCTTTACACATTTAAGAAATCAATAAACTTACAGTATAATTCAATTGGTATATCAAAACGTGTATTTACAGTAAGTTGTCGGTATCGCAGTTTCCAGATCAATGGAATTTCTCTGTTTATATGATAGAGGATGTAAGAATAATAAATCGGCTAAATACTAAACGTTCAAGAAAATCCTTCCATCCCAAACTAAAACCAAACATTTCTTTAATTTCCTAGATGAATGAATTGCTCTATATTCACTAATAACCCATGCAGTTAGTGATACTACCACTAGAAGGGCATGTAGTCAAGTGGTTACACAATCCTCGATAGATAGCGCCAAGGTAGAAACAGAACGCTGATGCTTGGAATGTTTAAAACTTAGAGAATCTTCTTGTTTAAGTCATGACGTTCTTGTGTGTACTGTGCAACTTTACATTTCCTTTGCGAACCGTTTCAAAGAAGTTGTGATATGGCACTTTATGTCCCCAAAGAATAATACTTATTTGTATCTATTTAGAAATGAAGGTTATTTAATCTCTACTAAATCTTGCCAAAATATGGTTCGAAGTAATGCTACTTAACTGTAACTGGGTTTGATTATAATGTAACTGTATAGGGACAACACAGTGAAGCGAAATAATTATTTAGATATAGATGAGTCGTATTTGTTACACATCACAAGTTGGCAGGCTGTGAAACATCGTAAAGGGGTCAAGTGGTGTGCCTGCTCTGGAAAGAGCTAAATCGGCTGAATACTAAACGTTCAAGAAAATCTTTCCATCCCAAACTAAAACCAAACATTTCTTTGATTAATTTCCTAGAGGAATGAATTGCTCTATATTCACTAATAACCTATACAGTTACTGATACTGCCACTAGGAGCGCATGTAGTCGAGTGGTTACACAATCCTCGATAGATAGCGCCAAGGGAGAAACAGAACGCTGATGCTTGGAATGTTTAAAACTTAGAGAATCTTCTTGTTTCAGTCATGACGTTCTTCTGTGTACTATGCAACTTTACATTTCCTTTGCGAACCGTTTCAAAGAAGTTGTGATATGGCACTTTATGTCCGCAAAAACTAATATTTATGTCTATTTAGAAATGAAGGTTATTGTAATCTCTACTAAATCTTGCGAAAATATGGTTCGTAGTTATGCTTACCTAAATGTTGCTGGATTTAATTTTAATGGAACTGTATAGGGACAACACAGTGAAGCGAAATAATGATTTAATGAGTCGTATTTGTTACACATCACAAGTTGGCAGGCTGAGAAGCAGCAAGAACGGGGTCAAGTCGTGTACCTGCTCTGGAAAGAGCTTAACCACGTAGTGACAGGATGTGGATGTTGCAGGATGTCGGTTGGAAAGAAAGGACGTAGCATGTATTCACTTTCTCTTCGAGCAGCCAGCAGGATGATTAGCTATCAACGTTTCGGGAGTGTGCATCTCTCACATCATCAGGATATTTATAAAATGTTATAACCACAAATTAAATAATGGATATAACATAACAATAAACAAAGACAAAACACTATCAAAATTCGCATTACTGAACGAAAGACTGTTTACAGTGAATTAAATGCCAGGTCAGGAGATGGCATGAGTATAGAGAATTGTGTGAAAGAAACGTAACTTCTTTAACTTGATTATCAAGCTCTATTGATCTTTGCTTCTTAATTCGACGGATTTCCATTTTTAAGGCCGGTTACCAAGAGGATCTTGGAACTGTATTGGGACAGCACAGTAAAGCGAAACAATTATTATCGTTCCTGTTCTGACGTTTGCGAGCGCAAGAGGTGCAGGGGGAAGGTTAAGGGTATGTATGACTGAAATTTCATGAAAATCGTGAAAATAATGACTTTTTTATTTTAATTCTATAAAATAATTTAGAGATTCCCGAATGTCAAAAATGCATAATTTGCCTCCGGACGCCATTTTTAAATGGTTATTTAAATGTCGGTGGCCTTTAAACTCTGTCAGAGTCACGCCCTCTTTTGCCTACATCCACATTCTTTGTCTGTTTTCCGTTCTTAAATTTTCAATTCAAGAAAATAAAATAAGGCTTTCAGACAAAATAGTTCCTAAAATGTTGCCAATATATCAGAGGCTGGCTTCTACAACATTACTAGAGAGGTGCAAAACAGGAAAAACACAGAATGCCAATGAATCTTTGCATCATGTCATATGGAATAAGTGCCCAAAGGAAGTTTTCATATCAAAACAAAAATTGGATCTTGCTGTTATTAAAAGCATCAGTGAGTTTAACATGGGTAGTTTTAAGTCACTGGAGCTGCAGCAAAATATCAGAGGTGAAAGAGTAGTAGACTCAGCAAGGAAAACTTCAGTGCAGCGAGATCAGACTCGTGTCCTGCAAAGCAAGAAGCGAAGTTGTGCAGAAGAAAAGCAACATCTAAAGAAGAAAAAGGTAGAAAAAGCAGCAACAGAGGAGAGGAAAAAGAAATATGAGGGTCCAACCTATCAGCCTGGTGGAATTTAATGTGAGTTATGCAATCAAAACTTTAATCGCTGTTTTCTTAATGTTCATATTTTCAGCATTTTTCTTCCTGTAAAATGCTCCTTGCGATGCAGTTTTTGTACTACATTCATGAAATTTCCTATACAGGTTCAGAATATCACGAGGATTGGAAATTGCCCTAGGTTTTATTGTGAAATGTATATAAGCATATATTTTTAATTTTCAAAAACAAAACTTACAGTTTTTTTAGACATGTCATGTCGAAATGTGGGTCATAGTAGCTCAGTGGTTTAACTATGAAGCCTGGGAGTTAAGTACTTACAGCATAGTAAGTCGCCACAAAAGGTGCGTGTCTAATTGTATATGAGAGCCCCTAGTGGTCTAAAGCCAAATTGTGAATTTGAAATGTCAAGCATCGCAATTTGTTTTTGGAGTCGAAATAGAATTATTTTCTCGAGCAATTTACCAATAGTGGACAGGAGGCTAATGGGGCGGTAATTTTGAGGTTGCCTGGTGCTTTTCCCATGCTTAGGGAGCATTATTACCTTGGCTCGTTTCCAAGTGTCAGGGAAATAATTTTGCTGCAAACAAGCGTTGAACATTTTTGTAAGTTGCGCCAGGGCTTTTCTCGGGAGATGTTTGCGTTGCTCATTAGTCATTCTGTCCGGGCCGGCGGCTTTCCCATTAGGTAGCTTCCTAATGAGCTTGTACACTTTCTGCGGCGTTGTGAGGGGCAAGTGTTGCTCATGTCTCTGTGCCACATAGTTTTGTACCCAAGTCTGGACATCCCGTTCTAACTCGGGGTTCGTCGCTGGGTTTTCTGTAAATCTTGTCTCCAGACAGTCTACAAAGACCTCGGCTTTCTCCTCAGAGGAGAAGTGCAGGCCGAGGTGAGTGCGTAGCGCCTCAGTGCCTGAGTTAGCGCTCAAGGAGACTTTAAATGCCTTTAATAATTTCCATAAGTAATTATCCGAATGTGTGGTATTTAACATTTTCTGCTCCCACTGCTCAATTTTGTTTAATTTAATTTGTTGCCGAATGACGTTGCGTAGCCATTTTGCTAGCACTTTGTACTCAGGCTGGCGGGTAAGCCGCCAAAGTCTCGTCAAGCGTCGCCTCCTGGCAATGAGCTGCTCCACCTCAGGGTACGTGCAAAAACTAGGTGGGCTTGTGGTGCAGCTGGTGGAATTTCTTTTGGTCGTGTGCAGCGAGGCGGTGTAGTTTTCAATGGCGACGTCGATGTCCGCCTCGCCTTAGTATGACAGCCCAGGCTGAGCCATCCCGTGCATTTCAAGGGTAAACTTGCTCCAGTCTGTTTGTGCGCGCCTCAGAGGGCCGATTAGACCGGCCGTGATGGCGCCACTGGTATCAAAATGCACTGGAAGATGGACGGAGTCTAGGCTGTGATACACAGTGAAGTTGTTTGTTAATGTCGCATTTTTTGTAATGACGAAGTACAAAATTTCAGGGTCGAAGTCCCCTGACTTGTGCCAAAAGGTGGGTTCGGGGGGGAAGTACACCTCGAGATCGTCATTTTGTGTTATAAGGTCTACTAGGAGATTTCCAGCCGCGTTTGCTCGACGTGAATACCACCAGGGGTGTCGAGCGTTGAAGTCTCCTGCCATTATAACGTGTTCCTCCAAAGTGAGGATATGCTCAAGGTCGCGTCTATAGTCGGGGTCGTTTGGGGGCCGATAGTGGGCCACCACCATCACCGTTTTGTTATTTAATCGTGTTTTAAGAGCCGTGCACTCTAACGCTGCCAATGGTGGCAGCGTAGCAGGAGCATGAGCAACTTTCTTTTTTAGTAAAATAGCTGTTCCTCCTCCCTGTCTGCCTATTCTATCAGTCTGAAATATTTGGTAACCCCTGAGCTTGAAAGTGTGCTCCTGCTTTAATTTTGTTTCACAAATGAATGCGACGTCAATTTTGTTACGACGCAGGTAGCTTTCAAGTTCGTGCTGCTGCCTGTAGATACCGTCGGCATTCCACAGGAGCCCGCGAGTTAGAGATATGCCTCCCCTTAGTTGAGCCATTTACTTGAAGATGTCCGACAGAAGCCATATGAGGGCTTCTAGTTTCTCCCAAGTGCTGGTGCAGCTCTTAAATCTTGCGATAAAATGCTGTACCTTGGGAGCAAGTTTCTGTAAGTTGAGCTCTTTAAACAGAGTAAAGAGCTCTTTGAGGCCTCCTAGGTCACCAGATGGCGCCTGGGAGCGGGGAGCTGTTGAGGATGGGCCAGCAGGTGGCGGCAAAGGTGCGCTTTGTCCCCTCATGGCGCCTGCAAATGAGACGCCATCTCTGACCAGGGCCGGGTTGGCATTGGGTCGTGGACCTGGCTGTGCACTTGGGGTGTCCTGGCTATGGCTGTCAGTTGGCGGCGGTGGCGTTCGTTGCGGAACGTCTCGCAACCCCTGTAGCTGGCAGGATGCGTCTCCCCACAGTTTGCACAGCGGGGTACAACGTCCTGCGTTGCCTTCTGTGGGCAGTCAGCTAAGCGGTGGAGGCCACCGCAGAGGACACATCCGGAGGTCATGTGACACATCTTAAATGTGTGCCCCTGCTGCTGGCAGTTGAAGCATTGTGTAATGTTGTTATTTGTATTCAGGACCTCCACAATGACAAGTATATGGCATACCTCTCTTTCTTGCAGAAGTCGCTGGTTTTGAGTGGTCCTGTCAAGGGTAACTTGGAAGTTTGGCTGAGGCCTGCCGCGTGATTTCAGTTGACGAACAGGACGCCGGTGCAGCCCTTCGCCCTTAGGTCCTCGCGCATAAGGTCTTCTTCAAGGTCCTCGGGAAGACGCTTCAAAGATAGCGGAGTGTTTGATCACTCCGCGGGGTGAAGCTGAAGTTCTCCACTCCGGCGTCCTTCAGCTTGGTCATAGTGGGGATGGCGTCTTCTTTCCGGTTGAGGAACAGCTTGAGGCAGTTGCGCGTATTCTGAAGCGTGTACGCGCCAGCTGTGAGGGAGCCCCGGAGTATCTGCAGGACTTTAGTCGCCTGCCTACCGTCAGGAATGACGATGCGCGGCGGTTTCTGTGAGGTTTGTTTTGTGTTTGTAGCCGCGGCTGTGGCTGGTGTGGAGGCCAATGTGGGGGTGGGGATGGGTGTAGGAATGGGGGTTGTTATTGGCGGTTTTGCTGCAGGAGTGTTTGGCCGTGTTGGCCGTTGGTGCTTGGGTGCCTTTGGTTTTGTGGTCGGAAGGGGAGGGAAGGCAGTGGATCGTTCCAGATCTTCATCCTCCTCGGATGAGAACAGTGCCTCGTATCTGTTTCTGGTATTGACCTGGAGGGGCAGATGTTGCGTTTTGTTTTTCTTGCGCTCGGCATCCGAGTCGCTATTGCGGTGGTGGGGTCGCTTTCTGGGCGATATTGCCCGCCAGCTTTCTCCCAGCTGCACCAGGTGTCGCTTTCTGTTTCCGTGTTCCTGGTAGCAGCGTGCCAGGTCACTAGCTATTTTTCCATAGTTCCATCGAATCTCGGGCCATGTTTTCCAATATTTCCTGGAGGTTAGATATTTCTTTTTGGATGTCTTTTACCTCCTTTTCCAGTTGGGCGTACTTTCGCGTAACTGCCCCGTCCTCCATGGCACTGTGCTCCATCGGGGCTGGGGTAGTGGCTGCTGTGAGGTTGGCCAATGTTGGGCCCGAAGGCGGGTCGCTGTTGGGGTGCTCCAGCGGTGGGGCTGGAAAGCTGACGGCCGACCACCTCGGGGGATCAGCCCGCTGCCAGCTGGTGGTAGTGCTGCTGCAATTGTCACTGCGGCCGTCGCCATCTTGTGGCGGGAGTCAATGTCTGTCAGCCGCAGTTGTTGCTGAGGGCGTCGTTGTTTGGACACGCCTCTTGTTGCGTGCAACAACGGCGCGCAGCTGTGCGTCCCACGCTGTTTTGTGGCGGATTTATGCTTAATACGCGTCACTATGTACTCTAAACACTGTTCACTCACAAACTGGGCTCAACGGGAACATCACTGTTTACTACTTCTATTCGCACTGTTTCGCTTTGAACATGCTCACTTGTAGCACACGAATCGAGTATCGTATCGAAATTCGTCGAGTCGGTCGCTTGCAGTCACCGTCATCTATCGTATAGCGATGAAATAGCATGCTTCTTCTCATCTCTAGTCACTGTCCAAGTATTTGGTCGTACCTTCGAAGTTCTTTGAGCGACCACTATCCAATTAAGGACTTGCCGATTACAAGTCCTTTTCAAATATTTCGTAAGTGAAGTTTGAGTGTAATAGTGTAATACCGTACTTTTGCATGATTTAGTAGATATTACCATAGCCTTCATTTCTAAATAGACAAAAACAAGTATTATTCTTTGAGGACATAAAGTGTCATGTTACAACTTCTTTGAAACGGGACGCAAAGGAAATGTAAAGTATCGTAGTACACACAAGAATGTCATGATTTAAACAAGATGATTCTCTAACTTTTAAAAATTCCTACCATCAGCGTTCTGTTTCTCCCTTGGCGCTATCTGTCGAGATTTGTGTAACCACTCGACTACATGCGCTCCTAGTGGCAGTATCAGTAACTGTATGGGTTATTGGTGAATGTAGAGCAATTCTTCTAGGAAATTAATCAAAGAAATGTTTGGTTTTAGTTTGGGATGGAAGGATTTTCTTGTACGTGTGGTATTTAGCCAATTATTATTCTTACACCCTTTATCATATAAACAGAGCCATTCCATTGATCTGAAAACTTCGATACCGACAATTTACTGTAAATACACGTTTTGATGTACCAATTGAATCATACTTTAAGGTTATTGATTTCTTAAATTGGTAAAGGTCTCTTAGACGATTCTTTACAGTTCTCTCTTTTGTTTCTGGCCAGTTATCTCCGTTGTTCTGTATTTCCTTAATCAGTGTTGTCCTGATAGCAGTTTCCTCAGTGTGAGAGTGAGAGTTCCTCCTACATCGACCTGAATACCTACATCCCCTGTGAAAATAAAAACTCTCTCAGATAACTTTTAATCAATATCTCACTTTCCAACATCAAACATACCAAAGTTTCAAGTTTCAAAACATTCCCCAACACAATGTCAATGTTTACCACCGTCTTCATTTCAAGCCCCGTCTTTCAACCAGTAAACGACCTAGTCCTGGAATGGTATCCGTCGGGAGGCCCCACCACCTTACGCGGGATCCCCTTCCAACGACAATTTCTCTGCTTGCTTGCATTTGAAAGGGAAGTGCAAAAAGTAAGAAATAGCGTGGATATTGAGGAACACGAAGAAACTGCAATTAATAGCAGAAGAATAGAAGATCCTGATGTGAAAAGAAGAGAAGCTCTTGAAGACTGTGACATTATTCTTAGAGAAGCAAAGGGCAGACTTAGCTTCACGGGGCATCTGGTAACCTCGACTTTATTTCGTCAAGAAAATTTCTCCGACTACGATAAGTCATCTCCAGAGGATTCCCTTAGAGAAACAATAAGATTCTATCCTTATAGAGACGTGTGCAAATTATTAGACTCATTCATGTTGTTTTACTTTGCTTCAGTTTAACATTCAAAATAATAATTATTTACTGCCGTAACCTTTTTCAATTTGTCGTAATTCTTTTCCTTGCTATAATATGAAGCATATTCAATGAAAATTCTCTCTTAATAATAGATGGGGGATTTTTGTTTTACTTATAGTAATATGGTGGTAGCTCTGATATAGAACAGCGATTTTCTTCTTTTATTGTGTTTTTGTGGCTAATATATCCACAGTATTTATTATTAATTGATCTCAAGCCAGGTAACAACGTGTATCTTATCCTTAGCATTCAAATTGTTTCTAAACTTAGGTTATGGGTAAAACTGCTGACGTATCCCCAAGGAAAGTAGCTGTAACTGAGAGTCTTTTGAAGGAAACTCTTTATTCACAACGTGAAATACCTAATAAATTATGTATTTCACAAAAATCTGTTAGTCGAATTAATCAAGCTTTAACATTCGGTGAGACGTTGACCTCACATAAGGGTGGAAAATGCAGGAAGAAAAGAAAGATACACCAAGGATGCAAAGAAAACTTGTGCAGTTGGCAAAACAAAATAGAAGAGCAACCAGCATTGACCTCAGTAATCAACTAAAGCAGTACGGTACAGAAATATCAGCCTCAGTAGTTCACAGAAGATTATGTGAAGCAGGTTTACCAGCACGCAGGCCTCGTAAAAATGCTAAACTGACACCTGCAATGACAAAAAAACGTTTAGAATGGGCCAAAGAGATACAGAAACATCTAGTGGAATTTTGGAGAAAGGTAAATAGAATGAAAATTGTATATAGCATAAAATTAAAATATGTACATATAAATATTATGGAAATGAAATAAACAGCCTAAACTTTGTTTCTCTCATTGCTGGTTTTGTTATACTATCTTTGAGCAATTTTAAGACTGTTTAATATTAATAGAAGTTTTTATTGTTTCAGGTAATTTTCTCAGATGAATCCATGTTTGAAGTATGTGAAGAGAGCAGTCAATATGTGAGAAGGACAGATAAAGAAGCATTTTCCCCTCAGTGTGTCTGTCAAAGAGTAAAGCACCCAACATCAAAAATGGTCTGGAGCTGTATGTCTGTCCATGGACCTGGAAGTTGTGGGATCTATGTAGCAGAAACAGCATAAAGGTGTATTAGAAACAAGACTATTTCCGCAAAGTAAAGAATGGTTTCCAAATGGTGATTTTGTGTTCATGCATGACAGTGCTCCTTGCCATAGAGCAAAATCTGTAACCCAGTTCCTCAAAGAAAACAATGTAAAAGTACTACCATGGCCGGGGAATAGCGCTGATTAAAATCCAATAGAGATTCTGTGGGGGTATTGATTAGATTAGATTACATTAGATTGATTTGCGTTCAGTAGGTTCACTTGTAGCCAGAAAAGGCTGTGAACATTGAACATGTCCAGAGGTATAAAGTTTAATTGCATATATATGTACAAAAGTTAACATAAGACACATATTATAGTATACAGCCAATATGAACAACAATATGGAAAACAAAGCAGGGATAATTACATATGATACAAAATGAAACACTTTTTAAACTAGCTTTCACTCGTTTGATGCCAGTACGTCTCAACTTTTTTGCAATGGATACCATTCTTGTTATTTCTTAAATACATATACATTAAAAATAAACTTTCAACTTGCTTCAAATATTTATAAGTAATGATTTGTCATTGGAACAGTTAGATACTACTTATAGAGCTACAGAAGCATTATCAGGATAATTTGTCATTCAGATAATCTTGTACAGAATAAAAAGAGTTTGAGCAAAGGTACTCTCTAACAGCTTTTTTAAAAGCACCGAAATTATCAATTTTTTCTTTAAGAACATTAGGAAGTGTGCCAAATATTTCGATAGTTTCATAATGCACACCTTTCTGGAAGCAAGAAGGTTTCGCACTGGGATAATGGATATTATACTTTTGTCTAGTGTTTATTTTGTGAATTACATTATTTGTTACAAATAAGACACGATTGCATACAAAAAATTTTAGGATCGAGAATATATACATGTAAGGAAGCGTTAATATCTTCAATCTTGTAAAAAGATCTTTACAGGAGCACCTGGTGTGGGTGTTAGTAATGATTCTTATAACCTTCTTTTGCATTAGAAATATATTTTTTTACTTTCTACTAAGTTGCCCCAAAATAATATTCCATATTCCATAATAGAGTTAAAGTTTGCATAATATACTAATTTAAGTGTGTCAATAACTCACATTAACCAACTCTCGCATAGCGTAACAGGCAGAGCTGAGTTTAGGTAAGATATAATTTATGTGAGCTTTCCAATCTAAACATCTGTCCACTTGTAGGCCCAGAAATTTTATGCTTTCAATTTGTTCTAATAACATCATTAATCCTGATTTCTATTTGAGTATGTGACGTACGACAGGTTATAAATTTGACCACTTTTGTTTTGTCTAGATTCACAGATAATTTGTTCGCTTTAAACCAGCATGACATACAGTTCAAAACATAATTCATTTTAATTATACACTCGTTTAAAGTTGAACTGGTCACCAGGACACTAGTGTCATCAGCAAAAAGAACTGTACTTGCAATGTCCTTTATATAAAGTGAGAGGTCATTTACGAGGGCTATCCAGAAAGTAGATTACGTTTTGGAATAAAAAGTGAACAAAGTATAGGAAACAAATTTTATTATATACAGATGAAAGCCACACTCAAATACTACTTTTCGACATAGTCACCATTCAAATTAAGGCATTTATCGTAGCGATGTACGAGTTTGGAAATTCCTTCGTCGAAAAATTCGGCCGCCTGCGCCTTCAACCACTTCGTTACCTCTTCTTGCAGCTGTGCGTCGTCATCAAAACGCTGCATAGCCAGCCACTTCTTCATTGCTGGGAATAGGTGGAAGTCGCTCGGTGCCAGGTCGGGACTGTACGGCGGATGAGGAAACAACTCCCACTTAAAAGATTCAAGAACTTCACGAGTGACATTTGCCGTGTGGGGCCGGGCGTTGTCGTGAATTAACAAGATCTTAGAGCTCAACATTCCTCTGCGCTTGTTTTGAAGGGCTCTTCTGAGTTTTTGGAGAGTTTGGCAATACCTTTGAGAGTTTACTGTAGTGCCTCTTTCCAGGAAGTCCACCAAAATCACACCTTTTCTGTCCCAAAAAACAGTTGCCATCATCTTCCTTGCCGACATTGTTTGCATGCATTTCTTGGGTTTTTGGGGAGAACTTGTGTGCCCCCACTGCATTGATTGCAATTTCGTTTCACAGTTCACGTGTTTCACCCATGTTTCGTCACCAGTAACGATGCCATCGAGTAAAGACTCACCATCCTTATGGTAAACGTCCAAAAAGTTCAATGCTGCAGCCATTCGCTGATTTTTGTGGTCCTCTGTCAAGATTTTTGGAATCTATCTTGCACAAAACTTGTGGTAACCAAGCTTTTCGCTGATGATTTCGTGCAACAAACTTCGCGAAATTTGTGGAAAACTCAAAGAAAGTTCCGTTATTGTGAACCTTCGATTTTCACGGACTTTAGCATCGACTTTTTCGACAAGTTCGGCAGTCACTATGCTGGGTCTCCCAATTCGATCTTCGTCGTGAACATTGGTTCGGCCATTTTTAAATCTGATGACCCACTGACGCACTCCACCTTCAGTGATAATGTTGTCCCCATACACTTCACAAAGCTGCCGATAGATTTCTATCGGTTTACAGTTTTTTGCAGTCAGAAACCTTATTACTGCACGCACCTCGCAGCTCGCGGGATTTTCAATTAACGCAGACATATCAAACCGTCACAGTATCTGAACGGAGCACAGCACGAACCTCTCACTAGCACGGCTAGATGCCGACTGAGCTGCGCAACGCTCTGAACCCAAGATGGCCGCGCTAGCCCCGCCCCTAGCGGAAACAGACGAAAACGTAATCTACTTTCTGGATAGCCCTCGTATATATAAGAAATAATAAAGGTCCTAACACGGATACTGAAAAAATTGAAAATAGCAACAAAAGTTCAGCTTATTGAGGGCCTGATAAGCATTTGGCACAGAGATGAAGAAATAAAGGAAAAGTGCCCCGCCCTAGTAGAGGGCATGCCTGAACACATAAAATGGTAATAAAGGCTAAAGGAATGCATACAAAATACTAAGAGTTGAAAAAAAAATATGTTGTAATATTATTTCTGTTATATATATTAAAAATTTCACCACTGAGTTTAATAATTTGCACACGTCTGTAAAAGCTTTCCGTAGAAACAGAATGTTACAGGACCGATTGTCAGCATCAGCAATGCTTTCAATTGAGATAGAGCTTGTTATGAAGATCAGCGACTTCACCGCAAAAGTTATCGATAGATTCGCCAGGCCTAAGGAGAGGAGAGCAGAGTTCCTGCATTAATCGGTGAGTCACTACTACTCTGTATTTTATTTTTCATTTGTGCACCACCAATAATTTAATCCACCAGCCGCCACTGATGAAGAGGTCACTCAGGAGGAGAGCTTGTGGTAGTCTGCGCTTGGGGCGAGTTCATTGGTTATTGGTAACAAGCTTGTAACGTAAGCTATCATATAATATAAGAATATTCGGAAATAAAGCTACAAAGAACAACAGTAATTAAGGAAATAGAGAAGAAAGGACATAACTGTCCAGAAACAAAAGAGAGACCAGTAAACAACCGTCTAAGAGGCCTTTACACATTTAAGAAATCAACAAACTTACAGTATGATTCAATTGGTACATCAAAACGTGTATTTACAGTAAATTGTCGTATCGCAGTTTTCAGATCAATGGAATGGCTCTGTTTATATGATAGAGGATGTAAGAATAATGAATTGGCTAAATACTAAACGTTCAAGAAAATCCTTCCATCCCAAACTAAAACCAAACATTTCTTTGATTAATTTCCTAGCAGAATGAATTGCTCTATAATACTAATAACCCATACAGTTACTGATACTACCACTAGGAGCGCATGTAGTCCAGTGGTTACAAAATCCTCGATAGATAGGTGGTCCTCTGTCAAGATTTTTGGAATCTATCTTGCACAAAACTTATGGTAACCAAGCTTTTCGCTGATGATTTCGTGCAACAAACTTCGCGAAATTTGTGGAAAACTCAAAGAAAGTTCCGTTATTGTGAACCTTCGATTTTCACGGACTTTAGCATCGACTTTTTCGACAAGTTCGGCAGTCACTATGCTGGGTCTCCCAATTCGATCTTCGTCGTGAACATTGGTTCGGCCATTTTTAAATCTGATGACCCACTGACGCACTCCACCTTCAGTGATAATGTTGTCCCCATACACTTCACAAAGCTGCCGATAGAGTTCTATCGGTTTACAGTTTTTTGCAGTCAGAAACCTTATTACTGCACGCACCTCGCAGCTCGCGGGATTTTCAATTAACGCAGACATTTCAAACCGTCACAGTATCTGAACGGAGCACAGCACGAACCTCTCACTAGAACGGCTAGATGCCGACTGAGCTGCGCAACGCTCTGAACCCAAGATGGCCGCGCTAGCCCCGCCCCTAGCGGAAACAGACGAAAACTTAATCTACTTTCTGGATAGCCCTCGTATATATAAGAAATAATAAAGGTCCTAACACGGATACTGAAAAAATTGAAAATAGCAACAAAAGTTCAGCTTATTGAGGGCCTGATAAGCATTTGGCACAGAGATGAAGAAATAAAGGAAAAGTGCCCCGCCCTAGTAGAGGGCATGCCTGAACACATAAAATGGTAATAAAGGCTAAAGGAATGCATACAAAATACTAAGAGTTGAAAAAAAAATATGTTGTAATATTATTTCTGTTATATATATTAAAAATTTCACCACTGAGTTTAATAATTTGCACACGTCTGTAAAAGCTTTCCGTAGAAACAGAATGTTACAGGACCGATTGTCAGCATCAGCAATGCTTTCAATTGAGATAGAGCTTGTTATGAAGATCAGCGACTTCACCGCAAAAGTTATCGATAGATTCGCCAGGTCTAAGGAGAGGAGAGCAGAGTTCCTGCATTAATAGTTGAGTCACTACTACTCTGTATTTTATTTTTCATTTGTGCACCACCAATAATTTAATCCATCAGCCGCCACTGATAAAGAGGTCACTCAGGAGGAGAGCTTGTGGTAGTCTGCGCTTGGGGCGAGTTTATTGGTTATTGGTAACAAGCTTGTAACGTAAGCTGTCATATAATATAAGAATATTCGGAAATAAAGCTACAAAGAACAACAGTAATTAAGGAAATAGAGAAGAAAGGACATAACTGTCCAGAAACAAAAGAGAGACCAGTAAACAACCGTCTAAGAGGCCTTTACACATTTAAGAAATCAACAAACTTACAGTATGATTCAATTGGTACATCAAAACGTGTATTTACAGTAAATTGTCGTATCGCAGTTTTCAGATCAATGGAATGGCTCTGTTTATATGATAGAGGATGTAAGAATAATGAATTGGCTAAATACTAAACGTTCAAGAAAATCCTTCCATCCCAAACTAAAACCAAACATTTCTTTGATTAATTTCCTAGCAGAATGAATTGCTCTATAATACTAATAACCCATACAGTTACTGATACTACCACTAGGAGCGCATGTAGTCCAGTGGTTACAAAATGCTCGATAGATAGCGCCAACGGAGAAACAGAACGCTGATGCTTGGAATGTTTAAAAGTTAGAGAATCTTCTTGTTTAAGTCATGACGTCCTTGTGTGTACTATGCAACTTTACATTTTGTTTGCGAACCGTTTCAAAGAAGTTGTGATATGGCACTTTATGTCCGCAAAAACTAATACTTATTTGTGTCTATTTAGAAATGAAGACTATTGTAATCTCTACTAAATCTTGCGAAGATATGTTTCTAAGTAATGGTTACTTCACTTTAGCCAGACTTATTTATGATGTAACTGTATAGGGACAACACAGTGAAGCGAAATGATTATTTAGTTATAGATTAGTCGAATTTGTTACACATCACAAGTTGGCTGGCTGAGAAACAGCGTGAAGGGAGTGAAGTCGTGTACCTGCTCTGGGAAGAGCTAAATCGGCTAAATACTAAACGTTCAAGAAAATCCTTCCATCCCAAACTAAAACCAAACATTTCTTTGATTAATTTCCTAGAGGAATGAATTGCTCTATATTCACTAATAACCCATACAGTTGCTGATACTACCACTAGGAGCGCATGTAGTCAAGTGGTTACACAATCCTCGATAGATAGCGCCAAGGGAGAAACAGAACGCTGATGCTTGGAATGTTTAAAGGTTAGAGAATCTTCTTGTTTAAGTCATGACAGTCTTGTGTGTACTATGCAACTTTACATTTCGTTTGCGAACCCTTTCAAAGAAGTTGTGATATGGCACTTTATGTCCGCAAAAACTAATACTTATTTGTGTCTATTTAGAAATGAAGGTTATTGTAATCTCTACTAAATCTTGCGAAAACATGGTTCGAAGTAATGCTTACTTAAATATAGCTGGGTTTGATTATAATGTAACTGTATAGGGACAACACAGTAAAGCGAAATGATTTATAGATGAGTCGTATTTGTTACACATCACAAGTTGGCAGGCTGAGAAGCAGCGAGAAGGTGGTCAAGTCGTGTACCTGCTCTGGAAAGAGCTTAACCACGTGGTGACGGGATGTGGATGTTGCAGGATGTCGGTTGGAAAGAAAGGACGTAGCATGTTTTCACTTACTTCTCGAGCAGCCAGCAGGATGATTAGCTATCAACGTTTCGGGAGCGTGCATCTCTCCCATCATCAGGATATTTATAAAATGTTATAACCACAAATTAAATACTGGATATAACAAAAAATAAACAAAGACAAAACACTAACAAAATTCGCATTACTGAACAAAAGACTGTTTACAGTGAATTGAATGCCAGGTCAAGAGATGGCGTGAGTGTAGAAAATTGTGTGAAAGAAACGTAACGTCGTTAACTTGATTATCAAGCTGTATTGATCTTTGCTTCTTAATTCGACGGATTTCCATTTTTAAGGCCGGTTTCCAAGAGGAGCTTGGAACTGTATTGGGACACCGCAGTAAAGCGAAACAAATATCACTGTTCCGGCTCTGACGTTTGCGATTACAAGAGGTGGAGGGGGAAGGTTAACAGTACCAACATACAGTAATGGGCAATTGAAAACATATCCTCAAAATTATCTTTAGCTTTAAAACACTGAAATACAACTTACAATTTCATTATCATGCAAGATATTCGTTACAACACTGTATTTGAATATTTCGTTCACACCTTTCACACACACTAACTGCATCAGGGAGTCTCTACATCCGGTGTTGTGGTCAGGAAGTTAAAACTGTCTGCTAGTGCCAATCAGCATTGTCGCTGCTAGGAGTGGCTTCCGAACCCAACACTGTGTTGCCAGCTTAAATTTAGGTCGCGCCGTGGTTCAGTGGTTAAACCGCTTGGCTCTCACCAAGGCGGCCCGGGTTCAATCCCAGGCGACCGCAAAGTGAGATTTGTGGTGAACAACACGGCGCTGGGGCGGGTTATCTCCGAGATCTCCGGTTTCCCCCGCCATCTCATTCCACCGGTGCTCCATCTTCATCTCATGTATCATCAGTGTCATCGCCTGCGGTGCCGTATGTAGTAAAAGCGGGCGTTAAACACTACACATTTCATTTCATAGTAGCTCAGTGGTTTAACTATGAAGCCTGGGACTTAAGTACTTACAGCATAATAAGTCACCACAAAAGGTGCGTGTCTAATTGTATATGAGAGCCCCTAGTGGTCTAAAGCCAAATTGTGAATTTGAAATGTCAAGCGCCGCAATTGGTTTTTGGAGTCGAAATAGAATTATTTTCTCGAGCAATTTACCAATGGTGGACAGTATACTAATGGGGCTGTAATTTTGAGGTTGCCTGGTGCTTTTCCCATGCTTAGGGAGCATTATTACCTTGGCTCGTTTCCAAGTGTCAGGGAAATAATTTTGCTGCTAACAAGCGTTGAAAATGTTTGTAAGTTGCACCAGGGCTTTTCTCGGGAGATGTTTGTGTTCCTCATTGGTCACCCTGTCCGGGCCGGCGGCTTTCCCATTAGGTAGCATCCTAATGAGCTTGTACACTTCCTGCGGCGTTGTGAGGGGCAAGTGTTGCTCATGCCTCTATGCCACCCAGTTTTTTACCCAACTCTGGACATCCCGTTCTAGCTCGGGGTTCGTCGCTGGGTTTTCTCTAAATCTTGTTTCCAGACACTCTACAAAGACCTCGGCTTTCTCCTCAGAGGAGAAGTGCATGCCGAGGTGAGTGTGTAGCGCCTCAGTGCCTGAGTTAGCGCTCGAGGAGACTTTAAATGCCTTTAATAATTTCCATAAAGAATTGTCCGAATGTGTGGTATTTAACATTTTCTGCTCCCACTGCTCAATTTTGTTTAATTTAATTTGTTGCCGAATGACGTTGCGTAGCCATTTTGCTAGCACTTTGTACTCAGGCTGGCGGGTAAGCCGCCAATGTCTCGTCAAGCGTCGCCTCCTGGCAATGAGCTGCTCCACCTCAGGGTACATGCCAAAACTAGGTGGGCTTGTGGTGCAGCTGGTGGAATTTCTTTTGGTCGTGTGCAGCAAGGCAGTATAGTTTTCAATGGCGACGTCGATGTCCGCCTCGCCTTAGTATGACAGCCCAGGCTGAGCCATCCCGTGCATTTCAAGGGTGAACTTGCTGCAGTCTGTTTCTGTGCGTCTCAGAGGGCCGGTTAGACCGGCCGTGATGGCGGCACTGGTATCAAAATGCACTGGAAGATGGTCGGAGTCTAGGCTGTGATACACAGTGAAGTTGTTTGTTAATGTCGCATTTTTTGTAATGACGAAGTCCAAAATTTCAGGGTCGAAGTGCCCTGACTTGTGCCAAAAGGTGGTTCGGGGGGGAAGTACAACCTCGAGATCGTCATTTTCTGTTATAAGGTCTACTAGGAGATTTCCAGCCGCGTTTGCTCGACGTGAATACCACCAGGGGTGTCGAGCGTTGAAGTCTCCTGCCATTATAACGTGTTCCTCCAAAGTGAGGTTTTGCTCGAGGTCGCGTCTACAGTCGGGGGAGTTTGGGGGCCGATAGAGGGCCACCACCATCACCGTTTTGTTATTTAATCGTGTTTTAAGAGCCGTGCACTCTAACGCTGCCAATGGTGGCAGCGTAACAGGAGCATGAGGTACTTTGTTTTTTAGTAAAATAGCTGTTCCCCCTCCCTGTCTGCCTATTCTATCAGTCCGAAATATTTGGTAACCCCTGAGCTTGAAAGTGTGCTCCTGCTTTAATTTATTTTCACAAATGAATGCGACGTCAATTTTGTTACGCCGCAGGTAGCTTTCAAGTTCGTGCTGCTGCCTGTAGATACCGTCGGCATTCCACAGGAGCCCGCGAGTTAGAGATGTGCCTCCCCTTAGTTGAGCCATTTACTTGAAGATGTCCGACAGAAGCCATATGAGGGCTTCTAGTTTCTCCCAAGTGCTGGTGAAGCTCTTAAATCTTGCAATAAAATGCTGTACCTTCGGAGCAAGTTTCTGTAAGTTGAGCTCTTTAAACAGAGTAAAGAGCTCTTTGAGGCCTCCTAGGTCACCAGATGGCGCCTGCGAGCGGGGAGCTGTTGAGGATGGGCCAGCAGGTGGCGGCAAAGGTGCACTTTGTCCCCTCATGTCGCCTGCAAATGAGACGCCATCTCTGACCAGGGCCGGGTTGGCATTGGGTCGTGGACCTGGTTGTGCACTTGGGGTGCCCTGGCTATGGCTGTCAGTTGGCGGCGGTGGCGTTCGTTGCGGAACGTCTCGCAACCCCTGTTGCTGGCAGGATGCGTCTCCCTACAGTTCGCACAGCGGGGTACAACGTCCTGCGTTGCCTTCTGTGGGCAGTCAGCTAAGCAGTGGAGGCAACCGCAGAGGACACATCCGGAGGTCATGTGACACATCTTAAATGTGTGCCCCAGCTGCTGGCAGTTGAAGCATTGTGTAATGTTGTTATTTGTCTTCAGGACGTCAACAATGACAAGTATATGGCATACCTCTCTTTCTTGCAGAAGTCGCTGGTTTTGAGTGGTCCTGTCAAGGGTAACTTGGAAGTTTGGCAGAGGCCTGACGCGTGAATTCAGTTGACGAACCAGGACACCGGTGTAGCCCTTCGCCCTTAGGTCCTCGCGGATAAGGTCTTCTTCAAGGACTTCGGGAAGGCGCTTCAGGATGTAGCGGAGAGGTTGATCACTCCGCGGGGTGAAGCTGAAGTTCTCCGCTCCGGCGTCCTTCAGCTTGGTCATAGTGGGGATGGCGTCTTCTTTCCGGTTGAGGAACAGCTTGAGGCAGTTGCGCGTATTCTGAAGCCAGCTGGGAGGGAGCCCCGGAGTATCTGCAGTACTTTAGTCACCTGCCGTCAGGAATAACGATGCGCGGCGGTTTCTATGAGGTTTGTTTTGTGTTTGTAGCCGCGGCTGCGGCTGATGTGGAGACCAATGTAGGGGTGGGGATGGGTGTAGGAGTGGGGGTTGTTATTGGCAGTTTTGCTGCAGTAGTGTTTGGCCGTGTTGGCCGTTGGTGCTTGGGTGCCTTTGGTTTTGTGGTCGGAAGGGCAGGGAAGGCAGTGGACCGTTCCAAATCTTCATCCTCCACGGATGAGGACAGTGCCTCGTATCTGTTTCTGGTAGCGAGCTGGAGGGACAGATGTTGCGTTTTGTTTTTCTTGCGCTCGGCAACCGAGTCGCTATTGCGGTGTGGGATCGCTTTCTGGGCGATGCTGAGTGCCAGCCTTCTCCCAGCTGCACCAGGTGTCGCTTTTTGATTGCGTGTTCCTGGTAGCAGCGTGCCACGTCGCTAGCTATTTTTCCATAGTCCCGGGACTCTGGGGCCATGTTTTCCAATATTTCCTGGAGGGAAGATATTTCTTTTTGGATGTCTTTTACCTCCTTTTCCAGATGGGCGTACTTTCGCGTAACTGCCTCGTCCTCCATGGCGATGTGCTCCATTGGGGCTGGGGTAGTGGCTGCTGTGAGGTTGGCCAATGTTGGGCCCGAAGGCGGGTCGCTGTTGGGGTGCTCCAGCGGTGGGGCTGGAAAGGCGGCCGGCCGACCGCCTCGGGGGATCAGTCCGCTGCCAGCTGGTGGTAGTGCTGCTGCAATTGTTACTGCGGCCGCCGCCATCTTGTGGCGGGAGTCAATGTCTGTCAGCCGCAGTTGTTGCTGAGGGCGTCGTTGTTTGGGGGCGCCTCTTGTTGTGTGGAACAACGGCACGCAGCTGTGCGTCCCACGCTGTTTTGTGGCGGATTTATGCTTAATACGCGTCACTATGTACTTTATTGCACCAAATACTGTTCACTCACAAACTGGGCTCAACGGGAACATCACTGTTTACTACTTCTGTTTGCACTGTTTCGCTTTGAACATGCTCACTTGTAGCACACGAATCGAGTATCGTATCGAAATTCGTCGAGTCGGTCGCTTACAGTCACCGTCATCTACCGTATAGCGATAAAATAGCATGCTTCTTCTCATCTCCAGTCACCGTCCAAGTATCTGGTCGTACCTTCGAAGTTCTTTGAGCTGCCACTATGCAATTAAGGACTTGCCAATTACAAGTCCTTTTCAAAAATTAGTAAGTAAAGTTCCGGTGGAATAATGTAATACCGTACCCTTGCATGATTTAGTAGATATTACCATAGCCTTCATTTTTAATAGACAAAAACAAGTATTATTCTTTGCGGACATAAAGAGTCATATCACAACTTCTTTGAAACGGAACCCAAAGGAAATGTAAAGTTGCATAGTACACACAAGAAGGTCATGACTTAAACAAGAAGATTCTCTAACTTTTAAAAATTCCTACCATCAGCGTTCTGTTTCTCCCTTGGCGCTATCTGTCGAGATTTGTGTAACCACTCGACTACATGCGCTCCTAGTGGCAGTATCAGTAACTGTATGGGTTATTAGTGAATGTAGAGAAATTCTTCTAGGAAATTAATCAAAGAAATGTTTGGTTTTAGTTTGGGATGGAAGGACTTTCTTGTACGTGTAGTATTTAGCCAATTATTATTCTTACACCCTTTATCATATAAACAGAGCCATTCCATTGATCTGAAAACTTCGATACCGACAATTTACCGTAAATACACGTTTTGATGTACCAATTGAATCATACTTTAAGTTTATTGATTTCTTAAATTGGTAAAGGTCTCTTAGACGATTGTTTACAGGTCTCTCTTTTGTTTCTGGCCAGTTATCACCGTTGTTCTGTATTTCCTTAATTAGTGTTGTCCTGATAGCATTTTCCTGAGGGTGAGAGTGAGAGCTCCTCCTACATCGACCTGAATACCTACATCCACTGTGAAAATAAAAACTCTCTCATATAACTTTTAATCAATATCTCACTCTCCAACATCAAACATACCAAAATTTCAAGTTTCAAAACATTCCCCAACACAATGTCACCGTTTACCGCCGTCTTCATTTCAAGCCCCGTCTTTCAACCAGTAAAGGACCTAGTCCTGGAATGGTACCCGTCGGGACGCCCCACCACCTTACGTGGGATCCCCTTCCAACGACAATTTCTCTGCTTGCTTGCATTTGAAAGGGAAGTGCAAAAAGTAAGAAATAGCGTGGATATTGAGGAACACGAAGAAACTGCAATTAATAGCAGAAGAATAGAAGATCATGATGTGAAAAGAAGAGAAGCTCTTGAAGACTGTGACATTATTCTTAGAGAAGCAAAGGGCAGATTTAGCTTCACGGGGCATCTGGTAACCTCGACTTCGTTTCATCAAGAAAATTCTCCGACTACGATAAGACATTTCCAGAGGGTTCCCTTAGAGAAACAATAAGGTTCTCTCCTTTTACAGAGGTGTGCAAATTATTAGACTAATTCATGTTGTTTTACTTTGCTTCAGTTTAACATTCAAA
Organism: Mantis religiosa; assembly: GCA_030765055.1. NCBI lineage: Eukaryota > Metazoa > Arthropoda > Insecta > Mantodea > Mantidae > Mantis > Mantis religiosa. The sequence continues at coordinate 23,763,025 of CM060949.1, forward strand.
ATAATAGTCATTTACTGCCGTAACCTATTTCAATTTGTCGTAATTCTTTTCCTTGCTACAATATGAAGAATATTCAATGAAATTTCTCTCTTAATAATAGATGGGGACTTTTGTTTTACTTATAGTAATATGGTGGTAGCTCTGATATAGAACAGCGATTTTCTTCTTTTATTGTGTTTTTGTGGCTAATATATCCACAGTATTTATTATTAATTGATCTCAAGCCAGGTAACATCGTGTATCTTATCCTTAGCATTCACGTTAATTCTAAAGTTAGGTTATGGGTAAAACTGCTGACGTATCCCCAAGGAAAGTAGCTGTAACTGAGAGTCTTTGGAGGAAACTCTTTATTCGCAACGTGAAATAGCTAAGAAATTATGTATTTCACAAAAATCTGTTAGTCGCATTAATCGAGCTTTAACATTCCGTGAGACGTTGACCTCACAAAAGGGTGGAAAATGCAGGAAGAAAAGAAAGGTACACCAAGAATGCAAAGAAAATTTATGCAGGTGGCAAAACAAAATAGAAGAGCAACCAGCATTGACCTCAGTGTACAACTAAAGCAGTACGGTACAGAAATATCAGCCTCAGTAGTTCGTAGAAGATTATGGGAAGCAGGTTTACCAGCACGCAGGCCTCGTAAAAAGGCTAAACTGACACCTGCATGGGTAAAAACGTTTAGAATGGGCCAAAGAGATGCAGAAACATCCCATAGAATTTTGGAGAAAAGTAAATAGTATGAAAATTGTATATAGCATAAAATTAAAATATGTATATCTAAATTTTATGCTAATGAAATAAACAGCCTAAACTTTGTTTCTCTCATTGCTGGTTTTGTTATACTATCTTTGAGCAATTTTAAGACTGTTTAATATTAATAGAGATTTTTATTGTTTCAGGTAATTTTCTCAGATGAATCAATGTTTGAAGTATGTGAAGAGAGCAGCCAATATATGAGAAGGACAGATAAAGAAGCATTTTCCCCTCAGTGTGTCGATCAAAGAGTAAAGCACCCAACATCAAAAATGGTCTGGAGCTGTATGTCTGTCCATGGACCTGGAAGATCATACATAGTTGTGGGATCTATGTAGCAGAAACAGCATAAAGGTGTATTAGAAACAAGACTATTTCCGCAGAGTAAAGAATGGTTTCCAAATGGTGATTTTGTCTTCTTGCATGACAGTGCTCCCTGCCATAGAGCAAAATCTGTAACCCAGTTCCTCAAAGAAAACAATGTAAAAGTACTACCATGGCCGAGGAATAGCCCTGATTAAAATCCAATAGAGATTCTGTGGGGGTATTGATTAGATTAGATTAAATTAGATTGATTTACGTTCAGTAGGTACACTTGTAGCCAGAAAAGGCTGTGAACATTGAACATGTCCAGAGGTATAAAGTTTAATAGTATATATATGTACAAAAGTTAACATAAGACACATATTATAGTATACAGGCAATATGAACAACAATATGGAAAACAAAGCAGGGATAATTATATATGATACAAAATGAAACACTTTTTAAACCAGCTTTCACTTGGCTTATGTCAGTACGTCTCAAACTTTTTGCAATGGATACCATTCATTTTTATTTCTGAAATACATATACATTAACAATAAACTTTCAAAATGCATCAAAGATTTATTGGTAATGATTTGTCATTGGAATAGTTAGATACTACTTATAGAGCTACAGAAGCATTATCAGGATAATTTGTCATTCAGATAATCTTGTACAGAATAAAAAGATTTTGAGCAAAGGTACTCTCTAACAGCATTTTTAAAAGCACCGAAATTATCAACTTTTTCTTTTAGAACATTAGGAAGTGCGCCAAATAGTTTGATAATTTCATAATACACACCTTTCTGGAAGCAAGAAAGTTTAGCACTGGGATAATGGATATTATACTTTTGTCTAGTGTTTATTTTTTGAATTACATTATTTGTTACAAATAAGACACGATTGCATACAAAGAATTTTAGGATCGAGAATATATACATGCAAGGACGCGTTAATATCTTCAATCTTGTAAAAAGATCTTTACAGGAGCATCTGTTGAGGGTGTTAGTAATGATTCTTATAACCTTCTTTTGCATAAGAAATACTTTTTTACTTTCTACTGAGTTGCCCCAAAATAATATTCCATAATAGAGTTAAAGTATGCATAATATACTAATTTAAGTGTGTCAATAGAACTCACACTAACAAGCTCTCGGATAGCGTAACTGGCAGAGCTGAGTTTAGGTAAGATATAATTTATGTGAGCTTTCCAATCTAAACATCTGTCCACTTGTAGGCCCAGAAATTTTATGCTGTAAATTTCTTCTAATAACATATCACTAATCCCGATTTCTGTTTGAGTATGTGACGTACGACGGGTTATAAATTTGACCACTTTTGTTTTGTCTAGATTCACAGATAATTTGTTCGCTTTAAACCAGCATGACATACAGTTCAAAACATAATTCATTTTAATTATACACTCGTTTAAATTTGTACTGGTCACCAGGACACTTGTGTCATCAGCAAAAAGAACTGTTCTTGCAATGTCCTTTATATAAAGTGAGAGGTCATATATATAGATCAGAAATAATAAAGGCCCTAACACGGATACTGAAAAAATTGAAAATAGCAACAAAAGTTCAGCTTATTGAGGGCCTGATAAGCATTTGGCACAGAGATGAAGAAATAAAGGAAAAGTGCTCCACTCTTGTATAGGGCATGCCTGAACACATAAAAATGATAATAAAGGCTAAAGGAATGCATACAAAATACTAAGAGTTGAAAAAATATGTTGTAATATTATTTCTGTTATATATATATATTAAAAATTTCACCACTGAGTTTAATAATTTGCACACGTCTGTAAAAACTTTCCTTAGAAACACGATGTTACAGGACCGATTGTCTGCATCAGCAATGCTTTCAATTGAGATGGAGCTTGTTATGAAGATCAGCGACTTCAACGCAAAAGTTATCGATAGATTCGCCAGGCCTAAGGAGAGGAGAGCAGAGTTCCTGCATTAATCGGTGAGTCACTACTACTCTGTATTTTCTTTTTCATTTGTGCACCACCAATAATTTAATCCACCAGCCGCCACTGATGAAGAGGTCACTCAGGAGGAGAGCTTGTGGTAGTCTGCGCTTGGGGCGAGTTTATTGATTACTGGTAACAAGCTTGTAACGTAAGCTATCATATAATATAAGAATATCCGGAAATAAAGCTACAAAGAACAACAGTAATTAAGGAAATAGAGAAGAAAGGAGATAACTGTCCAGAAACAAAAGAGAGACCAGTAAACAACCGTCTAAGAGACCTTTACACATTTAAGAAATCAATAAACTTACAGCATGATTCAATTGGTACATCAAAACGTGTATTTACAGTAAATTGTCGGTATCGCAGTTTTCAGATCAATGGAATGTCTCTGTTTATATGATAAAGGGTGTAAGAATAATAAATGGGCTAAATACTAAACGTTCAAGAAAATCCTTCCATCCCAAACTAAAACCAAACATTTCTTTGATTAATTTCCTAGAAGAATGAATTGCTCTATATTCACTAATAACCCATACAGTTACTGATACTGCCACTAGGAGCGCATGTAGTCGAGTGGTTACACAATCCTCGATAGATAGCGCCAAGGGAGAAACAGAACGCTGATGCTTGGAATGTTTAAAAGTTAGAGAATCTTCTTGTTTAAGTCATGACGTTCTTGTGTGTACTATGCAACTTTACATTTCCTTTGCGAACCGTTTCAAAGAAGTTGTGATATGGCACTTTATGTCCGCAAAAACTAATACTTATTTGTGTCTATTTAGAAATGAAGGTTATTGTAATCTCTACTAAATCTTGCGAAAATATGGTTCGAAGTAATGCTTACCTAAATGTTGCTGGATTTAATTATAATGTAACTGTATAGGGACAACACAGTGAAGCGAAATAATGATTTAATGAGTCGTATTTGTTACACATCACAAGTTGGCGGGCTGAGAAGCAGCGTGAAGGGGGTCAAGTCGTGTATCTGCTCTGGAAAGAGCTTAACCACGTAGTGACGGGATGTGGATGTTGCAGGATGTCGGTTGGAAAGAAAGGACGTAGCATGTTCTCACTTTCTTCTCGAGCAACCAGCAGGATGATTAGCTAAGAACGTTTCGGGAGTGTGCATCTCTCCCATCATCAGGATATTTATAAAATGTTATAACCACAAATGAAATACTGGATATAACATAACAATAAACAAAGACAGAACACTATCACAGTTCGCAGTACTGAACAAAAGACTGTTTACAGTGAATTGAATGCCAGGTCAAGAGATGGCGTGAGTGTAGAAAATTGTGTGAAAGAAACGTAACCTCGTTAACTTGATTATCAAGCTGTATTTATCTTTGCTTCTTAATTCGACGGATCTCCATTTTTAAGGCCGGTTTCCAAGAGGAGCTTGGAACTTTATTGGGACAGCACAGTAAAGCGAAACAATTATTATCGTTCCTGTTCTGACGTTTGCGAGCGCAAGAGGTGCAGGGGGAAGGTTAAGGGTATGTATGACTGAAATTTCATGAAAATCGTGAAAATAATGACTTTTTTATTTTAATTCTATAAAATAATTTAGAGATTCCCGAATGTGAAAAATGCATAATTTGCCTCCGGACGCCATTTTTAAATGCTTATTTAAATGTCGGTGGCCTTTAAACTCTGTCAGAGTCACGCCCTCTTTTGCCTACATCCACATTCTTTGTCTGTTTTCCGTTCTTAAATTTTCAATTCAAGAAAATAAAATAAGGCTTTCAGACAAAATAGTTCCTAAAATGTTGCCAATATATCAGAGGCTGGCTTCCACAACATTACTAGAGAGGTGCAAAACAGGAAAAACACAGAATGCCAATGAATCTTTGCATCATGTCATATGGAATAAGTGCCCAAAGGAAGTTTTCATATCAAAACAAAAATTGGATCTTGCTGCTATTAAAAGCATCAGTGAGTTTAACATGGGTAGTCTTAAGTCATTGGAGCTGCAGCAAAATATCAGAGGTGAAAGTATAGTAGACTCAGCAAGGAAAACTTCAGTGCAGCGAGATCAGACTCGTATCCTGCAAAGCAAGAAGCGAAGTTGTGCAGAAGAAAAGCAACATCTAAAGAAGAAAAAGGTGGAAAAAGCAGCAACAGAGGAGAGGAAAAAGAAATCTGAGGGTCCAACCTATCAGCCTGGTGGAATTTAATGTGAGTTATGCAATCAAATCTTTAATCGCTGTTTTCTCAATGTTCATATTTTCAGCATTTTTCTTCCTGTAAAATGCTCCTTGCGATGCAGTTTTTGTACTACATTCATGAAATTTCCTAAACAGGTTCAGAATATCACGAGGAATGGAAATTTCCCTATGTTTTATTGTGAAATGTATATAAGGATATATTTTTTATTTTCAAACACAAAACTCACAGTTTTTTTTTAGACAAAAAAGAATATTTGCAAATTAAAAAATTTTTGTGATCTAAACTAAAGGAGACACAGAAAAACCCAGAGCAATTTCAAAAAGTATATGTATTATGAACATAGGGTTAAAATATTAGACCAAAATTCAAAATATTTTGTCGCAAGGGACTTTTTTAGTGACGTAACAAAAAACATACAAAATTTATCATAATTTCTAAACTCCTGGAGAGAAATGGTTTAAATTTAGGTTGTAACATGTTTACATTATACTACACCTATGGTGTAAATTTGTAAAAGCTAGCATTATTAGTTCAGAATTTGAAAATTTCAGTCATACATACCCTTAATATTACCAACATACATTAATGAGCAATTGAAAACATATCCTCAAAATTATCTTTAGAATGAAAAGATAGTTCTATATTAGCTTTAAAACACTGAAATACAACTTAAAATTTCATTATCATGCAAGATATTCGTTACAACAACACTCTATTTGAATATTTCGTTCACACCTTTCACACACACTAACTGCATCTGGGAGTCTCTACATCCGGTGCTGTGGTCAGGAAGTTAAAACTGTCTGCTAGTGCCAATCAGCATTGTCGCTGCTAGGAGTGGCTTCCGAACCCAACACCGTGTTGCCAGCTTAAATTCAGGCCGCGCCGTGGCTCAGTGGTTAAACCGCTTGGCTCTCGCCAAGGCGGCCCGGGTTCAATCCCAGGCGACCGCAAAGTGAGATTTGTGGTGCACAACAAGGCGCTGGGGCGGGTTTTCTCCGGGTTCTCCGGTTTCCCCCGCCACCTCATTCCACCGGTGCTCCATCTTTATCTCATGTATCATCAGTGTCATCGCCTGCGGTGCCGTATGTAGTAAAAGCGGGCGTTAAACACTACACATTTCATTTCATATTAGCTCAGTGGTTTAACTATGAAGCCTGGGACTTAAGTACTTACAGCACAATAAGTCGCCACAAAAGGTGCGTGTCTAATTGTATATGAGAGCCCCTAGTGGTCTAAAGCCAAATTGTGAATTTGAAATGTCAAGCGCCGCAATTGGTTTTTGGAGTCGAAATAGAATTATTTTCTCGAGCAATTTACCAATAGTGGACAGTATACTAATGGGGCTGTAATTTTGAGGTTGCCTGGTGCTTTTCCCATGCTTAGGGAGCATTATTATCTTGGCTCGTTTCCAAGTGTCAGGGAAATAATTTTGCTGCTAACAAGCGTTGAAAATGTTTGTAAGTTGCACCAGGGCTTTTCTCGGGAGATGTTTGAGTTCCTCAAAAGTCATCCTGTCCGGTCCGGCGGCTTTCCCATTAGGTAGTTTCCTAATGAGCTGGTACACTTCCTGCGGCGTTGTGAGGGGCAAGTGTTGTTCATGCCTCTGTGCCACCCAGTTTTGTACCCAAGTCTGGACATCCCGTTCTAACTCGGGGTTCGTCGCTGGGTTTTCTGTAAATCTTGTTTCCAGACAGTCTACAAAGACCTCGGCTTTCTCCTCAGAGGAGAAGCGCAGGCCGAGGTGAGTGTGTAGCGCCTCAGTGCCTGAGTTAGCGCTCGAGGAGACTTTAAATGCCTTTAATAATTTCCATAAAGAATTGTCCGAATGTGTGGTATTTAACATTTTCTGCTCCCACTGCTCAATTTTGTTTAATTTAATTTGTTGCCGAATGACGTTGCGTAGCCATTTTGCTAGCACTTTATACTCAGGCTGGCGGGTAAGCCGCCAAAGTCTCGTCAAGCGTCGCCTCCTGGCAATGAGCTGCTCCACCTCAGGGTACGTGCAAAACCTAGGTGGGCTTGTGGTGTAGCTGGTGGAATTTCTTTTGGTCGTGTGCAGCAAGGCGGTATAGTTGTCAATGGCGACGTCGATGTCCGCCTCGCTGTAGTATGACAGCCCAGGCTGAGCCATCCCGTGCATTTCAAGGGTAAACTTGCTCCAGTCTGTTTCTGCGCGCCTCAGAGGGCCGGTCAGACTGGCCGTGATGGCGCCACTGATATCAAAATGCACTGGAAGATGGTCGGAGTCTAGGCTGTGATACACAGTGAAGTTGTTTGGTAATGTCGCATTTTTTGTAATGCCGAAGTCCAAATTTCAGGGTCGAAGTGCCCTGACTTGTGCCAAAAGGTGGGTTCGGGGGGTAAGTACACCTCGAGATCGTCATTTTCTGTTATAAGGTCTACTAGGAGATTTCCAGCCGCGTTTGCTCGACGTGAATACCACCAGGGGTGTCGAGCGTTGAAGTCTCCTGCCGTTATAACGTGTTCCTCCAAAGTGAGGATTTGCTCGAGGTCGCGTCTATAGTCGGGGGTGTTTGGGGACCGATAGAGGGCCACCACCATCACCGTTTTGTTATTTAATCGTGTTTTAAGAGCCGTGCACTCTAACGCTGCCAATGGTGGCAGCGTAACAGGAGCATGAGGTACTTTGTTTTTTAGTAAAATAGCTGTTCCCCCTCCCTGTCTGTTTATTCTATCAGTCCGAAATATTTGGTAACCTCTGAGCTTGAAAGTGTGCTCCTGCTTTAATTTTGTTTCACAAATGAATGCGACGTCAATTTTGTTACGCCGCAGGTAGCTTTCAAGTTCGTGCTGCTGCCTGTAGATGCCGTCGGCATTCCACAGGAGCCCGCGAGTTAGAGATGTGCCGCCCCTTAGTTGAGCCATTTACTTGAAGTTTTCCGACAGAAGTCATATGAGGGCTTCTAGTTTCTCCCAAGTGCTGGTGCAGCTCTTAAATCTTGCGATAAAATGCTGTACCTTCGGAGCTAGTTTCTGTAAGTTGAGCTCTTTAAACAGAGTAAAGAGCTCTTTGAGGCCTCCTAGGTCACCAGATGGCGCCTGGGAGCGGGGAGCTGTTGAGGATGGGCCAGCAGGTGGCGGCAAAGGTGCGCTTTGTCCCCTCATGGCGCCTGCAAATGAGACGCCATCTCTGACCAGGGCCGGGTTGGCATTGGGTCGTGGACCTGGTTGTGCACTTGGGGGTGTCCTGGCTATGGCTATCAGTTGGCGGCGGTGGCGTTCGTTGCGGAACGTCTCGCAACCCCTGTAGCTGGCAGGATGCGTCTCCCCACAGTTTGCACAGCGGGGTACAACGTCCTGCGTTGCCTTCTGTGGGCAGTCAGCTAAGCGGTGGAGGCCACCGCAGAGGACACATCCGGAGGTCATGTGACACATCTTAAATGTGTGCCCCTGCTGCTAGCAGTTGAAGCATTGTGTAATGTTGTTATTTGTATTCAGGACGTCAACAATGACAAGTATATGGCATACCTCTCTTTCTTGCAGAAGTCGCTGGTTTTGAGTGGTCCTGTCAAACGTAACTTGGATGTTTGGCAGAGGCCTGCCGCGTGATTTCAGTTCACGAACTAGGACGCCGGTGCAGCCCTCGCCCTTAGGGCCTCGCGCATAAGGCCTTCGTCAAGGTCCTCGGGAAGACGCTTCAGGATGTAGCGGAGAGTTTGATCACTCCGCGGGGTGAAGCTGAAGTTCTCCACTCCGGCGTCCTTCAGCTTGGTCATAGTGGGAATGGCGTCTTCTTTCCGGTTAAGGAACATCTTGAGGCAGTTGCGCGTATTCTGAAGCCAGCTGGGAGGGAGCCCCGGAGTTTCTGCAGGACTTTAGTCGCCTGCCTGCCGTCAGGAATGACGATGCGCGGCGGTGTCTATGAGGTTTGTTTTGTGTTTTTAGCCGCGGCTGATGTGGAGGCCAATGTAGGGGTGGGGATGAGTGTAGAAGTGGGTGATATGGGCGGTTTTGCTGCAGTAGTGTTTCGTAGTGTTGGCCGTTGGTGCTTGGGTGTCTTTGGTTTTGTGGTCGGAAAGGCAGGGAAGGCGGTGGATCGTTTCAGATCTTCATTCTCCTCGGATGAGGACAGCGCCTCGTACCTGTTTCTGGTAGAGACCAGGAGGGGCAGATGTCGCGTTTTGTTTTTCTTGCGTTTGGCATCCGAGTCGCTATTGCGGTGGTGGGGTCGCTTTCTGGGCGATGCTGAGTGCCAGCCTTCTCCCAGCTGCACCAGGTGTCGCTTTCTGTTTGTGTGTTCCTGGTACCAACGTGCCAGTTCACTAGCTATATTTCCATAGTCCCGGGACTCTGTGGCCATGTTTTCCAATATTTCCTGGAGGTCAGATATTTCTTTTTGGATGTCTTTTACCTCCTTTTCCAGTTGGGCGTACTTTCGCGTAACTGCCTAGTCTTCCATCGGGGCTGGGGCACTGGCTGCTGTGAGGTTGGCCAATGTTGGGCCCGAAGGCGGGTCGCTGTTGGGGTGCTCCAGCGGTGGGGCTGGAAGGGCAGCCAGCCAACCGCCTCGGAGGATCGGTCCGCTGCCAGCTGGTGGTAGTGCTGCTGTAATTGTCACTGCGGCCGTCGCCATCTTGTGGCGGTAGTCAATGTCTGTCAGCCGCAGTTGTTGCAGACAGTCGTTGTTTGGGGACGCCTCTTGTTGCGTGCAACAACGGCACGCAGGTGTGCGTCCCACGCTGTTTTGTGGCGAATTTATGCTTAATACGCGTCACTATGTACTCAAAACACTGTTCACTCACAAACTGGGCTCAACGCGAACATCACTGTTTACTACTTCTATTCGCACTGTTTCGCTTTGAACATGCTCACTTGTAGCACACGAATCGAGTATCGTATCGAAATTCGTCGAGTCGGTCACTTACAGTCACCGCCATCTACCGTATAGCGATGAAATAGCATGCTTCTTCTCATCTCTAGTCACAGTCCAAGTATCTTGTCGTACCTTCGAAATTCTTTGAGCGACCACTATCCAATTAAGGACTTGCCGATTACAAGTCCTTTTCAAAAATTCCGTAAGTGAACTTTGAGTGTAATAGTGTAATACCGTACTTTTGCATGATTTAGTAGATATTACCATAGCCTTCATTTCTAAATAGACAAAAACAAGTATTACTCTTTGCGGACATAAAGTGTCATATTACAACTTCTTTGAAACGGGACGCAAAGGAAATGTAAAGTTGCATAGTACACACAAGAACGTCATGACGTAAACAAGAAGATTCCCTAACTTTTAAACATTCCTACCATCAGCGTTCTGTTTCTCCCTTGGCGCTATCTGTCGAGATTTGTGTAACCACTCGACTACATGCGCTCTTAGTGGCAGTATCAGTAACTGTATGGGTGAATATAGAGCATTTCTTCTAGGAAATTAATCAAAGAAATGTTTGGTTTTAGTTTGGGATGGAAGGATTTTCTTGTACGTGTAGTATTTAGCCAATTATTATTCTTACACCCTTTATCATATAAACAGAGACATTCCATTGATCTGAAAACTTCGATACCGACAATTTACTGTAAATACACGTTTTGATGTACCAATTGAATCATACTGTAAGTTTATTGATTACTTACATTGGTAAAGGTCTCTTAGACGATTGTTTACAGGTCTCTCTTTTGTTTCTGGCCAGTTATCTCCGTTGTTCTGTATTTCCTTAATTAGTGTTGTCCTGATAGCAGTTTCCTCAGGGTGAGAGTGATAGCTCCTCCTACATCGACCTGAATACCTACATCCCCTGTGAAAATAAAAACTCTCTCAGATAACTTTTAATCAATATCTCACTCTCCAACATCAAACATACCAAAGTTTCAAGTTTCAAAACATTCCCCAACACAATGTCACCGTCTTCATTTCAAGCCCCGTCTTTCAACCAGTAAAGGACCCTGTCCTAATATATCCACAGTATTTATTATTAATTGATCTCAAGCCAGGTAACATCGTGTATCTTATCCTTAGCATTCAAATTGATTCTAAAGTTAGGTTATGGGTAAAACTGCTGACGTATCCTCAAGGAAAGTAGCTGTAACTGAGAGTCTTTTGAAGGAAACTCTTTATTCACAACGTGAAAGACCTAATAAATTATGTATTTCACAAAAATCTGTTAGTCGAATTAATCAAGCTTTGACATTCGGTGAGACGTTGACCTCACAAAAGGGTGGAAAATGCAGGAAGAAAAGAAAGATACACCAAGGATGCAAAGAAAACTTGTGCAGTTGGCAAAACAAAATAGAAGAGCAACCAGCATTGACCTCAGTGATCAACTAAAGCAGTACGGTACAGAAATATCAGCCTCAGTAGTTCACAGAAGATTATGTGAAGCAGGTTTACCAGCACGCAGGCTTCGTAAAAAGGCTAAACTGACACCTGCAGTACTAAAAAAACTTTTACAATGTGCCAAAGAGAACCAGAAACATCCAGTGGAATTTTGGAGAAAGGTAAATAGTATGAAAATTGTATATAGCATGAAATATGTACATGTAAATTTTATGGAAATGAAATAAACAGCTTAAACTTTGTTTCTCTCAATGCTGGTTTTGTTATACTATCTTTGAGCAATTTTAAAACTGCTTAATATTAATATAGGCTTTTATTGTTTCAGGTAATTTTCTCAGATGTATCCATGTTTGAAGTATGTGAAGAGAGCAGCCAGTATGTGAGAAGGACAGATAAAGAAGCATTTTCCCCTCAGTGTGTCGATCAAGTACCCAACATCAAAAATGGACTGGAGCTGTATGTCTGTCCATGGACCTGAAAGTTGTGGGACCTATGGAGCAGAAACAGTATAAAAGTGTATTAGAAACAAGACTATTTCCACAAAGTAAAGAATGTTTTCCAAATGGTGATTTTGTCTTCATGCATGACAGTGCTCCCTGCCATAGAGCAAAATCTGTAACCCAGTTCCTCAAAGGAAACAATGTAAAAGTACTACTATGGCCGGGGAATAGCGCTGATTTAAATCCAATAGAGAATCTGTGGGGTATTGTTAAACAGAGACTGAAAAATTGAAAATCACAGCAAAAGTTCAGCTTATTGAGGGCCTGATAAGCATTTGGCACAGAGATGAAGAAATAAAGGGAAAGTGCTCCACCCGTGTAGAGGGCATGCCTAAAGGCATCAAAATGAGAATAAAGGCTAGAGAAATGCATACAAAATACTAAGAGTTGAAAAAAATAGTTTGTAATATTATATTATATATATAATGTGCGTGTTAAAAATTTCACCACTCAGTCTAATAATTTGCACACGTCTGTAAAAACTTTCCTTAGGAACACAATGTCACAGGACCGATTGTCAGCATCAGCAATGCTTTCAATTGAGATGGAGCTTGTTATGAAGATCAGCGACTTCAACGCAAAAGTTATCGATAGATTCGCCAGGTCTAAGGAGAGGAGAGCAGAGTTCCTGCATAAATAGGTGAGTCAGTACTACTCTGTATTTTATTTTTCATGTGTGCGCCACCAATAATTTAATCCATCAGCCGCCACTGATGATGAGGTCACTCAGGAGGAGAGCTTGTGGTAGTATGCGCTTGGGGCGAGTTTATTGGTTATTGGTAACAAGCTTGTAACGTAAGCTGTCATATAATATAAGAATATTCGGAAATAAAGCTACAAAGAACAACAGTAATTAAGGAAATAGAGAAGAAAGGAGATAACTGTCCAGAAACAAAAGAGAGACCAGTAAACAACCGTCTAAGAGACCTTTAGACATTTAAGAAATCAATAACCTTACAGTATAATTCAATTGGTATATCAAAACGTGTATTTACAGTAAATTGTCGGTATCGCAGTTTTCAGCTCAATGGAATGTCTCTGTTTATATGACAGAGGATGTAAGAATAATAAATCGGCTAAATATTAAACGTTCAAGAAAATCCTTCCATCCCAAACTAAAACCAAACATTTCTTTAATTTCCTAGAAGAATGAGTTGCTCTATACTCACTAATAACCCATGCAGTTACTGATACTGCCACTAGGAGCAGTCGAGTGGTTACACAATCCTCGATAGATAGCGCCAAGGGAGAAACAGAACGCTGATGCTTGGAATGTTTAAAAGTTAGAGAATCTTCTTGTTTAAGTCATGACGTTCTTGTGTGTACTATGCAACTTTACATTTCCTTTGCGAACCGTTTCAAAGAAGTTGTGATATGGCACCTTATGTCCGCAGAAGCTAATACTTATTTGTATCTATTTAGAGATGAAGGTTATTGTAATCTCTACTAAATCTTGCGAAAATATGGTTCGAAGTAATGCTTACTCAACTGTAACTGGGTCAAATTGTAATGTAACTGTATAGGGACAACACAGTGAAGCGAAATAATTATTTAGTTATAGATGAGTCGTATTTGTTACACATCACAAGTTGGCAGGCTGAGAAACAGCGTGAAGGGGGTCAAGTGGTGTACCTGCTTTGGAAAGAGCTAAATCGGCTAAATACTAAACGTTCAAGAAAATCCTTCCATCCCAAACTAAAACCAAACAATTCTTTGATTAACTTCCTAGAAGAATGAATTGCTCTATATTCACTAATAACCCATACAGTTACTGATACTACCACTAGGAGCGCATGTAGTCGAGTGGTTACACAATGCTCGATAGATAGCGCCAAGGGAGAAACAGAACGCTGATGCTTGGAATGTTTAAAAGTTAGGGAATCTTCTTGTTTAAGTCATGACGTTCTTGTGTGTACTATGCAACTTTACATTTCCTTTGGGAACCGTTTCAAAGAAGTTGTGATATGACACTTTATGTCCGCAAAAACTAATACTTATTTGTGTCTATTTAGAAATGAAGGTTATTGTAATCTCTACTAAACCTTGCGAAAATATGGTTCGAAGTAATGCTTACTTAAATTTAGCCGGTTAAAATTCTAATGTTACTGTATAGGGACAACACAGTGAAGCGAAATGATTTGTAGATGAGTCGTATTTGTTACACATCAGAAGTTGGCAGGCTGAGAA